>CM040912.1:15377583-15977583 GCA_023029165.1 Gobiocypris rarus
TATAAGTAATCAATAATAGCCCATTCCCCATTTATAATTATAATACTAAACAAATAATAAACTTAACACATAATCTTGACAGTTAAATAAAGAAAAAACACCCATTCACACTTGATAATTTGTTCGGTTTGGCCAGCACAGCTTCCCGCTGTAAGACTGACTACACCCACACAGACAAACAATACAGGGACAAAATGATAAGACTGTGTAGTGAAAGTGTTTTAAATAACCGGGAAATGGCTATGGATGAGAAAATGGGGAAATGGGTGGATGTCCATGTGCTTTCAGCATTGTGTGTGCACCCGCCCCTCTGATAGCAGCAACGGCAGGGAGGAACGAGACGGGTAAGGAATGAAATCAGTATGTATGTGCTTGTGTGTTCCAGTGCTGCTTCCCCAGCGGTGGCAGCTAATGTGACTTTATCACAGGGAGGAACACACTTTGTGTACAATTGTTCGCTTACCATTATATCTCTCTTTCTGTCAATGTGTGTTTAACTTTGTAGAGAAAATAACAAAGTCTGAACTCAGACACAAGCACAGAATGACAGGGATAATAAATACAGAGAGCGCTTGCTGAAGACAACAGAAGCTAAAGGTGTGTGTTTGGCAGAATGCTTTATAGTTTCCAGGTCTATGATGTCACCTGCCTATGACGTTCCGTCTCTCTATTGGACTGATTACATACATGCTTCATGACGCAATCACGCAAAGGCGCTCCCAAAGCGGTGACAGCGCGAGTTGCCTTGAAAGGGAACAATAGGTTTTCAGAAACTATTTACACCATAGCACATTATAAAACAGTATCCTTCGAGTATCCTCAAAGGTCCAGGACAGAAGCTATAGTTTTGAGTGTGGTAACAATATGAGTTGCACGCATCACAGTCCATCCAATCAATGCGAGGACATCACATCCAATTTCAATTATAGGGTATACCATCATTTTTATCTGTCATTTTAAATGGACATTTTTGCTTAAAATTCTGAGTACCAAACAAAGACCACCAGCAGTGCATAAATCCTGAACTGTCATTATAAATATTTCAAGCTCAAACATCTGAGTGCATGTTAACCTTCATGGGCCGATGTATCCTATCATTATGTCTGAACATCTGACACTAATGCCAACTCTGGAAAAAAGTATAGTCCATGCCAGGTCTAGAGTCCCCTGCTTTATGGTTGCAATGCCAGACTAACCTGCCTTACCCTGTTCCTGCTGGCAAGAAGTATACATCAAGAAGTGTAAAAAGTACCCCAACCCAGCAGGTGACATTCATTATAACTGACAACAGGGTTGTATTTCTGAAAGCTGGGCCTATGCTAGAAATAGGGTCAGTGATATAGCTTATAGTGAATATTCAAGGCCAGTTAACGAGCTAAAGAATTTTCTACAGCAGCTGGGGGAATTCAAGCTGAATTCAAGTTCATGCAGAAGTCCTTATATAGGGTCTATGATCAATGTACATTATTTAGTTAAGATTTGTGGCCTCATTAACACCTCTACCAGCAGCTACCCAGTTTTCCCAGTTGGTCTCCCATCCAGGTACTGACCAGGCTCAACCCTGCTTAGCTTCAGTGGGAAACCACTCTTGGGCTACAGGGTGAAATGGCTGCTGGTTCCGAATGTTTCATGTGTGTTTTGACATGTTTGCTGTATTTGCTTTGCTTGCTGTGCTTGCTCTTCTTGCTGTACATGGGTGCCTCCAGTTCATGGCCCCAAATTGCTGCATGCAACTATTATTATTATTATTATTGGTATTATTGGTGTTGTTATTGTTGTTAGGGTCAAAAAAACAAAGCAAAGGAAGTCTGTGGCAACCCAGCTGTTTGCAGGAAAATTTGGCACACAACTAAACGTCTAAACATTAACCACTGCAATTTTGGAGTCTCAAACTCAATCCCTCTAGCTCCATCAACTGTCCAAATTTGCAATCATGTTTATGCTAATATCATTTGAACTGTAAGGGCTAGAGAAAAAAAAAAAACATTGTATCTTATTGTCTCGTATAGTGTATTCATGGAAGGGTATGCCTAAATGGATCCGAGGCTGTATCTCCACAATGCTTTAGCATATTCAGAACAAACTTGGTACAAGTTATCACAAACATGACCTGAGGCTACTTGCAGAGTTTCGGCACAGTGGCACCTAGTGGTCAGGGGATATGAAAAACTGATATTAGTAAATGGCTTTTCAGAAACGTAATAGTCAAATAACACTGCATAGTCTTCGCTCTATAAATTAAACAGACTTATCCTTATCCTTAAATTCATAAAAGTTATTCAATCATTAGCAGTGAGGGATCTTTGTCTTTTGTTGTTTGATTAACATTAAAACAGACTGCAGCAGGAATATTAAGCTGCTATCACTTTAGTTAAAGCATGGATCCAATATTCTGATACACGCGTTTTCTTTCTTGACTGTTTCTGTTCCCTTAAGACTGATTATGTTTACAAGGATACTCACCAATACAGGCATTTTTAGTTTTGTTTGACTATATTTGTTCAAGCACAAGAAGATGTGAAAGATAGCTCAATTCAGTATTGCATTTCAGATAGCTAAATACAGTCTGAGTTTGTACACAGAAAATGTCCCACACAGCGCGTGAGTTTTGAGTTCCCTTTCACATCTTCTTTTTAAATTGGCAAGGCTTAAACTTTCATGATGATGCAGCATTTCATAGTTAGAATTCATAAAAATGTTACCGGCCAACTGTTTCGTATACTTGCCAATATCGATTTTTAGTTGCATTTGGCGCCTCAAGAGAGTGCCACCTTCTGGTCAAAATGTATAATGAAATAAAATAAAAATGCTAATAGCTTTTGAATAACTTTACCTTTACTGATCTTGACAGAATCTGAGAACTATGCCATATTAGGTCACACTTGCTGTCCATCATTTAGAACTTTGTAGAAAAAACTATTTTTTCTAATTCCTCTTATGCTGAGTTCAGACTGCACAATTTTCAAACTCGTCGGATCACTGCTCTTTTCACACTGCATGACTATCTTGGGTAGCATTTAGTCATTGCTGTGTTCACACTGCACGAGGGATCGGCGACAGGGGGTTTCCCACCGCATGACTGTACAAGAGTTTGACTGTACATGACTGTAGGTTTCCCAATGTTCCCAACCAAACCCATGTGCGATGTGACAAGTAAACAACGCAAGATCACGTGCGTCAGACTGGAGTTCTCACGCGAGACTGGAATTGTTATTAAAAATTATAAACTGCAAAAAGTTTGCGCTCCCAATTGTCTGTGCGCCGATTTGCAGCGAAAACGTTAAAAAAAAAATTATGGTGGAGGAAATTGTTGTAGAGACAGGGAGCAATGACTGCAAAGAGAGTTTGAGGTAAATAAATATTTTTGCAATGTTCTGCTGCTGCGGCTGGACGTGCAAATGTTTGGGCTTAATTTCTGTTTGAAAGAATTGTAAATATATCCATTAAAAATAAATAATATTATGGTCTATAACTCCTCCCTGAAACTCCGCTGCCCGGCTCTCTCTTTGGCTGTTTTAGTCATCGCCGATGTAATTTTCAGTCAGAACGCATTTCACACGGCAGGAGTTTGAATCGCCGACAAGTCCAGATATTTAGCATGCCAAATATCTTGCGGGTCTTTGATCATTCACACTGCATGATTGTCACTTGCAGGCACGAGCACCGATTTAGCTATAATTTCAGGCATTTGTCTGCGATTTCGCAAAACCTGTCAGCGAGTCAAAATCGGGGCTAAAATCGGCCAGTGTGAACATCTCGGTTAAATATGTAACCCTAGTTCCCTGAAGGAGGAAACGGAGAAGTATGTCGAAACTGACCAACGAATTGGGATCTATTTTCAGAGCCCAATCTGCTTCGAGTGTTCTAAACAAGCTAATTGGCATGCGGTCCACGCTCCGCCCATCGTGCGGGTATAAATACGGAAGTGGAACACCGCATACTCGCTTTTCTGCTGAGGAGCCAAACTAGTGTCTGATCCTTCAGCGGAAGCACAGCACCTGGCGACACGGCGTACGTCTCCGTTACCTCCTTCAGGGAACGGGGGTTACATACGTAACCGAGACGTTCCCTTTCAGTAGGTCACGTTCGACGTACGTCGAAACTGACCGACAAATTGGGATCCCTACCAGCTTGCCAGGGATGCTGGCCCTTCCAGTGCTCTGCTTGAGCTCACTGAGCCACCTCTGTATTGTAGTGGAAGTTAGGGCTCCAAGCAGAGAAGGTCCGTCACTGCTGTTCCTGCAAGACCCACTCAGCGTGACTTTTGGATAACGCTGGGAAAGCGTGCCATCTCGGAAGATGGAACACTGGGGAGCCACATCCTTCAGAGGAAGGAGAGGTGGCATATTACACATAAGTACTAACCTAGCAGGGTAGTGCAACATATGGCAGTCCTTGGGGTGGTTCCAACCTGGTTCCAGGGGGGAAGAGCACCTCCAGGAACGACAGAGGGAGCTCTGTCGAGGGAAAGACACGGGGCTAGCCAATTAGGGTAGCTGGTACCGTGGAGAATACACATATGGGGTTGCCGTTAGGGAATCGCTACATATGGATACCCAGCCTACACACACATTCCACCAGCATACGGGTGCAGGCCTGGCATCAGACGGCCGAGGGATTTCTGGGGAACACAACTGGAGAGTTTGAGAGAACACAATGTATCCGGACCCTGTGGCGGGAGTGGCGTTGCAAGCCGACACTAGAACGGGCACTTTGCGCTACTGGCCACTGGGGGCGAGTACACAGGAAGATACTGGCTCCACACGGAGGCTATAGAACCTAGCGAACAGGTTTGGTGTCGCCCAGCCCGCAGCTCTACATATATCTGTCAGCGAGGTGCCTTGAGCCAGCACCCAGGAGGAAGCTACACTCCTTGTGGTCTGGACTGCGGGTGCCGTAGAGTGAAAGTCCTTCCTCAGGGGATTCGGCCACGGAAGGCTGTCACAAGGAGCGTTAGTTGCGCGAACCAGGTCCAGTTGGGCAAGTAGGGCGCAACTAACAAGACCTGCTCCTCGTCCTCCCTGACCTTGCACAGTGTCTGTGCGAGAAGGCTCACTGGGGGAAACGCATATTTGTGTAGGTCCCGCGGCCAGCTGTGCACCAGTGCATCCGTGCCCCCGGTCAGGGAATAATACAACTGGCAATGGGTCGACTCTGGAGAGGCAACGCTACCACACCCGAAGGGGGCAACACAGCGGAGTCCTCATCTCCGGAGTCCATTAGCTCGTCCCCCAATGCTGCAATTGAAACCATATCCTCGACCGGAGCCCCGAAAGTGACGGCCGGACCACCGCAGGAAGGACCAGGCCGCTCCTTCGGTAGCTCATTCGGTGCCTAGACCACAGTGGGAACATGAGGCATCCCAAACGCCACCTCAGAGTGCTGAACACCCAAACACGTGAGGCAGCGATCGGTTCTGTCAGCTGGGGACAGGAAACAACTGCATCCAGAAACACAGGGTTGGAATGACATCTTGAAAAAGACGCAGTGTCAAACCGTGTAGACTGCTCTTTCAATACTGAGGCACACAGGGGAGATGGCCGTTGCCCACAGTGGTTCAAAATAGTCCAAGCCCACTGTGAACACAGATGCCCAGACGATCGTCTCTCCAAGACTCGCGGCCGCCGCTGTACTGTGCCGTCACACCAGTCGAAAGAGGTCCTCAAAACACTCGGTATAGTACACTCTTCGCAGGAACACTGCTAGCAATGTTTGGCTCCAAAGTAGAAAGCAACTATGCGGTGTTCCACTTCCGTATTTATACCCGCACGACGGGCGGAGCGTGGACTGCATGCCAATGGTGATTGGCTCGTTTAGAACACTCGAAGCAGATTGGTCTCTGAAAATAGAACCCAATTCGTCGGTCAGTTCAACGTGACCGACTGAAAGGGAACTAAGCATTAGTCCGTTGGTCTGATTTTCACCAAATTATCTTAAGTTCATCCCAGTTAAAAGTTATTAGAAGTTTTTTGAATAACACATCAACAAATTTGTTGGCATGATGCTAAACTCATTCTTAGGTTGTAACTCTGCAATACTTTGGCATATTGATACCAAACTTTGTGGCTGTATCCGAAAACCTATGTAGCTGACATGTTGCCTTGCTGCCTCATGAGGCAATGACTTGTGAGGCAGCGTAAGCGCACAATGGTACCTCAATAAACTGATTTCGGACAGACTTCTGAGGCAGCATAACAGTTTAATGATCTACAGCAAAATAAAGCAAGCTTTGGTGAGAAATTAACAAATATGTAATTATAACAGCTGTAATTTCTCACTAGAAATGACACACAAACTGACCAGCAACTTCATGAAATGGAATTCATATAATTGTGGTATATAAAAGTCAGCGAAGGATAGATTTATATGCTGCCTTCAAAACTCAATCAGATGAAGGTCTCTTAGGAGGCAGAAAGTGAAGTGAATCTGATTTTCAGTTTTCGGACACAGCCTGTGTTTGTTTGTCACCTCACACTGACCACACCACATCAATATGGTGACAGTGCCACCTATTTGTTAAAAGTTATAAGCCATTAAAATTACATAAACAAATCTACCAATGATTTTTTTTTAACTATTTTGAATAAATCATCAACAACAATTTTTTTTAAACATTTTTGCAACTGGTCTGCAAACCAGCTTTGCATGCTTGCAAACTTCATCAAACCTCTCAATTGCTGCTTCCAGCTATATTTATTATTATTATTATTATTATTATTATTATTATTATTATTGGAAGTGAATAGCAACCCTATTAATTTTAGATTTTAAATTATGCAAATTGGCACACTTGAATAAACCCCTGACAAAATAGCATTAGTTGACCAAAAGCCCCATTTAACAGACAACAAAAAGGCTTGTTAAGATACACAAGCTAAAACATTTAACATTGTATTTGCCACATTCCTTGCAAGGAAGAATCATGCTTTTGAACAACTTTTTTGTTTTCCCAAGCTGATATCTTTGGAAACTAATGTCTATAGTTTCCAAACTATAATAAGTGCTAGAACTACTTCTAATCTTTTTGTAGTGTGTCTTGACCGTAAGTACTTAAGTAGCTTTCATTGCATGCAACATGGCGCCAGCAGGTGTGATGATGACCAGTAGCGTACACAGACCTCCGCGAGGGCAGGGTCAGTACCGATCGCGTTCCGGGGGGTGGGGTTGTGGCTGTCTCCACAACTCATCTCATTTTCTTTTTTTAATAAATGGGCAGTTTCCCTATTTTAGGAAAGAATCTGTTAATTTGGTTGTTGCCTGAGATTGTTTTTTATTCCCACATCTGCTTCTCAGAGTCTCTCAGCTTACATATTCACTCCTCATCTACCATATCCTATATCATTCTTATCTCTTCAGTGTATCATATCAAATATACTCTGCATTGGATTACAGCATGTCTCTGATGTCTATAAAATTATCTCTCCTTGCTCTGAAGAGGACAGCCAGGAACACTCCAAAAGAATGAATGGGAATTTAAACCATCGAGTGTGGGTGACAGCTTGGAACAGCTGAAGAGTATGCACTTACGTATATCAGTGTTTCCTACAGAATTCAACTCAGTTCACCCTTCATAATAATAAAGTAATATAAGAAACATAAAAAATCATAATAACTGTGAAATACACGTTGTCATATGAACATCCATTCAGAAAGTACATAAAAGCTACTTTATCAAAAAAATAACGTGCATTGTTAATTCAGCTTTGAACAATTCAATTATTTCATTCAGTGAATGATTCACCAGACTGACTGAGACTGAATACACAAGCCTTTTTGAGCAATTCGGGAAAATAATTTTCTTGCAAATTGGCTCCCAAGTATCAGAGTTCTATCCCTTTGGTTGGTCTTACTCAGTTTGGTGACAGAACCCTGATGCTTAATGTCTTGTCCTTGTTTGAGTGAGCACTCTCTTGCCTGTGTTGTGTGTGCAGAGCTTGGTGTCTGGATCTAGGCACTCCTGTCTAGTCATGTTTTATTTCAGTGTCAAGGTCCAGACATTCATGCTCCATGTTTGGCCTTTTGTTGTCAGCACAGAGATTTAGTGTTCATTCACAGAATGTATGTACCATTACAATGTCTTGCCTTGTCCTGATCTACGTCTCCTTGGCATGCCAGTGACTCAGGATTTCCCCTATGTAGTTTTTGTTTATTAATTTTATTTTTTAAATAAAGTATTTTGCATTGCATCTCTGCATTTGGTTCCTCGCTTTCCTCTATACCACACCTGGCAATAAAGAGTAATTTTGTGTTTTAAGGTAACATCGTTTAACCCAGCATGGGTGACTGGAAACCTACCACAACATTTTTTAGTAGTAAGAATTATCCAGAGTTCACACTGCTTGATTTTAGCCCCAATTTTCACTCGCCAACAGATTTTGCGAAAACATTGAAAATGCCTCAAATCGGAGGCAATTCACTGCTCATTCACACGAGTGACAATCACACAGTGTGAATTATTAAAAGACACGATCTGAGAGAATCGATGATGTTTCGTCAGCGCCGTGAGATACTTGGCATGCTAAATATCTGGATGTCTCTGTGATTCAAAATCCTGCGAAATGTGTGAAATGTATTCTGACTGAAAATTACATTGGCAATGACCTACATCCAATGAGAGAGCAAGATACAGGGCAGCGGGAAGTTCAGGAAGGAGTTATAGATCAACATATTAGACATACATTTCAATTTACACATAAGTTTTACAATTATATCAAACAGAAACAAATCATAAATATTTGCTTGACCAGCCGGAACAGCAGCACATTGCAAAAATATTTATTTACCACCAACTCTCTTTGCAGAACACACAATCCTTGCTCCCCACGCCTCCCCAACTATTTTCTCCTCCATAATCTTTTTTTTTTCTTGCTGCAAGTCAGCACAATTTGCATTGCAAGCTTCTTGCAGGCTACCATTTTTAATAACAAATCTGGTCTCACACGTGATCTTGCATTATTTCCTTATCACTTTTGGTTTGTGGACCAGACAGAGTTGTCAGCGATTCTTTGTATTCTAAAGTCATATAATGTGTACCCCCTGTCGCCGATCCATCGTGCAGTGTGCACACAGCAGCAACTGAATGCTACTCCAGATAGTCGTGAAGTGTGAAAAGAAAACTTTGCCCATGTCAACCTGGTTATTTAAAACGGTTCCTTTATGTGTTAATCATGGGTACAAAACTTCTCGGTTACGGATGTAACCCTCGTTCCCTGAGGAGGGAACAGAGATGTAACGTTAGTGACTAACAAATGGGGGGTTTTCGCTTAGAAGCCTATCATCTTCGAGCTTAGAGAAAACGCCCAATGGCGTGCCAATGCCATGGGGCATGCGGGATTTGCATACGTCACTCTGCCTCACAGTGTGAGTATAAAAGGAAGTACGTGGCAACATCGCATTATGTACCTGATTGAGGAGCCAAGACTGAACTCCTGGGGCACCTGGCCGGACACGAGGGTCTGGGCTCGCTAGAGGGCATACACACAGGTATCGGCATAAGCAGTGCTGGAGGGACCCAGGGCTCTCGGGGAGCTCACCTGAGGAATATCGCACGTATCCAGTCCGAGGAGTGAAATGGCGAGCAAGCAAAGACACCTGAGCCTTGCCCATTACCGGCCCCTCGGCAGATGTCTGTTAGCGAGGCGCCATGCGCTAAAGCCCAAGAGGAGGCAACACTCCGAGTGGAGTGAGCCCGAACCCCAAGGGGACAAGGTTGACCTTGCTGCTGGTAAGCCAAAACAATGGTGTACACTATCCAGTGAGACTGCCTTTGCTTTGAAAGAGCACTTCCCTTCCGCTCTCCACCATAACAGACAAAGAGCTGGTCTAAGGTCCTGAAACACTGCGTCATGTCTACATAGGCCTCTTGACGGAGGCCAATGCGGTCAGCAGAGCCGTCTTCATCGACAGGAACTTAATATCAACCGACCACAAAGGCTCAAAGGGAGGCCTCTGCAGAGTGCTTAAAACTACTGAGAGGTCCCAAGAGGGTACGAGAGGAGAGCGAGGAGGATTCAGTATCCTCGCCCCCCTCAGGAACCTGATAATCAGGTCGTGCTGACTTACCTTTTTGTTCTCCAAGAGATCGTGGTGGGCAGATATTGCGGCCACATAAACTTTGAGGGTGGAGGGAGACAGCCTTCACTCCAACCCCTCTTGGAGAAACGAGAGCACGGACCCGATCGGGCATTTCCATGGGTCTTCTTGGCGGGAAGAGCACCAGGTGACGAAGAGGTTCCACTTCAATGCATAGGCATGCCGAGTGGACTCTGCCCTAGCGGAAGTGATGGTGGCGACCACCGTATAGGTAGCAGGCCACTCAAACCTGCCGCGTCCCATCCAGGAGCCACACGTGGAGGCTCCACAGATCGGGACGCGGGTACCATAGGGTGCCCCGTCTCTGAGTGAGGAGGTCTGGTCTCAGAGGAATAGGCCAGGGAGGGGCTGTCGCAAGGAGTAAGAGTTCAGGGAACCAGGTCCGGCCGTACCTATACAGGCACCTGCTCCTTGTCCTCCCTGATCTTGCAAAAGAGTTGTGCGAGTAGGCTCACTGGGGGGAACGCATATTTCCGTAGGCCTCGCGGCCAGCTGTGCGCCAGTGCATCCGTGCCGTGCGTGCCATCGGTCAGGGAATAGAACAGGCTGCAGTGGGGAGAGTCGCAGGAGGCCAACAGATCTACCTGCGCGTCCCCGAACTGTTCCCAAATCAGCTGGACCGTCTGGGGATGGAGTCTCCATTCTCCCGGGAGAGGTTGAAACCGCGAGAGCTCTTCGGCTGCGAGGTTCAGGACTCCCGGAATATGGACAGCACGAAGGGACCTCAGGCGCTTCTGACTCCATAGAACGAGATGGCGGGCAAGTTGAGACATTCGGCGGGAGCGTAAACCGCCCTGGTGGTGTATGTATGCTACTACGGCTGTGTTGTCTGTCCGGACAAGCAGAGGCTTTGTTCCACACAGTCACCCTCAGGTCACCCTGGCCACCAGCCAAAGTGCAGCCTCCAGTGGAGACCGCAGAATGGGGTGTGGCAGAGGGGACTCTCGCTCCGGCATCCGCACAAAGTTCACAGAGTCTCGACAGTAACACAGAGATGGCCATGTTCCCGCAGAGAGAATATGAGTCATCCACGAGCGCCGCCTGAGCGTGCTGAAAGCCCAAACACGTCAAACACTTTTAAAGTCATAATTTCGATTTAGAAAATCATAATTTCAATGTTTTTAATGTCATAATTATGATGTAAGTAGGCCTATGTCATAATTTCGATTTTTTTTATTTTTTATGTTGGATTTGTTTTCTTATGTGGCAGGAATGGGCTTCCATAGATTTGCAGTTGCGTTTGGATTATGTCACATAATTTATGCGTCCACAAATAAAAAACGCAATTGCAAATGCAACTTGCAATTCCTTTTGAAAAATGTCCACGTATTACATGTTTCTTGACAGTGACATCGCCAACTACTGACCTGTCATGCATAATACAGCCTCTTTAATTATTTTCACAGATCCATGTGAACGTTTTGACAAATTGGTTTTAATACATTGTTATCGTGTAAACATACCCTAAAATGTGAGATGTGGTTTATTTTTCTCATTCACACATACCGGCATCTGCAAGTGTGGTATTCTATGCTCATTTGTAGGGATGTAACAATATCAAAATCCCACGGTATGATAATTCCTCGGTCCACGATAAGTTATTTATTGCAATATTTATAATTTTAAAAAAGTAAAAAGAAGACTTGGAAAAAAGTGCCATAAGTGTTTATTAAACAATGATTGAACACAGAGATAGTTCTCAATTACCTCTGCTCTCCTCCACTGAGCTGAAAAACGGCTTGGGTTATGTATATAAACCTTGTTCCCTGAGAAAGGGAACGAGCACTGCGTCGGAACAACGAATTTGGGGATGCTCCCTAAGCATCAGCGAATCTGAAGTCTAAATGAACACTAGTCCAATCCGATTGGCGTGCGTGATGACGTCACTGTGATGGCATACCCGGAAGTATAAAAAGGGAGCCGGCGCATAATGACGGCAGCTATTGCTCTGAAGAATGCGCTCCAGGTGTGCCGAGGTGTGGCGACGCGACGCAGTGCTCGTTCCCTTTCTGAGGGAACAAGGGTTATATACATAACCCGAGCTGTTCCCTTTCAAGGGAACTCCCACTGCATTGGAACGACGAATTTGGGGAACGAGTACCCACTAGGCCACACCGAGGGTAGCGTCTGCCCTAGTGTGAAGCCGGAGACCGGGCACAACTAGGACTGGATCACCCTAGCGCCAGGCGTCGTAGGGAGATGCAGGCTATAAAACCTGATAAAGGTGTGTGGGGTAGCCCACCCAGCCGCCTCGCAGATATCCTGCAAGGGGACCCCAGAAAGGAGGGCCACCGAAGAGGCCATGCCTCTGGTGGAATGAGCCCTCACGGCCATAGGTGAAGGCAAACTGCGCACCTGATAGGCCATGGTTATCGCCTGGACAATCCTGTTACTGATTGTCTGAGTAGACGCAGGCAACCCTTTCTTGGGTGAGCCGAAACACACCAAAAGCTGTTTAGATCTCCTCCACTGTGCAGACTTCGCCAAATATACTCTAAGCGCCCTAACCGGGCAGAGTAGGTGACGTCTCCCTTCTTCCGCCGTCACGTGAGACGGAGTATGAAATGCCTGCAGAACCAAAGACCTAACCACCCTTGATGGGACCTTAGGCACGTAGCCTGGCCTAGGGTGTAAGATGGCCTTTACTCCACTCGGGGCAAACTCCAGGCAAGTTGGCATTACCGCCAAGGCCTGGAGATCTCCCACTCTCCTAAGAGAGGTAATGGCGAGGAGAAAAGCCACCTTAAGGGTTAGGTTCTTCGGTTCAGCCGACTCCAATGGCTTGAAGGGGGCCTCAGCAAGCCCTCCGAGAACCACTGCCAGATCCCAGGTTGGAACTCTGGACCGAGCCACAAGCCTCATCCTTCGAACCCCACGGAGGAAATGTACAACCAGCTGGTGCCTACCCAAGGGCCCATCACCCATAGGAGTGTGGAAAGCCGCAATGGCAGCCACGTACACCTTGAGTGTGGACGGGGTTAGACCTGCAGAGAAGCGATCTTGGAGGAACTCCAGCACTGAAGCCACAGGGCAATTAACTGGGTCAACCTCACGCTCCCTGCACCAAGTGGAACATACATTCCACTTGAGGCTGTCCAGTCTCCTCGTAGACGGAGCCCTGGAACTGAGTGAGGTCTCTACCACCTCTGCCGACAGGCCAGCCTCTAGGTACCAGACCCAAAGGTTCCAAATCTCCGGCCGGGGGTGAAATATTGTGCCTGCCGCCTGAGAAAGGAGATCCCTACTCAGAGGAAAACGCCACAGATGACCTGCCAGCAGAGCTATGATATCTGAGAACCAAACTCGAGTCGGCCAACGGGGTATTACCAGAAGTAGGCTGACCCCCTGTCGCCGGACCCTCTCCAGGACTCCCGGGAGCAGAGCAATCGGGGGAAATGCATACAGATGAAGCTTTGGGCACGTCTGAACCATGGCATCCCAGCGGGGCTGGATGCGTGAGGGAAAACCACAGTGGACAGTGGGACGTCTCTCGAGACGCAAACAGGTTAACTTCCACTGGGCCGAACCTCTCGCACATGGCCTCCACCACCTCGGGGTAGAGTCACAACTCCCTGGGCCTCAGCCCCTGCCTCGACAGGATGTCTGCTCCCTGATTTTGGACCCGGGACATACATTGCCCTGATGGACAGCAGTTTCTCTTGGGACCACAGGAGGATTAGATGCGCCAGTCTGTACAGAGGGCGTGACCTCAACCCTCCGTGATGATTGAGGTACGCTACGACAGCCATATTGTCTGTCCGTACCAGGACATGTTGGCCGCATAGAAAAAAGCTCCTGAGAGCTTTGTAGACCGCCATCATCTCCAGGCAATTTATGTGCAAGGAGGAATGACGGCCCTCCCACGGGCCCCTCGCAAAGCGGCCGTCCATGACCGCACCCCAACCAGTGAGGGAGGCATCTGTTGAAATGGATTTCCGGCAACAGGATGCTCTCAACACTGGCCCCTGGGACGGAAACCAAGGTTTCTTCCATATGACTAGGGAACGAAGGCACCTGCTCGTTACCCTGATCATACGAAAGGGATTCCCTCTGGAGGAAAACCCCTTGGTTTTCAGCCACCACTGGAGGGTTCTCATGTGTAGCAGGCCAAAAGGTATCACGTTGGACGCTGCTGCCATGTGCCCCAGCACTCTCTGAAAGTGCTTCACAGTGATGCTGTGACCTAGCCTTAGTCCTAAGACCATCGCCATTATGGTCTCGACTCGCGTGGGAGACAAATGTGCCTGCATCGTTGTCGAGTCCCATACAATCACCAGGAACGTAGTCCTCTGGGGCGGCGTCAACACACTCTTTTTTGCGTTGAGTCTCAGCCCCAAGCACTTTATGTGAGCCAGAACGACATCTTGATGCCGAACTGCCATCTCGTACGACTGGGCCAATATGAGCCAGTCGTCGATATAATTCAACACACGGATGCCCTGAAGTCTCATTGGAGCCAGAGCTGCATCCATGCACTTCGTGTATGTGCGTGGGGAGAGAGCTAGGCCGAAGGGAAGCACTCGATATTGGTACGTTTTGCCCCCGAAAGCGAACCTCAAGAACTTCCTGTGACACGGAAGGATGGAGATATATGGAAGTATGCGTCCTTTAGATCTATTGTGACGAACCAGTCCTCGGACTGGATCTGACTCACGATGATGGGAATAGTGAGCATTTTGAATCTGAACCTCCTCAGAGACCGATTCAAATACCTCAGATCTATAATTGGACGCAACCCTCCATCCTTTTTGGGAACTATAAAGTACCGGCTTTAGAACCCGGACTCCCTCTCCAGTGGAGGAACGCGCTCTATGGCTTCCTTCGCCAGTAAGGATTTTACTTCTAGTTCCATTACCCGAACCCGCTCTGGTACCACTGCGGTCCAGTTCAATCCTCTGAACCCTGGAGGAGGGTGACCGAACTGCAGTCTTTAACTGTTCTCTACAGTATGCAGGACCCATGTAGAAATACTCGGAAGGCACTTCCATGCGCCGAGATAATCTACTAAGGGAACCAACCTCTCGAGGCTGGCGTCGGGTGTTACACGAGCCTCATCCCCAACCCCCTGAAGCAGCTGCCAAGCAGGAAGTAGTTTCGAGTCTCTGTGTGCGGATGCGCGAGCTGTCCAGCCGCAGGTCTTTCCAGAGGCGGCTGGAGCAGCATGCGTTCACGGGAATTCGATGTGGCCGCAGCAAGGACTTCTTCCCGGCAGCCTTCCGTGCCTGAAGGACGTTCCTCAGATCGCCCTTAGGAGCGGAAGGCTGTTGGTGAGAACCCGGAGGAGGGGCTCTAGAGGCGACACTCTCCTTTTCCACCTGCCGGTGCGAGGATCTGGCGGACGGCTGAGGCTGCCCACTAGGGCCAGCCTTCCCAGGCTTCGAGCGGCGAGGGAGGTACTGGTGGAAGGCTGCGGACTGCTTCTTCGCCTCCTGGTGTCTGGAGACGACGGTGTTAACCGCAGAGTCGGGCGAAAGATAGCTTGCGAGAGCTTCCTCCAACCAAGGCATCGCCCCATAGCCCACTTCGCGAGCCTCCAGAACATTGGAATAATCCAATACTGGGGGATTAGAAACACGCGAAGAATAGGGCTTTCTCCACGATCCGGGAAGAATGGCAAGCCCCGGCGCAGTGTTTGGACCCGGTGCGAAAGAAACCGGTCATCCAGCCTACTGGGTGTCTGAACTTCCTGTGTCTCTTGTGGCCAATCGATCTTTAATTTGGCCACCGCCCGAGTCAACACCTCAACCAGCTCCTCATGGGCGGGTGGATGAAGCGTTACACTCCCTGCTTCATCCCCCGCCTCGATGCCCACCTCCTCCGGCTCCTCGGAACCGGAGAGAATGAGCATGGGACCCTCCAACCCGGGAGAAGATGCCGCCAAGCAGGCTTCCACATGGGGAGGAAGATCCTCAGAACTGTCAGAGGAGGATTGGGAAAGTGCCGCAGCAGTCCCAAAACCCTCTGACAAGTCCCGCTGTGAACCCCACGATCTGCGACCGCGGGTCCAGAACCATGGGGTTCACGAGGCTGGCCGGCCTCATCAAACACGGCCAGCCAAGAGTGGAGCAGCCTGAGTTTCAGCCTCTCACAATGCTCACAAGCGGCTCCCTCGAGAGCCGCCCGAGCATGCTGCAACACCCAGACACTGCACACAAAGCAGGTGTGTATCCGAGCACGAAATGTAGCGGGGACACGGATGCACACACTGCTTAAACTCTCTTGCTTTCTCCATCACTCACACACTTTCACAACTGGACACACAACAGTAAATAGACAGACAATCACAGAGAGTGCTATGCTGAAGAGCAATAACTGACGTCATTATGCCGGCTCCCCTTTTATACTTCCGGGTATGCCGTCACAGTGACGTCATCACGCACGCCAATCGGATTGGACTAGTGTTCATTCAGACTTCAGATTCGCTGATGCTTAGGGAGCATCCTCAAATTCGTCATTCCGACACAGTGGGAGTTCCCTCGAAAGTGAACTACGTATTTGCCGTTCCATACAGTCAAATGACCACGATGATATCAAGACAATTGTGCTATTGCGAAACCACGAAATTGATAGTACCGTTACATCCCTACTCAATTGTTTAAAAAAATAAGCGAAAATGTGGAAGTCAGGCCCTCTGCCTTTGTTTCAAATGGCACTTTAACCCCCTGGTCCTCTTAGCCTTATGGACTCTTATGTAATACTCAGTTGTGAAATTTGAACCTGTCTAGCTAGGCAAAACGTAGCACATCCACAAACCAGAATAGAACTAAATAGCACCAAAATATATTTTTTAGCCCACAAATACATAATGATTTTACCAAATTGTTTACTTAATTTATTACAAGTTGAACCTATTACATAAGAAATGTTGAACTTAATTGTTTCTTTTCAATGTTTTAATCTTTTTTTCCACAAATATTTTGAACTAAACCATGATTGCCTTCTAAAGTTCTCTTTGCAAAAAAAAAAAGCTTTTGAGTAGAACACTACTGTTCAGTTAGTTAGAATATTTTTTTTTGTTAAACTTGGCAAGAGTTTTTTTTATTTAACTTTTTTTTTTGTTTCATTGTTGTTGTTACATCTGAATGGATGCATACTGTACCTCTTTTTGTGAATGTGAATGCTGATGTGCCGTTTTTTTAATTATAAACACGTAATAAATAACTTATTATGTTAATGTTTGTCTGTGTTTATGTTCAGTACAACCCTGTAACATTTTTGATATTGTAGGTCAGTAATGATGATACCGCTATTAATTAAATACCACTAGATTTGTTTATTTACTTAAGTTTGTTTGGTGACCCCATATTTATGATTACTTTAATTAAAGCTTAAATGTTGCCCACTGGGTCCTGTCCTTTTTAAACTCTGGAAAATATGAATTCTAGTAGAGATTTTAAACCAACCTCAGTGAACTACCTCATACTTAATTCTTGTTAAATTGTGTTCTTGCCCTGATCTGACTGGAAGAAATGAGAGTATCTGAGATGACCTATGTCTCATAAACATTCAAATCGCTATGCTAGGAAATAGCTAATTATTGCTGTAGTTTGTATCAAGCCTGCTGTTGCATGGGAAAGAGCCAAAAGTGCCATCTTCACTACATGTCATCAGTCACTACTTAAGCGTGCCTTATGTATCCTAGACTAGACCTTGTTTTTTATTTTATTGTTTCACAAAGGTTTGTTTTGAAAAAATCTACTTTATTTAGCTGCATAAATAGCTTTTCATTATTGTAAGTCAACTCTGATATCCTAGGATCACGCATGTTTTTTTTTTTTTGCTACACACTGTTTGACATGAAAAATATCATAATAAAGCTCCTCTGAAAATCTACCAACTTTTAGCAAGGTTGACTAGTTTAAATAAGCTGTTACTCTTTATTATGCCATGTGAGCATTATAGGAAATAATCAGCAGTAAAAAAAAACAGATACCTGACAGATAATAAATAATATCAGGACTCTTAGTCAAGGCGAGGTCAGTGAAATCATTTTTGTTTCATTATCCATGTCATAAAAGGCCATGTGTACTCGGTATTGGAAGTGGCTAGGATTTAAGACTTGTGAAGGCCTTCAAGGGGGAGGAATTAGCGAACATACAATTTACTACCACAATGTTTAAGGTTCAATGGTGGAAAGAACGTTTTCAGCGCTTTTTTTTTTTTTAATGAGAAATTGAGCCATGCAGAAGTGTAAACACTTTTACTTTCCAATCAACCTGTTGTAACATTCCCAGTGTATATGAAGCAAGATTATGAGGTGAGTACATATTTGTTAGAATCAAAGGCAATTTGTTTTGGTTTCCTTGTGGCACAGAACTTAGAATGTGCCTTAGTGGAGGGCTATGTGCTCAAAGTAGAAATGGTTGCTAATTCCATGAGAAGGTTTAGCTAAGAAAGGGGTATTCTAACAGATAGAAATAAACTATATGGTTATGACCAAATTGAGGATACATTTTTTCACGTGTTTTTCATAAAGCATGACTTATATGAAATGAAAAGTGTATGCCTGACAGAGAAAGCCATCACACAGATCCAGGACCTTTGAACGGTTCAATAGAGATTATTGTTCCAATTTAAAAAACACTTTCACACATCCATTTTGGGTACAACTAATAACAGCTCTAGCAATTTAAATTCTTTCCACTTTTGTGTAATTAAGTTGTGTACAAATTATAACAAGCAATTTCACAGAAGTTAGTTCACTATAAAATGCCTGTCTTCTCTATTTATGGACCTGAACCTCATGCCATGATTACAGTGGAAGGTGAAAGAACCGCACCTGTCTGGGAAGATGTTGCCTGCAATGCTGTTAATGTCGCTGCATGTTTCCGGTGGATTACTATTAGGTCGCTAGTGGGTCACTACTGGATGCCTAGCAACGTTTGTGAATGACATTCACAGGTGTTATAGACAACAAATTAGTTTTCTTTCTGTTAAAACCAAAAAAGAATTTTTGAAGGAAAACTAAATCTTAAAGCATGTAAAGGAAACGGTGAGTGCTCTTTGCCATCGTAGCTATTTATCTGCAGACAAAGTGCAAGCGCTAGTTTAGGGGTTCACAAAATCATTAAGGCTCAGCGTCAGCACGTCTAATACCAACAAAAAAAGTTACATAGAGTATGTAATAAGTTATAGAAAGTAGCTGACTAGTGACCTCTAAAATTACTTCTCCAATTTGCTACCGACACTCCACTACAGGAAGTAGTGACAGAATACGCAAGCTCCACTGACTTCACTCATATTGGTTCTCTCGAAAATCGCTCATCATTTGCATGAATTTAAACAACAACTCAACTTTTTTATGTTGATGAACATGACATCCTCTCGCTAATGGTCATTGTCACTCGTGTCACCGGAAATAGCCAGGTGCATATATAGATTATTTTTAAACTAAAGGGTATTTTTTTGTTGTTGATGTCCCAATTGTGGTATTTTTGTAAGTTCATATTTTAAGCAATTTTGAGCGTGGCATGGTAGTTGGTGCCAGACGGGCCGGTCTGAGTATTTCACAATCTGCTTAGTTACTGGGATTTTCACGCACAACCATTTCTAGGGTTTACAAAGAATGGTGTGAAGACTGGACAGTTGAAGACTGGAAAAATGTTGCCTGGTCTGATGAGTCTCGATTTCTGTTGAGACATTCAGATGGTAGAGTCAGAATTTGGCGTAAACAGAATGAGAACATGGATCCATCATGCATTTTTACCCCTGTGCAGGCTGGTGGTGGTGGTGTAATGGTGTGGGGGATGTTTTCTTGGCACACTTTACGCCCCTTAGTGCCAATTGGGCATCGTTTAAATGCCACGGCCTACCTTAGCATTGTTTCTGACCATGTCCATCCCTTTAGGATTCTATCCCATCCATCCCAGAGGATTCTACTTCCTGCTTAGCTACTGTTCGGACGCTCTTGCCTACTGCTCCTCGCTTTGCTCTATCGCTTCTATATTTTATCTCATAATTTCAACTTCAGTAAATCAGCACAGTGCTCAAACAACAAAGCTTGACTTCAATGATAAAATTATATACTCCGGTGACTGGATTACTACAAAAAAGCGGAATATTTCATCCAACCAGCCTCCCATTGCCATCAGCTTACATTCCGGAGAAGGGAAAACACAGCTGCCTACATTCAAAACGATAAGAAAATGCCTCTTCTAGAATCTACTTGCTGCACAAACTGCCACAGACTTTTACAGAGGATTGCAGTTCTTGAAACAAAGTTATTTGCGAAACCACCGAACCAGACGAATCACACAGAGCTTCAACATGAACGCCCTCAGCACACTGCCGGTGAGTCCCATAAATGTAGTGCTACTCAACAGGAGAAACAAGTAACTGATCAACACACTAGTCGATGGTACAAACAGGGAGCAAGACCCAAAGGCACTCGAGACATCAGATTGTCACGAGCATCACATACTGCCACATTAGCATGCTCCACCCCAGACACAGGGATTGCAAACGCTGATTTCCTACCACCAACTATACATCAATCAATCAATCAATCAATCAACTTTATTTATATAGCGCTTTTACAATGACGATTGTTTCAAAACAGCTTCACAGTGTTAAACAGGACAACAATGCAACAAAATTTGATTTGGCTAGTTTAATTTGGATAGTTTATAGAATTATATATGACCAAATTAATAAATTCTATTTGTATATTTAGTTAAGTAACTTGGATCATAATTTGAGTTTCCCCAACTGAGCAAGCCAAGCCAAAGGCGACAGTGGCAAGGAACCAAAACTCCATCAGGGCATGATGGAGAAAAATAAACCTTGGGAGAAACCAGACTCAGTCGGGGTGCCAGTTCTCCTCTGGCCTATTATTAACAGTGTATAATTATTACTCTGGCAACCTTGCAGGTCATAAATCATATTAGATAGGAATATTCGAAATTTTGGGTATCACGCACAAGACGGGTTCGTTTAGGATGGCGCGTCGATTACACAAGAATATGAATACTTGAAAGATCGGAGTTATTGCGCCGGAGACGGGTTAATTGAGGATGACGTGCCGGTGAGGCAAATTCAGAGGAGACACTAATGGACACGGTC
Source organism: Gobiocypris rarus (assembly GCA_023029165.1). Classification (NCBI taxonomy): domain Eukaryota; kingdom Metazoa; phylum Chordata; class Actinopteri; order Cypriniformes; family Gobionidae; genus Gobiocypris; species Gobiocypris rarus. The sequence goes on from CM040912.1 coordinate 15,398,737, forward strand.
TCAGCAGACACTCCAGGATGAGCTGGTCATGTCCAGATGCAGGTCCACCATCCGATCCAGACACGGCCTGGATCCGGCCGACTGCAGTAAACCTCGGGATAAACAGAGAGACTAACATTAGTGTGGATGCCACTCTTTTTATGATATAACGAGTACATCAGGTGTTATGGGAAGTGTTCCCGGTTCCGGCTGACCTAGTTAATGCAGCCTAACAATCAGTCATTTGATTTGAATAAAGAAAGTTAAAAATGTTCTATGTGTATGCCATAGTAAAGAGATGTGTTTTTAGTCTAGATTTAAACTGACAGAGTGTGTCTGCTTCCCGAACAATGCTAGGAAGACTGTTCCAGAGTTTAGGTGCTAAATAGGAAAAGGATCGACCGCCTGAAGTTGATTTAGATATTCCTGGTATTTTCAACTGGCCAGAGTTTAGAGACCGCAATAGACGTGATGGAGTATAATGCGTTAAGAGCTCGCTTAAGTACTAGGGAGCTAAACCATTTATTGCTTTATAAGTAATAAGCAAGATTTTAAAATATATGCAATGTTTAATAGGGAGCCAGTGCAGTGTTGACAGAACTGGACTAATATGATCGTACTTCCTGGTTCTAGTAAGAACTCGAGCTGCTGCGTTTTGGACCAGCTGGAGTTTATTCATTAGGCGAGCAGGGCAACCACCCAGTAGAGCATTACAATAATCTAGCCTTGAGCTCATGAACGCATGTACTAATTATTCAGCATTTTGCATTGAAAGCATGTGGCGTAATTTAGATATATTTTTAAGATGGTAGAATGCAGTTTTACAGATGCTAGAAACGTGGCTTTCAACGAAAGATTGGTATCAAAGAGCACACCCAGGTTCCTCACTGACGACGAGGGCTTGACAGAGCAGTCATCGAGGGTTAGACAGTATTCTAGGGCACTACTTGTGGAGCTTTTCTGTCCAATAATTAAAAATTCTGTTTTATCTGAATTAAGTTGCAGGAAATTACTATTCATCCAATTTTTTATATCAGCTATGCATTCCGTTAATCTTGTGAATGGGTAAGTTTCGTCAGGGCGTGAAGAAATATAGAGCTGAGTATCATCAGCATAACAATGAAAGCTAACGCCATGCTTCCTAATGATATCTCCCAGTGGTAGCATATACAGGGTGAAAAGCAACGGTCCTAACACTGAGCCTTGCGGTACTCCATACTGAACTTGTGATCGGTGTGACATCTCTTCATTTACTGCTACAAACTGATAACGGTCAGATAAGTAAGATTTAAACCATGCCAATGCAGTTCCACTAATGCCAACATAATTTTCGAGTCTATTCAAAAGAATATTGTGATCGATAGTATCGAATGCAGCGCTAAGATCGAGTAACACTAATAGAGAGATACAACCACGATCAGATGATAAGAGTAAATCATTTGTAACTCTAATTAGAGCAGTCTCAGTACTGTGATACGGTCTAAATCCTGACTGGAAATCCTCACATATACCATTTCTTTCTAAAAAGGAGCACAATTGTGAAGACACGGCCTTTTCTAATATTTTTGATAGAAACGGTAGATTCGAGATTGGTCTGTAATTGACTAATTCTTTAGGATCAAGTTGCGGTTTTTAATAAGTGGTTTAATTACAGCCAACTTAAAAGTTTTTGGTACATATCCTAATGTCAAGGATGAATTAATAATATTAAGCAGAGGATCTATGACCTCTGGAAGCATCTCTTTTAATAGCCTAGTCGGTATAGGGTCAAGCATACATGTTGTTGATTTTGATGATTTAACAAGTTTAGCCAATTCTTCTCCTCCTATAGCAGTGAATGAGTGTAATTTTTCCTCAGTGAAACTACAATGTTCTGTCTGAAGTGATACTGTAGTAGACGGCTGCATGGTTATAATTTTATTCCTAATGTTATCAATCTTACTAGTAAAGAAGTTCATAAAGTCATTACTGCTGTGTTGTTTACAAACATCAGAAGTTGAAGCTTTATCCTTTGTTAATTTTGCCACTGTATCGAATAAATACCTAGGGTTGTGTTTGTTTTCTTCTAAAAGAGTTGAGAAATAAGCAGATCTAGCAGTTTGTATGGCCTTTCTGTATGCAATCATGCTCTCTTTCCACAAATTGCGAAAAACCTCCAGTTTTGTTTTCTTCCAGCTGCGCTCCATTTTTCTGGCTGCTGTTTTAAGGGCCCGAGTGTGCTCGTTGTACCACGGCGTTGGATTATTTGCTTTAATCTTCTTTAAGCCCCGAGGAGCAACTATGTCTAAAGTGCTAATAAAGAGAGAGTCAGTAGTTTCTGTTGCAACATCAAGTTCCTCTTGGCTATCTGTAATGCTGAGGAGATGGAACTGATGAGGAAGATTATGTATAAAACAATCTTTAGTCGCAGGTTATAGTCCTGCCATATTTGAAGCGAGGATGGCTTTGCAGCTTTAGCTAAATTAAGTATACATGATATTAGGGAATGATCTGAGATGTCATCGCTCTGCTGCAGAATTTTAATGGTATCAACATTTAGTCCATGTGACTGTATTAGATCTAAAGTATGATTAAGGCGATGAGTGGGTCCCGTGTTGTCTAACTCCAATAGAGTTTAGAATGTCTTTAAATGCCAATCCCAATGCGCCTTTTTCATTGTCAACATGGATATTAAAATCACCAACAATTAGTACTTTATCTGCAGCCAGTACTAACTCTGATAGAAAACCAGCAAATTCTTTGATAAAGTCTGTATTGTGCCCTGGTGGCCTGTATACAGTAGCCAACACAAATGTCAAACGGGATTTATCATTTACACTACACAACGTTACATAAAGCACCAAAACTTCAAAGGAATTATATTTGAAACTAGACTTCTGAGTAATACTGAAGATATCATTATAAATTACAGCAACACCTCCCCCTTTTCCTTTCAGACGTGGCTCGTGTTTATAACAATAATCTTGGGGAGTGGACTCATTTAAAGTAATGTAATATACATCTTGAAAACAGATTTTAAGTATTAATGAATGTGGGTGATGAATCCCCAAATGTGATGAATGTAAACGAACACAGATCGTATCAACCCGCAGCTAACACTGATACCAACAGTCGCTCAAGGTCGAGCAGACAGCGGCACTCAGCTCAGAGCGCAGCCGAGCCCAGGACTCTGATAGTGGGGGACTCCATGATCAGAAACATTAGCAGCAGGGATACAACTACATGCTGCCTTCCACAAGCAACAGTTTCTGATGTAAACAGGGAACTTCAGAACATTCTGATGAAACATAAGACTGCAAATCAACTTGTCATTCATGTGGGGAAAAACGATATTCAGAGAGAGCAGTCAGAACTCATTAAAAGGGATTTCAATTTACTTTTTTAAACACTTGGAAAACTAAAAGTTCAGCCGTTCATCAGTGGACCACTTCCAGCAAGAGGAACAAATAGGTTCTCACGGTTACTTGGGCTTAATACATGGCTGCAAAAAACATGCAACATGAAGGGAGTGAACTTCATCGACAACTTCAATCTATTCTGGAGCCAGAGACAATTGTTTACATCAAATGGCCTCCACCCAAACAAACTTGGTGCAAGAGTGCTAAAGGACAATATTCACTTTTCCTTACACCATCCCTCAGCTGTGTGTGCTAACCCACTCGACCTGGATGGCACACACACACCTGAACAGACTATGGACGAACACAGGACTTCATTTCAGCACCTGAATGGACATGCAGCTGACACACTCCACAAGGACATTGATAACACCACGCAGCCACAACAACCACTGCTCACGGACACACTCCCAGCTGAGTCCCGCCCACAGAGCCTCTGTCAGAAAGAGAAGCTTAAATGAGAACACTAGTGTGCTATTTATGAAGGCTATATCTCTAACACCAAGCATATCTGCAGACTCTGTTGATTCTCTCCTTGACTCTTTTAACTCCAAAGTTAAGAGTGTAATTGATGATATTGCTCCTGAGAAAGTCAGGAAAAAGAGTGGTAGACAGAAAGCACCATGGAGAAACTCAACAGCAGTGCAAATAATGAAAAGACAATGCAGGAAAGCTGAACGCATGTGGCGGAAGACAAAACTTGTAGTCCATTATAACATCTATAAAGATGATTTCAATGTGGAGCTAGGCAAAGCTAGATAGACCTTCTTCTCAAATATTATAAACAGAAACATAAACAACACGCGCACTCTTTTTGCTACTGTAGAGAGACTGACAAACCCCCCGAGTCACATTCCCAGCGAAATGCTCTCTGACAGCAAATGCAGTGAGTTTGCTTCCTTCTTCTCAGAGAAAATCAATAATATCAGAAAGGCGATCAGCACATCCTTGAGTTCCTTTGGGGTCAGTCAGATCAGACCACAACCTCAGAAAGTTACTATGTCTGATTTCGAAGCGATTGATTGTAAAATTTTAGAAGAAACGGTACAGCACCTTAAAACATCAACCTGCGCCCTTGACACACTCCCCGCTTCTTTTTTAAAAAGTGTGTTTAACTGTTTAGAAGCAGATCTGCTAGAAGTGGTAAACTCCTCACTTCTCTATGGGACTTTTCCAAACTCCCTTAAAACCGCAGTAGTTAAGCCTCTTCTGAAAAAGAGAAATCTGGATAACTCCATATTGAGCAACTACAGACCAATCTCAAATCTCCCCTTCATAGGCAAGATCATTGAAAAAGTTGTCTTCAGTCAGCTGAACAAATTCTTAAGCTCAAACGGATACTTTGACAATTTTCAATCTGGTTTCCGACCACATCACAGCACAGAAACAGCGCTCATAAAGATTATAAATGATATTCGCCTCAATACGGATACAGGCAAAACATCAATTCTGGTACTACTCGACCTCAGTGCTGCATTCGACACTGTTGACCACAACATACTTCTTGACAGGCTGGAAAACTGGGTCTGACTTTCTGGGATGGTCCTTAAATGGTTCAGGTCATACTTAGATGGGAGAGGTTATTATGTGAGTATAGGTGACCATAAGTCTGACTGGACATCCATGACTTGCGGAGTCCCACAAGGGTCAATTCTTGCACCACTCCTATTCAACCTGTATATGCTGCCACTGAGCCAAATAATGAGAGAGAACCAAATGGCTTACCACAGCTATGCTGACGACACCCAGATCTACTTAGCACTATCACCTAATGACTATAGCCCCATTGACTCCCTGTGCAAATGCATTGATGATGTTAACAGATGGATGAGCCAAAACTATCTTCAGTTAAACAAAAACAAAACTGAAATCATTACATTTGGAAAAAAAATGAAATTCTCAAGGTGAACACATATCTTGAGGCTAAAGGTCTAATAACAAAAAAATCAAGTCAGGAATCTTGGTGTGATATTAGAGTCAGACCTGAGTTTCAGTAGTCATGTCAAAGCAATATCTAAATCAGCTTACTATCATCTGAAAAATATTGCAAGAATCAGATGCTTTGTTTCCAGGCAAGACTTAGAGAAACTCGTTCATGCTTTCATCACCAGCAGGGTGGACTATTGTAATGGTCTTCTCACCGGCCTTCCCAAAAAGACCATTAGACATCTGCAGCTCATTGAGAACGCTGCGGCCAGGATTCTGAGCAGAACCAGAAAATATGACCATATCACGCCAATCCTCAGATCTTTACATTGGCTTCCAGTTACATTTAGGATCGATTTTAAAGTATTATTACTTGTTTATAAATCACTTAATAGCCTAGGACCTCAATACATTAAATACAAACCCAACAGATCACTCAGATCATCAGGATCAAGTCAGTTAGAAATACCAAGAGTTCACTCAAAGCAAGGAGAGTCTGCGTTTAGCTATTGTGCCAGCCGCAGCTGGAACCAGCTTCCAGAAGAGATCAGATGTGCTCCAACAGTAGCCACATTCAAATCCAGACTCAAAACACATCTGTTCAGCTTTGCCTTTACTGAATGAGCACTGTGCCACTGTACGTCCGACTGATTGCACCTAATCTAATCTATGCATCATCTTTATTATTTTTTATTTTATTTTTTATCTATATATACTGTAATAATTGTATTCTTTTTAATTATCTTTACAACTGTATATTCCTATTTCTTCTTATTTTAAAAATTATATTTACAAGTGTTTTAATTATACTGTTTTTATTTTTAATTCTGACACGTGGTATTCTTATTTCTTATCACTGTTTTAATTTCATTTTCTATGTAAAGCACTTTGAATTGCCATTGTGTATGAAATGTGCTATATAAATAAACTTGCCATGCCTTGCCTTTATGACCACCATGTATCCATCCTCTGATGGCTACTTCCAGCAGGATAATGCACCATGTCACAAATCTTGAATCATTTCAAATTGGTTTCTTGAACATGACAATGAGTTCACTGTACTAAAATGGCCCCCACAGTCACCAGATCTCAACCCAATAGAGCATCTTTGGGATGTGGTGGAACGGGAGCTTCGTGCCCTGGATGTGCATCCCACAAATCTCCATCAACTGCAAGATGCTATCCTATCAATATGAGCCAACATTTCTAAAGAATTCTTTCAGCAACTTGTTGAATCAATGCCACGTAGAATTAAGGCAGTTCTGAAGGCGAAAGGGGGTCAAACACCGTATTAGTATGGTGTTCCTAATAATCCTTGAGTGAGTGTAGATGAGTGTAGATTAACAACTTATTTTTATCATTTATTTATTAAAATGTTTAAGAATAATAGAGTCATATGACAGTTATTTTGATGATTTAATACAGATATTGTCAAAAACAGTGGTAATCAAATAAAATGTAGTAAAGTTTTAACCTTTTATTTTTTAGCAAAGTGCTGCTAAACAAGGGTTTAACTAAATTAAACCATGGATTTAAAAAATCATGTATTTTTATTAAATTATTTATTATTGTTAGTATTATTATTATTTTGACAAGTATAGTTACCTAATAGTGATATAGGTAATAGGACTGCTATTTTGTCACAATTTATATTGCAGTGTTTTGCGCTTTGATATTCAGACCATGTCGTGATTTGATTTATTGTACAGCTAGCTCTACTTTCGATGTATTCATTCATACATCAGTTTGCATGTTTTACGTCTGCGTTATACTGCAAATTCAACTGTCATGACTGGATTCCAGGATTCCCACAGCATCACAGAAATCATCCGACCTTAAAGGGTTACTTCAGCGATTAGCATTAAGCTTTGTATCAGTAGAAACCCGGGAGTATATTCAAATTATCATACTTTCCCCCTTCATATGACCCTGAGACGAGAGAATTATGTATTTTATTTCTGGAAAAATTCCTCCGATGACGCAAATATATATTTGCATCATCGGATGAGTTTTTGGCCAGAGGCTGAAGACTACAGCCAGCAGTGGGCGCTATTTCCGCATGTTTTCAGCATCGCACTCACAGCACTCAGGGGAGCTGCGGAGATTCATGTAAACGGAGCAGTGGAGAGCAAAGTGAGTGTTTCAACAACAGCTCACTCACATTATATCGAACAGACACGTTCAGTTTTTAATTGTACTGTCTCTAACAGAACTGATTTTATGAAAATGAACGTGGTAGGCAAGTGATCCAGTAATCCTGTAGCCATGCCTAGAGTAGGAGGGCAGCGAAGTGCATTCTGGGAATTATTGTCTTTCATCCCCATGAGACAAAAATACATTTTCTGTGTTTTCTCAGTCTAGAAGGCACCAAATTCAAAAATAATTTCACATTTCTACTACATTAATGACCCAGTTTAAATACAGATTCATCTTCCCACCACTGATGTACCCCTTTAAGTTATAAACATACCTTTATCTGCACAGAGAGAAGGTGCTCCCGAACAAGTTCTGTGTGGGGTTTTTTTTGTTTGTTTTTTTTTATATCCAGAGTAGCCTACTTCCATACTAGCCAGGGGTTCACGACGGTGTTCCGCTTTCACTCTCCCGTACTAACGGATTAACGGATGAATCATTACGCTGATTCATAACCGTTCTAATCTTTGTTCGCGGATTGAAAACAAACAATGTTTGAAGAAGACAATGCTGAATAAAGTCGTAGTTTTTGTTATTTTTGGACCAAAATGTATTTTCGATGCTACAAGAGACTCTAACTAACCAATTGATGTCACATATGGACTACTTTGATGATGTTTTTATTACCTTTCTGGAAAGGGACAGTATACCATGCATACATTCAATGGAGGACCAGAAAGCTCTCGGATTAAAAATAAAATATCTTAAACTGTGTTCCGAAGATGAACAGAGGTCTTATGGGTGTGGAACGACATTAGGGTAAGTCATTAATGACATACATTTTTGGGTGAACTAACCCTTTAAGTGAAACCTTTTTTGAACAGTATACCATTAAAATAGTGGAGGATCACTTTACATATATTAACATATGAATTCAGAAGAATCCTAAATATTTGTTTAAATTAAATGTTTTAGACATAATTAACAAACTCAAATCAGGCTTCGAAAGCTGGAAACTACTTCCTTTATCACTAATTGGCCATGTGAATGTGATAAAAAATGTTGCTATATCTCTTTCAAAATCTCCCTATTTGTTTGCCTGCAACCTTTTTTAAACAACAGTTATCCTTTCATTTGTATGGAATTATAAAACAACTTGCATAGCTAAAGCCTACTTGCAAAAACCTACTGATTGTGGAGGCCTCGGCCTTCCCATTTTTAAGCATTATTATTAGGCAGCAAATGTCAGAGCTTTCATTTTCTGGCAAAGGGGTACTCTGGATGATATGCTACTTGAGACTTCTCCATTACGGGTTTGTGCAGTGACTACGTCAGTGCCACAGTCCTCTCTCCAAACTTTACTTTTTACAGAGTGTAAATCTTTCTTTCCAGGTCCGTGAAGAGCCGCGAGCCGTATGTTAGTGTTTTTGTGAATACTCAGTTTTGTTGTATTACTTAGTGTATTGCGTGCTAGAAGAAGGATACATTTCAATTTTGCACTTATCTAAACTGTGTTAGCAAATTGCATTTAAATCATAACCACGGCTGTTTTTGCCCGCATCGTTCTGCAGTCAATTGTTATTGTTTTTGCTGGCTTTTAGCACAGGTAGTGAGTCATACTTTTCGTTTCGATTCGAGCCATTGATAGGCTTTTGCCTTGATCCTTTGGGCTAATTACAAGGGCGGACTGTACATATATAAGTCAGGTCAGTCACTTGTTCATTAGGAGAAGTGTCCAGATCCGTGAAGAGCCGCGAGCCGTATGTAAGTGTTTTTGTGAACACTCAGTTTTGTTGTATTACTTAGTGTATTGCGTGCTAGAAGAAGGATACATTTCGATTTTGCACTTATCTATCTTGTCATAATCGTACTGTGTTAGCAAATTGCATTTGAATCATAACCACGGCTGTTTTCGCCCGCGCCGTTCTGCAGTCAATCGTTATTGTTACTGCTGGCTTTTAGCACAGGTAGTGAGTCACACTTTTCGTTTCGATTTGAGCCATTGACAGGCTTTTGCCTTAATCCTTTGGGCTAATTACAAAAGAGTCCACAGCTGTTCTCACTCAAATAGTAAAAGGCATCTATAAGCTTGTCAGCGGAAGCGTTCAGCCCTCGTGTTCAGCCTCCTCGTGTGAAGACCGACTTGGGTAAAGACATCTTCTTTCGACTCTACCTGTGATCGACTCCACCGAAGAGCGGACATCAATAAGGCACTTAAGTATCTCCTTTTTCTGTCCTTATTCACCTTCCTTTCTCTCTCTTACAATGCATTCCCACTGTCTCTCGACCACGCTCCACTTTCACACGCAGAAGGCAGCGCAACACTGCTAATCTGCGTCCTATTCCCTCCTCCACTAATGCCCCTGCCTCTTTTTCTGTGGGTCTATGGAACTGTCAGTCAGCTGTCAACAAAGCTGATTTCATTCCGGCCTTTGCCTCTCACTCCACTGTCAATATCTTGGCTTTGACTGAGACCTGGATCCATCCAGAAAACTCAGCAACCCCTGCTGCTCTGTCAAACAACTTCTCTTTCTCTCACACCCCTCGCCAGACTGAGAGGGGCAGAGGAACAGGTCTTCTCACTACTAACAATTGGAAATACTCAACCCACACCTCTCTTTGCAATAACAACTAATTTGAATACCATGCTATTACAGTCGCAACTCCCGTTAAAATCCATCTTGTAGTCATTTACCGTCCCCCAGGTAAATTGGGCACCTTTGTCGAGGAACTAGATGTGCTGCTTTCCTTATTTCCAGAGGATGGCAGCCCACTTGTAATCCTTAGTGACTTCAACATTCACCTGGACAAACCATATGTTACAGACTTCCACTCCCTCCTAGCCTCATTCGATCTCAAACGCCATGTCACCTACAACACCCACAAATCTGGTGTAGCAACAATGACGGTCTGTTCCTCTGGCGAACGGCCAGATATCATGCGCATCTCGTGAGGCGCGTTATCAGATCATACTAAACCCAGGCCATGCCCCCACCCGGCATACCAATACAATTTATGGCCTAAACGGCGCCACAATGTCTGAAAGTAACACGACCACTCATTGATCACCCTTGGGAGATAACAAACAGGTTCTGGATTGACTTTTATGGCTCCCAAATGGCCGAGCCAGGAAATCTACGCGCTACGCACACACACTTAGGCACACACACTTCTTACAGGAGAGATAAGTAATGATCGTTGTGTGGACTTTAATGGTCCAAATGGCCAGGCCGTGACATCGGACACCTCACACGGGGAATTCCACCAGGACCATGGAGGAATAGATGGTTAAAATCCACCTAAAAACATATTAAATGTATACCTTTCTGCTTGAGTGTTTGTATATGTGTCTGGAATAATTAGAAGGGTACATAAATATTACATAAACTGTGTAAGACCAATGGACCATGGAAAGCCTGTATCCCTGTATTCCCCAGATCTCAGACTTGTGATTCATGGTACCATTAGAATCAGAAAAACTCAATAGTACCGAATCTTGTAAAATAATTTACAGAAAATGCATTATTACAAGCGTACCAGCGTTGTAAGGATAACATGCATAATCCTGCCCTCCGTATACGAGCCAGGAGGTGTAACCGAAATGAACAAAGAACCTTTTCGCGCCGAAAAACTCTCTGACGCGATTGGATCAACCCGAAAATGGGTGTCGCTCAATCTTATCTATAAGAACCGACGTGACTATTATCAAAGGGCACTTTCTTCGCCAGGCATTTGCCGCCCCAGGCATTCCGCCTGGGCATTTGCCACCCAAGGCATTTCTTCGCCAAAGGCATTCCGCCACCAGGAGCAAACAGCAGCTTCCAGAACATCTCCAAGGGACCCGAATCCGGCTGAACTTTGTTTCCACGAACCGAGAGTCACACCCCACAGACCTCAATCAATCAATCAATCAATCAATCAATCAACTTTATTTATATAGCGCTTTTACAATGACGATTGTTTCAAAGCAGCTTCACAGTGCCAAACAGGACAACATTGCAACAAAATTTGATTTGGCTAGTTTAATTTGGATAGTTTATAGAATTATATATGACCAAATTAATAAATTCTATTTGTATATTTAGTTGAGTAACTTGGATCATAATTTGAGTGTCCCCAACTGAGCAAGCCAAGCCAAAGGCGACAGTGGAGAGGAACCAAAACTCCATCAGGGCATTATGGAGAAAAATAAACCTTGGGAGAAACCAGACTCAGTCGGGGTGCCAGTTTTCCTCTGGCCTATTATTAACAGTGTATAATTATTACTCTGGCAACCTTGCAGGTCATAAATCATATTAGATAGGAATATTCGAAATTTTGGGTATCACGCAAGAGACGGGTTCATTTAGGATGGCGCGTCGATTACACAAGAATATGAATACTTGAAAGATCGTAGTTATTGTGTCGGAGACGGGTTAATTGAGGATGACGTGCCGGTGAGGCAAATTCAGAGGAGACAACTCAACCTCGAAAAAGGACCACGGAACGCGCGGGACATTTGAACTCAGAATACACGTATACACGAGAAGCCAAAAACAAAAGCAAGTATTCTTATTTTACAATCTAAACTGCTGTTGAAAGGTTGTCTAAATTATTCCCTTTTTCGGGATGATTTTAATTCGTTGAGGGCTCTTGATAACAAACTGAAGTGAACGCTGTGATCTCCTTTCTCTTTCTTTATTGTTGTTTTCTTTCATTCTTTTCATTTAGATACCATATTTCTTTTGTTTACTATATATATTTCTACTATCTTTATGCATATCTAGTATGTACTTTCTGTGTGAATTGTAGTGTTAGCCTTAATCTGTGTTTATTAAACTTACAAAAGGTACTTTTGAATGGAATCTGTTATTCCTCCACATACATGAAGTCAATGAAACTTACGATTTTAAACGTTACCTAAAGCTATCTTGTGCTACTATTTTAGTAATACAAACTGTACGAACATATGAAATATTAATTTGTCCTTATCAGTAAAGTTAATGTTTCTTATGAGATCGTAAAGCAGTAATCTCTTATTGAGAATTGATTTGAAAGTCTATAACTAATTTGCAGTACAAACTGTGGCGGAGGGGGCGTGGTTCTGCGAGGTCTGTAGCGGGAGAGAAGCTGAAGAGCCGGGCGGTGAGTAAGTAGGTCAAGTGCAGACGAGTAACACCTGTGTCTGATTGCAGTAATTGGCGGGGAGAGACGGCATTTAAGCCGAGACGGCAGAGAGAGCGGGAGAGAGAGCAACGGGACTGGGACTGCACCAAACGCCACTAAGAGAGAGAGAATCACGAGACTGAGAAACCTCACGAAGGGGAGAATCGAAAGAGAACCTGAGAGACTGTGTCTAGAATCTGAGTATTGAGTTTGTGCTGTTGATGCGCCCTCGAGCGCTATTTGTTTTGAGAGAAAATAAAGTGTGTCAGTCCCAGTCACGCTGACCCCGACTTCTTCCTTCCCACACACCATAGAGCAACGAACCTTTATTACACTGGTGCCGAAACCCGGGAAGGAAGAAGAGTGCCGCCACCATGGAACCCCCGTCACGCACCCCACTTGCGGACATCGTGCAATCACTCGCCGGTCTTCACCAGGAGACCCAACAAGATCTGCGGGCCGTCAGGGAGGAGCAGCAGATGAGGTTCGAGGCGCTCCTCCAGGCCCAGCATGAAGACCGCGAGTTGTTCCGGAGCTGGATGGACCGGGAGGTTCGGGCCGCCCCCAAAACCACCTGCGACTCGGCCGCTACCATCGCGCTCTCGAAGATGGGCCCGATGGACGACCCGGAGGCGTTCATCGACCTCTTCCCCACCTCCAGCTCAAAATTACTCGCGAAGTGGCAAGGGCCATTTGAGGTCACATGGCGAGTGGGAGACCTCAACTATGAGGTGGTACGATCAGATAGGGACGGGGCACGTCAAATCTACCACCTCAACCTGCTTAAAAAATGGTCAGAGGCGGAGTCAGTGATGCTGGCGACGGTGGTGAGCGGAGAGGAGGATCTCGGGCCAGAGGCGAGCCAAAAGCCGCAATCCCTCGCGCTGACCCCAGGGGGAGACCACCTCTCACCCTCGCAGCTCACTGACATGAAAGAACTACAAGCAGAGTTTGCAGACGTGTTCTCGCCCCTACCGGGTCGGACTGACCTCATACAGCACCATGTTAAAACAGAGCCGGGCGTGGTGATTCGCAGCCGTTTGCCAGAACACAAGAAAAAGTAGTTCAGGCGGAATTAGAGGCGATGATGCAGATGGGGGTTATAGAAGAATCCAGCAGTGACTGGGCGAGCCCGATCGTTTTGGTCCCAAAACCTGACGGCTCGGTCCGGTTCTGTGTGGATTATAGGAAGGTGAACGCGGTGTCAAAATTTGATGCGTACTCCAATGCCAAAGATTGACGAATTGCTTGATCGGCTAGGGACCGCCGCTTTTATTCGACACTGGACTTAACAAAGGGGTATTGGCAGATCCTTGTCTCCAATGTGCAAGAGAAAACCGCTTTCACCACGCCGTTTGGATTACACCAATTTGTCACCCTTCCTTTCGGCTTGTTCAGGGCTCCGCGACCTTCCAGCGTCTGATGGACAGGATTCTCCGCCGCATGCTGCATATGCCGCTGCGTGCTTGGATGATATCATCATCTACAGTGCGGACTGGCAGCGGCATATGCAGCACTTGCGCGCTGTACTGAAGTCGCTGAGAAGGGCGGGGCTCACGGCAAACCCAAAGAAGTGTGCAATTGGGCGGGTGGAAGTAAGATATCTGGGCTTCCACTTGGGTCATGGACAGGTGCATCCCCAAATTGATAAGACAGCAGCGATTTCGACCTGTCCAAGACCTAAGACCAAAAAGGAGGTTAGACAGTTCCTAGGGCTAGCGGGATATTACAGAAGGTTTGTGCCTAATTATTCGGACCTCGCTAGCCCAATGACTGATCTAACTAAAAAGGAGGCACCAGATACAGTTCAGTGGACGGAGCGGTGCCAGCAGGCTTTCACCCAGATAAAGGCTGCTCTGTGTGGTGGACCGCTCCTTCAGGCTCCAAATTTCTCTCTCCCATTTTCCCTACAGACTGACGCCTCGGACAGGCTCCACCGCATGAAAGATACCAACGCGCGGATCACCCGTTGGTATCTAGCGTTACAGCCATTTAAATTCAAGGTGGTCCACAGGCCGGGTGCTCAGATGGTTGTGGCTGACTTCCTCTCCAGGAGGGGGCTGCAGGCCGGATGGCTCCCGGCCTGAGTCAGGCGGTGGGGTATGTGGCGGAGGGGGCGTGGTTCTGCGAGGTCTGTAGCGGGAGAGAAGCTGAAGAGCCGGGCGGTGAGTAAGTAGGTCAAGTGCAGACGAGTAACACCTGTGTCTGATTGCAGTAATTGGCGGGAGACGGCATTTAAGCCGAGACGGCAGAGAGAGCGGGAGAGAGAGCAACGGGACTGGGACTGCACCAAACGCCACTAAGAGAGAGAGAATCACGAGACTGAGAAACCTCACGAAGGGGAGAATCGAAAGAGAACCTGAGAGACTGTGTCTAGAATCTGAGTATTGAGTTTGTGCTGTTGATGCGCCCTCGAGCGCTATTTGTTTTGAGAGAAAATAAAGTGTGTCAGTCCCAGTCACGCCGACCCCGACTTCTTCCTTCCCACACACCATAGAGCAACGAACCTTTATTACACAAACGTAGTAAGATAAATTCAAGCAATTCCGTAAAGGTTACTTGTACTTAATTAAACATTTTCCTTATTGGAAAATTTAAATAACGTAATGAACGACCAGCAAATTGTATTCATAAACTCATGAATATTATATCCCTTTGAGTTAATTATTCCCTGAGATATTAGACTCATAGTCATAATCGTTACACTGGCAACCAACTTGACCTCATATACACACGCAACTGCACTACAGATAACATCCTGGGCAAACCCCTACACATCTCAGACCATTACTTCATTACATTTATTCTACAACTTACTGCTCCTGCATCCCCAAACCCACTACCAGTTACTTTCAGATGAAACCTACGCTCTCTTTCTCCCTCTCATCTCTCCTCTGCTGTGTCATCCTCTCTTCCCTCATCCACACAGTTCTCATCCATGGATGTCAACACTGCAACAGACACTCTATGTTCTACTTTAACTTCTTGTCTAGATAGTACCTTCCCTCTATCTTCTAGGCCAGCACGCCCTACTCCCTCTAACCCATGGTTATCTGATGTTCTTCGTGAACATCGGACCAAACTAAGGGCAGCAGAGAGAAAATGGTGAAAATCTAACGACCCTCTCTGACCTGGGTAAATATCAATCTCTGCTCTCATCATTCTCAGATGATGTCCATGTGGCTAAATCCTCATATTTCCACAACAAAATCAACAGCACCTCTAAGAACATTCAAGAACATTCAACTCTCTCCTCTGTCCACCTCCACCACCTCCCATCACCTCTTTATCTGCAGACGATTTTGCCCACTTCTTCACAAATAAATCTACAACCATCAGCAGTCAGTTCCCACCCCCACATCCACAGCCAAACATCTTCTCTCCTCCTTCTCTACACTCACTAAGGCAGAAGTATCTAAACTTCTCCTCTCCAGCCATCTCACCACCTGCCCTCTAGATCCTATCCCCTCACACCTTCTACAAGCCATCTCTCCCACACTCCTACCAGCACTCACACACATCATCAACACATCTCTCAGCACTGGCTTTTTCCCTACCACATTCAAGCAGGCTCGGGTCACCCCACTGCTTAAGAAACCCACTTTAGACACATCACTTGTAGAGAACTACAGACCTATTCCTCTCCTGCCATACATAGCGAAAACACTTGAACGAGTTGTTTTCAACCAGGTTTCATTTTTCCTCTCACAGTCTAATCAGCTGGACGTTAACCAGTCAGGTTTCAAAAAGGGCCACTCAACAGAGACTGCATTACTGTCGGTCACTGAAGCCCTGCGGATGGCAAAAGCTGCTTTCAGATCATCAGTCCTAAGCCTCCTTGATCTATCTGCTGCATTTGACACAGTGAATCACCAGATTCTTCTGTCCACACTCTCATCACTGGGCATCACAGGGACTCCACTCCACTGGTTTGAGTCTTACCTCACAGGTAGGTTGTTCAAGGTTGACTGGAGAGGGGAGGTATTCAAAGCACATCAACTGACCACAGGGGTTCCTCAGGGATCAGCGCTGGGACGTCTTCTCTTCTCCATTTACACTACATCACTGGGACCCATCATACATGCACATGGCTTCTCATACCATTGCTATGCTGATGACATTCAACTCTATCTTTCATTTCAACCAGATGATCCCACAGTAGATGGACGAATCTCAAGCTGTCTGGCAGACATCTCGGCATGGATGAAAGAACACCACCTGCAGCTCAACATGGCAAAGACTGAGCTTCTCGTCTTCCCTGCCAATCTGACTCTACAACACAACTTCACCATCCAGCAAGGTTCATATTTGATTACCCCTTCAGGGTCGGTCAGAAATCTTGGAGTAATCTTTGATGCCCAGCTGTCCTTCAAAGACCACATTTCAAAGACAACTCGATCATGCAGGTTTGCTCTGCACAACGTCAGGAAGATCAGACCGTTCCTTACAGAGCATGCAACACAACTTCTCGTCCAGGTCATTTATAGGCTTGACTACTGCAATGCAGAACTGCAAAAACAGTTCCCTTTCGTTCAGTGACTGACGAATGGGGGTTTCGCTTAGAAGCCTATCAACTTCGAGATCTAGAAAGCGACCAGTGGTAGTGCCAATGCCATGGGCATGCGGAATTTGCATAGCGGACTCCGCCCCACCGTGTGGGTATATCAGGAAGAATGCTGGCAAGATCGCATTATGTTTCTGCTTCGGAGCCAAGAGCACATACGCTCTTCACTCCTCAAGCCTTCTGAGATTCTGTCAGCTTCTTCGAGACGACCAGCCTTCCAGTTGGTGTTGGTGTTACGGTGCGTTCCAGCGATCACATACTTCCTGCCTGCTGATCTGTGCAGTGGTCTGCATCCAGCTGGTGTGTGTTTCCCTTGGCGCTTCGGCTTTGACTGCGAGGTTTCCTCTCATTAAAAGAGCTCACAAGTGGCACGTCCTTTTCAGGATGTCTCGCCCGTGTGCTTCTGGGTGCGGTCGGTCTCTGTTGCCTTCTGATGGGCACGAGCACTGTCTGACGTGTTTGGGCTTACGGCACGCTCAGGCAGCGCTCATGGATGAGTCATGTTCCCACTGTGGGAGCATACCCATCTCTGTGTTACGATCAAAGACTCTGTGATCTCCGTGCAGCCACCGGAGTGCGAGTCCCCTCTGTCGCACCCCAATCTGCGTTCTCCACGAGAGGCGGCACTTTGGCTGGTGGCCAGGGTGATCTGAGGGTGACTGTGTGGAATAAAGCTCCGACGCTCATGCCTCGGCCCACACCCCCCTCTCTTGCACCAAACCCGCCGTCTGCTCAACCGAGTACATCGGGGCCGGCTCCTGCTGTCCCAACTGTCTCGGTTGGCGATGGGGAAGACAAAGAGATGTCGACCGCTGCATCACAAGGCTGGCTGGAGTCATCTGCGGATGATGACTCGGCTGTGCTGCCGCCTCCGGATGGTGCAGCATTGCCCGACCCAGAATTGATAGCCATGCTCTCCCAGGCAGCCGCGAGTCTTGGGTGGAGCAGAACCCTGCGCCCCAACCTGAGTGCTCAAGGCTGGATGATTGGCCGTCCCCCCAATTCCTTTCTTCCCGGAGGTGCATGAGGAGCTCGCACGGTTCTGGAAGTCCCCATTGTCTTCCCGTGACCGTTTTGCGACCTCCTCCGCCTTCACTACCCTCGATGGGGCCGCGGCCAAAGGGTACACTAGGGTTCCCCCAGTCGTTCGCTCTGCTGTGATGCAACTGTGTCCACAGAGTCCTTTGACTTGGCGTGGCGATCCCAGGCACCCCTCCAAAGCCTGTAGATTCACATCAACCTTGGTGGCGAAATCCTACAGAGCTGTGGGGTAGGCTGCCGCTTCTTTGCATGCCATGGCAACTCTCCAGGCCTACCAGGCCAAGTTGCTGTGCGACATGCACGAGGGTGGGGCTGACCCAGGGCTCAGAGATGAGCTGTGTGCCGCCACCAACCTCGCCCTCTGGGCAACGAAGGTGACCGGGTGCTCCTTGGGTCAGGTGATGGCGAAGGGTGCGATCGAGCCTGTCCCTCCAGCTGAAATGGAGTCCGGCTTCTACAGCCCCTACTTCATGTACCCAAGAAAACCGGTGGGTTACGACCAATCCTGGACCTGCGGATCCTGAACCGTTCCCTTCACAGGTTTCCGTTCAGGATGATGACAGTGAAGCATCTTTTCGAATGTATTCGTCCAGCCGATTGGTTTGCAGCAATCGACCTGAAGGACGCCTACTTCCATGTCTCCATCCTTCCTCGACACAGACCGTTCTTACGGTTTGTTCCTGTGGATCTCCCATTCGGGCTATCTCTGTCCCCTCGCGTCTTCACGAAGGTCGTCGAAGCAGCCCTTGGGCCACTTAGGCAGCACGGGGTTCGCATCCTGAACTACCTCGACGACTGGCTCATACTGAGCCACTCTCGAGAGCAGATGTACAAACACAGAGATCTTGTTCTCCAGCATCTAGCCCGTCTGGGCCTTCAGGTCCTGAGGATTGGGCGTGGGCGGACCTGGTCCCTGAGGCGTGGGCGTGGGCGGACCCGGACCCTGAGGCGTGGGCGGACCTGGACCCCCAGGTGTGGGTGGACCTGGACCCTAAGGCGTGGAGTTGGGTGGACCTGGACCCTTAGGCGCTTTAATGTATTTAATGGATTAAATGGATTTACCCACTAGGTGCCTGTATGGCTCTTTAATAAAATACACATGTATCTAGTCTAGTTGTTCAAAGCATTGCCGAACCTAACTGCTTCCTTTTTTTTAGGTTTTGCATTTGAATATATATTTAGACATGATCAAACACTAGATTTCTAAACACATTTTCTGCTTTACACACATTTTGCAATTCAGAATGGCACTTTTTAAATGCACTGAACACGGTTCTTTGCATAAGACACAACAATCTGACATAAAGTCACATGTTTGCCATTTCAAAACACTGGCATTCAAAATGACACTACATGAGCTAATTGGCTAATACATGTGCCACCTGCCCAAACACCTCATTGTCGCATGCCTGTCCTGTCTTGTGTGCACATGTGGGTTTTGTTAGTGTGGCCATGTGCCTCTGTCATTGTTAGATCTCACCCCCTTGTTATCTCGTTATTGGTTTAATTTTCCCCTCCTGTGTTCCCTCATTCCCAGCTTGAGGAAGAGGAAGAGTGAGAGGTAGGGCAGGTAGAGGAGTTCATGGCCAAAGAAGACAACAACTTTCAAATGAAATCAGAGCAACCTTAGTAGATCATGTCATCAACCATGGGCTGACAATGCAGAGGCTGGACAGAGAGTGCAGCTAAACTTGAGCCGTTTTACTGTCACCTCTGTCGTCCGGAAATTTAGACTGGAGAACAGGTATGTAACCAAAATGTCATGTAGTACACATGTAGTACACCCCATGTCATAGTGTATCAGTTGGGTGACACCTGTTTACTTAGTGTATGACATCCTGTACAATGTACCCTACACTGGGGAAAAAATCTTTAGGCTGCATTGTCCAAGCCTTATATTTTTTATTTTATTAATTTTTTCTAAAGGACTGAGAGACGAAACCATGGTGGAGGAAGGGGCCAAATGTTCACCGGGGTACAGGAAGCTGGCATTGTAAACTTGGTTTTAGAAAATAATAAAATCAGATTACGAGAAATTCAAAGCCACATCATCCAAGACAACACCATATTCGAGTCAGTCTGTCCACATGGGCTCGCATTCTCAAGCGAAACCAAATCAGAATGAAACAACTTTATAAGGTGCCGTTTGAGAGAAACTCTCAAAGAAACAAAGAGGTCGGACGAGCATATGTGGATGTAAGTACAATATTGACTGCAGTACACTACACGCAACATTGTTTCCTAGTGTACTGGATAACACCTTATTGACTGAGTTTTGTTCTTTGTTTTCAGGGAGTACTGGAAATGGATGCTCATGCAATCCCACATGAGTTCATCTTTATAGATGAGGCTGGGTTCAACCTAGCAAAGACCAGAAGAAGGGAGAGAAACGTCATTGGCCACAGAGCCATTATACATCCCAATGTGCGCTGCCATCTCCAGTATGCATGATGTCCTCCACCGTCATGCCAACCTTGGACCATACAACACAGCCCATATTCTCACATTTCTGGACAGAC
The DNA here is from genome assembly GCA_023029165.1 of Gobiocypris rarus. Lineage (NCBI taxonomy): Eukaryota > Metazoa > Chordata > Actinopteri > Cypriniformes > Gobionidae > Gobiocypris > Gobiocypris rarus. Next base: position 15,419,442 of record CM040912.1, read on the forward strand.
TTCACAATGGGACACTCGAATTATGAAGTTACTCAACTAAATATACAAATAGAATGTATTAATTTGGTCATATATAATTCTATAAACTATCCAAATTAAACTAGCCAAATCAAATTTTGTTGCAATGTTGTCCTGTTTAACACTGTGAATCTGCTTTGAAACAATCGTCATTGTAAAAGCGCTATATAAATAAAGTTGATTGATTGATTGACAATACTCTCATACAACCATGAATGATGCAGATCATCAAAGAAACCGGTACGTTGTAGTATGGGACAACGTGAGCTTTCATTGTGCAGCCCCAGTCCAAAACTGGTTTGCTGACCACCCAACATTTCTTGTGCAATACCTCCCACCATACTCACCATTTCTGAACCCCATAGAAGAGTTATTTTCGGCATGGCGGACGAAGGTATACGACCGGCAGCCCTTTGTGCGCATGCCTCTTGTGCAGGCCATGAAAGAGGCATGTAATAAGATTGATGTGGTGCAATTCAGGGATGGATAAGGCACTCAAGGCGCTTCTTCCCTCGATGTCTGGCAAGGGAAGATATTGCCTGTGATGTTGATGAGGCGTTGTGGTCATACCCAGCTGTGCGGCAAGATGCTGCCTAATTATTTTTCTTGCCTCTTTTTTTACTATAATTAATTTTTTTCTGAAATTTTCTTTTCAGTTTACTGTTTTTCGCGAGAATATTTTTGTTCAGTCTCATGGAAATATATCTGTTGTGCATATGTTGCACTGACTTGTTTACAGGAGTGAAAAAAAAAGTTTCAACAGCATGTGTGTGTATCGTCTCGGTTACGTATGTAACCCTCGTTCCCTGAAGGAGGGAACGGAGACGTACGTCGAAACTGACCGACGAATTGGGATCTGCCTTCAGAGACCTATCTGCTTCGAGTGTTTCTAAACGAGCCAATTGACATTGGCATGCGGTTCACGCTCCGCCCGCAACGCGGTATAAATCTGAAGTGAAACACCGCATACTCGTTTTCTGCTGAGGAGCCAAACTAGTGGCAGGTCCTTCAGCGGAAGCACAGCACCTGGCGACGGGACGTACGTCTCAGTTCCCTCCTTCAGGGAACGAGGGTTACATACGTAACCGGGCGTTCCCTTTCAGTCGGTCACGCGTTCGGCGTGCGTCGGAACTGACCGACCGGCAATTGGGACCCCTACCAACACGCCAGGGATGCTGGCCCTTCCAGCGCCCTGCCTGAGCTCGCTGGACCACTCCTAAGTTGGACTGGAAGTCAGGGCTCCCGGCAGGGAAGGACAGTCACTGCTGTTCCTGCAAGACCCACTCAGCGTGACTATTGGATAACGCTGGGAAAGCATGCCCGTCTCGGGGAGATGACACGCTGCGGAGCCACGTCCTTCAATGGAAGGAGAGGTGGTGAATACACATACGGACTAACCTAGCAGGGGAGTGCAACATATGGCCGTCCCTGGGGTGATTCCAGCCTGGTCCCAGGGGAGAAGAGCACCTCCAGGAACGACAGAGGGAGCTCTGTCGAGGAAAGACACGGGTTAGCCAATTAGGGTATATGGATACCCAGCCTACACACACGTTCCACAAGCATACGGGTGTAGGCCTGGCGTCAGACGGCCGCCACGTCTGACACCGAAGGGGTGACAGAGGAACTCACAGGGTTAGCCGTTTCCGGGGAACACAACTGGAGCAAATAGATGCACGTATCCGGCCCCGAGGGCAGGAGTGGCGTATGCAAGCCGACACTAGAACGGGCACTTAGCGCTACTGGCCACTGGGGGCGAGTACACGGGAAGATACCGGCTCTACACGGAGGCTATAGAATCTAGCGAACGTGTTAGGTGTCGCCCAGCCCGCAGCTCTACATATATCTGTCAGCGAGGCGCCTTGAGCCAACGCCCAGGAGGACGCAACACTCCTTGTTGAGTGAGCTCGCAACCCAAACGGGCAAGGCACATCTTGGGACTGGTAGGCCAAGACGATAGCATCCACTATCCAGTGGGCTAACCTCTGCTTGGAGACAGCCTTTCCCTTCTGCTGGCCTCCGTAACAGATGAAGAGCTGCTGTGAGGATCTGAAGCTCTGTGTCCGGTCAATGTAAGCACGCAGAGTGCGGACTGGACATAACAAAGCTAGGGCTGGGTCTGCCTCCTCCGAAGGCAGCGCTTGCAGGTTCACCACCTGGTCCCGAAAGGGAGTGGTAGGAACCTTGGGCACGTATCCAGGCCGGGGTCTCAGGACAACGTGAGAGTTGGCCGGCCCGAACTCTAGGCACGATTCGTCGACTGAAAGTGCATGCAGGTCCCCTACCCTCTTGATTGAAGCCAATGCAATCAGGAGAACTGTCTTCATGGACAGAATATTCAACTCCACGGACTGCAAATGCTCTGAGCACCAGGGCTAAGTCCCAAGAGGCTATCGAGGTAGGACGAGGAGGATTTAGTCTCCTCACACCTCTGAGGAACCTGACGATTAAGTCGTGCTTACCTAAGGACTTACCATCTACTGCATCGTGACACGCCGCTATTGCTGCAACATATACTTTGAGGGTGGAAGGAGACAGCCTTCGATCCAACCCATCCTGCAGGAAGGAAAGCACAACGTTAATCGAACACCTTCGGGGTCTTCCCGGCGGGAAGAACACCACTCGACGAACAGGTTCCACTTCAGAGAGTAGAGGCGCCTCGTAGAGGGGGCTCTAGTTGAAGGGATGGTGTCTACCACTGCTTGTGGTAGGCCACCTAGAACCTCCGCGTCCCGTCCAGGGACCAGACATGGAGTTTCCAGAGGTCTGGGCGGGTGCCATAGAGTGCCCCGCCCCTGAGAAAGAAGGTCCCTCCTCAGGGGAATCGGCCAAGGAGGGGCTGTCGCGAGGAGTGAGAGTTCTGGGAACCAGGTCCGGTTGGGCCAGTAGGGCGCAACTAACAAGACCTCCTCCTCGTCCTCACTGACCTTGCACAGTGTCTGTGCGAGAAGGCTCACTGGGGGAAATGCATATTTGCGTAGGTCCCGGGGCCAGTTGTGGGCCAGTGCATCTAAGGGTACCTCCGTTCAGGGAGTAGTACCACTGGCAATGGGTCGAGTCCGGGGAGGCGAACAGGTCTACCTGTGCCTCCCCGAAGTGGTCCCATATCAGCTGGACGCTCCAGGGGGTGGAGTCGCCATTCGCCCGGAGGTGTCGACTGGCGAGAGAGCTCGTCGGCTGTCTGGTTCAGCGCACCTGGGATGTGAATGGCACGAAGTGACCTCACAAACTTCTGACTCCACAGGAGGAGATGGCGGGCGAGCCCGAGCATGCAATGGGAGCGTAGACCACCCTGATGGTTGATGTACGCAACGGCCGCAGTGCTGTCCGAACGGACCAATACGTGCTTGCCCTGAAGCGGCTTCTTGAACCGGGCCATGGCGAGACGTACTGCCAGTAACTCCAGGCAATTGATATGCCAACGCAGTTGGGGCCCCGTCCACAGACCTGAAACTGCGTGCGCGTTATGCGTGGCCCCCAACCCGTGGCCGAGGCATCCGTGAAGACCACCGCATGCCTGGACACTTGCTCTAAGGGTACTCCCGCCTGTAGAAACGAAGGGTCCAACCACGGGCTGAAGGTTTGGCGGCAGTACGGGGTGACTGGGACCCGGTACCTGCCGCTCTGCCACGCCTATCTCGGGACTCGGCCATGAAGCCAGTGCTGAAGCGGTCTCATATGTAGCAATCCGAGCGGCGTTACCGCGGCTGCAGATGGCATATGCCCCAGGAGCATCTGAAAAAGTTTCAGTGGGACCGCCGTCCTGCCTTTGAACGTATTCAAGCAGTTCAGCACAGCCTGGACTCACTCTTCTGTGAGGCGAGCAGTCCGGTTGACCGAATCCAACTCCATACCGAGATAAGAGATCCTCTGTGCGGGACAGAGTTTGCTCTTCTCTCGGTTGACCTGAAGGCCCAACAGGCTGAGGTGACGGAGCACCATATCCCTGTGTTCGCACAACTGTTCCCGCGACTGGGCCAGTATCAGCCAGTCGTCGAGGTAGTTGAGTATACGAACGCCGCGTTCTCTGAGCGGAACAATGGCTGCCTCCATGACCTTCGTGAAGACACGGGCGACAGGGACAGCCCGAAGGGCAGGACTTTGTACTGATATGCCCTCCCCTCGAACGCAAAGCGTAGGAACGGTCTGTGTCTCGGGAGAATGGAAACATGAAAGTACGCGTCCTTCAGGTCGATCGCTGCAAACCAATCTTGGGGACGGATGCACTCGAAGATGCGTTTCTGCGTCAGCATCCTGAATGGGAGCTTGTGTAGGGCCCGATTCAGAACACGCAGGTCCAAGATTGGTCTTAACCCACCACCTTTCTTGGGCACAATGAAGTAAGGGCTGTAGAACCCTGACTTCATATCGGCTGGAGAAACCGGCTCGACCGCGTCCTTCGCCAGTAGGACATCGATCTCTGACCGCAAGACATGGGCATCGCTGCTCCGCACGGAGGTGAAGAGGATGCCCCTGAACAGGAGACCGGCGGGTGGTCGCGTGGCGAGTCTGATGGGTACAGGTGAGCCAGCGAACGGCCTGGGAGACCTAGCCAGGCCCCCAGAGACCGCGTACAAAGCGGGACCAGCGGCACCACAGACGTGCCGGGGTGGGGCAGCGAGGCGGAGTGCTCTGGCCCGACTCGGGAGGCCCGAGGGCGGCCCGGAGTGTTGCCTGAGCACTCCTGGTTTGGACAGAGGGTGGGTGGAAAGCCCTGGTGGCGTCCCCAGTGCCCACTCTGCTGCCCACTGCTCGGAAGCAGAGAGGTGGAATATTCAGCCCCGACTCAGGAGGCCCGTGGGCGGCCCGGAGTGTTGACTGAATATTCCAGGGTGGGGCAGACCGTGGGTGAGAAGGCCTGTTGGCGTCCTCGGTGCCCATGGTGCTGCCCCCTGGCGAAAAAAGAGGGGAGGAAAGGAGTGGCAAGGCCCGGGGGCGTCGCACACTGCCAACCTGGCCCTCTTGGAGCCCAGGGAGGGAGGAAACTGCTCTTTTATTGAGAATGTGAGGCCACAGAGGCCGGCCTGGCAGACAGGGGCGTTGAGGGACCGCACCTTGTCGGTCTCACGCATATCCGCCAGGTTCAGCCAAAGGTGGCGTTCCTGGACCACCATAGTGGACATCGCCCGACCCAGGGAGCGCGCGGTGACTTTCGTCGCCCGGAGGGCGAGGTCCGTCGCCTTACACAGTTCTTGTAGAACTGCTGGGTCGGTCGGGCCCACCCTCGTGCATGTCCTTGAGTGCCTTGGCCTGGTGGACCTGCAGCAACGCCATGGCATGCAAAGCAGACGCGGCTTCTCCGCAGGCGGTGTAAGACTTGCCCATCAGAGCGGATGAGAACTTACATGCCCGAGAGGGGAGACGCGGATTTCCACGCAAGTCGGTACCGGTCTTTGGACACAGTTGCATCGCAACCGACCGTTCGACTGGCGGGATCTCCACGTATCCCTTAGCCGCGCCGCCGTCAAGGGTGGTGAGGACGGAGGAGCCACTTCCTCGATGTCTGGCATTGAAAGGTGCCATCCACGATTTAGTGAGCTCCTGATGCACTTTCGGGAAGAATGGTATCGGGGCGGGGCGCTGAAAACCAGCACGGGCCGTCCCGGAGTACCAATCGTCCAACCGTGAGGGCTCGGGACACGGCGGAGGGTTCCACTCGAGCCCGACGCTCACGGCGGCCCGGGAAAGCATAGCCGTGAGCTCCGGATCAGGCTCGGGCAACGTTACCACACCCGAAGGGGGAAACGCAGCCGAGTCCTCATCTCCGTAGTCCATTAGCTCGTCCCCCGATGCAGCAACCGACAACATATCCTCAACCGGAGCCCTGAAAGTAACGGCCGGCCCCCCGTGGGAAGGACCGGGCCGCGCTTTCGGCAGCTCAACCGGCGCAGCGGAGGGGGGAGGATCCCGAGGGGCTTGGGGTCCCGTCGGGGGTGTCCTCACTGTAACCCTCAGGTCTCCGCCAAAGGCATCAGCCAAAGTAGCAGCCCTCTGCTTTGCAGCGGGAGGACCGCTAGATCGGGGGATGCGCAATGGGGCCGCTCCCTTTTTAAGGTAGTCGAGCCTAGACCGTAGGACTGCGATGGTCATGTTCCCGCAGTGGGAACATGAGTCATTCACGAACGCCGAGTCATTCACGAACGATATATTGGATGAAGATCCAATATATCTTCATACCTGTTGTGTTCTGACACAATGCAATTAATTGGTACTTTTTGTTTTATAAAATGTACTTGTCTTATTTCTGCAACGTTTCATGGTACTTTTATCAGCCAGATAAATGTTAATGTTAACACAATATGAAACGAGAATAATGTTTCCAAATATATTTGGTACATTTTATTTTAAAATACAACTAAAACTGAATTTTTCTTTTGACAAACTAGACAAAGATTATTATTTTGGAATAGGTCTTTTTCCAGCCATGTTACATTTATGCAATACAATAATTCAGATGAAAGTAATATCAAACAAAGTATGTTTCAGCATGTTATGTGATATTTGTACACTAGTATCACAAGCTCATGCCATTTCTAATGGTCTTTTTACTAATGTGCTCGTGAATCAGAATCCAGTTATCAGCTAAGTTTGCTCCAGCTGCTTATTAACATTGACTTTTTTATTTAGTTTTCCTTCATTATTTTTGTCATAAATAAATAGATATCGATTTGAAGCTTATTGTCATTGCTTCTTCCCTACAGATAAAATCCTTTAGAAATTATGTGTGCACAAAACTCGGGTGTAAATTCAAGAGGCCTAGAGTAACTAAGAAAGCAGTGACATTGTATAAGAAAAAGTGTCCAATTTATTATGATAGGCATTTTTCCCTAGTCTTAGTAGTATTATCAAGAATACTGTTAACATTTTATTTGTTGGCCTGTATATGTTTTAGATGAAGATTCCTATCTGGTTGTTGTCATTGCAAGTTTGTGCAAATCATCACATGTGATGAAGAAGGACCTTTCATTTTAAACATTTTTTTTTTTGGTTTCTTTTGACAAACCTGCATTTCAAACGAATTACCTCAGGTGTTTCAAAACCACAGGGAAAACATTCTGTTCTGCAACACTCATGAAACCGGCTCGGGTTATGTATATAACCCTTGTTCCCTGAGAAAGGGAACGAGCACTGCGTCGGAACGACGATTTGGGGATGCTCCCTAAGCATCAGCGAATCTGAAGTCTGAATAAACACTAGTCCAATCCGATTGGTCGTGCGTGATGACGTCATTGTGACGGCATACCCGGAAGTATAAAAGGGGAGCCGGCGCGTAATGGCGGCAGCTATTGCTCTGAAGCATGCGCTCCAGGCGTGCCGAGGTGTGGCGACGCGACGCAGTGCTCGTTCCTTTCTCAGGAACAAGGGTTATATACATAACCCGAGCCGTTCCCTTCGAGGAACTCCCACTGCGTCGGAACGACGATTTGGGGAACGAGTACCCACTAGGCCACACCGAGGGTAGCGCCTGCCCTAGTGTGAAGCCGGAACCCGGGCACAACTAGGACTGGAGCACCTTAGCGCCAGGCGTCGTAGGGAGATGCAGGCTATAAAACCTGATAAAGGTGTGTGGGGTAGCCCACCCAGCCGCCTCGCAGATATCCTGCAAGGGGACCCCAGAAAGGAGGGCCACCGAAGAGGCCATGCCCCTGGTGGAATGAGCCCTCACGGCCATAGGTGAAGGCAAACTGCGCACCTGATAGGCCATGGTTATCGCCTGGACAATCCAGTTACTGATTGTCTGAGTAGACGCAGGCAACCCTTTCTTGGGTAAGCCGAAACACACCAAAAGTTGTTGAGATCTCCTCCACTGTGCCGACTTCGCCAAATACACTCTAAGCGCCCTATCCGGGCAGAGCAGGTGAAGTCTCCCTTCTTCCGCCGTCACGTGAGGCGGAGGATGAAATGCCTGCAGAACCAGAGACCTGACCACCCTTGATGGGACCTTAGGCACGTAGCCTGGCCTAGGGTGCAAGATGGCTTTTACTCCACCCAGGGCAAACTCCAGGCAAGTTGGCGTTACCGCCAAGGCCTGGAGATCTCCCACTCTCCTCAGAGAGGTAATGGCGAGGAGAAAAGCCACCTTGAGGGTCAGGTTCCTTGGTTCAGCCGACTCCAATGGCTCGAAGGGGGCCTCAGCCAGCCCTCCGAGAACCACTGCCAGGTCCCAGGTTGGAACTCTGGACCGAGCCGCGGGCCTCATCCTCCAACCCCACGGAGGAACTGTACAACCAGCTGGTGCCTGCAAAGGCCCATCACCCATAGGAGTGTGGAAAGCCGCAATGGCAGCCACGTACACCTTGAGTGTGGACGGGGTTAGACCAGAAGCGATCTTGGAGGAACTCCAGCACTGAAGCCACTGGGCAGTTAACTGGGTCCACCTCACGCTCCCTGCACCAAGTGGAAAATACATTCCACTTGAGGCTGTACAGTCTCCTTGTAGACGGAGCCCTGGAACTGAGTAAGGTCTCTATCACTTCTGCTGACAGGCCAACCTCTAGGTACCTGGCCCCCTCAGGGGCCAGACCCAGAGGTTCCCAATCTCCGGCCAGGGGTGAAATATTGTGCCCGCTGCCTTAGACAGGAGATCCCTCCTCAGAGGAATCTGCCACGGATGACCTGCCAGCAGAGTATGATATCCGAGAACCCAACTCGAGTCGGCCAACGGGGTGCTACCAAAAGTAGGCTGACCCCTTGTCGACGGACCCTCTCCAGGACTCCCGGGAGCAGAGCAATCGGGGGAATGTGTACAGACGCAGCCTCGGCCATGTCTGACCATTGCACATGGCCTCCACCACCTTGGGGTGGAGTCGCCACTCCCCGGGCCTCAGCCCCTGCCTCGACAGGATGTCTGCTCCCTGATTTTGGACCCCCGGGACATACATTGCCCTGATGGACAACAGTTTCCCTTGGGACCACAGGAGGATTAGATGCGCCAGTCTGCACAGAGGGCGCGACCTCAACCCTCCCTGATGATTGAGGTACACTACGACAGCCGTATTGTCTGTCCGTACCAGGACATGTTGGCCGCGAAGGTCCGGGAAAAAGCTCCTGAGAGCTTTGTAGACCGCCATCATCTCCAGGCAATTTATGTGCCAGGAGGAATGACGGCCCTCCCATGGGCCCCTCGCAAAGCGGCTGTCCATGACCGCGCCCCAACCAGTGAGGGAGGCGTCTGTTGAAACGGATTTCCGGCAACAGGACGCTCCCAACACTGGCCCCTGGGACAGAAACCAAGGTTTCTTCCATATGACTAGGAACGAAGGCCACTGCGCGCTTACCTTGATCATACAGAATGGATTTCCCGAGGAAAACCCCTGATTCCCAGCCACCACTGTAAGGGTCTCGCAGCAGGCCAAGAGATATTCTGTTGGACGAGCCGCAATGAGCCCCAGCAGTCCTTAAAACTGCTTCACAGTGATGCTGTGGCCTAGCTTCATTTTAGAGACCACCGCCCGTATGGACTCGATACGTGCGGGAGACAATTGTGCCCACAACGTAGAGAATCCCATACAACTCCCAGGAACACAGTTCTCTGGGAAGGCGTCAACACGCTACTGCGTGTAGAGTCTCAACCCCAAGCAGTGAGAGCACCCAAGGATGACACCTCAATGCCGAACTGCTGCTACCACTTACTTTGCGAGGGGAAGGGCTAGGCCGTATAGAAGAACCCGATATTGGTACGCTTTGCCCCCAAAAGCGAACCTCAGGAACTTCCTGTGACACAGAAGGATGGATACAGGGAAGCATGCGTCCTCTTTAGACCTGTCGTGACAGACCAGTCCTCAGACTGGATCTGAATCACAACGGAGGAACTGTAAGCATCTTGAATCTGAATCTCCTCAGAGAACGATTCAAGTACCTCAGATCTAAAGTTGGACGCAACTCGCCATCCTTCTTAGGAACTATGAAGTGCCGGCTGTAAAACCCGGACTCCTGTCTGGCGGAGGAGCACATTCTGTGGCCTCCTTACCAACGGAAGTGAACTTCCTGTTCCATTACCGAACCTGCAGATATATCCGGAGGCATAACCCTGCGCCAAGATAATCTGCTAAGGGAACCAGCCTCTCGAGGCCGGCCTCGGTGTCAACGAGCCTCCTCCCGACCCCTGAAGCGGCTAACCGGCAGGGCGAAATCGAGGAAGATTTTCGGTGTGCGTGACGCTGCCGCTGGACCGCCGCAAGTTTTGCTCTAGGCGGCTGGTGCAGCACGCGTGCGCGGGGAAACGATGTGGCCCGAAGCATACTAGATGGCGGGAGCACAGCATCGATTCCCGAAAACTCCACAGGGGAGGCGACCTCGATCGCTCCGACCCGGGAGAGGGGGCTGGCCAGCATGGGGCCTCATCTAACGGAGCAGCTCGACAGGGCCGCAACACTAGGGCGGACACTGGGAATAGCAATTGCCTGAAACTGATGTGTCCCGCAGGCCACAAGGCGGCGAGAACGACATCAACTTCAGGAGGGCTCCACCTTAGATGAATATCCAGACAAGTCAAACACGCCTAGGTGACATAATTAAAGTATCCAACTTATCAAAGTCAGATAACATGACACTCAATTCCTCAGAATTAAATGCCATCATAATCACCCAACCCGTGCAGCCTGGTCTGAATGATAGGCTGAATAAAAAATACATCTCACTCCTCAAAGTCAGATAATATTTTGATTTAATTCCTCAGAATTAAATGCAGCCACAAAAAGGTGAAAATGGTCTGAATGATAGGCTGAATATCTAACTCCTCAAAGTCAGATTATATTTTATTTAATTCCTCAGAATTAAATGTAGCCATAATCATCAGACGACACTGTTTTATTGTATTTGTACGGACTCATAAACCACGCGTTGCCTCAGCAACGTGGTTCAACCAGTCATAACACAATTGGCTTTCATCGCTCGAGAAAAAAGCCAAACAGTATCACACAATATGGTGAAACATGGTCTGAATGACAGACTGAATATCTAACTCCTCAGAGTCAGATCATATTTCATTTAAATCCTCAGACTTAAATGCAGCCATAATCATCAGGCGATACTGTTCACCGATCGCGTGTGTGTTCACCCTAATTAGAGACCCATAACCTGCGTGCTGCCTCGGCAATCGTGAGATTGAGTCTTGCATATAAGAAGTGGCGAGCTCTCATTATAACTTCGACTGCACCGATGCTGAGCACGTCTAATTCCCCAGAATCAGACCGCTCAAGCATCGGGTCCTCCGCCCCGGGGGAAGAAACCGCAGTGCGGGCTTCCACGCAGGGAAGGAGAACATCTGAACTGACAGACAAAGACTGGGAAGATGCCTCAGCAGTCCCAAGTCTCGCTGACATGTCCATCCGTGAGCCCCATGACCGGCCTCGCCGCACCGCCTCGGCGAATGCGGGACCGATCCACGGGGCTCACGAGGCTGGCCGGCCTCACTTTCAAACACGGCCAGCCGAGAGCGGAGCAGCCTGAGTGTCAGCCTCTCACAATGCTCACAAGCGGCTCCCTCGAGAGCCGCCCGAGCATGCTGAACACCCAGGCACTGCACACAAAGCAGGTGTGTATCTGAGCCCGAAATGTTTAAGAGCCACACACTGCTTAAACTCTCTCCTTTCCACTTTTTTTTTCACACACTTTCTCTTTCACAACTGGACAGACAACAGTAAATAGACAGACAATTTTGACAGAGAGCGCTATGCTGAAGAGCAATAACTGCCGCCATTACGCGCCGGCTCCCCTTTTATACTTCCGGGTATGCCGTCACAATGACGTCATCACGCACGACCAATCGGATTGGACTAGTGTTTATTCAGACTTCAGATTCGCTGATGCTTAGGGAGCATCCCCAAATCGTCGTTCCGACGCAGTGGGAGTTCCCTCGAAAGGGAACTAATCTTAGTGAATTTTTCTCACCTAGAACACAAAACTTTGTTCATACCAAACAAGTACTTTTACACATGTTGACTATTTAACTATTTTTGTAGGTATCATGACATTTTAGAGGAATTACTAAAAGATTAAATGCACCCGAATCCCAATGTTTGTAGATGATGTGATTTAGTCATATTTAGTCAGATTTCAGATGACCATTTTGTTTGTTGAACTTTTGTTTGTTTTTAGCAAATACTCTTCTTTGAGAAGCATCAACATTATAGGAAAAAATGAAAACGTGACGAGAGTTCATGTTGATGAGTAAGTCTTATACGCCTTATAACATATACAACTGTTGCTTTCATTAAAGTTTGAGCTTGTTAAACTCTCTTGTAAAGGTTATAGACACATTTGAACATCAGCCTTATGCAGGTATAATCTATGCACAAATCCCTATGTAATTCAAGAGGTCAATTTACGGAAAGTACCATTTTATAATCAATTCAGGAAAAGACAATCACAAGCAGTTTTATCACCTCAGCGAGAAGCACTTGACTGACCCTGCTTCTCACTGAGGGCTCGACCACGGCTTGAATCGCGGGGGTCTGCGAGCAAAACTATAGTGAGTAACCTCGTTTTATATGTTCAACACCCAATTTGATATACCAGGAATGGCCTGCCAGGCCTGGGCTCATGAAGCAAGGGGGTGAATTAGATTCAGGGGCGGGCCGCTTAGTAATAGGGGCCTGTTAACCCGGTTGCTTGTGCTGTAACACTGAGCTTGTAACACTGAGGGGATAGTGTTTAGGTTTTGGCGGCACCGGCTTTGCAGTGGGCGCACGCCTCACATTTATATTGCTCGTAGATTGAAACTACTAGTCTTTTATACACACAAAGGCACCCCTGGAATTGACACATACCTAACTCAATAATACAATTCAGGGGTGGCTCAGGTAACCAAACCATAAATGCTTAAAAACAGCCAAAATGCTACATCTATAAAATTAGAAAAATACAGAATACACTTTCTCTGATTTCAGCTAACATTTGGCAAAGCCACAAGTCATATTAACAGCTAAAAAAACATAACTCAAAACTTCGGGTCACTTCCTATTGACCCGGAAGTCATAGCGTTATTTAAACCCCACCATCGCGGCAAAAATTCCTTTACATAAACAAACAGGAGACGCTGGTAAGACGTAAAGAGGGTATGTCAAAGCTATGTTCCTTTTAAACTAAATAAACAAATATATAATTAACAAAGACATGTGTTGCGTGGTTATTGTAACAGATTATGATTGTGAAGTAAATGGCATGGTTTTAAACAGTCAAATATGTATTGAAAGTAATAGCTATAGCCGTAGTATTAGATGTTAAAAGTGTGCACACGAAAGCTACGGGATTACTATGGGGTTTGATGAAAGGCTAGGTTAACCGCTGATTTAAAACAGTATGAGGATTAACAGAACACATCCACATGCTAGACAAACAAATACAAGCAACATTTGCACTCAGTCTTTGTGAATGGGAATGGGTAGCGCATCGCCACCGTGACGGTAGCTATGCGCCCCGTCCCAATGAGTTTCTTTATTCTGCTAAACATAAAATAAAATATTTTGAAGAATGTCGGTACCAAACACTGGAAGTCAATGAGTGCCGTCAACTGTTTGGTTACAAACATTCTTTAAAATATCGTCTTTATGTTCAGCAGGATAAAGAGGTTTGGAACAACTTTTGGGTGAAATATCCCTTTAATATTGAGTATACAAAAGGATTCAAATATATATTTGAGGCAATGCAGAACATCTTTGTAGGAATGTTGTTCGTTTATTGCATTTTGTGTACTGGGGCATTTAACATTTTTAAGAATTAGTCTTGGATAAAAAAAAATGAAATGCTTATTTGTTTACTTGGTAAAACTGCAGTGTTTAAAGGGTTATTCACCCAAAAATGAAAATTCTGTCATTAATTCCACACCATAATGTCGTTCCAAACCCGTAAGACCTCCGTTCATCTCCGAAACACAGTTTAAGATATTTTAGATTTAGTCAGAGAGCCTTCTGTCCTTCCATTGAAAGTGTATGCATAGTATACTGTCCATGTCCATAAAGGTAGGAAGAAAGGTATGAAAAACCAAGATACCAGTATCTTGGGACTGGTAAGCCAAGAGGATAGCATCCACTATCGTCTAACTAAGCAGAGGTTAGTGGGCTAACCTCTGCTTGGAGACAGCCTTTCCCTTCTGCTGGCCTTCGTAACAGACGAAGAGCTGTTCTGAGGTCCTGAAGCTTTGAGTTCGGTCGATGTAGGCACGAAGGGCGCGGACGGGACACAACAAAGCCAGGGCTGGGTCTGCCTCCTCCGAAGGCAGCGCTTGCAGGTTCACCACCTGGTCCCAAAAGGGAGTAGTGGGAACCTTGGGCACATATCCGGGCCGGGGTCTCAGGGCGACGTGAGAGTTACCGAGTCCGAACTCTAGGCATGAATCGTCGACCGAAAGTGCGTGCAGGTCCCCTACCCTCTTGATAGAGGCCAAAGAAACCTGGACTACTGTCTTTATAGACAGGATCTTTATCTCTACAGACTGCAAAGGCTCAAAGGTAGGGTTCTGCAGTGCTCTCAGCACCAGAGCTAAGTCCCAAGAGGGTACCGAGTTTGGAGGATTCAACCTCTGAGGAACCTGATGATTAGGTCGTGCTTCCCCAAAGACTTATCATTCACTGCGTTGTGATGTGCCGCTATTGCTGCGACATACACTTTCAGGGTGGAGGGAGACAGCCTTCGCTCCAACCCATCTTGCAGAAAGGAGAGCACGACACTAACCGAGCACCTTCGGGGGTCTTCGCGGCGAGAAGAGCACCACTCAACAAACAGGTTCCACTTCAACGCATAGAGCCGCCTTGTTGAGGGGGCCCTTGCGGAAGTTATGATGTCTGCCACTGCTTGTGGAAGCCCACCTAGAACCTCGGCGTCCCGTCCAGGGACCAGACATGGAGTTTCCAGAGGTCTGGACGTGGGTGCCATAGAGTGCCCCGTCCCTGAGAAAGAAGGTACCTCCTCAGGGGAATCGGCCAAGGAGGGGCTGTCGCGAGGAGAGCTAGTTCGAAGAACCAGGTCCGGTTGGGCCAGTAAGGTGCAACTAGCAAGACCTGCTCCTCGTCTTCCCTGACCTTGCACAGTGTCTGTGCGAGAAGGCTCACTGGGGGAAACACATACTTGCATAGGTCCCGCGGCCAGCTGTGTGCCAGCGCATCCATGCCGAGGGTGCCCCCGGTCAGGGAATAGTACAGCTGGCAATGGGTCGACTCTGGAGAGGCAAACAGGTCTACCTGCGCGGCTTCGAAGAGGCCCCATATCAACTGGACCGTCTGGGGATAGAGTCACCATTCTCCCGGAGGTGTCAGCTGTCGAGAGAGCTCGTCGGCTGTCTGGTTCAGCACACCTGGGATATGGATGGCGTGAAGCGACCTCAGATGCTTCTGACTCCAAAGGAGGAGATGGCGGGCGAGTTGGAGCATGCAACGGGAACGTGAGACCACCCTGATGGTTGATGCGCAACAGCCGCAGTGCCGTCTGTGCGGACCAGTGCGTGCTTGCCCTGGAGCGGCTTTCTGAGGCGCCCAGAACAAGACGTACTGCCAGTAACTCCAGGCAATATATATGCCAACGCAGTTGGGGCCCCTACCACAGAACTGAAACTGCGTGCCCGTTGTACGTGGCCCCCCAACCCGTGGACAAGGCATCCGTGAAGACCACAGCATGCCTGGACACCTGTTCTAAGGGTACTCCCGCCCGTTGAAACTAAGGGTCCAACCACGGGCTGAAGGTTTGGCGGCAGTGGGGTGACCGAGACCTGGTACCTGCCGCTCTGCCACGCCCATCTCAGGACTCGGCCGTGAAGCCAGTGCTGAAGCGGTCTCATATGTAGCAATCCGAGTGGCGTTACCGCGGCTGCAGATGCCATATGCCCCAGGAGCCTCTGAAAAGATTTCAGTGGGACCGCCGTCCTGACCTTGAACGTATTCAAGAAGTATTCAAGAAGTCTCTGTGAGGCGCGCAGTCCGGTTGACCGAATCCAGCTCCATACCGAGATAAGAGATCCTCTGTGTGGGAGTTTGCTCTTCTCTCGGTTGACCCGAAGGCCCAACAGGCTAAGGTGGAGCACAAGGTCCCTGTGTTCGCACAACTGCTCCCGAGACTGGGCCAGTATCAGCCAGTCGTCGAGGTAGTTGAGAATCTGAACGCCGCGTTCTCTGAGTAGAACAATGGCTGCCTCCGCGACCTTTGTGAAGACGCGGGGCGACAGGGACAGCGTGAAGGGCAGGACTTTGTACTGATATGCCCTCCCCTCGAACGCAAAGTGTCTCGGGAGAATGGAAACATGAAAGTACGCATCCTTCAGGTCAATCGCTGAGAACCAATCTTGGGGACGGATGCACTCGAAGATGTGTTTCTGCATCAACATCCTGAACAGGAGCTTGTGTTGGGCCCGATTCAGAACACGCAGGTCCAAGATTGGTCTTAACCCACCACCTTTCTTGGGCACAATTATATCAATCATATCGGCTGGAGGAAATGGTTCGACCGCGTCCTTTGGCAGTAGGACTTTGATCTCTGACCATCGCTGCTCCGCTCGGAGGTGAAGAGGATGCCGCAGAAACTTGGGAGGCCAGTGAGCGAACTGAATCGCGTAGCCGAGTCTGATGGTACGGATGAGCTAGCGAGACGGCCTGGGGAGAGCTAGCCATGCCCCTAGTACAAGCAGGACCAACGGCACCACAGACGTACCCGGGATGGGGCAGCGGCGGCGTTCGGCCCGACTCGGGAGGCCCGAGGGCAGCCCGGAGTGTTGCCCGAGCACTCCTGATTTGGACAGAGGGTGGGTGGGAAGGCCTGGTGGCGTCCCCAGTGCCCACTCTGCTGCCCACTGCCCGGAGGCAGGAGATGGAATATTCGGCCCCGACTCGGGAGGCCGGGGGCGGCCCGGAGTGTTGACCGAATATTCCAGAGTGGGGCAGACCATGGGTGAGAAGGCCTGTTGGCGTCCTCAGTGCCCACGGCGCTGCCCCTGGCGAAAAGAGGGGAGGAAAGGGGTGGCAAGGCCCGGGGGCGTCGCACACCGCCAACCTGGAGCCCAGGGAGGGAGGAAACTGCTCTTTTATTGAGAATGTGGGTACCGCTGGACTCAGGAGAGCCAGCGGTAGGGTGTTGGAATTCCTTGTATTACTTGTATATATTGTGGGGTGCGGACACCATCTCCCCTAGAGCAGCTCCTCTTCTCCCTGGGCTGCCCGTCTCAGGGTCGCTTGCCCTTACGCTTGCCGGCGGACTTAGCGGGACCCTGAGCAGGTTGGGCGCTGCTCCTGCGACCGGCCTTCTGCTGCCCGGGCGCAGGCGGATGCAGGAGGGCGACGAGCTGGCGGACGCGCTGCCACGGATGGCTGGGTGGGGGCAGCAGTGGGCTGCCGGGGCAGGATGCTTCGGTTCGCCTCCGTCTGCTTCTGGGCCACCGAGAACTGTTGGGCAAAGCCCTCGATGGCGTCGCCGAAAAGGCCGGCCTGGCAGACAGGGGCGTTGAGGAACCGCACCTTGTTTGATCTCACGCATATCTTTCAGGTTCAGCCACAGGTGGCGTTCCTGGACCACCATAGTGGACATCGCTAAGAGCGAGGAGTGAGGTCCGTCACGAGGAGAGCGAGGTCCGTCGCCACGCAGTTCTTGTAGAACTGCCGGGTCAGGCCCACCCTCTTGCATGTCCTTGAGTGCTTTGGCCTGGTGGACCTGAAGCAGCGCCATGGCATGCAAAGCAGACGCGGCTTATCCACAGGCGGCATAAGACTTGCCCATCAGAGTGGACGAGAACTTACACACTCGAGAGGGGAGACGCGGATTTCCACGTCAGTCGGTACCAGTCTTTGGACACAGTTGCATCGCAACCGACCGTTCGACTGGCGGGATCTCCACGTAACCCTTAGCCGTGCCGCCGTCAAGGGTGGTGAGGATGGAGGAGCCACTTCCTCGATGTCACCAGCTTTCTGCCCCAAGGGCATTCTGCAGAAAGGAGGAAACAGTACAGCTTCCAGAACATCTCCAAGAGACCCGAATCCGGCTGAACTTCGTCTCTACGAACCGAGAGCCACACCCAACAGACCTCGCAAAAGAACCACGGAACGCGCGGGACGTTTGAACTCAGAATACACGCATACACGAGAAGCCAAAAACAAAAGCAAGTATTCTTATTTTACAATCTAATTTGCTGTTGAAAGGTTGTCTTAAGTATTCCCTTTTTCGGGATGATTTTAATTCCTTGAGGGCTCTGTTATTTGTATCTGTTATTTCTCCACATACACGAAGTCAATGAAACTTATGATTTTAAACGTTACCTAAAGCTTTCTTGTGCTTTTATTTTAGTAATACAAACTGTACAAACATATGAAATATTAATTTGTCCTGATCAGTAAAGTTAATGTTTCTTATGCGCTCGTAAAGCAGTAATCCCTTATTGAGAATTGATTTGAAAGTCTAAAACTAATTTGCAGGACGTAGTAGTAGTAACGTAGTAAGATAATTTCAGGCAATTCCGTAAAGGTTACTTGTACTTAATTAAACATTTTCCATATCGGAAAATTTAAATAACGTAATGAACGACCAGCAAATTATATTCATAAACTCATGAATATTCAATCCCTTTTGAGTTAATTATTCCCCGAGACATTAGACTCATAGTCAAAATCGTTACACAGCACAAGAAAATTAAACCGTGATGTTCTTTTAGGTGGTCTGTCTACATAATGGGTCAACATGAAAAGTGAGTCTTGATGTTTTTCTGTAACATTTACACTTATTGTGCTTAAAACACGTCCATCTATTACACTTAGTTACAACATGTTACATTTGAGAATGATGTAGTTACACTATTTATTTTTTTGTATGTCTTTAAACACGACTCCGATATAAAAGTAAGTGATCTTACTAGTTATTTTAAGTGAGTTAACTATTAACTACGGAAGCCCTGAACCGCAAAGTAAAAAAAAAAAAAAATCTGTAAAAAAAAAACTAGAATTTCGAGATTAAAGTCGAAATATTTCAAGATTAAAGTCGAAATATTTCAAGATTAAAGTCGAAATATTTCAAGATTAAAGTCAAAATATTTCGAGATTAAAGTTGAAATATTTCGAGAATAAAATCGAAATGTTTAGAGATTAAAGTCGAAATGTTTCGAGAATAAAGTTGAAATATTTCGAGAATAAAATCGAAATGTTTAGAGATTAAAGTCGAAATGTTTCGAGAATAAAGTCGTTATATATTTTTAGTAGCTAAAGAACTGCGCTGGTGAAGAACTGGTCCAAACTTTATGTGGCACGTTGACTCGTACGATAAGATTAAACGTACGGCCTCTGCTCGGTTGATGATTAGGTCGTGCTTCCCAAAGACTTATCATTCACTGCGTTGTGATGTGCCGCTATTGCTGCGACATACACTTTCAGGGTGGAGGGAGACAGCCTTCGCTCCAACCCATCTTGCAGAAAGGAGAGCACGACACTAACCGAGCACCTTCGGGGGTCTTCGCGGCGAGAAGAGCACCACTCAACAAACAGGTTCCACTTCAACGCATAGAGCCGCCTTGTTGAGGGGGCCCTTGCGGAAGTTATGATGTCTGCCACTGCTTGTGGAAGCCCACCTAGAACCTCGGCGTCCCGTCCAGGGACCAGACATGGAGTTTCCAGAGGTCTGGACGTGGGTGCCATAGAGTGCCCCGTCCCCTGAGAAAGAAGGTACCTCCTCAGGGGAATCGGCCAAGGAGGGGCTGTCGCGAGGAGAGCTAGTTCGAAGAACCAGGTCCGGTTGGGCCAGTAAGGTGCAACTAGCAAGACCTGCTCCTCGTCTTCCCTGACCTTGCACAGTGTCTGTG
Organism: Gobiocypris rarus; assembly: GCA_023029165.1. NCBI lineage: Eukaryota > Metazoa > Chordata > Actinopteri > Cypriniformes > Gobionidae > Gobiocypris > Gobiocypris rarus. The sequence goes on from CM040912.1 coordinate 15,439,219, forward strand.
CGAGAAGGCTCACTGGGGGAAACACATACTTGCATAGGTCCCGCGGCCAGCTGTGTGCCAGCGCATCCATGCCGAGGGTGCCCCCGGTCAGGGAATAGTACAGCTGGCAATGGGTCGACTCTGGAGAGGCAAACAGGTCTACCTGCGCGGCTTCGAAGAGGCCCCATATAAACTGGACCGTCTGGGGATAGAGTCACCATTCTCCCGGAGGTGTCAGCTGTCGAGAGAGCTCGTCGGCTGTCTGGTTCAGCACACCTGGGATATGGATGGCGTGAAGCGACCTCAGATGCTTCTGACTCCAAAGGAGGAGATGGCGGGCGAGTTGGAGCATGCAACGGGAACGTAGACCACCCTGATGGTTGATGTACGCAACAGCCGCAGTGCCGTCTGTGCGGACCAGTACGTGCTTGCCCTGGAGCGGCTTTCTGAGGCGGCCCAGAACAAGACGTACTGCCAGTAACTCCAGGCAATATATATGCCAACGCAGTTGGGGCCCCTACCACATAACTGAAACTGCGTGCCCGTTGTACGTGGCCCCCCAACCCGTGGACAAGGCATCCGTGAAGACCACAGCATGCCTGGACACCTGTTCTAAGGGTACTCCCGCCCGTTGAAACTAAGGGTCCAACCACGGGCTGAAGGTTTGGCGGCAGTACGGGGTGACCGAGACCTGGTACCTGCAGCTCTGCCACGCCCATCTCAGGACTCGGCCGTGAAGCCAGTGCTGAAGCGGTCTCATATGTAGCAATCCGAGTGGCGTTACCGCGGCTGCAGATGCCATATGCCCCAGGAGCCTCTGAAAAGATTTCAGTGGGACCGCCGTCCTGACCTTGAACGTATTCAAGAAGTATTCAAGAAGTCTCTGTGAGGCGCGCAGTCCGGTTGACCGAATCCAGCTCCATATCGAGATAAGAGATCCTCTGTGTGGGAGTTTGCTCTTCTCTCGGTTGACCCGAAGGCCCAACAGGCTAAGGTGACGGAGCACAAGGTCCCTGTGTTCGCACAACTGCTCCCGAGACTGGGCCAGTATCAGCCAGTCGTCGAGGTAGTTGAGAATCTGAACGCCGCGTTCTCTGAGTAGAACAATGGCTGCCTCCGCGACCTTTGTGAAGACGCGGGGCGACAGGGACAGCGTGAAGGGCAGGACTTTGTACTGATATGCCCTCCCCTCGAACGCAAAGTGTCTCGGGAGAATGGAAACATGAAAGTACGCATCCTTCAGGTCAATCGCTGAGAACCAATCTTGGGACGGATGCACTCGAAGATGTGTTTCTGCATCAACATCCTGAACAGGAGCTTGTGTTGGGCCCGATTCAGAACACGCAGGTCCAAGATTGGTCTTAACCCACCACCTTTCTTGGGCACAATTATATCAATCATATCGGCTGGAGGAAATGGTTCGACCGTCCTTTGGCAGTAGGACTTTGATCTCTGACCATCGCTGCTCCGCTCGGAGGTGAAGAGGATGCCGCAGAAACTTGGGAGGCCAGTGAGCGAACTGAATCGCGTGGCGAGTCTGATGGTGCGGATGAGCTAGCGAGCGGCCTGGGAGAGCTAGCCATGCCCCTAGTACAAGCAGGACCAACGGCACCACAGACGTACCCGGGATGGGGCAGCGAGGCGAAGTGCTCCGGCCCGACTCGGGAGGCCCGAGGGCAGCCCGGAGTGTTGCCCGAGCACTCCTGATTTGGACAGAGGGTGGGTGGGAAGGCCTGGTGGCGTCCCCAGTGCCCACTCTGCTGCCCACTGCCCGGAGGCAGGGAGATGGAATATTCGGCCCCGACTCGGGAGGCCGGGGGCGGCCCGGAGTGTTGACCGAATATTCCAGAGTGGGGCAGACCATGGGTGAGAAGGCCTGTTGGCGTCCTCAGTGCCCACGGCGCTGCCCCTGGCGAAAGAGGGGAGGAAAGGGTGGCAAGGCCGGGCGTCGCACACCGCCAACCTGGAGCCCAGGAGGAGGAAACTGCTCTTTTATTGAGAATGTGGTACCGCTGGACTCAGGAGAGCCAGCGGTAGGGTGTTGGAATTCCTTGTATTACTTGTATATATTGTGGGGGTGCGGACACCATCTCCCTAGAGCAGTTCCTCTTCTCCCTGGGCTGCCCCGTCTCAGGGTCGCTTGCGCTTGCCGGCGGACTTAGCGGGACCCTGAGCAGGTTGGGCGCTGCTCCTGCGACCGGCCTTCTGCTGCCCGGGCGCAGGCGGATGCAGGAGGGCGACGAGCTGGCGGACGCGCTGCCACGGATGGCTGGGTGGGGGCAGCAGTGGGCTGCCGGGGCAGGATGCTTCGGTTCGCCTCCGTCTGCTTCTGGGCCACCGAGAACTGTTGGGCAAAGCCCTCGATGGCGTCGCCGAAAAGGCCGGCCTGGCAGACAGGGGCGTTGAGGAACCGCACCTTGTTTGATCTCACGCATATCTTTCAGGTTCAGCCACAGGTGGCGTTCCTGGACCACCATAGTGGACATCGCTAAGAGCGAGGAGTGAGGTCCGTCACGAGGAGCGAGGTCCGTCGCCTTACGCAGTTCTTGTAGAACTGCCGGGTCAGGCCCACCCTCTTGCATGTCCTTGAGTGCTTTGGCCTGGTGGACCTGAAGCAGCGCCATGGCATGCAAAGCAGACGCGGCTTATCCACAGGCGGCATAAGACTTGCCCATCAGAGTGGACGAGAACTTACACACTCGAGAGGGGAGACGCGGATTTCCACGTCAGTCGGTACCAGTCTTTGGACACAGTTGCATCGCAACCGACCGTTCGACTGGCGGGATCTCCACGTAACCCTTAGCCGTGCCGCCGTCAAGGGTGGTGAGGATGGAGGAGCCACTTCCTCGATGTCTGGCGCTGTAGGGCACCATCCACGATTTCGTGAGCTCCTGATGCACTTCCGGAAAGAAAGCCCTGGTTTTCAGGGTGGGGCGCTGAAAACCAGCACGGGCCATCCCGAAGTACCAATTGTCCAGCCGTGAGGGCTCGGGACACGGTGGAGGGTTCCACTCGAGCCCGACACTCATGGTGGCCCAGGAAAGCATAGCCGTGAGCTCCGGATCAGGATCAGGCAACGCTACCACACCCGAAAGGGGGCAACGCAGCCGAGTCCTCATCTCCTGAGACCATTAGCTCGTCCCCCGATGCAGCAACCGATATCGTATCCTCAACCGGAGCCCCGAAAGTAACGACTGGCCCCCATTGGGAAGGACCGGGACGCTCCTTCGGCAACTCAACCGGCGCAGCGGAGGGGGGAGGATCCCGAGGGGCTTGGGGTCCCGTCAGGGTTGTTCTCAGTGTAACCCTCAGGTCTCCACCAAAGGCATTAGCCAAAGTAGCATCCCTCTGTTGTTTGTAATGTTGATTATAAATGATCTTTCCCCACCAGTAGAGGACAGTTTTACATTTTGTTTCTTTGTACAGTTTTTAGATGAAGACTACTCTTTGAGCACAGTCAAGCAGGCATAATACAGCTGTAGCCACAATGACGGTCTGTGTATCTGGCAAACGGCCAAATTCCCCGCGCATCTCGTGAGGCGCGTCATCAGATCATACTAAACCCAGGCCATGTTTTTCCCCAGCATACCAATACAATTTATGGCCCGAAAGGGCGCCACAATGTCTGAAAGCAACGACCGACCACTCTCTGATCACCCTTGGGAGATAACTAACAAGCTCCGTGTTGACTTTTATTGCCCCAAATGGCCAGCCAGAAGATCGGCGCACACACCTAGGCATGCACACTTCTTTGAGGGGAGATAACTAACGATCTTCGTGGTGACTCTTATCACGCCCAAATGGCCAGGCCGTGATATCGGACACCTCACACACACCCACGAGAAACACACGTGGAATTCCACCAGGACCATAGAGGAATAGATGGTTAAAATCCACCTAAAAAACGTATAAAATGTATACTTTCCTGCTTGAGTGTTTTTATATGTGTCTGGAATAATTAGGAGGGTTACATAAATGTTAACTCAAACTCTGTAGACCAATAGACCGTGAAAAGCCGGTATCCATGGGTTCCCAAATCTCAGACTTGTGATTCATGGTACCAATATTATCAGAAAAACTATATCGTACCGAATCGTGTAAAAGAATTTACAGAAAATGCATTATTACAAGAGTACCAGCTTTGTAAGGATAAAATGCATCATCATGTCCCTCAATATATTAGCCAGGAGGCGTAACGGAACTGAACAAAGAACCTTTCCGCGCCTAAAAAACTCTCAGGCATGATTAGACCATCCCAAAAATGGGTGTCGCTCGATAAGAACTGACGTGGCTATTATCAAAGTGCATTCTTCGCCAAAGGCTTTTCGCCAAAGGCACTTCGTCACCAGCTTTCCGCCCCCAAGGGCATTCTGCAGAAAGGAGGAAACAGTACAGCTTCCAGAACATCTCCAAGAGACCCGAATCCGGCTGAACTTCGTCTCTACGAACCGAGAGCCACACCCAACAGACCTCGCAAAAGAACCACGGAACGCGCGGGACGTTTGAACTCAGAATACACGCATACACGAGAAGCCAAAAACAAAAGCAAGTATTCTTATTTTACAATCTAATTTGCTGTTGAAAGGTTGTCTTAAGTATTCCCTTTTTCGGGATGATTTTAATTCCTTGAGGGCTCTGTTATTTGTATCTGTTATTTCTCCACATACACGAAGTCAATGAAACTTATGATTTTAAACGTTACCTAAAGCTTTCTTGTGCTTTTATTTTAGTAATACAAACTGTACAAACATATGACATATTAATTTGTCCTGATCAGTAAAGTTAATGTTTCTTATGCGCGTAAAGCAGTAATCCCTTATTGAGAATTGATTTGAAAGTCTAAAACTAATTTGCAGGACGTAGTAGTAGTAACGTAGTAAGATAATTTCAGGCAATTCCGTAAAGGTTACTTGTACTTAATTAAACATTTTCCATATCGGAAAATTTAAATAACGTAATGAACGACCAGCAAATTATATTCATAAACTCATGAATATTCAATCCCTTTTGAGTTAATTATTCCCCGAGACATTAGACTCATAGTCAAAATCGTTACACAGCACAAGAAAATTAAACCGTGATGTTCTTTTAGGTGGTCTGTCTACATAATGGGTCAACATGAAAAGTGAGTCTTGATGTTTTTCTGTAACATTTACACTTATTGTGCTTAAAACACGTCCATCTATTACACTTAGTTACAACATGTTACATTTGAGAATGATGTAGTTACACTATTTATTTTTTTGTATGTCTTTAAACACGACTCCGATATAAAAGTAAGTGATCTTACTAGTTATTTTAAGTGAGTTAACTATTAACTACGGAAGCCCTGAACCGCAAAGTAAAAAAAAAAATCTGTAAAAAAAAAAGTAGAATTTCGAGATTAAAGTCGAAATATTTCAAGATTAAAGTCGAAATATTTCAAGATTAAAGTCGAAATATTTCAAGATTAAAGTCAAAATATTTCGAGATTAAAGTTGAAATATTTCGAGAATAAAATCGAAATGTTTAGAGATTAAAGTCGAAATGTTTCGAGAATAAAGTTGAAATATTTCGAGAATAAAATCGAAATGTTTAGAGATTAAAGTCGAAATGTTTCGAGAATAAAGTCGTTATATATTTTTAGTAGCTAAAGAACTGCGCTGGTGAAGAACTGGTCCAAACTTTATGTGGCACGTTGACTCGTACGATAAGATTAAACGTACGGCCTCTGCTCGGTTTCTCATGAAATGTGATGTGGTTGAAAGTGTATTTCACCAATAATGACCCGAAAGTCATGCAATATATTTTATTGAGACAGTAAAGAATAGAGATGGTTGTCCTAGAAGGATCCGTTCCGATAGTGACGAATTGCTATGGAGCAGATGCAGATCTTTCTTCGACGAGATGCTATGGCAATAACTGCATTATTCATATAAATATGGAAATACCCCAAGATGGCTTGAAAAATACATATAAACCATATATGATCACATTGTGTATTAACTGTCCTCATGTTTCAAGTCAAAATGTTCTGCTTTTTATTCAACTTAGTAGGATGATTTTTTTTCCCCTTTTTACTAGAACGTCATATCATTACTTCTAGATCGTTTATTCGTTCTGCGTGAGAGCGCCTGCTGCTTTAAACTGTCGAAGTTACACTACATAAGGCACACATGATCATCTCATTTTGGATAAAATAAGAATAATCCAAATCCTTCAGGTCACGCATATCTGGTCTCTCTGAATTGAAATCTAAATTTATCCACATTGACCCATAGAAATCTTTTACATGAACACATCCGAAAAAGTGAGGGGATTTTAAGATTATGCTCTCAGGACAGATAGCCTATTAATGTAGGCTATAAGGTAATATTGATAAAAGGGTTTATTTAATCATATTCAGTCACAGCAGTTTAGGCCTATAATCATTCTTTTTGAGCCTCGCTAGGCGCTCGCAGTTTGAAAACTCCTGTTTTGACTTTATTCTCGAAACATTTCAACTTTAATCTAAAAAATATATATATGTAAAAAAAATATCTAGAATTTTGAGAATAAAGTCGAAATATTTCGAGATTAAAGTCGAAATATTTCGACTTTATTCTCAAATATTTGACTTTATTCTCGAAATTCTAGATTTTTTTTTACATATATATATATATATATATATATATATATTTACTTTGCGGTTCAGGGCTTCCGTAATTAACTCACTTAAACTCACTTATTTTAAGTGAATCAACTATTTTAAGGTTGGTTGATTCAGGCAGTTTTATTTAGTCTGTGCCAATACTGTCTATTAGATGTCTGTCTTTTAGTTCCCTTTTGAGAGGTCTCTCTTATTGCGTATGGGAAAACTCCTTTTCTCGAGAATACATAAAGGTATCCTTCCGTACATAAAGGGTCACTACGTCCTGGTCCGAACGGACAACATTTCGGTGGTATCCTACATAAATCGCCAGGGCGGTCAGAAATCAGGCTCTCTACATTCCATGGCGAAACGCCTCCTTTTATGGGCAGAGCACTACCTGAGCTACCTGAGAGCAGCTTATGTGCCAGGTATCCTGAATCAGGGTTCGAATATGTTATCCAGAAGCAGCATTCCCCAGGGGAATGGTCCCTTCACCCGCATACAATTCAGTTTATTTGGAGCACCTTCGGCAAGCGAAAATAGAAAATAGATATTTTCGCCCAATATTTTTTCTCCAAACACAGGGATGCGCTGGCCCATGTCTGGCCCAGACACCCTCTGTATGATTTTCATCTGATTGCGATGTTGCCTTAGGCCATCAAAAAGATCAGGGAAACCGAATTCACAGTGTTATTAGGTGGTCTTTCGTAATTCGTGGAAAGAACGTATGATCGCATACAGAAAGGCCGTAAAAACTGCTAGATCTGCTTATTTCTCGACTCTCTTAGAAGAAAACAAACACAAACCTAGGTATTTATTCGATACAGTGGCTAAATTAACCAAGAATAAAGCTTCAACTTCTGATGTTTGTAAACAGCACAGCAGTAATGACTTTATGAACTTCTTTACGTGTAAGATCGACAATATTAGGAAGAAAATTATAACCATGCAGCTGTCTACTACAGTATCACATCAGACAGAGCATCGTAGTGTCACTGAGAAAAAATTACACTCATTCACTGCTATAGGAGAGGAAGAGTTGGCTAAACTCTTTAAATCATCTAAATCAACAACATGTATGCTTGACCCCATACCGACTAGGCTATTAAAAGAGATGCTACCAGAGGTCATGGATCCTCTTCTTAATATCATTAATTCATCTTTGTCATTAGGATATGTACCGAAAACTTTTAAGTTGGCTATTATTAAACCACTTATTAAAAAAACGCAACTTGATCCTACAGAATTAGTCAATTACAGGCCATTCTCAAATCTACCCTTTCATTCAAAAATACTTGAAAAGGCAGTGTCTTCACAATTATTTTCCTTTTTAAAAAGAAATGGTATCTGTGAGGATTTTCAGTCAGGATTTAGACCGTATCATAGTACTGAGACTGCTCTCATCAGAGTTACAAATGATTTACTCTTATCATCCGATCGTAGTTGTATCTCTTTGTTAGTGTTACTCGATCTTAGCGCTGCATTCAACACTATCGACCACAACATTCTTTTGAATAGACTCGAAAATTATGTAGGCATTAGTGGACCTGCATTTACATGGTTTAAATCATACCTATCTGACCGTTATCAATTTGTAGCAGTAAATGAAGAGATGTCACACCGATCACAAGTTCAGTATGGAGTGCCGCAGGGCTCAGTGCTAGGACCGTTGTAAACGTTGTACATGCTACCACTGGGAGATATTATTAGGAAGCATGGCGTTAGATTTCATTGTTATGCTGATGATACTCATCTCTATATTCCTTCACACCCTGAAGAAACTAACCAATTCACAAGATTAACGGAATGTATAGATTAAATAAAAATTGGATGATCAGTAATTTCCTGCAACTTAATTCAGAAAAAACAGAATTTTTAATCATTGGACAAAAAAGCTCCACAAGTAGTAACCTAGAATACTGTCTAACCCTCGATGGCTGCTCTGTCAAGTCCTCGTCGTCAGTTAGGAACCTGGGTGTGCTCTTTGATACCAATCTTTGTTTGAAAGCCATGTTTCTAGCATCTGTAAAACTGCATTCTACCATCTTGAAAATATATCTAAATTACGGCACATGCTCTCAATGCAAAATGCTGAACAGATAATACATGCGTTCATTAGCTCAAGGCTAGATTATTGTAATGCTCTACTGGGTGGTTGCCCTGCCCTGGTCCAAAACGCAGTAAACTGTCAGTTTAAATCTAGACTAAAAACACATCTCTTTTCTATGGCATACACATAAAGCACTTTTTTCAATTAAATGATTATTAGGCTGCATTATCTAGTTCAGCCGGAACCGGAAAAACTTCCCATAACACCTGATGTACTCGTTACATCATCAGAAGAATGGCATCTACGCTAATGTTAGTGTCTCTGTTTTATCCCGAGGTCTACTGCAGTCAGCCGGATCCAGGCTGTATCCAGATCAGATGGTGGACCTGCACCCAGATGTGACCAACACATGACCCTGAAGTGTCTGCAGAGACTGTGTCATTTAGACTCCCCCTTAAGCTGCCTCATCGACACGGCATCCTCAATAAACCTGTCTCCGGCGTGATGACTCTGATTGTTTGAATAGTCCTAGTTAATAAATTCTTTAAATCGATATGTCATCCTCAAAACAACCCATCTCCGGCGTGTTGCCTAAGATCTTTCGAATATTCAGATCTATTATGACCTCTGACCTTTAAAATTGCCAGAATAATAATAATACGCTGTTTGTTAATTGGCCAGAGGAGAACTGGCACCCCAACTGAGCCTGGTTTCTCCCAAGGTTTATTTTTCTCCATTAGGTCTCCTGATGTGGTTTTGGTTTTCTTGCCACTGTCGCCTCTGGCTTGGCATGCTCAGTTGGGGAAAAACTATTGTTCAAATATATTTCAAAATAAATCTAATTATTAAACTAAATTAACCATATAGACCAAATTACTGATCTAATTACTGATCTAAAGCCCACATTGTTACTGTATGATAATCAAAATATATTCTGTTGCATAATTTTTCTGTTTAACACTGTGAAGCTGCTTTGAAACAATCTGCATTGTTAAAAGCGCAATATAAATAAAGTTGACTTGACTTGACTTGACTTGACTTATGTGCCTCAGGTTCTCCTCAGGTCACAGTTTGGGTCGGTTAAGCACGCACAGCGTTTTAAATGGGGTTCCCATAAGCAATACGAGAGACCTCTTGAAAGGGAACGTACTCGGTTACTCATGTAACCTCGGTTCCCTGAGAGAGGGAACGAGTATTGCGTAACGCGCCGTGCTTGTGCTTCTCAGGGTATCGCGTCAGTTGATTTTAAACCTGAATTCCTAGGGCAGAACACGGTCTTTTATAGCCTCAATATGCTAATTCTAGCAAACTTGTTTCCTTGACCCCTACTGGTTCGCTCTCTCAGCCGCCTCGCCATAGGTTCCTGCAGTTGCCGCAGCACAGCCAACCAGCGCACAGCTCGCGCTGTTCTATCTGCTGTGCAGCCGCACTGCGTTTTACGTAGACACTTTATAGAATAAAGTTTTTGCTTCATATTCTCCAAAAAAAATGAGTTTTCCCATTCGCAATACGAGAGACCTCTCGAAAGGGAACCGAGGTTACATGAGTAACCGAGTACGTTTTGATCCATGAAACAATGCGTTGTCATTTTTGGCTCAATAATTTGTTCTACTTTTGTTCTACAAACATGTATATAATTAAAATTACACACATTATTTTATTAACAGACAAACAGAGGTTGTCTGCTCCATTGTGTTGTTCCAAAATAGAGACCTGCACGCTTCTCCCGCTCCTGCCCGCAACATTCATGTTTTGTCCCGCTCCCGTCCATAAAAGTATAAAACTTTTTTTTTCTGTACGTCCATGACACTATTTCAAGTAATTTAATATAAAAGCGTGTGCGTGCATGGTTTGGCGTGGCAGAATGAGCGCAAAGTGCGCTCCCTTCATAATTAAAAAAAAAGCTGACATCTCAGTTCATCGCGATCTCACATAGCTCTGTTATCAATAAAACTGACTGCGAAATTAATATTCTATAAATCAGAATCAGAATCGAAAAGGAAATACATTAGAACCCACATTCCATTTCTCATCTGTCATCTGTTGTTCTAGTCTAAGCCAACACAAATTTGTTCATACAGTGCCACAAAAAAAAAAGGAAAGAAGAGGAATTAACCTTCTATTATCCTTTTAAAGGGGTCATACAGTATAGTGCCATTTTTGTACAAGTTAATATGATTCTTTAGTGTCTAAACGAAAATTTTGTAATATACTTGAATTAAAAATTATCATTAGTATTGTAAGAAAACACTTATTTTACCTGGTCAAAAACAGCTCTGTTTTCACCAAGCCATTTCAGTGCATGTGACTTTAAAAGATAATGAGCTTTGCTCACCCCTCCCCTCTGTTCTGTGAGAAGCATGCAGTCTTGGTGTTGCCTTGGCAACAGTTGAGGGTATATTTTGGTGAAAGAATGGCAACGGGAGTCTGAATGACTGCTGTGTTCATTATTACACCCAAAACAGAACAGAACACCACAATATCTTTTACGCCATTCTGCTCCAGCGTATCAACAACGGCGGACTATGATGACAGCTCGCTCAGGGCGGGTCTGTGTTGAAACGCTGCTGTCAATCAACAATCGTGGGAGGGGCCTACGATCATGTGACATCACACACCAGACGGCTCGAATTGAGACAGGGGAAAACATATAAGGAGATTAAAAAAACACTGGATGGCTTTTTATCATTATAGGATGGTTGTGTACAGGCACTGCCAACACACATTTACATACAATCAACTTGTAAAAGTGCATGTTCCATTAAATGACCCCTTTAATCTCCATGTTTGATTTTCAAAGTACACAACATGAAAATAATTTGCTTTTTAAAACTATAGGGCTTACAGTAAACCAATTTCACCCGGGCAAATAAGTTGCAAAAGTTGCAATGAGAAGAACATATAGCTTAATGTTCAAGATTCAAGATTCAAGAGTTTTATTTGTCACATACACAATTATATACAGAATATATAACTGGCAGTGAAATGTAGACAGGTCCGCTCCATAGACAGTGCAAATAACAGTTATAAGAAACACAAGGAGGAAATTAAAAATAGAATAGAATAAAAAGTACTCAACATAGAATTATAAGTAATCAAGTAAAAGATAAAATAAATAACTGGTTAACATAAAAAATATATATATAAGTAAGTAGGATGTGCAAACAATGCGTATAATGTAATGTGCAAACAGAAGTATAATGTGCAAACAGATTTAATTACTGGTTGTTACACAGTAACAATAAGAACAAAGTGCAGTGCAATGACACTATGTGGATGTAATGTTAAAACCGGATGTTTATGTGTATGCGGGGTGAAGTGCAGTCACGTGACTGAGTTCAGGAGTCTGATGGCCTGGGGAAAGAAACTCCTCCTGAGTCTTTCAGTTTTTGCCATCAGGCTTCGGAAGCGCTTACCAGATGGCAGCAGGGTGAAATGAGAGTTCGCAGGGTGGGTGATGTCTTTAAAGATTTTGGTAGCTCTACCTCTGCAGCGTTTGGTGTAAATGTCCTGCAGAGACGGAGAGCTGACCCTGAGATGCGCCGGATAAGCGCACCACTCTTTGCAGGGCTATGCAGTCATGACTGGTGCTGTTCCCGTACCACGCTGTGATGCACTGAGTCAGGACACTTTCTATCGCCCTCGATAGAAAGTTTTCAGGATAGCTGGTGAAACCCTGAATTTCCTCAGCTGGCGCAGGTGGTACAGTCTTTGCCTGGCTTTTTCACCTGTGTCTGGATATGTGCAGTCCAGGTCAGGTCCTCGGAGATGTTCACACCCAGGTATTTGAAGCTGTTCACTCTCTCTACCGGTGTCCCGCTGATCATGAGAGGGGAGTATGACCGTTGCTGTCTCTTCCTGAAGTCCACAATCAGTTCTTTGGTCTTGCTAACATTCAGAGAGAGACAGTTGTCCTGGCACCATGATGTCAGTTGCTCCACCTCGTCCAAGTATGCCGTCTCATTGTTGTTGGAAATGAGACCCAGGACAACAGTATCATCAGCAAACTTGATGATAGAGGTGGAGCTGTGTGTGGACAAACAGTCATGGGTGTAGAGAGTAGAGCAGGGGACTCAGCACACAGCCCTGTGGAGCTCCCACACTCAGGGTGATGGTGGTGGAGGTGAACTGGCCTACTCTCACCGCCTGGGGTCTGCCAGTGAGGAAATCTTCAATCCAGAGGCAGAGAGAAGAATTCAGGCCGAGATCCAGGAGTTTGTGTGTTAGCTTAATGGGAACTATTGTGTTAAAGGCTGAGCTATAGTCAATAAATAGCAGCCTGACATAGTTCCCACTTTTGCTGTCGATGTGAGTAAGGCAGGAATGAAGGACGTGAGAGATGGCATCTTCAGTCGATCTATTGGGACGATAGGCAAACTGAAGAGGGTCCAAAGTGTCAGGAATGGAGGAGCAAATGTTGTTTTTAATGAGTCTCTCAAAGACCTTCATGACTATAGATGTGAGAGCCACTGGACGATAGTCATTTAGGCAAGAGGGTTTACTGTTCTTAGGTACAGGGATGATAGTGGATTTTGAAGGAGGTGGGGACAACAGATGTAGCAAGGGACTCATTAAATATGGATGTAAAGAGCCCAGCGAGCTGATCAGCACAGGACCGTAGAACACGACCTGAAATACCATCTGGCCCAGCAGCTTTCCTGACATCCACAAGTTTGAGTGCCCTCCGAACCTCGTCCTCCGAGACAGAGATCACGTGACTGTTGCTGCTCTGAGGACTCTCTCTGGCGCGTCACTGGCGGAGTCGCGCTGCGCGATTACAATCAAAGCGGCGTAGAAAGAGTTTAACTTCGTTCACAAGCAACGGATCAGCTCTCACCTCTGTAGAGGATTTAGTTCCAGAAGCACAGATGGTCCTAAGTCCCTGCCACATCCGCCGGAGTCGTTGAGTTGGAAATGAGATTCCACTCGGTCTTTATAACGGAGCTTTGCGGCTTTGACGGCGCGCCGGAGGGCGTAACATGATGCTTTGTACTCCTCATATCCCCTGTTAGGAGACCGGCATTATAGGCTGCAGTGCGTGTGTTTACTGCAGCGCGGATTGTACTGTCCACCCACGGTTTCTGATTAGGGAAGGACGTTAAAGTTATTGTTTGTGTGGCTTGCTCTGTCAGTGTGTTAATAAAGCAGAGCGCCACATCCGTGAACTCGCTGGCGTCATCAGAACTCGTGCGGAACATGTCCCAGTCGACGTCATCAAGAGCTGCCTGTAGCGCGATCTCTGAATGGGATGACCAGCGTTTAACTTCCCTCCTCACCGGGGGTTCTTGAACGAGCCTTTGTTTATATTCCGTGTGAGGAAAATGGCGGCATGGTCCGATTTGCCAAAAGCTGGCTGTGAACGAGCTTTGTAGGCGTTCTTAAACGGAGAGTAGCAATGATCCAGTGTGTTTGCTCCTCGTGTGGGGCAGGAGACATGCTGGTGAAAGTTTGGCAATACTTTCTTTAAGTTTGCTTTGTTAAAATCACCAGCGACGATGAAAGCAGCGTCGGGTGTTTGTTTAAAAGCCGCTGGTCACATCATGGAGGCCAGATAATGCCAGCCCGTGTCCGCCTGTGGTGGAATATAAACGGCAGTGGCGATGACCGAGAAAACTCCTCGGCAGATAGAATGGACGGCAAATGATTGTTAAATGTTCCAAGTGAGGCGAGCAGGATCGCAAAATAATGGAGATGTTCCTAGGATCGCACCATTTCTTGTTTATCATAAAACACACTCCACCGCCTTTGGATTTACCGGCATCGGCTGTTCTGTCCATCCGAAAAACAGAGAATTTCTCGGGCGGCGTCACGGCTGTATCCGGGACCGCGAAGTGAGCCATGTTTCGACAAACAATAGATGTTACAGTCTCTCATGTCCCGTTGAAAACTTATCCTGGCTCTAAGACCGTCCATCTTATTCTCCAAGGATTGGACATTTGCAAGCAAAATGCTCGGGAGAGGAGGACTGAATGCTCTTTTTCTCAGTCTGTTGCGGATCCCAGCGCGTTTCCGCTGTGTTTTGAATCTTCGCCGCCGTCGACTCGAGTGGCCATTGTTCAACTCGGCGTCCCGGCGAATTACAGATGGAAGATTGGAGAAAGTGTCCTGAAACACGTCAGTGTAGCGGTGACCAATTTCCAGAAGTGTTTTGCTGTCGTAACAGATCAAAGCAGATGATCCGTTGGAAAAAATAGAGAATAAAAGATAGTAGAATAATAAATAAAAGCAAAGTCTTAGCGGAGCGACCTGAACGGCGATCGAACACGGCGGCGCCATACTAGCCAAGGTATATTTAATGCCTCAGCACATGTCAAATCTCAAACATGGTATTTATCAAAAGTTTGTAAAAATATGAACTCGGAAACATATGACAACTAAATAACACTGACAACAACAATAACAACAGCATAAATCAAGCCAGTTAATGCATAACAATAATTGTTTTTGGTGACACTTTATTTTAAGGGTCCAGAATAATGCATTAGTTAAGCATAAATAAACTAGTAATTAATTATTTACTTGTTCACAATTAAGCATTAGTTAAGCATGGACACAATATTAAATATAGCTGCAAGCAGCAATAACGGGGCCAAGCGCAAAGAAGAAGATAAGACATGCCAGCATGGCTGGATGTGTCAAACCAACTGCAATGAGCCATTAAAGACATTAAGTTGTTTTAGGCAAAACAGCTGTAATTTTTTAAATACAATCAACAGTAAAGATTTAATGGTTTATCACTTACGACCAATAGGTGGCACAGTTACGAAACTGATGTGATGTAGTCAGATTGAGGTGACAATGACGCATGCAAAGTTTGGTGTCAATATGTCAAAGCATTGCAGAGATATAGCCTCAAGAGTAATTTTTGCATCATGGCTTAACTCTTTTGCAGTGGTATATGACAACTGTTTTGTTTATCAACACAAAATCCATAACTATTTGTCGGCATGGTCTGAAGACAATACGGTTCAATTTTGGTGAAAATTGGACAAACTGTCTGGGACGAGTTTGAAAAAGTAGGTTTCTAACAAATAACAAGATGGAGGACAGATAGGATTGCAAAATATGGCAAATTTGGTATCCATGTTCTCGGCATGAGCCAATTAATGTACTATAAGCAGTTTCATTACAATAGTCTATTTTAATCAAAAGTTATTCGCATTTTTGTACAGTTTAATACAATTTTTGACCACAAGGTGGCGCTGCCCCGAAACGTTTTGAGTACCTTCAGGGCATGGAGCAGAAGACACATACCAAGTTTTGTAACGATATGCTTTGATTGAATTTTTTACCCCTTACTATCAATATTTTGACATTTCAGTATTAGCATTTAGCTATCGACCTATGTTTCCGAACATCTGACGCTGGTTTCGTTTCGATCGGACTAGCGGTTTCAAAGATATCAGAAAACGTTTTTTAAGCGCTAAATTACAACGCTGCACAAACCATATGCCGAAACCTGGCAAATCAGGTATCGTTGGACTCGGCAAGGATTCAGGAGCCCAACAGAGTTACTCCCATGAAAATAAGTCAATCTCACCCAAAGTTATAAGCATTTGAGAAAAAAAAATTCTCCACTAGGTGGCGCTGTTTTGAAACTTCTCAGGCTACTTCAGGGCATCAAGCTGATGACCCATACCGAGTTTCGTAACAATCCGTTCATGCGTTGATAAAATACAGCATTTTAGCACATAATTCAAAATGGCCGACAGCCAAAATGGCCGATATGGTAAAATTGGATATCAGACAACTCGGCATGACGTCCTAAATCTAACATGATTTTTGGATAAATGGTTCAGAAGTTATAAGCAAAATTAGCCATTTTTCGTATCTCCAGACCAGTAGGTGGCGCTGCGCCGAAACGCTGCATGTTGCCTCAGGTCATGCTTGTGATGACATGTACCAAGTTTGGTTTGTATATGATAAAGCATTGCGGAGATATTGCCTTAAGTGTGTTTTCACAAACGTTACTTAAAACGTTTTTGCACGTTTATCGAAAACGATTTGATGAATCAACATGATTTTTATGTCGGCATGGTCTGAAGATGATCTGGTTAAATTTTTGTGAAAATCGGACGAACCGTCTAGGACGAATTCGGTTCATTGAAAATGGCGGAAAAATATTCATGGCGAAAAATGACTTCATAGGGTGACATCGAATCGTCTTGAGCCAAGGAATCAGAGGGGAAAAGAATTTTGTTTCTAGCTCTTATGCTTCAATAGTTATTAGCATAAACATGAGACAAATTTTGGACTGATGGTGGCACTAGAGGGATTGAGTTAGAGACTCCAAATTTGCTATGGTGACATTTCAGACTGTCCTCTATTAGCGTGCCAAATTTCACAACTTTTTTACCATATGGTTCTATGGGCTGCCATAGACTCCCATGGCGGAAGAAACGGAAGAAAAGAAGAAGAAGAAGAAGAAGAAGAACGGGAACGGTTTCAATAGGTGCCTTCACACCTTCGGTGCTTGGCCCCTAATTAATGATTAACTTAACACAGTAAGGGCATATTAGCCATTATGTACAAATTATTAAACATTTGTGACAAACAAAAATAACCTAGTAATTAATGATTAATTGAATGTACAGTAAACACCCTTTAGCCATTTTTATAACTTAATAAGCCATATTTTATTTTTGTGTAGTGATGTAATTATATTTCTGTGCCATTCTGTTAAGTTAACTGAACAATAAGCTAGTAATTATGTTTAATTACTCCTGCATTTGCTGTTATGAATTGCTAAAATAGTCTAATAAAGACAATCTGACCCCCTTTTCTAAAGTGAAAGTTTAATCCTCATTAATTTATGGCACTTATTGAGTAATATTCAAGTTTATTGAACAGAATAAGACAAAAATTAAGCCTAACTATTATTAATACAGTATTAATAAAGGCGATTTGACCCCCTATTTTAAAGTGAAAGTTTATCCTCATTAATTATGGCACTTGTAACATTCAAGTTTATTGACCAGAATAAGCCAACAACATAGATAATTACTTTATAGACTTTATTTGTAAAGTTGGGACAACATTTGGACAATTTTTGGACAAATGCTTAAGAATCTAAGGTCAAAAAAAAAAACCTTTTGTTAGCAACATTTTCCTCTAACAAATGTAACAATTGCATCAACAAAGATTATTTGGGATAAGTAGATTTATTATCTTGAGTGAACAAAACAAGACTGCTCTAAACATGTTACTTGTCCAAAACTTGTCCAAATGTTGTTAGATACTGTTCCTTTTAAATGCCCTTGTTACTTTTATGTACTTTTGTTTGTTTTGGTTTTTTTTTTTTTTTTTTTATTCCCTTTAAATACATTTTGTTCACTTGTTTTTCTTCCCCTATTCTGTTTTAATGCTTGTTTATAATGCTCTTAATAAATATTTCAGACTTTCTCAAATTGTTCTTTGTGTGTGTATATTTGAGCAATATCTGGCCTATAATCAATCAAATCACTATAAGGCCTACGGTGGGCTAAGGTTTAAAAGTAACCAATAAAGTCACTTTACTGGGTTTTCAGTGTGTCCTGTACTCCAATAGCAGTCTGGGTTTTGGGAGTAGTTTTAAAAGACCACCCAATCCAGTTTGAAATTAATGAACCAATAGGGGATGGAAGGCAAAGCTGCTCAAAGGTGTGAAAATGTCTCCTGGAGAGAACCTTTGATGGGATTACTTGCCATGGCAACAAATGGCTGTAGCATGGGAGTATATGTCCTCAACATACATCCGATTTGGTATCATTTCGGATGTATACGGATGTACGCAGACCCATGAAATTTGACCTATCGGACAAGTATACTCCTGGATTCTTCCGAATTTCTACAGTGTGTACAGGAGTATACTGGTCTGGATAGAACTCTTTTCATGCAGTGCAATCTATTTTTACATTTGTTAGAAGAACAAATTACCTTCCTTTCTTCTCTGTGACAAGCGGGTGTCAATTGGCTTGGGTTAACCCTGATAACAGCTGTATTTCTGCTATTCCATAAGCACCACCTGTCAGAGTGTGATTTTGCTTTTTCTTTCAGCCCATCTGCTGCTTTTGTTCTGATCGCAGCAAATACACAGTAAAGTTAAATGTAAATAGTCAGTGGGAATATATCTAATGTGCATTCTACAAAACTAAACAATTTGGATAAAAAGGTATCTAGAATGTTTCACATATTTTGAAGTAACTATCATGCTTATGCATTACTGCAATAGGGATGAGACTGACACTGTTACATTGCCGAGTTTTCAAAGCTCTCACAAAATGCCGAATTAAACTGATAAGACACCATTTCAACAATGTATTTTCAAAATTCGTCACTTACTCTTATCTTGCTTACTTTCTTTCCTCTTTTTGCACCAGATTGATAGTGCTGCCTCTTCATTTTTTTATTAATTATTTAATTAATTATTTTAATTAATTAACACACGCGATTGACACAAGCATTACCACTATTACCAAGCATTAGGGTATATGTACTGCTTTACCATAAATTAATTTCAGCTTCAGAGGCCTCCTAAAGAGCAGCGATTGTACACACTTTAAAAACAGTAACAATGGCGTCAATTGTATCGTATCAATCCGAGTCTGATGATGAAACATTGGAAGAACTATTTATTTAATTTTAATTTTAACTTCATCATAAGGACGACTTGAGCAGGACATTTCTCAGTAATAGACTATTCTGTCAAAACGACTATAAAAAGCAGCATCCTCACAACTTTGCTAATTTTAAGAAAGAAAGGGTATCTGTGAGGATTTCCAGTCAGGATTTAGACTGTACCATAGTACTGAGACTGCTCTCATTAGAGTTACAAATGATTTGCTCTTATCATCCGATGGTGGTTGTATCTTGCTAATTAGTGTTACGCAATCTTTGTGCTGCATTCGATACTATTGGCTACAACATTCTTTTGAATAGACTCTCAAATTATGTTGGCATTATTGGAATTGCATTGGCATGGTTTAAATCATACTTATCTGACCGCTTTCAGTTTGTAGTAGTAAATGTAAAAGATTTCACACTGATCACAAGTTCAGTATGGAGTACCGCAGGGCTCAGGAATTAGTTAAATAAGTAAGTATGCTAGGATGTTGCTTCTCACCCATGCTACCCATGGGAGATATCATTAGGAAGAATGGTGTTAAATTGTATTGTTATGCTGATACTCAGCTCTATATCTCTTCACACCCTGACGAAATTTACAAATTCACAAGATTAATGGAATGTATAGCTGATATAAAAAAATTGGATAACTAGTAATTTCCTACAACTTAATTCAGAATTTTAAATTTTGATTAAAAATTCTGAATTTTAATTATTGGACAAAAAAGCTTTGCACGTAGTAAACTAGAATACTGTTTAGCACTTGATGGCTGCTCTGTCAAGTCCTCGTCGTCAGTTAGGAACCAGCGTGTGCTCTTTGATACCAATCTTTAATTTAAAAGCCATGTTACGGCACATGCTTTCAATGCAAAATGCTGATCAGTTAGTTCACGCGTTCATGACCTCAAAGCTAGATTGTTGTAATGCTACGCAGGGTGGTTGCCCTGCTTTCTTAATAAATAAACTGCAGCTGGTCCAAAACGCAGCAGCTAGAGTTCTTACTAGAACCAGGAAATATGACCATATTAGCCCAGTTCTGTCAACACTGCACTGGCTCCCTATTAAACATTGCATACATTTAAAAAATCTTTATAATTAATTACAAAGCACTAAATGGTTAAGTTCCCCAGTACTTAAAGCTCTTAACGCATTATACTCCATCACGTCTATTGCGGTCACAAAACTCTGGCCAGTTGTTAATACCTAGAATATCAAAATCATCTGCTGGCGGTCGACCCTTTTCCTTTTTAGCACTAAAAAAAAATTATTACTAAGACAGTAATAATGTGAGTTAGTTGTTTAGCTGGAGACCAGCACAATATAAAAGACAAAAATATATGTATTTTGAAAACCTGGTAAAAATATACACGATAAGCGCAAAAGTCTAAGGCACATTAGTATTTTCATTTTTTTTTTAAATTAAACCAGTTATTTATATCTTTTGCCGAAGTGTGTCAGTAGGAAATATCAGTTTACATTTCCAAACATTCCTTTCGCCATTAATTGTAATAATCCAATGAGATTTTTGTATGAATAAGGAGTTTTACAACAGCCATTCTGCTCCACACTGATATCTTAACATAATCGAGTCCATCTGGGATTACATCAAGAAACAGAAAAAACAGAGAGACTAGATCCAGAAGAACTGCTGCAACATCGCCAAGGCGGTGGAAGACACTTGCCTGCAAAGCTACCTGAAAAAATGTAATTGATAATTGAAAATCTATTTATGACATTATTTTTGAAATCATCCTCACTGTACAGCAACAAGTACAATACTTTTCACAGTACTGTAGCTTTGCAAGTAGGTTTCTTCAAGTGTCTTGGAGATTCTGACACAATTCTTCTGGATTCTGGATTATTATGATAAATGGCAAAAAGAATGTTGGGAAATGTAAACTAATATTGTCTACTAGCACACACACACACACAAAAATATATATATATATATATATATATATTTGGTGTGGTGAAAATACTAGCATGCTTATATATAGTGTTGTAATTATGTCACTGAATTTGAAATTACAAATCACTTACAGACTCTTTCTCAATACCAAATATAGCATATTATTTATGTAAAATAAAATGTATTGAGCAATAATATTTAAATGAATAACAATAGCTAAAGTCAACAGGAAATAAACACAAACAAACAATTCAGTCAAACGTATAAAAGCAGCACTCTAGTAGGCTCTACAAGATTTAAGATAAATATTACCTAAATATAAAATTATAAAGCTTAATTTTCCCCAAATCGGTTTGCTCTGGAACAAGTAATAGATTAATAATACCAAAGTTTGCTCATTTTTATCCATATCTATACAAGAGCCAGCGGCAAATTCCCAAAGGACTGGTCGAGATGAAGCTGTTCTCGTGGGTACATGAACACTAAACAGCTGCCGACAGCCTGGAGCTCACATCTGTGAGAGCTTTTAAACAAATTGTAAAACAGGCGCTATGTTTATATATGTGTAGGGCTGCATGATTTAGGGAAAATATTTATTTTCCTGATTATTCTGGTTAAAACAGCGATATGCTATTTAAAATAGCACATCGACCTTGAGCTTGGGAAAGGCGCTAGATAAATAAAACATATTATTATTATTATTATTATTTTTTTAATAATAAAATTTGTTTATTATATTTGTTTTACAAATGAAAAGTGTGTGTATATATATAATATATATATATATATATATATATATGTATATAAGTTGATTTATTTAACTAATTCCATTATATTCATTCATTACACACATACTGATATATTTCAAATGTTTATTTATTTTAATTTTGATGATTATAAATGACAACTAAGGAAAATCCCAAATTCAGCATCTCAGAAAATTAGAATATTGTGAAAAGGTTCAGTATTGAAGACACCTGGTGCCACACTCTAATCAGCTGATTAACTCAAAACACCTGCAAAGGCCTTTAAATGGTCTCTCAGTCTAGTTCTGTAGGCTACACAATCATGGGGAAGACTGCTGACTTGACAGTTGTTTAAAAGATGACCATTGACACCTTGCACAAGGAGGGCAAGACACAAAATGTCATTGCAAAAGAGGCTGACTGTGCACAGAGCTCTGTGTCCAAGCACATTAATAAAAAGGCAATGGAAAGGAAAAGATGTGGTAGAAAAATGTGTAGAAGCAATAGGGATAACCTTACCCTGGAGAGGATTGGCAAAACCCATTCAAAAATGTGGGGGAGATTCACAAAGAGTGGACTGCAGCTGGAGTCAGTACTTCAAGAACCACTACACACAGACATATGCAAGACATGCGTTTCAGCTGTCGCATTTCTTGTGTCAAGCCACTCTTGAACAACAGACAGCGTCAGAAGCATCTCGCCTTGGCTAAAGACAAAAAGGACAAGACTGCTGCTGAGTGGTCCAAAGTTATGTTCTCTGATGAAAGTAAATTTTGCATTTTCTTTGTGAATCAGGGACCCAGAGTCTGGAAGAAGAGAGGAGAGGCACACAGTCCATGTTGCTTGAGGTCCAGTGTAAAGTTTCCACAGTCAGTGATGGTTTGGGGTACCATCTGCTAGTGTTGGTCCACTGTCTTTTCTGAGGTCCAAGGTCAACGCAGCCATATACAAGGAAGTTTTAGAGCACTTCATGCTTCCTGCTGTTGACCAACTTTATGGAGATGCATATTTCATTTTCCAACAGGACTTGGCACCTGCACACAGTGCCAAAGCAACCAGTACCTGGTTTAAGGACCATGATATCCCTTTTCTTAATTGGCCAGCAAACTCGCCTGACCTTAACTCCATAGAAAATCCATGGGATATTGTGAAGAGGAAGATGCGATATGCCAGACCCAAATGCAGAAGAGCTCAAGGACACTATCAGAGCAACCTGGGCTCTCATAACACCTGAGCAGTGCCACAGACTGATCGACTCCATGCCACGCCGCATTGCTGCGATAATTCAGGCAAAAGGAGCCCCAACTAAGTATTGAGTGCTGTACATGCTCACACTTTTATGTTCATACTTTTCAGTTGGCCAAGATTTCAAAAAATTATTTCATTGTATTGGTCTTCAGTAATATTCTAATTTTCTGAGATACTGAATTTGGGATTTTCCTTAGTTGTCAGTTATAATTATCAAAATTTAAAGAAATAAACATTTGAAATATATCAGTCTGTGTGTAATGAATGAATATAATATACAAGTTTCACTTTTTGAATGGAATTAAGCTTTCAACTTTTTGATGATATTCTAATTATATGTCCAGCACGTATGTATGTATGTATGTATGTATGTATGACCTAAACCCAATAGAGGATCTTTGGAGGGAGCTCAAACTCTGTGTTTCTCAGCAACAGGCCAGAAACCTGACTGATCTAGAGAAGATCTGTGTGGAGGAGTGGGCCAAAATCCCTCCTGCAGTTAGTGCAAACCTGGTGAAAATCTACAGAAAACGTTTGACTTCTGTAATTGCAAACAAAGGCTACTGTACCAAATATTAACATTGATTTTCTCAGGTGTTCAAATACTTATTTGCAGCTGTGTCATACAAATAAATAGTTAAAAAAATCATACATTGTGATTTCTGGATTTTTTTATTTTTAGATTATGTCTCTCACAGTGGACATGTACCTACGATGACAATTTCAGACCCCTCCATCATTTCTACTCCATTCATCAACTTGCAAAATAGCGTGGTGTTCAAATACTTATTTTCTTCACTGTATATTAGGGATCCACCGAATCCAGGATTCGGTTTCGGATGCGGCCGAATATTGGGCTTTTTGGCCAGGTTCGGTTTCTGCCGAACCTTCAAATTTTTTTCCACCAAACCCTAGTCTTGCACTATGCGCGCTCCGCTGGTCGAAATCAATGACCATGCCATTGATTACGGGAAGGTGTTTACTAGGTGGACCGTTTGAATGCAGTAGGCTGTGAGAAAGTGAAAATGGAACTTGTGAACAGAAAACGTGTTCTTTGGCAGTAATTTCATTCAAAATAAGGTGATTCAAATCGAG
The DNA here is from genome assembly GCA_023029165.1 of Gobiocypris rarus. Taxonomy (NCBI): domain Eukaryota; kingdom Metazoa; phylum Chordata; class Actinopteri; order Cypriniformes; family Gobionidae; genus Gobiocypris; species Gobiocypris rarus. The sequence goes on from CM040912.1 coordinate 15,463,458, forward strand.
CTACATTTTCAATTTGCAATGCCAATTTATCTTGTGGTGGCAAGGACCCTAAACAATAGCCACTGTTAAAACATTTGCTTATGAAACACGCGAAAGAATAGAGAATTGTGCATTAAGGAATCTACAGACAGCAGCCAAAATTCTACTTCAGGTATGGCAAAGGAAGGACAGTCATCCTGGCATTATGTTGCCTATACAGGTCCTTCTCAAAAAATTAGCATATTGTGATAAAATATGCTAGTTCATTATTTTCCATAATGTAATGGTACAATTAAAATTTCAATATTTTAGATTCATTGCACACCAACTGAAATATTTCAGGTCTTTTATTGTTTTAATACTGATGTTTTTGGCATACAGCTCATGAAAACCCAAAATTCCTATCTCAAAAAATTAGCATATCATGAAAAGGTTCTCTAAACGAGCTATTAACCTAATCATCTGAATCAACTAATTAACTCTTAACCTACAACTAATTAACACCTGCAAAAGATTCCTGAGGCTTTTAAAAACTCCCAGCCTGGTTCATTACTCAAAACCGCAATCATGGGTAAGACTGCTGACCTGACTGCTGTCCAGAAGGCCATCATTGACACCCTCAAGCGAGAGGGTAAGACACAGAAAGAAATTTCTGACCGAATAGGCTGTTCCCAGAGTGCTGTCTCAAGGCACCTCAGTGGGAAGTCTGTGGGAAGGAAAAAGTGTGGCAAAAAAACGCTGCACAACAAGAAGAGTTGACCGAACCCTGAGGAAGAGTGTGGAGAAGGACAGATTCCAGACCTTGGGGGACCTGCGGAAGCAGTGGACTGAGTCTGGAGTAGAAACATCCAGAGCCACCGTGCACAGGCGTGTGCAGGAAATGGGCTACAGGTGCCGCATTCCCCAGGTCTAGCCACTTTTGAACCAGAAACAGCGGCAGAAGCGCCTGACCTGGGCTACAGAGAAGCAGCACTGGACTGTCGCTCAAATTTTGCATGTCATTCGGAAATCAAGGTGCCAGAGTCTGGAGGAAGACTGGGGAGAAGGAAATGTTAAAATGCCTAAAGTCCAGTGTCAAGTACCCACAGTCAGTGATGGTCTGGGATGCCATGTCAGCTGATGGTGTTGGTCCACTGTGTTTTATCAAGGGCAGGGTCAATGCAGCTAGCTATCAGGAGATTTTGGAGCACTTCATGCTTCCATCTGCTGAAAAGCTTTATGGAGATGAAGATTTCGTTTTTCAGCACGACCTGGCACCTGCTCACAGTGCCAAAACCACTGGTAAATGGTTTACTGACCATGGTATTACTGTGCTCAATTGACCTGCCATCTCTCCTGACCTGAACCCCATAGAGAATCTGTGGGATATTGTGAAAGTTGAGAGACGCAAGACCCAACACTCTGGATGAGCTTAAGGCCACTATCGAAGCATCCTGGGCCTCCATAACACCTCAGCAGTGCCACAGGCTGATTGCCTCCATGCCACGCTGCATTGAAGCAGTCATTCCTGCAAAAGGATTCCCAACCAAATATTGAGTGCATAACTGAACATAATTATTTGAAGGTTGACTTTTTTGTGTCTTAATAACACTTTTCTTTTATTGGTTGGATGAAATATGCTATTTTTTTTAAAATTTGGAATTTTGGGTTTTCATGAGCTGTATGCCAAAATCATCAGTATTAAAACAATAAAAGACCTGAAATATTTGAGTTGGTGTGCAATGAATGTAAAATATATGAAATTTAAATTTTATCATTACATTATGGAAAATAATGAACTTTTATCACAATATGCAAATTTTTTTAGAAGGACCTGTAATTACAATAAAATTTAATTAAAATTACACTACTGTAGGGGTGCTCCTTTCGGTTAATTTTCCCGACTGACAACTGCTGCTCATAATCCGATTATTAACCATTAACTAATAAGATTATAATATTGAATTGGCATTAAATAAAAATACGATTGACCCGTGTCTGTAACCCGTTAAAAGGATACTTTTTCACTGGTTATTTTACCGTGCAAACAGCAGCAAACAGATAAGATAAAATATAAATAAAAAGCATAAAATATTTTTCACTTAAATAATTACCAAATTAATATGACAAAACGAAAATACACTGAATCCGTTTGAAGCTTTGAAGAACCAGCTTTTGAAGAATTGTTTTTCTTCAAATAAAAATAACAGGCAATCCTCAATCCACACCATGTATGGTTTTTATTATTATTTTTAAAGTAACATGTCTAAGTGATGTGGGTCAGTCTGGAGCACAGCCAGTTGACAGTTGAAGCCCCGGGTATACTTCACTTTCCCCGCCCAGACACGTCACTTGCGCAGCCGGCCACGAGCCCTCAGCATGATGAAAATTACGTCATGCGGATGGTGCACGAAAGCAGATGGCCGAAGTATACCAGGTAATGCCTGGCTCACACTACAGGAGTTTTAGACCGATTTATACCCGATTTCCCCCTCCCGAGATTCGGAGAAAAAAATCTTGTCCAAAACCTCGCTCGGTTCCGATGTTCGGCGCTGATTATCTGGTAATGTGAGACGTTCACAGATAAAATCTTGCCCCTCCCGATCTGCTCTCACATAAATCGGGCTCTCCCCGAAACATGTTTGATATTTATCGGGATGAGCAAGATTGTAATAACGTCAGGACTGTCACAATAGCCAATAGGAAACAAGAAGTCTACGACTAGACGGAAGTGACGGACATTTCGAAATGGCGACATGAAACCGACAACACGGATAACAATAATTATATAGATAGATAGAGAGGGATTGTTTGTGCGTGTGTGTATGTATGTGCGCGCGCGCTGTATGTGTATGGCGCGCAGCGCGCACGCGCTGTGCGTGTGTGTGTGTGTGTGTGTGAGAGAGAGAAAGCTGCAAACCCTTATAAGTAGACACATTTCATAATACATACTATACTAGCATCAATTGTATTTTCATATTACAGCACAAATCTACACTGTAAAAGGTGACACTATCGCTTTTGAACTAGGCAGGCGATATTATAACGGTAAACATTCTAGCACACTATGATACTAATATAAGGTACATGTTACCTCCATTTCTCGCTGAAGAACTGACAGTCCATGTTGATCCCGTCTCCCCAAACATTTTCTCATCCACACTCGTTTATTTTTCCACTTTTGTTTTTTTTTTCACAACAAACGATCATTATTGATAGAGCAAGTTTTCGGTTTACAGTATCCATTTTCCCCGATTCCAATCTGTTGCGTTGATCATGTGATGCGCTTCCTCTGGCACGATAATCTTAATAACATTTTGTAGTGTGTGATGCTTCGCGAATTTCAAATCTTGTAGTGTGAGCATGTTTAAGATTTGAGGGAAGAAAATCTGCAAAGATTCTCCTGAAGTGTGTGCTGCAACCAGATTTTACAATCGGATAGGATTTTAAAACTCCTGTAGTGTGAGCCAGGCATAAGCCTTGTTTACTTTCGTCTGTCTCCATAACGCGAGCCTCTGCTGACTGCTGTTGTGTTGTTCTTTGAAACAACAGAGGGCAACTCGGGGTAACTGTTCTATAAACTATCAGGAAACAGCGTGAAGATGTTTATTTTAGTTCACTTGACCAAAACCACACTACGAAAAGCCTTTAACAAGGCTTCAGATGGCACTGGTGCATTGGGAATACAGAAATAACACCTCGCTAGAGTGGTCCAGCTTCTTTCATTTGCTTTCCACCGGTCAGGAGCTTGTAGCCTTCTACTGCTGTATTTTAATACCGCGTAGCATATTTTGCAAGAAACTTTGTCGCCCTTTCTGTTGAAATGGTCCCATAGAGTGGGCTTTAATTGCTTAATTTTGCAAAATATGCCTGTGTAGACATGTGGTTGCACGTGTCGACATGCTCCGTGAGTGAACAAATACAGCATAGTTATTTTTCTTTAACCATGCAGCAAACAAACAAACAAACAAACAAACAAAAGCATTAAAAAAAACCTTTAAACCATTTAACTCATAGTATTAATTGTCAAAGTTTTTTCTAAACGGTCAATATGAGCATCCCTACACTGCTGTGAACGTTGTTTACTTCATTAATGTGTTTACTGTGATAATGAACTGAGGATGGGAGTAGGAGATATATACCATAACATTAGGGTAGATTGGCATTCTGTTTATCCCGAGGTTTACTGCAGTCAGCCGGAACCAGGCTGTATCCAGATCAGATGGTGGACCTGCACCAATGCATCCCCGAAATGTCTGCAGAGAGTGTGTCAATTAAACTCTGTCCTGTAAATGCACATCGACACGACATCCTTAATAAACCCATCTCCGGCACGAGGACTCCACTTTATCGAATAATCTTACGAATATCTATTTATCTAATATGACTTCTGAACTGTAATGTTGCCAGAATTATAATGATTATACATATATATAATCATTATAATTATACAGTTCTCTATATATATACAGTTCAGAAGTCATATTAGATAAAAAAAATGTTGTACGTCGGCCAGAGGAGAACTGGCACCCCGACTGAGCCTGGTTTCTCCCATGCTGGTTTCTTCTTCTTTTTTTCTCCATTCTGGCCCTGAATGAGTTTTGGTTCCTTGCCACCATTGCCTTTGGCTTTTGGCTTGCTCAGTTGAGGACACCTAAATTTCAACTATATTACCGATCTGCCTGCATTGACACTATACGATAATTGAAGTTGGTTGGATAACATCACCGTTTTCACCAGAGAGGCTGTACAAATTCTGTTGCATTATTTTCCTGTTAACACTGTGAAGCTGCTCAACATTCCTTCCTTTATTAGTTCTAAAGTGACGTTTTAGAATTATTAACAGAGGCTTGGGCTCAAACTTATTAACTTGTTAAACTGTCAACTTGATATTTGAAAGTGACATTTTTGAAATAGTAACGGAGACTTGGGCTTAAATGTTAAACTGTCAACTTGAGAAAAATAAGCACAAAAAGACACAAAGGAGAATTGAATCCAGCATTTTTGCGCTGACTGATAAGCACTTTCTGTGAGAGTGATTGTGTGCGCACAGAAACTCATCTTAGACAGCTATCGAATTTATTGTATGCAGGCAAAGACTTTAAAAACTCATGCAAATGTTTGATCGGCCTAGTGACAATTCCATCATTTTTTTCGAGTCTCAAATGCATCCGAGTATGTGACTCAAGTCTGGACTTTGTTGTGTGCTCCAAATCTAGTTTAAATGGTACAAAGACCACTTATATGTCAAAAGATCAAGGCAAATTTGATTTCTCATGTCATGACCCTTTTAAATGGGAAACAAGTAGCTGTATTTGAGGGCCAGCACTAGATTTCTGCACTGACATGTTTCATCAGCTGTGATGGCACATCAGCCATCAGCCTTTTCGCTCCAGCCCACTTCACACTTGCAATGAGATGCCATAAGCTTCACGGATCAGGTTTGAGTTATGCTGGCAGAGACCTTCTGTTGCCTGTGGTGACTGTTTAGTTCTCTGGCATCTAGTCTGTGTGAGTCCCAGAAGACATTACACCTAATTCAGTGCCACACATTTTTTGCTTTATAAGGCTTTATTTTTCTAATTATATGTTTGTTGTTATGGTCTGTCTGAAAAAAAAAAAAAAAACCTAGATTGCGGAACATCTGCTGAAAAATTAAATGGCAAAAGCACAATTTATGAACATTGTTCTGACAGTGTCCTTTTTATTATGTTCGAATGACAACTACATACACATTGGCCCTCATTTATCAATCTTGCGTCAAAACAGGGGTATATGTTGGCGTAAGATTATGCTTACACTCCTCTCACCGCCTGATTTATGAAGCTGTGTGCACCTCTGAAATCCAGTTGTACGCAATACCTGACCTTGATAAATGCCGCGGCTGAAAACGATCGTCATTAGAATGACACGTCCCTAAATAGTCACATCTCTGCCTCCACCACGCCCTCATTTTACGCCATGGACACACGGAAGAGAGCAAAAAAACGAAAATTCTCTGACATGGAGATCGAGACCATCGCCAGGGAAGTGGAAAAAAACAAAATTGTTTTATTTGGGAGTTTAAAGAGTGGGATTAAAGGCGCCAGTTTAATGGAAATCCAGTTTAAATAGCTGTTTGGATGAGAAATTACCTATCAAAATGCATTATTTTACAGCACGTGTTTTAAAACAATTAGCATTTAATTTCGTATCACGTCATATGTATTGGGGTGTACAATAGTGATGATGTGATGTGGAGTACCATTCATTCACAATAATAATAATTGCATGACAATTTGTAAGATTCTTCTTCTCCTTTTAATTATTATTATTATTATTATTATTATTAATAATTATGCTTATGATGTTATTTAGAAGAAGAATGTTGTTATTATTATTCTTTATTTTATTATTATTATTTAAAAGAAGAGTGTCATTTTTATTTTGTCAGTCTGAATTATTTTCAGTCCCAGTCCGTGGACAGCTGCCAAGCCTAACCCTGAAACATCAAACGTCCGATGTCTGGTAGAGCATAGGAAATTTGTTTTACTGCGCATGTGTCGAACGCAATCATCCGCGCAAATCCATGGTGTAGTATACTTTGAAAGACGCGCGGACAGAGTTGCGCGCGTGACGCGTCCGGGCGCGGAAAGTGAAGTATACCCGGGGTTTAAAGCGCACAGGCTCGCAACTGGAGGAATACATGTGCCTACAAATCAAATGCTTTGGTAAAGTCACACAAATTAAACATTGAAGTCCATGTTGCAAAAAAAGACACTGAAGTTTATAATTACTATGTTGTTTTTTACAGTGGGTCATAATATAGCATATCTTTGTCAGTGCGTTTTGTGGCGTTAGGAATTGTTTTTCTGCGCATTTTCGCACTAACTCAAAACGTGCGTACACCACCGATTTGAGCGTGCCGTACGCCAACGTCCATATTGATAAATCTCAAAGTCACAGTGGTTTTGGGTGTACGCTGGAAAATTGGTGTACGCACTTTTGATGAATGAGGGCCATTGTGTGTGAATAGTTCATATTTAATTGTTTTCAAAAAAAATTATTTTAAAGGCTGAATTATTTCAGTCTCCCATTTCTGGGTTGAACTTGAAACTTGGAATGACACAGTTTACAAAATTAATATCCCAAACTGAGATTCATCAGACATGACAAAAGTGGTTTGATACTTCTTGTGGTGTTGCCATCCTTTGAAATTCAGCTGCAATGGAAAGCTATCAAAAAAAATCACTCTGCATTGTAAAATGAACAATATAAGCTTTTACAAAATGACAAGGAGCCTTCAAACACAATAATCCATCCACAAAAATAACTCATTCTGGCCTTTCATTGGATGTGAGGCCAGCTTCAGAGACTCTGCCCTGCCATTTGCACATTCATACAGTTGCTATGATACCAAACACATAAACCCAGCAATGCGTGACAGCGAGCCATCCGGAGTCCTTTTGTCCAGCATTCAGACATCTAATGAGTTAGCGGTTGATTAACTCTTATTATTAAAAAGATGAAGAGGTAGGAGAGAGGACTGGGGAGAAATGAAAAGAAAAAGAGACTGACAGATCCTGTTTTGTAATGATGGCTCAACAAGCTTGGTTCTTCTCTATAGCATCCTTAACACAAGAATTTAATTTAAGAATTAAATATTTTTTTAAGTTGAAAACTAAACAAACCAACATAGTTCTGGGACTTTTTTTCCCCAAGACTTCATTGAGAATGTTTACATGCATATTCTGGAAGTACTTTATATTTACCCGTATAGTTTTTTGTTTGTTAGATGCACTTATTTTTATCAATTCAAATGAATTCAACTCAATTGCAGATTACAAAATTTCAGAGACTTGAAAGATTCACTGTTCAAAACAAACAGACATATGTCTAAATTAATTTATATTTCATTGTCTCAATCTTTCTTTAAGTCCCCCTTTAGGAACATAACTACTTTCATGTTGCTTGCTGCTACATTTATACTTTCTTTGCTTACTTTTTACACTGGCTAAGTACATATACTCTTGCATTTTTGATTTTAGCTCAGTTGTTTAAAAGAAAGTTTTTTTTTTTTTTTGTATTCAGTTTTGTGTTGTCTCGTGAGTTAGCATTTGTTCACGTTTGTAAACAGTTTTGGTGAGGCGAAGCCAGCTGTAATCAATAACGACACTTAAAGCGAGTATAAAATAGAGTAGTTTTCTGCAGCAGCGAACGTGGCAGCCCTCATGTGAAGCCCTCATTGTGTGAAGACCGAATAGTGCAAAGACCAGCGACTCTACTTGTGTGACTCCACCAAGCAATGACACAGACAAGGCACTTGAGTATTGCTTTTCTTTCCCTTTTTCCCTTTATGTTCAGCTTTTTCTCATCTGTTTATTTTACTGGCATGTATTCACTATGTGCTTTCAAATCTCTACTATTCCTTCAAACACTCTGTACATTTGAGGCAGCGAAATCCTAAGAATCTGCGTAGTATACCTCTGTCCTCGGCTCTTTTATTCTCTATTCCAATTTTGTCTCTGGAACTGCCAGTCTGCTGTAAACAAAGCAGACTTTATTTAATCTATCGCCACTCATTCAAGTCTCAACCTCATGGCCCTAACTGAGACTTGGATCAAACCAGAGGGCACTGCCACTCCTGCAGACCTCTCTACTAATTTCACTCTGTCTTTTCCTCACCCGGTTTGGAGGGGTGGAGGTACTGGTTTGCTTATCTCAAACAAATGGATATTGTATCCTTTACCATCTCTATTTGGAAAGAGTTCATTTGAATCCCACTTAATCACTATTACTTCCACATTGTCCACAAAGTCCACATTGTAGTTGTTTATCATCCCAGGTCAACTGGGTAACTTCTTGGAGGAGTTGGATGTGTTACTCTCTAACTTCCCTGAGGATAGTACTCCTCTGGTAGTACTCGGTGACTTTAACATCCACCTGGAAAAAACAAGGCTGCGGACTTCAACACTATACTGACCTCTTTTAACCTTAAGCAAAAATCTATTAGGGCTACTCACAAATCAGGAAACCAATTGGACCTTTTCTTCAAACACTGCTGCTCCACAGACAACACTTTAGTTACTCCATTACACACCTCAGACCACTTTATCAGCACTTTTAATCTCATATTAACTCCTGACACAACACACACTCCTCCGCAGATCACCTACGCTCGCTCTCTCCCTCTCGTCTATCCAAAATGGTTTTATCTTCACTTCCTCCACCTGCTCAGTTCTCAGCACTGGACACTAACAGTGCTACTGACACTCTTTGCTCCACTGTGACATCTTGCTATAGACAACTTTTGCCCCCTTTCATCCAGACCAGCCCGCACCACCCCCTTATCTCAAACAAATGTCTGATGTACTCAGTGAACATCGCTCTAGACTCAGGACTGCAGAGAGTAAGTGGTGCAAATCTAAAAACTCTACTGACTTTATTTTGAAACAGTCTCCTCTCTTTTCCTTCTCTGCAAATGTCTCCACTGCTAAAACATACCACCACAACAAAATCAACAATTACTCTGACTCTCGCACACTTTTCAAAACCTTCTCTTCTTTGTCCTCCTCCCCCACTCCTTCATCACTTCATCAACTCTAACAGCTGATGACGTTGCAACATTCTTCATAAACAAAACCACCTCCATCAGCGGCCAATTCTCCACACCACAAACTGTCATGCACACCTTAACTAACACATGCACGCTTCCCTCCTTCTCTCCACTCTCCTAGGCAGAAATCTCTAAACTCATCCTTTACAATCACCACTTGTTCCTATCCCCACTAATCTACTTTAGACCATTTCTTCTTCAGTTACTCCTGCACTCACTCATCAACACCTGTCTTCACACTAGGACCTTTCCCACAGCATTAAATCAAGCTTGGGTAACCCCACTGCTTAAGAAACCCTCTCTAAATCCAGCACTTTTAGAAAACTACAGACCGGTATCCCTTCTTCCTTTCTTTGCAAGGGCACTTGAACGAATTGTGTTTAACCAACTCTCTATGTTTCATGCACAGAACAACCTCCTGGACAACAACCAACAACCAGTTCTGATGCTCACATGCCCACTGTTGGCGCTTATGGCGGTGGAGAGGGGTCACCTTGGGCACCCTGATTGGTCTGCGGCTATGCAGCCCAATACACAACAAACTGTGATGCAGTGTATTCTGACACCTATCAAAACCAGCATTAACTTCTTGAGCAACTTAAACTACAGTAGCTCATCTGTTTGATCACACCACATGGGCCATCCTTCACTACTCACATGCATCAATGAACAAACCACAAGAGCTGCAGTGGTCTAGATGTCAAGGTGTCTGTGAAAAACCACCCAAAAGATAGAACAGGCCCCTCGTTACTATGGAAACAAAGGCACACCAGTGAGTTAAGATGGTTTTTACAACCCAAAGGAATGTTGGGAAAGTTTGCCCCCAACTGCATTTCACTATTAAAACATTAGACACATTATGCCCATAAATGGATTTCTCTCCATGAATTAGTAGACATTTATATAAATTAATGTTTGTCTTTTGTATTGTATACTGCTTTAAGCATGCCTTATGATTTAACTATAAGTACCTGATTGACGGAGAGGGAGTGACTAAGGGAGTGCCATGCTCTTGAAGTGATCACATACCATCTACGAAAGCTGCTTCAGCATGGGTCCATCCCCAAAAAAATGCAGTGATCTTGGCCATTTGAGAGAAAGAGGTGTCAACTGCATCCAGAATTGTATGAAATAGCATCTTTGAATGCGCGGGTATAAATATGGAAGTGGAATACAGCATCTTTGATTTTAACTTCGGAGCCGAATGGTTTGCTGTGTCAAGCTGTTTCTAGGAAGAGTGTTTAGATGAGTCTCGAGGAGGATCGCTCTCTTACATGGGTGCTGGTATGACCGCGCGAGTCAGCGAGTGGCCGCTGCAACATACACTTGTTCCTGTGTTGGTTGGCTGGGCTTTTCCGTTCTTGAATGCTCACACGCAGGCTTGCCATCGGACTGTTGTGAGCCGCGGTCATCTCCCTGAGTGCTTCAGCACTTCTAAAAGAGCGTTTCCTTCTAAAAGAGCAAGACGGTTTGACCCTGCATCTTTTTCAAGATGTCATTCAAACCGTGTGTTTCTGGATGCGGTTGTTTCCTGTCCTCATTTGGCGTCCACGATCTCTCTCACATATAAACAGGTGAGATTGCTTTCGTGGGTGATCCATGCTCTCTCAGGAGAGCATGATCACGTCGGGGCATTGGTTGTCTCACCTTTCTCATAAGGGCTTGAGCGTTGAGCACACCGTGTGCTGTCGAGCGCCGGCTGACAGCGGGGGTTATCACGGCAACCCAGCGCATCAGTCGGCACTGTAGATGCGCTGTCTAGACTATAAAACCTCAAACGGGGTTGAGTCCCTTTGCTTATTCCCCGATCTAGTTTCTTTTCTGGTGCACCAGAAAAGGGCTACTTTGGCTAATAAGCCTGGGTGACCTGAGGATGACAGTGGGGAATCCCCGCCGGGTACATCCCCATGGGCCCCCACTCCTCTACCGCATCATGAGCATGCTGAGACTTTGTTTGTGGGTGGTTCATGTTCTCTCATGAGAACATGGCCACGCGTCGCCTGCCCCTTTTGTAGGGGCTTTTAACATTCAGCGCGCCGTGTGCTGTTGAGTCTGGCGGCCACGCCCACTGTCTCTCATGCCTTCTGGTAGCTCAGATGGGACTGCTGTTCCTTTTTTGAGAAAAGGGGGGACCTAATGTTTCATTTGTGGCTCTGGTAGAGGACAGATGTCAACTGCTGCATCGGAGAGAGGGCTGTTATGCGCTGGAGATGATCATGCTGAGTTTCCCACTATAATAGTGTGTGCTCATGCTGAATCAGATTCAGAGTTGACAGCCATGCTTTCCTGGGTGACTGCCTGGATATGCATCGGAAAAATTTAGCAGTGTGGAACTATTTGGTTTTTCCCTCTCTTACTACCCTCTGTCCTGCCGACTCAGGGGTTATGCAGGAATTGCGTGCGGTGATGGACCTCGCTCTACGAGTGATGGAAGTCACTGCACGCGCCCTGGGTCAGACGATGTCCACATTAGTGTTCCAGGAACCTGAGGCTAACTTGACAGATACGCGTGAGCCAGACAAAGTTGGTTCCTCAATGCCGCTGTCTGTCAGGCTGGTCTCGTCGGCGACGCCGTCGAGAACTCGCCCAGCAGTTCTCGTGGCCTAGAAGCAGATGGAGGTGAGTCAAGAACAAAAACATCCTGCCCCGACGACTAGCTGCTGCCTCCACCCAGTCGTCGGCTGCAGCGCCTCCGTCTGCTTGTTGCCGAGGGTGCCCCCCTGGATCCGCCTCCGCCCATGCTAAGCCAAGCAGCAGCCTCCACCCGGGCAGCAGGTGGTCTGGCGCAGGGGATGCGCCCAACCCATCCAGGGTCCAGCAAGTCCGCTAGCAAGAACAAGGGCAAGCGGCCCAGGAACAGGTAGCCCAGCGAGATCGGGAACTGCTCGGGGAGATGGTGTGCACCCGTCCCTGCAGAGAATATTTTTCGGTTTCGATACCCACATTCTCAGAGCAGTTTCCTCCCTCCCTGGGCCCTGAGAGGGTCAGGTTGGCAGTTCAGATTGCCGCTCCTTTCCTCCCATCTTTTCGCCATGGAGCAGAACCATGGGCACCGATGATGTCAACAGGCCTTTTCACCCACGGTCTGCCCCAACCTGGAATATTCGGTCAACACTTCGGGCCGCCCCCGGGCCTCCCGAGTCGGGGCTGAATATTTCATCTCCCTGCCTCCGGGCAGTGGGCAGCAGGGTGGGCACTGGGGACACCACCAGGCCTTCCCACCCACCCTCTGTCCAAACCAGTAGTGCTCAGACAACACTCAGGGCCGCCCTCGGGCTTCCCGAGTCGGGCCGGAGCACTCCGCCTTGCTGCCCCACCCGGGTACGTTGGTCCCGCTTGTACGGTGCCTGGGGGCCTGGCTAGGTCTCCCCAGGCCATCTCACTGGCTCATCCGTACAATCAGACTCAGCTATGCGATTCAGTTCGCTTGCCGGCCTCCCAAGTTCAGGGGCATCCTTTTAACCTCCGTGCGGAGCAGCGACGCCCATTTCTTGCAGTCAGAGATCGAAGTCCTACTGGCGAAGGACGCGGTCGAGCCGGTTCCTCCAGCCGATATGAAGTCAGGGTTTTACAGGCCGTTCTTCATTGTACCCAAGAAAGGTGGTGGGTTAAGGCCAATCTTGGACCTGCGCATTCTGAATCACAAGCTCACGTTCAGAATGGTAATGCAGAAACGCATTCCCGAACAAATCCGTCCCCGAGATTGGTTTGCAGCGATCAACCTGAAGCCTTTCAGCTTTACAAAGTTGTGTGAACACAGGGACATGGTGCTCTGTCACCTCAGCCGGTTGGGCCTTCGGGTCAACCGAGAGAAGAGCAAACTCTGCCCCGCGTAAAGGATCTCTTATCTCAGTATGGAGCTGGATTCGGTCAACCGGACTCCGCGCCTCACACCTAAGCGAGTCCGGTCAGTGTTGAACTGCTTGAATATGTTTAAGGGCAGGACAGCGGTCCCACTGAAATTCTTCAGAGGCTCCTGGGGCGTATGGCATCTGCAGCTGCAGTAACGCCGCTCAGATTGCTTCATATGAGACCGCTTCAACGCTGGTTACGACCAAGTCCCGAGATGGGCGTGGCAGAGTGGCAAGTCTCAGTTACTCCTTACTATCGCCAAACCTTCAACCCGTGGGCGGACCCCTCGTTTCTCCGGGCCAGAGTGTCCTTAGAACAGGTGTCCAGGCATGCTGTGGTCTCCATGGATGCCTCATTCACAGGCTGGGGGGCCACGTACAATGGGCACGCAGTTTCGGGTCCATGGGCGGGGCCCCAACTGCGTTGGCATATCAATTGACTAGAGTTACTGGCGGTACGTCTTGCTCTGGCCCAGTTCAAGAAGCCGCTTCAGGGTAAACACGTACTGGTCCATTCGGACAGCACTGCGGCCGTTGCGTACACCAACCAACAGGCTGGTCTACACTTCCGTTGCATGCTCCGGCTCGCCCGCCATCTCCTCCTGTGGAGTCAGAAGTTTGTGAGGTCACTTCGTGCCATTCTCATCCCAGGTGCGATGAACCAGACAGAAACTAGCTCTCTCGTCAGCCGACACCCCCGGAGCGTCCAGCTGATGGGACCACTTCGGAGCCGCGCAGGTAGACCTGTTTGCCTCTCTGGAGTCGACCCATTGCCAGTGGTACCATTCCCTGACCTTAGGCAAAGACACACTTGCCAGTGGTACCATTCCCTGACCTTAGGCAAAGACACACTTGCGAACAGCTGGCCACGGGACCAACGCAAGTATGCGTTTCCCCCAGCGAGCTGTAGTAACATTAACTAATGGTAGGTTAGCCCTTTTGTGTCCAGTAACCAAAATGAACTGAACTCATCACCATCCGGCGAGACCTAATCAGGTTAACGTAAACAAAGGCCTTTCTGTTTGGCACAGCTCCTATAACTAATTAACGACTTCACGCGCCGGAATGTCTGAATGTCTACACGAGACTCATTGTCGCTACATTTCTGGTGGAGAATGCGGGCACGTTTCAAACTTTGTTTCTGTGAGCAATATTCATATTTATGTATATTTTTGGGTATTAATATTATACACGCGCGTTTCGTTTTCCTTGGAAATTGTGAGATAAAGCAGCGCATGTAACTCACCCACTGACTGGGCAACGCCGAGCTCAGTGCAAGCACATAGATGCTAAATTTGCAATATTAAATGTAGCCTACTACAGAAGATAACGAAATCTCTGTACAGTCCGTACATTCATAATATTGTTTACCCGCTGACTTGAGCAGCGAAACCTTCTTTCAAGCGGAAGATTGAAATCGGCGAGACTCCTCTTTTCAATAAAATAGGCCTACTAATATTATATCGTTAATATAAACGATAACTCCTGGTTTAATTTTGGCTTAGCTACCCAAAACCTGAGACCTAAAACATTTGACTCAAAGATGCTGAAAACCGTCAGCCAGTTTGATAAATGTCTATCGGAGTTCTTTTAAATGTGAAGTAAACAGACGTAAATTCCTGTTCCACATTTTTCCTGTGCCAGAACAGCACAGAAGGATCCGCTGTGATCTGAAAATTAATTGTGATTGTTGCTAATTCTGTTTTGACCATTATTTGAATTTTGGCCTTAACCACAGGGGAGTGTGTCTGCTCGTCACCAGAGGGTGGCTTAAATGCTAAACAGCTCTCGAATTACACATCACCACAGCTTCTTCCCGGCAGGCGTAACAGCGCCATCGGGTGAGCAACTCTAGTATGGATGGACTCGACTGCGCCATCTCGTGGGTATTTCGGATAGTTCTACTCTCCGCTATTAAGTTTGTCTGAAACAAACTTAATTTCCTTCCTAATAAGAGCATGTGAATTGTTTATTGATTACTGTTTTCAATTACGCAATTTTACTAGCATTAGGAAGCAACTAGGTCTCCTTTCTAACTGATTAAAAACACTTATTTGAATTTGAGTTTAAAGGGAAAAATGAATTTCCCTAACTGAAATTTTAAATTAAGTTCTTCAAGTTACTGACGGTCCACTTGGAAGGAAGGACGCCACCGTGTGGCCGTACCCTGCTAAGTCAGCGTACCGCTAACTCCCTACTTCCTTTCTGATTGATTCTTTTTCTTTGATGATACTCCCACTTAGCGATTAATCGTTATAGGATAGTATTTTGATTTGATTCCTTTTATTTGATTCTCCTTACAGGCTTATTTAAATTTAATTTAAACATGTTTGAATTTAATTTTAATTAAGTTGGGCTTTTCAAAAAAAAAAAAAAAGTTTTTCTTTAAAAAGTTTTTTTCTCCTTTCCTCTCATTTGGGTTAAGTTAAATTTGGTAATTACAAACAGTATCAAAAGTGCTTTTGTTTTATCCTTATTTAAAAGAAAAACCTTCGCCTTTTTCTAAATTGCTCTTGATATGTAATTTTCCACTTCCTTTTAGCCTACAACCCTAAATCCCTTGATCCGGTAAACAAGAGAGTCTTAATTCAGTTTAATTCCACCTGTTTACCCTCTTTGTGTATTTATTGTAGGGCTCGCAAGCATCTATGCTGAATTGAGAATCGTCTCAAACTGGTCTCCACCAGCGGGGTTGCCCGACCAACGTGACCGACACCGGCTGTGTGTGAATCTCGGTTCCTTTTATCTCTGTCCGCCGTTGCATGCGCAGTGGCGACATCAGCAATTTGACACTCCAAAGAAGTCAACCAGTCCAGCTCACGCACGCAAGGCAATTTCTGGGACCAGTACCTAAACCGGGGCCTAATAGGGGGCCACTCTTGAAAGAGAGGGTTCTAGGAGCGTGCCGATTTTGCTGTGCTGACTGGCGGTTGATGGATTGGTGTTGTCAGGTTGTGTTTAAAGTCATAAGCTGTTTGAGTGGGCGTAACGCGACACAGAGTAACGAAGGACCGAGGACACGGCAGTTGGGTGTTTGGAAACGCCCGGAAGGCTGACCACACCGCTGGGTTTTCCACCTGAGCTACCTTAATTCACCCCGGATGAGCTAAATGGGATAAAACCCATAGTATAAGCGAATTTTAGTATATCCTGAGCATTTGGCCCACCTTTTCTCTAAGCCGCACCTTCTTCCTAGGTCTCCTACCCCGGTATCCACCGTGCTGTAGGCCCTATCAGAAACTCTTACGAAAAGTAACAGGCTTAGGCCTTTAGTTTTCTCTAACACTTCAGCGCTCGCGCTTATTTTCCTTTCATTACAGACCAATTCATTTTGTGTTTGTTTCCACTGTGCTCTTTCCTATCCTCACTGTTTGGACTGTCGTAATTTTGTGTCTTTCAGTTCACCAAGAGACCCCAAGGAAAACTAAGTAATAGAGTGACAACCAAGCAGCCGGCGTCACCAAGTGACCCACCGGGCTACCGCCTGTCAAAGTCTCTATTTCAGACTGACCCAAAGATTGGGCCGTCTAACTGTCTAACTGTCTACATCAGTTAGCCCAAATTCTTATCGACGGCATAGTCCGTGCGATAAGCTCGTTAGAACAGAACAAACTTGCATTGGCCTCTTTGTGTGTATGTGCTGTGTTTCTCTCGCCCACAGTGAACCAGTATGTCCCGCTCATCCAGCCCGCTGTCCCTTGGGATCGCCTAGCGGTATGGCTGAACGCATAACGAGCACTGTTCTGTCCGAGGGCGCCAGTGATCTGCAGCAGCTGAGCCAGGAGCAACTGGACACTGAGCTAGACAAGCTGATGGCACGTGATCCAACACAGAGTTACCCTCACAAAGAAATGGCCAAGATCCTCGGAGCCTCGCCCACAACCTTGTCGCCCAGGCACGACTCAGCGAAAAGACGCCAATCTGGAACAAGAAGCGGCAGCACTAAAGCTCCAAGCCGAGGAGGCCGGAGAAACCAGGCCATCATCCAGCATCAACTAGAGCAGCTACTTCTAGAGACTGGAAAAGAGGATGAGACGGACACAGAACAGGAGAAGGAAGTAGAAAGACTCCAAAAGACCCTGGAAAATCTCCGTCTGGACACAGACCGCAGAGAGCAGGCGGAAGAAGACGCCAGAAAAGAACTCAACAAACAGCTCCGGCAGCGGCTCTCTTAGAGAGAGCAAACACTGAACTTAAAGAAAGAGATGCTAAAGCAAAAGCCTGCAGCACTTGCAGGCTGCCCGAGCTGAGATCAATGAGCTTGTCCAGCAAAGACGTGGCCTCAAAGATGAACTTGACATTGTTCATAGAGAACTGAAACATTCATATAGACTGCAAAGTGACCAGGAAGGGGAACACACAACACAGAGTTTCCCGACCAGTGAGTCCGCACCTTTTAGCCAAGAACCCAGAGCTAAAAGGGGGGGCGACAGCCCACTGTTAAGAATGTCACCTGCCAGCCTCCACGAATCCCCGTCAGCAGCGGAGGAAAGAGCCCTTCCATGAAGTCAGGGTCAACAGCCACAGCCACGTAGCTCCCAAAGACCTTGACAAGCTGGCCCGAAATATCCCTACGTTCAGCCCAGACCCTGCAGGAGGACACGACGTTCATGCGTACTTGCAAGACATAGACTTTCACCTGCAGACTGTCGCTAACGCGAACACTTGGGACAGATTGTACCTACTCAGAATCACGTCTAACCGTGAGGTACGTAGCTTTCTAGACCGTCAACCAGAGACCGTCAAAGCGGATTACTGGCAACTACGACGAGCTCTAATTCGCGAATTCTCTGATCCAGAATCAGACCAGGGGCTCATCACTGCTATGGACCTCAGGCAAGGTCGACTTGAGACCCCACAGAACTTTTATAACCGACTACGGCGTGCCTACTT
This sequence comes from Gobiocypris rarus, assembly GCA_023029165.1. NCBI lineage: Eukaryota > Metazoa > Chordata > Actinopteri > Cypriniformes > Gobionidae > Gobiocypris > Gobiocypris rarus. Next base: position 15,481,755 of record CM040912.1, read on the forward strand.
GAACCGAAGCGAACCAGGCATGGAGGAAGGCGTCAACTTCAGAACCCTGTTCCTCCGAAACCTGCACCCCACAATTAGTCACCATTTGGGAGTTCTGGCTTGCCCACGCAGCATGACCACCCAACAGTTAAGAGACTTAGCCCACAAGGCTTACACCAAACAAAAGACTATTTCTGAAAAGACTGTGAAACACCCAACCGTGTGCCTTGTCTCTGAGCATCGTCCAGAGCTGACCCTAGAGGGCACAACAGAATCACAGCCACAGACCCGTCAACCGAGAGTCTAAACCGTCCCAAGCCAGCAGGGGCAGCGTGGTCGTGATGGTGCCCATCTGAAGTACCAGAGCGATCGCTCTAATGGATCCTGGGACCGGCCTCGCCCCTTCCACAACCAAAGGGGGCAGAAAGGAAGCCGGCCGGCAACCCAGAAGGAGCCGAACCCAGTCTCCCAGAGCGCCAAGCCCAGAAAGGCGACACAGGGGCCACTCTCGGCGTGACACTGATAAACTCGGACCGGAGCCCACGTCTAACAAGACAAGTGCAGCCAATTCCGAAGCTTCAGAACTGCTGAAGGCATTGAAAGAGTTTCTCCAGAAGAAACCTCACCAGGAAGACAAGAAGGATGAACCAGACACCGCATGACTAAACCGGACGCCTGAAGTCACTCTTCCCGACCTTTCTGCAACTGAATTAAGCACCCTGAACACTGTTCCTCAATCACAGACTATTGAACTAACTGTTGCACCCCCACACGTCAGCAGCACACACACACTGCAGCTGACAGCAACAGCCCCTGACGAAAACAGCATCATGTGTCACCCCAAGATACCAGAAAGCGCTGTTTTGACTATTTGCACTCACAATGAGACACCAGAGACATATCCCGACGGCTTAACAAGCAACACACAGGTCCCCACACCAAGACTCCTGGGAAACCTGATCGAGAAGGGAATGGCTCAAAACTCTATCTAACCATCACCCTGGAAAAGGAAGTTAAGCTCGAAGCCCTCGTTGACACTGGCTCGATCTCACGCTGATTTCCGCCCAACTATTTGAAAAACTCAGATTTGAAGCACAGAGACAAAATCGCACTCTTAACCTTCAAACTTGCAAGCTAAATGTGCAGTCGTATAGCCAAAAGCGACATCCAGCTCAAGCACATAGCTCCCATTCACCTGACGATTGGACCTATGAGCCTTGTACACCCGTCTATGTCTCCCGATGAAAGTATCCGTTTCTCATCGGAAAAGACCTGCTGGACCGCTTCGAACCCTTACTGGACTTCAAACAGCTGAAATTCTGGGCTCAAGTGCGCGACCCTCTGCCCCTTCAGACACACACATCGTCTGAGCAAGACTGTCAAGTCACCGAGGTCACGGAAACTCCCACAGAGCCAGACTGCCAGGGCACAAAGGTCACGGGACCTCCTGCAGCACACTGTGAAAACACAGCCTCAGCCACGAAGCCAAGTTCAAGTTCGCTACTCTGCACATTTCAGCTCACCAAAGACTCTGATACCTTCTGCCCCAGGTCATGAATGACCTACAGCTGAATGATATCACCACAACGAACAGTGTTCTCGCACTATGGGCGATAACTCAGCCATTAGTCTCTCACTGTTCAATGCAATCAGTAAGAGCACACCAGGCCCTCCTTATGCCAGCAAGCGCACCCGTTTCCCTTTGGGCTCACACCCTCCTCAATGGTGTCTGCCAAAGTAATCTGTGCGCTGCGTTTGACACCATCGGTGCCTGACCCATTATTTCCTGGTCCTGCGGACCCGCCCCACGATGTTTACATCGGAGCAGACATTCTGATTCGCCTCCGGGCTCATGTAGGCGTGTGTAACGAAGTGGTATGGGCTCCATTAACTTCACAGCCACGTTTCCATCAGTCATGACAATCTCATGTCAGGACAGACCATCCCAAGAAGTCTGCAGCTTGTCAGTGAACAAGGAACTGTGATACCAGCCTACACCAAAGGGTCGTGCGGCTCAACATGCGATGTGGTCAAACCTTAAACCACACGCTGGGTTTCTTCCAACCCTCACCCGAATGTGTGGAACTCGGACTCACACTTGAAGCCACCCCTCACTGAGGTGTCATCTCGTGTAGTTTACATCCTGTTCAACAACTGCACAGCAACTGACATCAACATTCCCAAAGCCTTTCGGCTGGGATGGCTAATCAGCAATGACTTTCATGACTTTGAACTTGTGTTACCCATCGCCGGGCCCATTCCGCCCGCCCTGATACCGAAGGAGTACAGACAACACACTGTTCACGTACCCTTCAAATTCATTGCCATCACATCTGTCATGCCGATGACCAAAGACCAGGTCTGCGAGCGGAGCTGACAGAGGACAGCCACCTCGCAATATACACAGTCTCCCATCAGCCTGTCATGGAGACGGATGAACCTGCTTCACCTCTCCATACCAACCTGGCCGATGACACCCAGACGGAGGAACCGTACCCAGGTTTTGAGTCTCAAGTGCAGCAAATTCTACAAGGCTGGCGCTCCAGAGCGAGACAGAGCGTCAGGGACTCAGGCGAGTCCTCTATAAGTTCAAAGAATCCTTTGCCAAAGACTCTTTAGACTGCGGTCTCACCAACCTCCACGGTGCGCATCCCAATGCACCCAGAAGACCAACACAAGCTAGCATTCACATTTGGCAACCGACAATTCACCTTCAACAGGTGTCCGTTCGGCTATGCCAACTCACCAGCTGAGGTCAACATCTTCCTGAACAAAGCCTGCCCAGATGCCAGAGTAAGAGGCAACCTGATCTATGTAGACGACAGCGTTCTCATGAAGAGCACAACGGTGGCCGACCACCTGAAAGAAATAGACTATGTTTTGAACCAACTATCCGCAGCGGGTGCAAAGATTGCCCTCCACAAGGGACAATGGTGCGGACCAAGGTCAACTACGTTGGCTTGCTCATCGGATCCCAAGGCATTGAACCTCAATCAAACCGTATTCCTGCCGGTCAAAACATTAAGCCTCCTACTAACGTCTCTGAGCTGCGCAGCTTTCTAGGGGTATGTAATTACTCCCGGAAGTTCATTGAAAACTACTCAGACATTGCTAAACCTTTAACAGCCCTGTTAAAGAAAGACTCCCCTTTCGTCTGGTCAGAAGCTCAAGAATACGCCATGACGGCACTAAAAGACATTTATGCACAGCTCCATGCCTTGCTTACCCGATCCACAGAAGGAATTCTACCTGGAAGCCGGGTTTTCCGACCAATGTCTCAGTGCTGGCCTATATCAACGACATGACCAAGACAAGAAGGTGGTTGCATATGCCAGCAAAACGCTTCTCCCACCAGAGTGCAAATTCTCGGACTGTGAAAAAGCTCTGTTCTGCACAGTGTGGGCCATTCAGCGATTCTCCAACTACATTGGGGCACAGAAAGTTATCATAGAGACTTGCCACCAGCCCGTAATGTTCCTCAACAGCCAACGCATCCGAGACGGTGTGGTCACTAATTCACGTATAGCCACATGGTTAATGGCCCTCCAAGGACGCAATGTTGAGGCACGGTATGCACAGAATCACAAATCTGCGCTGGGCAACGGCCTGGCTGCCTGCCAAAACTGCTCTGATAACACGCCTGCTGCTGCAGCGGATGCACAAGAACCCCAACGACAACAACTGACCTGTCACAGGTACTTTGAACCGAATGCGTGCCAAGGCATGCCAGCGGCCTACGTCGATGGATGCTCCTACAACCATGACGGCATCCTCAAGGCAGGTGCAGGAGTGCTGTGGGTGAACGATCAGCCGTGCCCACCACAACACTTCAAGTTGGGACCCCAGTCATCGCAATATGCAGAGATAGCAGCCATTCTCATAGCCCTACAGATCGCATCAGCCCATGACATCAAAGAACTGCTCATCTGCTCAGACTCTAACTATGCCAGACTCAGTTTTGTGTGCCACCTTCCAAGCTGGAAACAAAATGGTTTCAAGACCGCTAACAACAAGCCAGTCAAACACCAACAACTGTTCCAGGAATGTGACAACATCACGAGTACACATGACCTAACAGTGTACTGGAAGAAGGTCAAAGCCCACTCGAAGCTACCAGGTCTCGACAAAGACTTAAATGACCAAACTGATGCCCTCGCGAAGATGGGCGCACTACGGCGACATGTGGGTACCCCCAAATCCCACATCCAGCCCCAGCGTTGCAGTGCTAACCCGCAGCAAGCGACCGGCTCCGGCTACAATGCCTGCCTCGCAGTCGCTATCGCTAACGCCGCAGATTTCCAACAACGATAACGCGGATATGCAAGCCTCTGACACTGCAATAAAGACAATTTTCGACCACCTCTCTGACCCCTCCAACCACCCTATCACTGACTCTGAGTTCTCTGATGACTCAAGCCTCAGGCATCTACATAACTCCAAACACATGATGTATACAGGACGACATTCTGTGGTTTGCACCCGATGACAGCACAACGCCACGGCTTGTGGTGCCACGGATCGCAAAGGGGTGATGCTAATGTACGCCCATGACACACCATGTGCGGGACACCCACGGCACCAGAGCCACGTATGACACACTGAAACAGGTGGCATATTGGCCCGGCATGCAACAAGATGTGGCGGAGTATGTCAGAGAATGTCTGGTTTGCTGCCAGTTCCAACCAGCAAACCCGAACCACAGAGCCCCACTGCAACGCAGAGGGATCACGTTCCGTGGTCAGACCTACAAATCGACTGGGTAGGACCCTGCCCAGGTCCACAAGAGGCAACAAGTACTTTCTCACGGTGGTGTGCCAGTTTACCAAGTGGGTAGAGTGTCTACCAGCACCCAACGACACTGCCCAGACCACGGCATACCTCCTGTTAAACCACATTTTCTCCCGGTTCGGACTGCCACTGAGAGTCAACTCAGACAGAGGCACCCACTTCACTGCAGAGATTATGCAACAGATCTGGAAATGCCTAGAGTGCGAGCTAAACTTCACATCAGCCACCATCCAATCTCGTCCGGCCAGGTCGAGAGATCAAACCGAACGGTGGTCGCAATGCTGAAGAAGTATGTGTCTGCTAACCAGAAAGACTGGGATGTGAAACTCCCCCTCGTTCTGATGGCTCTCAGAGCTACCCCACAGGAATCGACACGGGTGTCCCCTTTTGAACTCATGACAGGGCGGCAGATGACTCTGCCACTTCACTTGCTGTACCAACCGGAGACGCCAACCTTGTCACGCTTACACCACGTTCAGTATCTCGATGAGCTCCACAGACATTTAAAGGCAACCTTCGCTTTTGCCCAGCAACACCTGCAAAAAAACGCTGAAGGGCAGAAAGCATACTACGACCGGAAAGCATCACACCAGGAACTGGATGTGGGCGACAAGGTCTTGTATTACAGCTTCAACCCGCCACCTTCGACAGGCCCCCAGCGGCCGTCAAAGAAATTCCTGCCCCACTGGACAGGACCTCATGAGATTGTGAACAAACTCTCGCCAGTGGCGTACCAAATACAGCTAAACCGGGGATCCAGAGAACCAGTTCTCAAATGGGTCCACCGGAACCAGATTAAGAGACATATGGCCACTAGCAGAGAAAGACAGGGAGGGGCCAATGCAACCTCACCCTAGATCCGGAGTTAGAACGGGGGATTGAAAAAGGGGGGGCTCAGCTCATTGACATTGCTCCCCTCGACACAGCCCTCCAAGCTTTGTCCCGGTTGCCAACCCTGAGCGCCTCGCCTGTTGTCCAAACCTGGACCGCAGCTGACACTGCGCTATGTATCTCAATGATCATCGGCAATACCCTCACCCTGGGCATAGCCTTCCTCCTGTACAGGAAATTCAATGAAATGAGAACCTCTACAGCCAAACTCACGACAGCTGTGTCTGGAGGTCTCCGATGGAAACCACGGAGGAAGTTACCACGCCAGAAGCAGATGCGAACCTCATCGAGCTGGCTCCTCAGCCATAACGAACACCTGCCATCCGACTGTCCCGACTCACCTACCATTCGATCATTGTGATGGGGGTTGTCCGATAATGACCATAGGACATCATCCGACAAAAAGGGGGACTGTAGTAACATTAACTAATGGTAGGTTAGCCCTTTTGTGTCCAGTAACCAAAATGAACTGAACTCATCACCATCCGGCGAGACCTAATCAGGTTAACGTAAACAAAGGCCTTTCTGTTTGGCACAGCTCCTATAACTAATTAACGACTTCACGCGCCGGAATGTCTGAATGTCTACACGAGACTCATTGTCGCTACAGAGCCTTCTCAGGGAGGACAAGGAGCAGGTTTTGTTAGTTGCGCCCTACTGGCTAAACAGGACCTGGTTCACCGAACTTACACTCCTCGTGACAGCCCCTCCCTGCCCGATTCCCCCTTAGGAAGGACCTACTTCCTCAGGGGCGGGGCAATCTATGGCACCCGCATCCAGACCTCTGGAATCTCCATGTCTGGTCCCTGGATGGGACGCGGAGGTTCTAGGTGGCCTGCCACAAGCAGTGGTAGACACCATCACCATCTCTACGAGGCGCTTCTACGCGCTGAAGTGGAACCTGTTCAGCGAGTGGTGCTCTTCCCTCCGGGGAAGACCCCCGAAGGTGTTCGATTAATGTTGTGCTTTCCTTTCTGCAGGATGGGTTGAAGCGAAGGCTGTCTCCCTCCACCCTCAAAGTGTACATCACAATAGCCTTAAATATACTAAAAATAAAAAAAAGAGTAAAATATTGGTAAGCACGACTTAATCGTCAGGCTGTCTCCCTCCACCCTCAAAGTGTACATCACAATAGCCTTAAATATACTAAAAATTAAAAAAAGTAAAATATTGGTAAGCACGACTTAATCGTCAGGTTCCTCAGAGGTGCGAGGGAGTCCTCCTTGTTCAACCTCATGACCCTCTTGGGACTTAGCCCTGGTGCTCATAGCACTGCAGGGTCCTCCATTTGAGCCTTTGCAGTCTGTTGAGCTAAAAATTCTGTCCATAAAGACAGTACTCCTTACGGCATGGGCCTCAATCAAGAGGGTAGGGGACCTGCATGTACTTTTGGTTAGGGTTAGAATTCGGGCCAGCCAACTCTCACGTTGTCCTGAGACCCAGGCCTGGATACGTGCCGAAGGTTCCCACCACTCCCTTCCGGGACTAGGTGGCAAAAATGCAAGCGCTGCCTACGGAGGAGGCAGACCCAGCTCTAGCTTTATGTCCCGTCCGCACTCTTCACCTTTACGTTGACCGGACTCAAAGCTTTAGAACTTCACAGCAGCTCTTCGTCTGTTACGGAGGCCAGCAGAAGGGAAAGGCTGTCTCCAAGTAGAGGTTAGCCCACTGGATAGTGGATGCTATTGTCTTGGCTTACCAGTCCCAAGACGTGCCTTGCCCGTTCGGGTTGCGAGCACACTCCACAAGGAGTGTAGCTTCCTCCTGGGAGCTGGCTCAAGGCGCCTCGCTGACAGATATATGTAGAGCTGCGGGCTGGGCTACACTTAACACGTTCACTAGATTTTGTAGCCTCCGTGTAGAGCCGGTATCTTCCCGCATCCTCGCCCCCAGTGGCCAGTAGCGCTAAGTACCCATTCTAGTGTCGGCTTGCAACGCCACTCCCGCCCTCTGGGCCGGATAAGTGCGTCTATTTTGCTCCAGTTGAGTTCCTCGGAAACGGCTAACCCTGTGAGTTCTTCCGCCACTCCTTCGGTGTCAGATGTTGCGGCCGTCGGATGCCAGGCTTGCAACCGTATGCTTGTGGAACGTGTGTGTAGGCTGGGTTTCCTAATGCAGCGGTCCACTAACGGCTACCCCATATGGGTATTCTCCACGGTACCAGATACCCTACTCGGCTAGCCCGTGTCTTTCCCTTGACAGAGCTTGCTCTGTCGTCTCTGGGCGTGTTCTTCCCCCCTGGGACCAGGTTGGATCCACCCCAGAGACTGCCATATGTCGCACAACCCTGATAGGTTAGTCCTTATGTGTATTTCGCCACCTCTCCTTCCATTGAAGGATGTGGCTCCACAGCGATCTAGTTATGTGGGTTCTTAGTTCAGTCATTGGTTCATTGTCTTGATTGTTCATAGGTGTGTCTTGTTAGTCATAAGTCATTAAATATTAGTGTATTTAAACTCTCATGTTTGCCATGACTTTGCTTTTATTTATTATTCTACTCTCTTTTATTCTCTAATTTTTCCAACGGATCATCTGCTTTGATCTGTTACGACAGCAAAACACTTCTAGAAATTGGTCACCGCTACACTGACCTGTTTCAGGACACTTTCTCCAATCTTCCATCTGTGATTCGCCGGGACGCCGAGTTGAACAATGGCCACTCGAGTCGACGGCGAAGATTCAAAAAACACCGCGGGAAACGCGCTGGGATCCGCAACAGACTGAGAAAAAGAGCATTCAGTCCTCCTCTCCCGAGCATTTTGCTTGCAAATGTCCAATCCTTGGAGAATAAGATGGACGGTCTTAGAGCCAGGATAAGTTTTCAACGGGACATGAGAGACTGTAACATCTATTGTTTGTCCGAAACATGGCTCACTTCGCGGTCCCGGATACAGCCGTGGCGCCGTCCGAGAACTTCTCTGTTTTTCGGATGGACAGAACAGCCGATGCCGGCAAATCCAAAGCGGTGGAGTGTGTTTTATGATAAACAAGAAATGGTGCGATCCTAGGAACATCTCCATTATTTCGCGATCCTGCTCGCCTCACTTGGAACATTTAACAATCATTTGCCGTCCATTCTATCTGCCGAGGGAGTTTTCCTCGGTCATCGCCACTGCCGTTTATATTCCACCACAGGCGGACACGGGCTGGCATTATCTGGCCTCCATGATGTGACCAGCGGCTTTTAAACAAACACCCGGCGCTGCTTTCATCGTCGCGGGTGATTTTAACAAAGCAAACTTAAAGAAAGTATTGCCAAACTTTCACCAGCATGTCTCCTGCCCCACACGAGGAGCAAACACACTGGATCATTGCTACTCTCCGTTTAAGAACGCCTACAAAGCTCGTTCACAGCCAGCTTTTGGCAAATCGGACCATGCCGCCATTTTCCTCACACGGAATATAAACAAAGGCTCGTTCAAGAACCCCGGTGAGGAGGGAAGTTAAACGCTGGTCATCCCATTCAGAGATCGCGCTACAGGCAGCTCTTGATGGCGTCGATTGGGACATGTTCCGCCGCGAGTTCTGATGGCGTCAGCGAGTTCACGGATGTGGCGCTCTGCTTTATTAACACACTGACAGAGCAAGCCACACAATAACTTTAACATCCTTCCTAATCAGAAACCGTGGGTGGACAGTACAATCGCGCTGCAGTTAACACACGCACTGCAGCCTATAATGCCGGTCTCCTAACAGGGGATATGAGGAGTACAAAGCATCATGTTACGCCCTCCGGCGCGCGTCAAAGCATAAAGCTCCGTTATAAAGACCGAGTGGAATCTCATTTCCAACTCAACGACTCCCGGCGGATGTGGCAGGGACTTAAGACTATCTGTGCTTCTGGAACTAAATCCTCTGCAGAGGTGAGAGCTGATCCGTTGCTTGTGAGCAGTTAAACTCTTTCTCGCTCGCTTTGATTGTAATCGCGGCAGCGCGACTCCGCCAGTGGGCGTCAGAGAGTCCTCAGAGCAGCAACAGTCACGTGATCTCTGTCTCGGAGGACGAGGTTCGGAGGGCACTCAAGCGTGTGGATGTCAGGAAAGCTGCTGGGCCAGATGGTATTTCAGGTCGTGTTCTACGGTCCTGTGCTGATCAGCTCGCTGGGCTCTTTACATCCATATTTAATGAGTCCCTTGCCACATCTGTTGTCCCCACCTCCTTCAAAAATCCACTATCATCCCTGTACCTAAGAACAGTAAACCCTCTTGCCTAAATGATTATCGTCCAGTGGCTCTCACATCTATAGTCATGAAGGTCTTTGAGAGACTCATTAAAAACAACATTTGCTCCTCCATTCCTGACACTTTGGACCCTCTTCAGTTTGCCTATCGTCCCAATAGATCGACTGAAGATGCCATCTCTCACGTCCTTCATTCCTGCCTTACTCACATCGACAGCAAATGTGGGAACTATGTCAGGCTGCTATTTATTGACTATAGCTCAGCCTTTAACACCATAGTTCCCATTAAGCTAACACACAAACTCCTGGATCTCGGCCTGAATTCTTCTCTCTGCCTCTGGATTGAAGATTTCCTCACTGGCAGACCCCAGGCGGTGAGAGTAGGCCAGTTCACCTCCACCTCTATCACCCTGAGTGTGGGAGCTCCACAGGGCTGTGTGCTGAGTCCCCTGCTCTACTCTCTCTACACCCATGACTGTTTGTCCACACACAGCTCCACCTCTATCATCAAGTTTGCTGATGATACTGTTGTCCTGGGTCTCATTTCCAACAACAATGAGACGTTATACTTGGACGAGGTGGAGCAACTGACATCATGGTGCCAGGACAACTGTCTCTCTCTGAATGTTAGCAAGACCAAAGAACTGATTGTGGACTTCAGGAAGAGACAGCAACGGTCATACTCCCCTCTCATGATCAGCGGGACACCGGTAGAGAGAGTGAACAGCTTCAAATACCTGGGTGTGAACATCTCCGAGGACCTGACCTGGACTGCACATATCCAGACACAGGTTAAAAAAGCCAGGCAAAGACTGTACCACCTGCGCCAGCTGAGGAAATTCAGGGTTTCACCAGCTATCCTGAAAACTTTCTATCGAGGCGATAGAAAGTGTCCTGACTCAGTGCATCACAGCGTGACGGGAACAGCACCAGTCATGACTGCATAGCCCTGCAAAGAGTGGTGGCTTATCCAGGCGCATCTCAGGGTCAGCTCTCCCGTCTCTGCAGGACATTTACACCAAACGCTGCAGAGGGAGAGCTACCAAAATCATCAAAGACATTACCCACCCTGCAAACTCTCATTTCACCCTGCTGCCATCTGGTAAGCGCTTCCGAAGCCTGATGGCAAAAACTGAAAGACTCAGGAGGAGTTTCTTTCCCCAGGCCATCAGACTCCTGAACTCAGTCACGTGACTGCACTTCACCCCGCAAACACATAAAACATCCGGTTTTAACATTACATCCACATAGTGTCATTGCACTGCACTTTGTTCTTATTGTTACTGTGTAACAACCAGTAATTAAACCTGTTTGCACATTATACTTCTGTTTGCACATTACATTATACCCATTGTTTGCACATTTTACTTATATATATATATATATATTTTATGTTAACCAGTTAGTTATTTATTTTATCTTTTACTTGATTACTTATAATTCTATGTTGAGTACTTTTTATTCTATTTCTATTTTTAATTTCCTCCTTGTGTTTCTTGTAACTGTTATTTGCACTGTCTATGGAGCGGACCTGTTTACATTTCACTGCCAGTTATATATTCTGTATATAATTGTGTATGTGACAAATAAAACTCTTGAATCTTGAATCTTTGTCTAGTATTGTTTGTGTAAATCTCTGTTGGTGAGTCCAGGGGGCCTGTACCATGATGTTAGTTTAACAAACTCAGGGTTACAGGATTAGTTTTGAGTTGACAAAACCAAACCAATCTATTCAGGCTTTGTTGGTCCCATGATGCTGATCATCAACTTTTTTTCAGTTTAGTTGTGACATCAGTAGTGAACAGCCAATAACATGCTCTGGATCAGTGAATCTGAGATTCCCTTCTCGCGAGAGAAGCAACGAGATTAACTTCGCTCTTCTGCAGAATATTACATGAATGAAAAATATTAAGAATTTAAACAAATTTACACTGTAGTACATATGATATGTAACAAGGGGACTCTGTATAAGGGAACAGGTCTATTTAGCTCAAAGTAATGAACTATTTAATTTATAGGGAATTTTGCAGAAGTCTATTTTACGACCGAGCAAATGACTCGTCTAGCGTTGATAATTTGTAACTATCAACTCTGCAGCGGATATTAATATCCACAGAATAGTGAAACACTATTTAATAGCCAGGTAACTTAGATCGGCAGTTCAAGACATTAAAATTCGTAAGCACATAACACGAGAACACTTATCTTTAATTTATAAACACAGCTTTATTGATTACTCTAACACGTAAAACTAGAATCTAACAAAAACAAACATACACACGCGTTGCAGAAAGGAGGAAAGTGAGGGAAGAGTGAGTTTAAAGAGAGAGAGACATGAAGTCCCAAGTTTCTAGCAGTATCTGCATTTATAACACATGACCTGAATGAACCACCGATTTTGACTTAAACCCTCCTATCGTTGCTTAGGCGGGGTTATTCAATTTGATATCAATGCACCAGTTCAGTTTAGAATCTGGAGGTTACTTGCGTGTCATCATTGAACGGGGATTCCCCTTCGGCCCTGGTTGGAGAGGGCTTTCCCTGTTCTTTGTGATTCGCAGAAGGTCTTGTCGTGTCTTTGATGGGCGTCTTGGGAAGCCAACCAAGTGGCGTGTTGGCTGCTGGATGAGGGGGTCCCGGCTGTTTGAAGTTGAAGCGCGCTCGCTGGAGATTCGTTGAGAGAAGCTTTGCAGCGAAACTTAACTTAGAACACGAGACTCGCGGAAAGAAAATAAACTTAAGTAAAAGAAAGGAAAGTGAGAGTTCTAGATGGCTTGAAAGAATTTAACCCATTTTCTCTGGTCTGCCACCTTTGGAGTTCTCCAACTCCTTCTTCGAGGTGGAATACACAATGCAAGAACAGCAGGAAGTGCGAACAAAAGAACAGCAGGCAGGGTTGGATGAGAGGGTCTCTGCTCTTATAGATAAAATTGAGCACCACCCACTTTCGGGTTGACCCAATCGTGTCTGTCAGTATTTTGGCGCGCAAAAGTTCTTTGTTCAGTTCGGTTACGCCTCCTGGCTGATGTACAGAGGGGGCAGTTTATCCTTACAAAGCTGGTATTCTTATAATAATGCCTTTTCTGTAATTCTTTTACAAGATTCGGTACTATTGAGTTTTTCTGATTGGGGAGGTACCAAAAACTATATTATTAAGAGTTGAGAGTACAGAGATACAATAATTCCACAGTAACTAGAATACATAGTTTGATTTACATAAAGTACACACCCTAGATATTTTAATACATCGTATAAAGACATTAAATCAACAAAATATATTTTTAATATATATGAGTCGCCATCAGTTCGACAATCACTGGTTTAGTGATTTGATGCAGTTTATACGTATCAAGGTTTCTGTGCGCTTCCTTTGTTTTCTCCCCAGTGCTGGTCTGAAGGAATTTCTGGTTGCCACAGAAACGGGCATTAGAAGTTACTTTGTCGATGGGGGAAGGGAAGAAACTGCCTGTGGACCAATGAGAAGTCCCTTACTTCCTGGGCTTGGTCCCACAGGTGTCGTAAATCTTTGTCCGCTGGAATGTTGAGTTAATTTTGTGTGGACTCATGTTTGAATGAATCATCTGTAAGATTCATTTGTGTCTGTTGCGGCCACATTTGCTACACACAGCAAGAAGAAAAGAGCTGTCTATGAAAGAGGACAACATAAAGAAAAATCTTACTACGTCAGCGCAAGTATCATGCGAGTCATGAAGTTAGTTTAGTTGATACATTTGAGAGAATTGAAAATTTAAGCTCACATGTAATTTACATTACTTATAGCTTTATTTATTGATTTTTAAGCTTATTTGTATTTTGTATAACCTTTTATATAGGCTATTTATATTAATTTTAACAGAGTGCCTATAAATGATTAATTAACTAAAATTATACATGTGTAATTGATTAAGGGTATAATAATTACATAAATTATATCTAAATAATTAATAATAATAATAATTATTATTATTATTATTATTATTATTATTATTAAAGCATTGTTAAAAGCCAGACACTTTAGACGTTTTGCAAAGTGTGTGTTACAAATTTGCAAACTGAGTGCAAAGCAGTGTTTGTGCTTTTAGTTTGGCAAACCCAGTGAGTGGTTTTTCTATAAGTATTAATAGTATTAGAAATTGTGCTATAAGAATCACGGTTAGGGTTTAAGCATTCAGAAAAAAACTTTTTTTCTTTATAATACACAAATGGTTAGGTTTAGGGAAGGGGTTGAGAAAAATTGATACCACTTAGCGCCTCTAGTGGACGTTTCACCCGAAAAGTGCAGGGAAACGTACCTGGAGGTACATATTTCAGGGTTTGCAAAAATGTAGGCAGAGTCACGTATTTCCAATGAGCCTGGGTTGACATAACCTGCCCTGGAGCAGGTTAGCCATGGAGCGTAAGTTACTATGGAGATGAACACTGCTAAAAGTCAAACCACTTTCATGGTACATAAAACTCAGGATTGGCACAAACTAACTTAAACATATCTGGTTATCCAGCTAAACCGGCTTCACGGTATAGGCCCCAGGTTCATGTTGATTTCAAGTTTAGTTCAAGTCATGTTAAGTCTAGTAAAGTCAAGTATGTTGTTTACGGTGTATCTGTTCACATTATAAATAAACAGCACTTGGGATCAACTGCACGCTTGCCTCCAGTGGACAATCGTTACATAGCCACAGTGGCTGATGATCAAAAGCGTTAATGTCACTAGATATTAGAGACTAAAGCCCTATAAAAATTAATTACCACACCCTGACATTTTGAAAAAAAGTCACTGGATGTATGAATTAAATTTTTTGAACAATTTAATAAATAGGACATATATGATCGCCATGTAAATTAATCACTAAATCATTTGGAACACAAATCATGTAAAAAAAATGTTTACTAAATAAAATCAACAATAGATTGCCAAATTAAATAAGTTTAGCAATCCAGGTGCAAGTTACAAGTAAGGTGCAATTGCATGGCATCTAGTAACCCCCCTTAATGCAAATGAAACCACCAATTATCTGAGACACCTGAAAAAAATACTCTGGTGTAAGGTTATTCAAAGGTTAACTTTGCCTGAGCCTGTATTCAACTAATGCTGCCACCAGACTGTACGATTTCTTTATACATACTGAGGGATAAAGAACCTTTTACTTTAATGGAGAGCCTATTGCACGTTCCACTTTGAACTTGCCATTTTGTAAAAGCATGTTATCAAACTGGGGGTGTATTACAGAAACTTTCTATCTTAGGTCTTAATTTAAGATATGATAAGTTAATTTAGGATTTTTCACAATTTCGTATTACAGAAGCAAATCTTAACTTGATTTAGGATTCTTATCCTATCTCACAAAATCTCATCTAATCAGGAAATATTAAACCGCCCCACTGAGTTCGGTAATCAACTGTCAGATCTGTTACCAAGCAACCAACAACGCGCAAACCGCTTCTGAGGTAAACCTAAAATCAAAATGGAGACACAACGGCGTGCTTTTAATTCCAATGCGGCAGAAATTGACATTTTGATAAGCTCTGTTGAAAAGTTAAAGCCTGTTTTACAAATAAAAAAAGTATAAGGTGTTAGTCACTTGAGTAAATGAACTGGCATAGAGTTGGTTTGACGTTTGCAATTCGCAAATTTAGGGGCCGTCTCTAAAGTTACACATTGGTACACATTTCTAACTTCAATAGCATTTGAACGGAATGACTTACAGTATCAAAAAAACTGTAAAGTGCTCATCTAGGTGTCAGCTATGATGCACACCTTTTACATATTCCGTTCAAATGCTATTGAAGTTAGAAATGTGTAGATATACTTATGTCGTATGCAACTTTAGAGACGGTCCTTAAATTGCAAATATCTAATGTCCAGCGTCAAACCAACTGTATGCCAGGCAGTGAGGAACGACCGGTAATGCTCCGTGACGGCTCGTTGGCCTCCGTAATGTTGGTCGCAATTCGTCAACTTACTGCAAAATCATGTGTCGTGGGAGTCTGTAATTATTTACAAGCATTTTATCATCAAAACACAGCACACCCTCTGGGTCCTCCAAAAGTATGTCCACCATCAAAACGTCGCTGCTATTAATTTTAAACTTTTATAATTAATAAATGTAACACTCTCTTGAAAAATGATTTTTGTACTGGGATTTTTACTGTTGGATTTCAAAAAGTGGGGTTGTCCTAAAGTTAAGACAGCTTTTAGGATTTTTTGTCGAGTTAGGATGCTTCAGTAATACTCGTTTCCTATCCATAGTTAAGATAAAATTATGTATTTAAGAAATGTAATTCTGTAATAGCCTTTGTCCTAAATGCGGTCCTAACTGAAATTGCCATGGTTACCAAACAGATAGGATTCTAAAGTTAAGATGTTTCTGTAATATGTCCCCTGGTGTACAGCTGGTACTGCTGGAATGTACTGCTGGTACATTCTTTCTGGGCGAACAGGGATTAAATGACTTGCTCAAGGGCACAAAGTAGGTAGGGTTTCAGTAAGTCCTCGTTAGACACAGTGGGTTTCAAAAGCCTGAGATTAGAGAAAATGCATTATTTTCTAATTTAATGCAAAATAATATTTTATGTTTTTGCTTATAATGACAACTTGCATTCCTATTGGCGTTGACTCCACAAGTTTGAGCAAATAATTTTCCATATAATTTGAGATTGTTCCAAAAAGCATCTTGAGTAAAAGAGAAACCTGTTTATTTTTATGTTTGAATGACAAGATAACATATTTAGTTAAAATGGGTTATAGAAACATTTCATAAATCATGTGTGTTTAGAAAGCCTAAATCAATTTGTGTAGGAACAGAAGCTTAAGGACATATTTTCTATTTCTGCTTTCCAGCTACTTTGCTGATGCAGTGCCAGGTCATTGTGGACAAAGATCGTATCCACAATGCATGTCATAAACAGAGGCTAAAATGTCCCAGTATGTCCTTCTGTATTCAGTGCTGATGCTTGGTTGGCATCTCTGGTATCTCCCAGCAACCCCTCTGCCTTACAAACGATGATTGATGAATGGATTTATAAAAGTGCCCTCAAAGACACTGCCGTCAGTGTAAACTGAGTACCATTACACTGTACTGTACTGACCTGACCTTAACCACAGTTACACTTTGAGTGATTATGTAATTATGTTTTGATTAATTCAATGTTTTCTTGTATTTATATATAATTTCCAAACATGAATAGTATAAACATCTAAACAAATGGTGTAATATATTACATTTATAGACTTATTCATTAGGGGAAACTGGTGCTTAATAATGCAGAGATACATATTCAAAAATGAGTATCAACATTTACTAATATTCATATACACAAAGATAAATTGTGTCAAAATTGTCCCTTTAGGCTGGGGTACAATAGCTTGTCACTGGGGACTACTATGATTTTTGTGGTAAAAAGGGTACAAATATGTCCTTTTAAAGGTACTGTCCCAGTGTCAAGCTGTTTTTTGACACCCTTGTTCTCTGTGTGTAGGAAATAGTAAGAGTTTTAAAGGGGTAATTAAAAAAATGCTGTAACATTTTTTAATACTAGTACACTAATATGCATTAATTCATGTTTAACTAATGCACAAATAATCTTGAGTCACTGTATGACCCATGTTACACTCTTTAGTCTAGGGAAAATAGCGGTAAAAGTAACAAAATATGGAGAGAGAACACAGGAGATTCTTGTCTTCATCCTTCAGGAAGGGGCAAGGCCAACACAACAAACAAAAAAATTCCTAAGTTAGTGTGAATATAACTTGTCTTAAACTCTCAATTCACAGTAACGCAAATGGCTGACACTTGTCAGCGACAAGACTTGCCTGACAAGCCACAGATCCAAATGTGGGTAGTAGTAGCAAAGTACATTTAATTTTCTTTGAGGGGGGAAATTTGTACTTTTAAGAGCAGATTTAAATGTGGGTACTTTTACTTTAACTCTAGTAAATTTCCTCTTTTTTTTTTTTTATTGTTTGCCCACAGTAGAAGGTTAACATTAACAGTATCACAGTACACAGCATAGAGTTCTATTCATGTTACACTGAGTACAAAATCTGTGAAACAGGAAGTAAAAAATAAACAAATAATAATAAATCAATAACAGCCACAGTTTTAGATTTAGAGCATCTTTTAAAAAGGAAATCAAAAAAGAATTAGCAGAGATTAACAGCAGTTTGATATACAAATTAAGGGAGTTCCTTAATATATTCCCAAAGGGGAGATCATATCAGCCAAAATTGATCAGATTTTTGATGTTTGTCGTAAGTAAACTTTTCAAGTGGTAACCATGTAGCAATCTGAGATGTCCACATTTTAAGGGATGGAGCCTGTGATGCAGACCAAAACAACAGAATGTATTTTTAGCAAAGTATATCAGGACAACAAATAGTTGTATTACATATTTTTTAAACAAACTGTTCACATTAAGATTCAGTAAATACAAAGCTGGGGTCATATCAAAGTGTTGTCCAAGAAGATCTTCCATTACACTATTCCAATAATACTGGAATAGATTGATCTGGTTTAGACATAAATATCAATACGTCATCAGCATATAATGATGCTCAATGATCTTCTCCTCCCACTGTAATGCCATGGAAATGTTTGCTCCGTCTAATAAGTTCTGCTAGGGGTTCAATGACTAGAGCGAATAGTAAGGGTGAAAGGGGACAACCCTGCCTGTGCCTCTCCTTATGCAGAACGGAGCCGAAGTGAGACCATTCGCGACCACTGCAGCTTTAGGATTAGAGTAAAGCAACTCCACCAATCTGATAAAATTATCCCCCAAGTTAAATTTCTTCAGCATGGCAAACAAAAAGTCCCACTCAACTCTTTCAAAAGCTTTTTCAGCATCAATGGAGAGAACAAGTGCAGGGTGCCTTTCCTTTTGAACAAAATGAATAACATTTAAGAGTCTGCGTATATTGTCAGTGCCGTAACGTGATTTCACAAACCCTGTCTAGTCTGGTTTAAATATATTAGGTAGTATGCTCTCCAGTCTACATGCCAGAACTTTAGCCAATATTTTAGTGTCTGCATTAAGAAGACTTATTGGCCTGTATGATGCACAGTCTTGAGGGTCTTTGTCCTTCTTAAGTATTAGGTAGATATAAAAATAAAAATATTAGAAAGCTCAGGCCAAAATGATTAATAAAATTCCGGGGCGCAACCGTCAGGTCCTGGCGATTTGTTAGATGGTATTAATTGTATTGCTGCCAGGACCTCTTCTGAAGTTATAGGCGAGTTAAGGTAATTTCGGTCTTCATCTGAAATAACTAAGAGAGAAATATTGTAAAAAAAAAAGTCTTGAAATCTATTTGTGTAGCACTGTTTTGTGAGCAATACAATGATTCATAATAGGATTGAAAAGCATTGTTTATAAGTGCAGGATCATACGTAGTGGTACCATCCGACAACTTTAGAGAATTTGAGAAGTTCTCTCAGCATGATTTTTTTAAATCTGATATGCTAACAGTCTACTAGACTTGTTTGCATGTTCATAATAGCTTTGTTTGTTTTAATATGATTGGTGTAATCAAGATTTAGTTTAGGCTCTGGCATGGCATAAAGCAGACCAATTAGATTGAGTGGGAGTTGTGCTATGTAAATGTTCTAATCTTTTAACCCCCCTTTCCAATTCTTGTCGTTTAGATATCATGGCCTTTTTATGTGCAGCTGTATAAGAAATAATGTATCCCCGAATTGTGGCCTTAGCTGCATCCCACATTATAGAAGGGGAGACAGGTGAATTTTTATTATCTGACCAATAGTTTTTTATTGAATCTCTAACCACGTTACAAAATTTGGGGTCTGACAACAAAGACAAATTCAATTTCCATACATTGTTTTTTGTGTTTGGAGTCCCTAATGTAATATCTTTCTGAACCGGAGCATGATCTGAGATGACAATTGAGCCGATTTGACTATGAGATGTACGATTAAAGGAAATATTTGGGATAAATATATAGTAAATTCTTTAATACGAACCATGGGGATTGGAATAAAATGTGTAGTCTACTGAGAGGGTTCCTTTCTCTCCAGCTATCAATTAAGCTAGTCTCTTTGCAAAGTTTTTTTAAGAACCAAAGAGGATCTGGGATTGACTAGACTGCCTGATGGGGATTTGTCAAATCTCTCATCCATCACGCATTTGAAGTCTCCAGCACAGACTCCTAGCCCTTTACAATGTTCATTGAATAACGAAATTATTTTGGATATTAATTTGGGAGAGTCTTCATTTGGCGCATAAACATTTAACATAGTAATATGTTGACCAAATGTTAGGCCTGTGACCAAAATAAATCTACCCTCTGGGTCTTTAATTAGATTTTCAAGAATGAAAGGCAAGTGCTTACTAATTAAAATAATGGTGCCTTTTTTCCTGGGGTTAGCAGCGTATGACAAGTAATATATTTGACCTACCCAATTCAATTTCAGATGCTCGATATCAGACAGATGCGTTTCTTGAAGCATGGCAACTGTTGCTCTTTCTTTTTTTAAAAGTGAGTATTTTTTTCCTTTTAACCACATGTCCTAATCCCTTAACATTCCATGTCATAAACTTAGTCGAGCTCTGCATGATAATGAGATTGTGGCCAAGTAATTGACTGTTAATGTAGTATTGAAAAAGAAAAAAGAAAACAATGAAAGTTAAAATCAATTTTTTTTTAACATCAAGGAACAAAATAACAGCATCTTCCCCCCTCCCCCGGCTCTGTCCCCAACTGACAGGGCCAATCAAATACCCATGTATCTAGTCCCGTTGGACTCAAGCAAATTCATCCTGCTACCAACATAAGGTTCAGGGGGCGTATTACAGAAACTTTCTATCTTAGGTCTTAACTTAAGATATGATAAGTTAATTTAGGATTTTTCACAAATTCGTATTACAGAAGCAAATCTTAACTTGATTTAGGATTCTTATCCTATCTTACAAAAACTCATCTTAACTGTAGTTAGGAAATCTTAAACTGCTCCATTGAGTTCGGTAACGTAGACTAACCATGTTCCGTACACTTTTCGCTATTCGCCGCACGTTCGCGACCACTCCTCCGTTGTTGAGAGCCAAACAAGCATGTTTGTGTGATCATTCCCTGGGTGAATACCCATTGGACAGTCCACAGTTTGATTGATGTCTTTTGGACCAATAGTATTTGAGAAAAGTGGAGAAAAGTACCTCCTCCGCAGGTGTACGGAAGATGATGAGCATTAACAGTGTTCCGTACACGCTAACAATGATGTTCCGTACAGAGCGCATAACTTGATTTCAACTACGAAAAAGGACATTTATCTGATCAATTGCGAGCTGTTTGTTTATTTTAATTGAATAAAAAATAATTTAAATGAATAATAAAGGTGAATACCTTTTTATTTGGTTAAAATGTAAGTTGATTGCTGCATGGTGCAATAAGAGGACCATGCGAGTTTGGCATGATTGTGTCTGATATTAATAATGGCATGCGAGTTAAGCGTAAACCATGTGAAATAATGGTGAATAACATTACCATATCTTTCTGAAGACAAAGAATGGCAAACAATTTGCACTGATTACATTTTTTTAAAGATAAACCAATGTGTAAACTTCTTGTCTCCTGAGAGTGGCGACAAGCGGATTAAAAAAAAACATTTCAAAGCATTTATTCAACAAAAGGTAAAATATTTAACAATTTTTTATAACATAATATTCATTTCATAAAGACTGTAATACTGTGAGAAGCACAAATTAAATCAAAATGTACATTGTCGCTGCTCTATTTATCTCCCCACACAAGCTGGAGTCTGACGTGCAGCTTGCCCACAGTCAGATTTCAAGTGCAGCGGGCGGACCTAGCAAATTAACGGAAATCTCATAGAAACAAACAGCGGTGGGGTCTCTTTCTTGATCGAGTAAGAAAAAGGAAGAAATGAAGAAGACACAGATATATAGTTTATGTATGAACAGGAAGTATTTACTTAGCGATCGGCGTTAAAAGGTCATCTGTACGGAACATCGTTGTGTACGGAACATGGTTAGTCTACGTTAATCAACAGTCAGGTCTGTTACCAAGCAACGAACCACACGCAAATTGCTTCTGAGGTAAAATTAAACCTACAATCAAAATGGAGAAACAGCGGCGTGCTTTTAATTTCAGTGCGGCAGAGATTGAAATTTTGATAAGCTCCGTTGAAAAGGTAAAGGCTGTTTTAATCGGCAAGTTTTCACCTTCGCTCTCTCATGAAGATAAAGAAAGAGAGTGCGAAAGAGTTGCCGAAAATGTGTCTGCGGTATCTGGCGTTTTTCGTAGTGCAGAGTCTGTGAAGAAAAAATTCACCACTCTTGCAAGTGAAACAAAAAAGAAAGCTGCTATACAGTCAAAGGAGATAAAGAAAACGGGAGGGGGAACGAGCAACGCTCCATCACTCACCCCTTCGGACACACGAATAAAAGCGACCTCACTTTGAAAATCGCCTTTTGCAAAAAAACGTAAGGCATTAGTCACTTGAAGAATGACCGGTAATGCTCCGTGACTGCTCGTTGGCCTCTGTAATGTTGGTCGCAATTCGTCAACTAACTGCAGAATCATGTGTCGTGGGGAGCCGGATCTCACGAAAATGCGTATCAATAGTACGAGTGTGCAATCTCGTAGAATGTATACGCCAAAACTCATTTTGGCGTGCATATGGTACGTCGTTTTTGGCGTGCATATGATACGCACTTTATGGCGTATTATATGTACGAACCCCCCACACCCCCACCCTCACCCTACCCAAAAGCGTGTCATATACACGCCATAAAGTGCGTATCATATGCACGCCAAAAACGACGTACCATATGCACGCCAAAACTCATTTTTTGGCGTATACATTCTGAGATTGCACACTGCATTACTATTGATACGCATTGTCATGAGATCGTGTTGGTCGTGGGAGTCTGTAATTATTTACGAGTGTTTTATCATCAAAGCGCAGCACGTCCTCTGGGTCCTCCAAAAGTCTCTCCACCATCATATGTCGCTGCTCTTCTTCTTGTATAATTAATAAATGTAACGCCATTATCGAACAAGTGTTTTGTACTGTGAATTTTCCGTTGGATTTCAAAAAGGTTTGAAGTTAGGACACCAGTGGGGTTGTCCTAAAGTTAAGGCAGCTTTTAGGTTTTTGTTAGGATGCTTCTGTAATACCCATTTCCTATCTATAGTTAAGATAAGATTATGCACTTACGAAATGTCATTCTGTAATAGCGTTTGTCCTAAATGCGGTCCTAACTGAAATTGCCATGGTTACCAAACAGATAAGATAGGATTCTAAAGTTAAGATATTTCTGTAATACGCCCCCTGAATCAACCATTGTGAGAATCGCTAAAGTCAATCCGCTCCAGTAAACATCCTCATCTCAGAGTTAGTACTCATCCCTCGTGAAATAAAAAGTATACTTTATTGTATTTCAAATATATTCCCTTTTCCAATAGTATATTGGAAATATACTAACAAAAATTGAACCATCTCTAAATATATACAAAGTATATTAGCATCATATTTTCAAGATAAAACTTTTAACACACTTTAAAATAATTGTATTTTAGTATATTTTCTAAAAATATATTTAAAATGAAAGTTATGTGTACTTTTGTAAAGTGTACTTATTTGAACATTACTTTAAAATATATTTTTTGTATATTTTAAACTGTATGCTCAAAATTGTCATTGTAACAAATTAGCAATGCACTAAAAGCATATTTAAAAAATACATAATTAATTTCATTAAAAATATATTTTCTAAAAATATACTTTAAATGAAAGTTCTGTGTACTTTTGTAAAGTGTACTTATTTGAACATTACTTTAAAATATATTTTTTGTATATTTGAAACTTTATGCTCAAAATGTCATTTTAACAAATTAACAATGCAGTAAAAGCATATTTTAAAAAACACAATATCATTAAGCTGTAGTATATTTAAAGTTAAATAATGTTTAAGGTAATTTATTCATGCTTAAGTGTTCAAATTAAGCATGAATAAATAATTGTTAAAGTATGACTAATGCACTAAAACCCCATTTATATGCAGTGTATGCTATAAGCCCTACTTTAGTTGTGATTTAAGAGTAAATATGTTTAATAAGTTTACAGTGGCAGAGAAGAATCGTGTTACAATCGTACACACACATCTATATTAAACCAACAGCACACTTAAAATACAACGCAAGAAAATATGAGTTGAGTAGTTGAGTATTATCGGAATTCAAATGTCTCTTTAATTGGTCTGTGACCAATCAGATTGTGTTGCTCAATGCCTGCAGCCAATCAGAGGCAAAGCTGATGACGGTACTTGTCTGGCTGACGCTGACTCACTCGCCGGAGGTTTGCAGCCCTGCAGGTGAAGTAGGCTACAATGTTGCTTTACATTATTTATTTAATAAAACATTAAGAGCGGAAAGTACATGGCTCATTCTTCGACCAGTTCAATTACATCACATCGCAGCCTGACCTTGATGGTGATGATAAACTGTTTTGGAATAAAATGGCCTAACGAGAACTGGAGAAAAAGTCCTGCTGTTTGGAGGTAAGTAATAAGTAAGACTAATGTAAATAAACGTGAATAAAAAGTTGTATGAACATGCACCCAACCTTATCTCTTGTATATTCTGTTAACAGATGCTGTTCTTTACGAGTGTTTGCTGTCAGCTTTCTCTGATGATGTGTAAGTGCCTTCAGACGCAAGTGTGACAATCGGCAGCTCGTCAGAAAATGGCATATAATGTGTAATTTATATTTATGTATAGAGATGGTCAGTGGAATTAGTTCAATAATATATTTTCCAACATCTTCCAGTGTTCATTTAATGAAAAACATAGTAAGTTAATTTTGTTTAGCTTTGCTGAAACCATTGTGAAACCATTAATAAAAACCTTTGGCCTTGTTAATGAAATGTCTCTTCATTAGTTATGTGTGTTAGATTTAATATATAAATATATTGCTTGCGTGTTCTGAAGACACTGGTAATTAATTTCTAATGTACTTACAACACAAATAAAGTATAATATAACACATGTAAAGTATACTTATAATACAAATAAAGTACACTTAATACAAATAAAATATACTTATAATACAAATAAAGCACATTTAATATCACTAATCAAGCATGTAATTATGCCCTATACTTAAAGTGTACTAAGTATTGTCAAGTCAACTTTATTTACATTTTTACATTATAAAAAAAGTGTCATATCACGATATCACTGAGTCAAGTCAAGTCAACTTTATTTCTATAGCGCTTTTAACAATGCAGATTGTTCCAAAGCAGCTTCACAGTGTTAAACAGAAAAATAATGCAACAGAATATATTTCGATTATCATACAGTAACAATGTGGGCTTTAGATCAGTAATTTGGTCTATATGGTTAATTTTGTTTAATAATTAGATTTATTTTGAAATATAATTGAAAAATAGTTTTTCCCCAACTGAGCAAGCCAAGCCAGAGGTGAGAGTGGCAAGGAAACCAAAACCCAATCTGGAGACCTAATGGAGAAAAATAAACCTTGGGAGAAACCAGGCTCAGTCGGGGTGCCAGTTCTCCTCTGGCCAATTAACAAACAGCGTATTATTATTATTCTGGAAATTTTAAAGGTCAGAGGTCATAATAGATCTGAATATTCGAAAGATCTGAGGCAACACGCCGGAGACGGGTTTATTGAGGATAATGTATCGATTAAATAATTATTAAAAATAAATAATTTGAAATATCGAAGTCATTACGCCGGAGACAGGTTTTTATTGAGGATGCCGTATTGATTAAACAATTACTAAAGTGTAATATTCGAAATATCGGTGGAAACACGCTGTTGAGGATGCCGTGTCGATGAGGCAGCTTAAGGGGGAGTCTAAATGACACGGTCTCTGCAGACACTTCAGGGTCATGTGTTGGTCACATCTGGGTGCAGGTCAACCGTCTGATCTGGATACAGCCTAGATACGGCTGACTGCAGTAGACCTCGGGATAAAACAGAGACACTGACATTAGCGTAGTTGCCATTCTTCTGATGATGTAACGAGTACATCAGGTGTTATGGGAAGTGTTCCCGGTTCCGGCTGACCTAGATAATGCAGCCTAATAATCATTTAATTGAAAAAAGTGTTTTATGTGTATGCCATAGAAAAGAGATGTGTTTTAAGTCTAGATTTAAACTGGCAGAGTGTGTCTGCTTCCCAAACAATGCTAGGAAGACTGTTCCAGAGTTTTGGTGCTAAATAGGAAAAGGATCGACCACCTGCAGTTGATTTTGATATTCTAGGTATTATCAGCTGGTCAGAGTTTAGAGACCGCAGTAGACGTGATTGTTCCAATTTGTATACTTAAAGTTGTTCCAATTTAGCACATACAAGTACACTAAATACACTTAAAGCTATGCTTTAACATAAATTAATTACAACTAAAATATACTTAGTACAAAATTAGTTGTTTCAAAATAGCATACTTCAAGTTAACTAGTCATTAACACACTTCAAGTATACTGAAAATTAGTCTGGCTTCAAGTATACTTAGCATGCTTTTTTTTCACTAGGGATCATATAGGGGAAAAACAAACTTGAGAAAATATGTAAAGTCTGTGATGTAACAATCACATCTGTTTTTTCCGAACAGATTATAAACAAATATTGAAATAGGAGAACGCGGGAAAGTTCAAGTCGCTACCCCTTCAAGTATGGAAAAAGTGAAAAATAGATAAAAATCCCTTTATCACTTAGCTTGCAATGTCTCTAGGAACTCCTTCATTGCACTCGGTGTACTGAAAGTGCGTAGCTCCGACTTGTGAAGACAGCGCAGCTTGGCCGATTTCTCTCAGAAATTGAGCTATTGGAGAATTGAATTACAATATATATTAATTACAACTAAAATATACTTACTACAAAATTAGTTGTTTCAAAATAGCACACTTCAAGTTAACTAGTCATTAACACACTTCAAGTATACTGAAAATTATTCTGGCTGCGAGTATACTTAGCATGCTTTTTTTTTTCACAAGGGTATACTTTCGTTATTTTAATGTCTTTATTTTTATTTTATTGACCACTCTGGGTTATCTAAATTAACTATTTGTGGCTTATATTTTGAATATACTGTATTTTTTATAACATGAGTATTTTATGCCAATTGTAGGCCTACTATTTTTTTGTTGTTGAATTTTCATTAAAAATAATGAACAAAAAATTATGAGCATTCATTTGAGGGAACATTCATGGTAGGCTATTTCACTTATATGTTATAACGCGGGTATATCATGTAATTTGCTAATTCGTTTTTTTAATAACGAATAATAATGATTATATATATAATCTTTTTTTTTTTCTGTGTGGGGAAGTGAGGAAGATCAAAATTAGGCCTACATGAAATAGCTTCAGTCATACAAATTAAAACAATTTAAATTTTACGATTTGTGGAGTGAAACGTTGCTATATGGCATCTATAAAATTATGATTTTCTCTTCTATTTAAATGCACATTTATGTTAGAAACTGATAGATTTATATGGAAATCATGCAAACCAAAAATAAGTAGATAACTTCAAAGAGGCTAACTCATTTCAAAAATTTCAAATGATTTATTTACTTGTGACAACACCAGTGTTATCCAATAAACCTGTACATTTTGTCAGGAAAAGATACACTTAACAGGCATAACATTATGCCCACCTCCCTAATATTGTGTTGGTCCCCCTTTTGCTGCCAAAACAGCCCTGACCCGTTGAGGCATGGACTCCACTAGACCCCTGAAGGTGTGCTGTGGTATCTGGCACCAAAATGTTAGCAGCATATCCTTAAAATCCTGTATGTTGTGAGGTGGGGCCTCCATGGATCGGATGTGTTTGTTCAGCACATCCCACAGATGCTCAATTGGATTGAGATCTGGGAATGTGGAGGCCAAGTCAACACCTCAAAGTTATTGTTATGCTCCTCAAACCATTCCTGAACCATTTTTGCTTGGTGGCAGGCGCATTATCCTGCTGAAGGAGGCCACAGCCACCAGGGAATACTATTTCCATGAAAGGGTGTACATGGTCTGCAACAATGCTTAGGTAGGTGGTACGTGTCTAAGTAACATCCACATGGATGGCAGGACCCAAGGTTTCCCAGCAGAACATTGCTCAAAGCATCACACTGCCTCCACTGGCTTGCCTGCTTCCCATAGTGCATCGTGGTGCCATGTGTTCCCCAGGTAAGCCACATACCCGGCCATCCACGTGATGTAAAAGAA
The DNA here is from genome assembly GCA_023029165.1 of Gobiocypris rarus. Taxonomy (NCBI): domain Eukaryota; kingdom Metazoa; phylum Chordata; class Actinopteri; order Cypriniformes; family Gobionidae; genus Gobiocypris; species Gobiocypris rarus. The sequence goes on from CM040912.1 coordinate 15,509,815, forward strand.
AACATGATTCATCAGACCAGACCACCTTCTTCCATTGCTCCGTGTTCCAGTTCTGATGCTCACGTGCCACTTTTGGTGCTTTCGGCAGTGGACAGGGGTCAGCATGAGCATCCTGACTGGTCTGCGGCTATGCAGCCCCATACGCAAAAAACTGCGACGCACTGTGTATTCTGACACCTTTCTATCAGAACCAGCATTAACTTCTTGAGCAATTTGAGCTACAGTAGCTCGTCTGTTTGATTGGACCACACCAGCCAGCCTTCACTCCCCACGTGCATCAATGAGCCTCGGCCGCCCATGACCCTGTTGCCGGTTCACCACTGTTCCTTCCTTGGAGCATCTTTGATAGATACTGCCCACTGCAGACCAGGAACACCCCACAAGAGTTGCAGTTTTGGAGATGCTCTGACCCAGTCTTCTAGCACAATTTGGCCCTTGTTAAACTCGAGCAAATCCTTACGCTTGCCCATTTTTCCTGCTTCTAACACATCAACTTTGAGGACAAAAGGTTAATTTTCTGCCTAATATATCCCACCCTTTAACAGGTGCCTTGATGAAAAGATAATCAGTGTTATTCACTTCACCTGTCATAATGTTACGCCTGATCGGTGCAATGACGTTCAGCACATAGTGCTTATTTTGATCGTTAGTGTTTGACAACATTATATCTTCTTCCACTCTTTGAACAAAAATTATTTTTAACAGTATTCGTTAATTAACAAAACGAATAAGCAAATAAAATACTTGCGATGTAACACAAATAAATTAAAGACCATCAATTTTACCTTTAATTACTTTCAAATAAATGCTTAGTTTTAGGTTTATTATTATTTTTTATGAAACTCAACAACAATAAAATAGTAGGCTACAATAAAAATAATAATTGATTAAAACTTGCGTTTATTAAACTTTTCTCAAAAAACGAAATGAAGCAAGTGGCTGTCTATGGGACACTGAATCATTAACCCAACCGATCAATTCACAGAATCAGATTCATTCATGAACAGCACTGTCCAGTGAGTGGACAGAACCAACAGTTCTGTATCTTTATTTTTCATTAGCAGGAATTCATTTGATTTCAAGTTCATTTCTTGTCTGAAACTCAGTGTGCTGTCTGAAATAAAAGTTATATATTTACATTTATATATTTACCTGCTACATATTTACATGCGCTTCGCTATACATGTAACTGCATATGCGTGCTGTCCAGTGGGTCACGCATCTTTGCCACACAGATTTTGATAGTTGGACATCTCCGGTGGTGTGCCAAAGAAGTAGGCTGATGGGTAATGTGGGTGCAGATGCGAGGTAGCCTATATTAATATTTCTGAAATAATCAGCTAATATTTCTCTAGCACGTATGTTGTTGAATCCATGCCTATAGAGAAGAAAACCCATTTCTAGTCCCTGCCCAGCGTGATTTGTGTCAAAGCATTATTCCTGTTGTTTGATGAGAGTTTATTTGGAAATCGAATATTCAAGTAATTTATTGATTTTCTATCCCTGAACATAAAAATATAAAATCAAGCCCAATTCTCGTTTTTTTATTTTTTTGAAAAAGAAAAAAAGAAAAAGAAAGAAACATTTATAAATGAGCCTTTTTCTTATTTTTCAACTTTCAGTATTAAATCGAAAAACGAATGAACCACGGACCACAGTACATGGAAACTGGAATGCTACGATTATAAGTAGTCAAATTAGTAGCATTCCTACTTTTAGTTAGTTTCTCCCCAATGCCAGACCACGTAACTAAAGCCACCTGAGGAAATTTTTGGGTACAAGACAAATTTTTATTGGAGTGTTGCAGGGACTCAAACTTTTCAAATATCATGTTACTTTTTTCAACATGAAACAAAATGTTTTTATTGCATTATATTGGTCAGCATTACCCAGGCTGTAACAGAGGAGAGTCTAGTTGACACGGTCTCAGCATACATACAATTTTCAACTAAATATCCAAATAAATTGATTTATTAAACTAAATCAACAAACTGTATCAACTAAATTACTGATTTTCCGACATTATCACTATATGATGATTGAAATGAGCTAGATGACATCACCGTCTTCTCTAGAGCGGCTATACAGGCTATATTTAACACCATGAAGCTATTTTGAAACAATCTGCATTGTAAAAAGTGCTATATATAAAAACAAAAAATGACAGCTTTGAAAAAAAATGGTGCATCTTGACAGGATAAACACCTCTTAATCCCATGGGATTATTCATGGGATAAATCAAAAGTGAGATGACATCAGGGCTCTAATTGAAACTGTATGGCTCTGCCAGAGTCACCATCCCCAGTTGGTACAGCTGCCTTAGGAGGTGAACGGATTATGTGTTGCATTTTGCACTGAGCCCTATATTGATCTGGGTCAGAAGGGTTTTTGCACAGGACATCCCACAAAGCATTACAGATAATGAAAAGTATTTGGTAAAGACTTAAGTGGGAAAAAAAAATCCCTAAACACAATAAATTCCTTTTCAGATTTATCTTGGGAGGGATATCACAAAAGATCTGTCTGTTACGGTCAACATCTAGGCTCAGCAAGAAACTATACAGAAGCTGGAGCACTGTTGCTTCATATTTCCTCTTTGACTATTTTCTGCACATATGGTATCGTCTTCAGTGGCACACTCTAAACACTAGCAGCTGGGTACTGCTCATGCGGCAGGCCATAGCACTCCATTCCCTTAATTCCCCCAATGTGCTGTCTCTAATGTGCAGGCAGATACGCATCTGTCCCTGGGGCCTTGGCTCCCCACCCTGGCCCAATTCATAAAACACTTTCTTGTGCAGGGGCTATCTATGTAGACGAGCCTAAACACATGTGTACACACCTCAGTTTATTCCCTCATCAGAATCCCACTATATTGGGATCAGATGGAAAATCCTCACAGATTTACTCTGAGGATCACTGCAATCTTCTCATTTATTTCCTTTGTAAATGTCTTAGCCAAGAAATGTAAAAGAATATGTGTAACACTTTAAATATGTGGGGATTCTGACAATTAATTTTCTTCAATAAGACAAACAAGGATCCATATTTAAAAATAAATAAATAAATAAATAAACAAACTAGAGAACCATTGGTTCCTATACATTAAATTCAGTACAAATTGCTAATTCACTCACTAAAGATGGATGTTCAGAAGCAGTTTAGTTATCATTCGGTGCTGTCACTTTAGTTATCCTGATTGTATATGTATTGTACTGTTTTGTAAGAATACTTCTACACATTTAAAAAAAAAAGTATGTAAAAGTAAATAATGTTTTCTTACAAAATGTTCAGCCCATTTCATTCGTAATACAGTATCATACTGTAGAGGCATTGCATTATGGAGTAGATTTTTTGGCCCCACTTTATATTAGGTGGCCTTAACTACTATGTACTTACATAAAAAAATAAGTACAATGTATTTACTGTGTTCATATTGTGTTGCAAAACACCTTTGCTGATATTGAGGTGGGATACGGGTAGGGTTAGGGACAGGTGTGGTGGTATGGGTAAGTTTAAGGGTAGGGTTAGGTGTAAGGGAAGTGTCAACTGTGTAATTACAAATGTAACTACAGAAATTAATTACAGATGTAATTACATGCAGGTATTTTTTAAAATGTAAGTACAATGTAAAAACATGTATGTACACAATAAGTGCAATGTATCAAATAATTAATTAAAATGTTAGTACATAGTAGTTAAGGACACCTAATATAAAGTGGGTCCGATTTTTTTAAATCTTCTTTTCAAGTTTCTGGGTCAAGGAAATTTGACCCGTGCTGGCAAAATAAGTCGAAATGCACACAGTCTCATTACGCTAGAGGCAAAACAAGTGAAATATTTCAATCTTTGAAAACATGAAAAGTAAACATGGCAGAAATTTCAAATTTTAAAGTTTTTAATTCAAAATGTATCTAGGGTTAGGGTGTGGTTGGATATTCTAGCTCAAATTACATTCGCTCTTCTTCGCTGGACATTTAGCAAGGGGTGCGCTAAATATAGGCCCCACCCATTTGCTCTGCAGTGAACAGCCTCTCGTTAGAGTGGTTGAATAATACAATTTCTTTGTCTTACAGGGATAGCGGGAACATTGAAGGGACATGGGAGCTGAAGAACAGACGGGGGAACAAGGATACGGTGTAATGGTGGAGTTGAATTTGGTTGATACATGTTATTGTGGTATACATGATGGTGATTTTTGTTTTCATTTGTTTTCTTTTTATGTTTCATGTATTTTGTATAACATGTATGTCAATTTATACTCTGTGCATATCTAAGTATGGGAACTACATTTCCAAAACTATGGGAGGGTAAAGTGTTGAGGCGGAACATGCAGTGTTGTTGATGTGTGGACGTGGATATATAAGAAAGAAAAAGCAGAAAGAAACAATACCATTTGCTCATGCCACGCTACAGATTCGTTTTCACTCACATGCTTTTATTGAAAATCGTTTGTGGAGTACACTGGCGAAAGTCTGGAAGATGAGCCTTAATTTAGATTTTTTGGACTGAGTGATTATTTTCCATGAGTGAACTGAAAATGCCGGTGTTTTAAGTTTAACTGCATGAACTGCTGCGTTCTGCTTATGCATTCCGAGATTAAACGGCTGCAAGATTAATGGATTTATGAGTCTGACTTTTAGAATGCTCTGATGGACTCTGTGTGTAATGGTGTTTAATGTTATATTACGGGTGTTGCTGGTGTTTGAGAATCCCACATGTTTGGGTATGAGCAATGTAAAGCAATGTTTGTGTGAGGAATTAAAAAAAAGGTGTTTGTATGTCAAGAAAATACATGCATGTTTATGAAGTAAAATCATGATACATGATTTGTGTTGTCTTCTGATTTGTTGAGGTTTAAGTAATACGTTTTTTATTTTATTAATGTCCCTATGCAATTGCAACCAAATTGCCCTTGAAGTGTGCTGTGCAATCCCTTATGAATAATTATGATGAAGTTCAAATGGTTTGTCACAACAGGAACTTGGATAAATCACAGGGGGTCAGCAGCGTGACATTTTTCACAGGATCATGTTTTTCTAATCTTCATCACTGGGCAAACTGCTGTGGCTAAATAGAATAGATTGTTGCTAGCCTTATTTAAGTGAATAGGAGTTTCATTCAAATCATGAAAGGATAATACATTGTATTAAGTTTTTGTATAAACTCTCACAGGTCTTTCTTTAATTTACAACCCCAAATCAGAAAAAGTTGGGACAGTATGGAAAACGCAAAAAAAAAAAAGAAGAAAAAAGAAGTGGTTTCTAAATTTACTTTGACTTGTATTTCATTGCAGATAATATGGTCAACTTCATGTCATTTGTAAATATGCATCCTTTCCTGTCATTCAGACCTGCAACACATTTTAAAAAAGTTGGGACAGTAAAGCATTTACCACTTTGTAATGTTGCCATTCCTTTTCACAACACTTAAAAGAATTTTAGGGACACCAAGTGATGAAGTGTTTCAGGTTTAATTTTGTCCCATTCTTCCTGCAAACGAGTCTTAAGGTGGGCAACAGTACGGGGTCTTTGCTGTCGCATTTTGCGCTTCAAAATGCACCACACATTCTCTATTGGAGACAGTTCGGTACTGCAGGCAGGCCAGTCAAGTACCCGTACCCTCTTCCTCCGCAGCCAGGACTTTGTAATGTGTGCAGAATGTGGTTTTGCATTGTCTTGAAATATGCATGGACGTCCCTGGAAAAGATGTCTTCTTGAAGGCAGCATATGCTCCAAAATCTCTATGTACTTTTCAGCATTAATGGTGCCTTCACAGAAGTGCAAGTTACCTTTGCCATGGGCACTGACACAACCCCATACCATGACAGACGCTGGCTTTTGGACTTGTTGCTGGCAACAGTATGGATGATCCTTTTCTTCTTTGGTCAGGAGCACACGGCAAACAGAGATTACGGTTGTTCAGCTTTGGCTTGCGCCCTTGTCCTTTACGCACTGAAATTCCTCCAGATTCCTTGAATCTTTTAATTATGTTATGCACTGTTGAATGTGAAATATCCAAATTTCTTCCTATCTTTCTTTGAGGAACATTGATTTTAAACATTTCAATAATTTTCTCACGTATTTGTTGGCAAACTGGCGATCCTCGGCCCATCTTTCAAAAAACAATGTCCTAATCACTGAAATGGTTCACGGCTTTAAATTCCCACTGTAATTGCTAAAGCCACTTCAAAATAAATCACTTACATTGTATCTGCACTTTGTTGTTTATGATGAGATATTTTAGAGACTGCGGAAATCAGTCAGTTCCGCCGTTTGCAATGGTGCTATTTGCATTCATAAGCTAGTACTTGTGAGTGTGCTGTGTGAAGTGTAAAAAGAAATCTAATGCAATGTAAACAGATCGAAATGTAATCAATCAATCAATCAATCAACTTTATTTATATAGCGCTTTTACAATGACGATTGTTTCAGAGCAGCTTCACAGTGTTAAACAGGACAACATTGCAACAAAATTTGATTTGGATAGTTTATAGAATTATATATGACCAAATTAATAAATTCTATTTGTATATTTAGTTGAGTAACTTGGATCATAATTTGAGTGTCCGCAACTGAGCAAGCCAAGCCAAAGGCGACAGTGGCAAGGAACCAAAACTCCATCAGGGCATGAGAAAAATAAACCTTGGGAGAAACCAGACTCAGTCGGGGTGCCAGTTCTCCTCTGGCCTATTATTAACAGTGTATAATTATTACTCTGGCAACCTTGCAGGTCATAAAACATATTAGATAGGGATAATCAAAATTTTGGGTATTACGCACGAGACGGGTTCATTTAGGATGGCGCGTCGATTACACAAGAATATGAATACTTGAAAGATTGGAGTTATTGCGCCGGAGACGGGTTAATTGAGGATGACGTGCGGTGAGGCAAATTCAGAGGAGACACTAATGGACACGGTCTCAGCAGACACTCCAGGATGAGCTGGTCATGACCAGATGCAGGTCCACCATCCGATCCGGACACGGCATGGATCCGGCCGACTGCAGTAAACCTCGGGATAAACAGAGAGACTAACATTAGTGTGGATGCCACTCTTTTTATGATGTAACGAGTACATCAGGTGTTATGGGAAGTGTTCCCGGTTCCAGCTGACCTAGTTAATGCAGCCTAACAATCAGTCATTTGATTTGAATAAAGAAAGTTAAAAATGTTCTATGTGTATGCCATACTAAATAGATGCGTTTTTAGTCTAGATTTAAACTGACAGAGTGTGTCTGCTTCCCGAACAATGCTAGGAAGACTGTTCCAGAGTTTAGGTGCTAAATAGGAAAAGGATCGACCGCCTGCAGTTGATTTAGATATTCTAGGTATTTTCAACTGGCCAGAGTTTAGAGACCGCAATAGACGTGATGGAGTATACTGCGTTAAGAGCTCGCTTAAGTACTGGGGAGCTAAACCATTTATTGCTTTATAAGTAATAAGCAAGATTTTAAAATGTATGCGATGTTTAATAGGGAGCCAGTGCAGTGTTGACAGAACTTGACTAATATGATCGTACTTCCTGGTTCTAGTAAGAACTCGAGCTGCTGCGTTTTGGACCAGCTGGAGTTTATTTATTAGGTCAGCAGGGCAACCACCCAGTAGAGCATTACAATAATCTAGCCTTGAGCTCATGAACGCATGTACTAATTGTTCAGCATTTTGCATTGAAAGCATGTGACGTAATTTAGATATATTTTTAAGATGGTAGAATGCAGTTTTACAGATGCTAGAAACGTGGCTTTCAAACAAAAGATTGGTATCAAAGAGCACACCCAGGTTCCTCACTGACGACGAGGGCTTGACAGAGCAGTCATCGAGGGTTAGACAGTATTCTAGGGCACTACTTGTGGAGCTTTTCTGTCCAATAATTAAAAATTCAGTTTTATCTAAATTAAGTTGCAGGAAATTACTATTCATCCAATTTTTAATATCAGCTATGCATTCCGTTAATCTTGTGAATTGGTAAGTTTCATCAGGGCGTGAAGAAATATAGAGCTGAGTATCATCAGCATAACAATAAAAACTAACGCCATGCTTCCTAATAATATCTCCCAGTGGTAGCATATACAGGGTGAAAAGCAACGGTCCTAACACTGAGCCTTGCGGTACTCCATACTGAACTTGATAACGGTCTGATAACGGTCTGATAAGTAAGATTTAAACCATGCCAATGCAGTTCCACTAATGCCAACATAATTTTCGAGTCTATTCAAAAGAATATTGTGATCGATAGTATCGAATGCAGCGCTAAGATCGAGTAACACTAATAGAGAGATACAACCACGATCAGATGATAAGAGTAAATCATTTGTAACTCTAATTAGAGCAGTCTCAGTACTATGATACGGTCTAAATCCTGACTGGAAATCCTCACATATACCATTTCTTTCTAAAAAGGAACATAATTGTGAAGACACGGCCTTTTCTAATATTTTTGATAGAAACGGTAGATTCGAGATTGGTCTGTAATTGACTAATTCTTTAGGATCAAGTTGCGTTTTTTTAATAAGTGGTTTAATTACAGCCAACTTAAAAGTTTTTGGTACATATCCTAATGTCAAGGATGAATTAATAATATTAAGCAGAGGATCTATGACCTCTGGAAGCATCTCTTTTAATAGCCTAGTCGGTATAGGGTCAAGCATACATGTTGTTGATTTTAATGATTTAACAAGTTCTCAAGCCAATTCTTCTCCTCCTATAGCAGTGAATGAGTGTAATTTTTCCTCAGTGACACTACAATGTTCTGTCTGAAGTGATACTGTAGTAGACGGCTGCATGGTTATAATTTTATTCCTAATGTTATCAATCTTACTAGTAAAGAAGTTCATAAAGTCATTACTGCTGTGTTGTTTACAAACGTCAGAAGTTGAAGCTTTATCCTTTGTTAATTTAGCCTCTGTATCGAATAAATACTTAGGGTTGTGTTTGTTTTCTTCTAAAAGAGTTGAGAAATAAGCAGATCTAGCAGTTTTTATGGCCTTTCTGTATGCAATCATGCTCTCTTTCCACAAATTGCGAAAAACCTCCAGTTTTGTTTTCTTCCAGCTGCGCTCCATTTTTCTGGCTGCTGTTTTAAGGGCCCGAGTGTGCTCGTTGTACCACGGCGTTGGATTATTTGCTTTAATCTTCTTTAAGCGCCGAGGAGCAAATGCCATATGTACACTTTTCAATCATTTTCACATTTCACTTTAATGCGACAGCCATCATAGATTTCATTTTATTTTGAAACTTGCTGGCTAAAGAGTACAAAAAGAAAAGAAAAAAATTCTTATATGATTTTTCTGTCAAAAAAGGTCTCATTGTGAAGAGTGATGTGGGTGGTGTGCAATATTCACTTAATGAACCACCAGCTTTCTCACTCCTTTTTACCAAAAACTGTGTACTATGAGTGAGGAAGGAAGGAGGTTATAAAGGACACTAAAACAGCATAAAGATTTTAAAGCAATACACATCCCATGTACAACATAACCAGCAATTTCATCAAGTCAAGCTAAAGGCTGTGTTAAACCCAAAGGTTTTAATAGTTTGTTGTTGTTTTTTTAACAGAAGGATGTAGTGTGAATCCAGTTAACAACATTTTCAGTAGCCTGTTGGTGTTGTGCTAATAATTTTACAGCATGTAACTAAATAGCATAGCTGTTGTAAATAACAACTGTCTGTTCACAATTACTGTTTATTATTACACAGTATTTTGTTTAAATAATTCTGTTTAACAATAGCATCCTGTATTGTAAGATTTGTCCCTTAGGTGTTTAAAATGGCATAAGCTGTTCCAACTCAAGCAGAGATTTTAATGCATTGGATAATACTGCTTGTGACAAATTCCAGAAGCCCTGTCCTTTGTCTCATGCGAGCACTGCTGGAGAAGGCAGCACTCCGGTTTCCCACAAAAGAGTGGCCTCATCTGGCAGACGTAAGTGTCATGCTTTCAAAATCATTTGAAAGCTAAAAGTGTTTTTCCACCTCAATAAAACTACAGCCAGAAATTCAGAGGCTGCATGTGCACGACACTCCAGTGCACAGACATGTCTGGAATATGGGTCAAAAAGCAATACTGTACATTGCAAGACACAAACAGGCCCAGCTTTGACAGAGCATGCAGATATTGATGTTCTCAAGGGAGGCTTTCAGAGGCTTAGAAAGTAAAGGCCTTCACCCATTTTTCATGTCTGCTGTGTCTAGAGGAGCTGTTGATCCATCTATAAGCCAGTAGCTTATCAGAACATATAAAGAACTGTTTACAGATAAGTTTAAATGTGTGTTTTTGTGAGTTTTTATTCATTTTTAAATGGTCTTTAAATTTTGTCAATATTCTGTCATGTCAATTTTTATTTTTGTCCGGAAACGTCATGACGCTCCTTACCATTACTGGTTGTTGCATAGGCTTTAGTAATGGGAAGGTCGGATCATTTTACTTACTCAGATCTTTGAATCTCGTTTATCAAAATGAACAAATCTTTAATTGAGTCATTTCATTCATTTCGGTTATTTCAGCAGTATATAATTAAAATGTTATATTTAAAATTTTCAGGTTTATTTATTTACCTTTGGCTTACTTTGTAGTCAATAACAACATACTTTGTTATTACTTAGCTATACTTTGTACAATATCTACTTTGAATTACATAATGTCACACAATACAGTATTTTAAGGGGGAGGTGAAACAATCAAAACAATCAATCTCATGTCAATCTTGAATACCTATAGAGTACTATTGCATCCTTCATATCTCCGAAAAGTCTTTAGTTTTATTATATTTATAAAAGAAAGATACGCTGTACAGAGTCTTTCCAGAAAAAAACGAGCGGATGGAGACTTATCGTGTGGGCGGAGCTAAAGAGAAAAATAATGGAATAGTAGCGCATTTGAATGACGAAGTGCGCTTTGTGTTAACATGATTTAATGTTTCATATGAAATAATTCATTTAGTTCAAGACCTATAGTGGTCAGCTAAACAAATGTATTTTAACACACACCATACATCGCATGCTCCATTGATAAAATAACTATACACTCACCTAAAGGATTATTAGGAACACCTGTTCAATTTCTCATTAATGCAATTATCTAATCAACCAATCACATGGCAGTTGCTTCAATGCATTTAGGGGTGTGGTCCTGGTCAAGACAATCTCCTGAACTCCAAACTGAATGTCAGAATGGGAAAGAAAGGTAATTTAAGCAATTTTGAGCATGGCATGGTTGTTGGTGTCAGACGGGCCGGTCTGAGTATTTCACAATCTGCTCAGTTACTGGGATTTTCACACACAACCATTTCTAGGGTTTACCAAGAATGGTGTGAAAAACATCCAGTATGCGGCAGTCCTGTGGGCTTGTTGATGCTAGAGGTCAGAGGAGAATGGGCTGACTGATTCAAGCTGATAGAAGAGCAACTTTGACTGAAATAACCACTTGTTACAACCGAGGTATGCAGCAAAGCATTTTTGAAGCCACAACCTTGAAGCAGATGGGCTACAACAGCAGAAGACCCCACAGGGTACCACTCATCTCCACTACAAATAAGAAAAAGAGGCTACAATTTGCACAAGCTCACCAAAATTGGACAGTTGAAGACTGGAAAAATGTTGCCTGGTCTGATGAGTCTCGATTTCTGTTGAGACATTCAGATGGTAGAGTCAGAATTTGGCGTAAACAGAATGAGAACATGGATCTATCATGCCTTGTTACCAGAGTGCAGGCAGGTGGTGGTGGTGTAATTGTATGAGGGATGTTTTCTTGGCACACTTTAAGCCCCTTAGTGCCAGTTGGGCATTGTTTAAATGCCACGGCCTACCTGAGCATTGTTTCTGACCATGTCCATCCCTTTATGACCACCATGTACACATCCTCTGATGGCTACTTCCAGCAGGATAATGCACCATGTTACAAAGCTTAAATCATTTCAAATTGGTTTCTTGAACATGACAATGAGTTCACTGTACTAAAATGGCCCCCACACCAGATCTCAACCCAATAGAGCATCTTTGGGATGTGGTGGAATGGGAGCCCTGGATGTGCATCCCACAAATCTCCACCAACTGCAAGATGCTTTCCTATCAATATGGGCCAACATTTCTAAAGAATGCTTTCAGCACCTTGTTAAAACAATCCCACGTAGAATTAAAGGTACACTGTGTGATATTTTCCCCATCTAGCGCTGAAAAGGTATATGACCATCCAGTCGCCTCTGGCTTGGCTTGCTCAGTTGGGGAAAAAACTATTTTTCAAATATATTTCAAAATAAATCTAATTATTAAACTAAATTAACCATATAGACCAAATTACTGATCTAATTACTGATCTAAAGCCCACATTGTTACTGTATGATAATCAAAATATATTCTGTTGCATTATTTTTCTGTTTAACACTGTGAAGCTGCTTTGAAACAATCTGCATTGTTAAAAGCGCTATATAAATAAAGTTGACTTGACTTGACCAGTGAATATTAGTTTCTGTTCCTCTCAATTCCGATTTCGTTTGAACTCCTATGGTGGCTGATTTAGTCCAAGATTAATATGGCTTCTAGTTCGATCAAGTGATGAGGTTACTTTAGAAAACTATTATAATTTGCAGTTGAAGTGAGTTTTGCAGTGGCCTCAGGAAAACAGTGAATAGTGGGCGACATGCATTTAAGCGGGTCAATATAGGAGAAATATGGCTAACTCACTTCAATGTGCCACACTTCATTCTGCCAGCGGGTGGCTTTTTTTTTTACTATAAATGAATATTGCCATGTAGATGTCTTCAGGTCAGGAATATTATCAAACATGTGAAGTTTATTATCAAACAATATAACATCACCAAGGCCTTTAGATTAGATTGACCTAATATGATGTTGATCTGGTTACATCTCAATGTGGAGTTAATCACAGTGTAAAACATGCTATTTCCTGTTGCCCGCAGGTGGCGCTATGACTGTCACTGAATATTGGCATGTTGATGTCTTCAGGCAAAGACTCTAATAAAACATGTGGAGTTTGGGGCAGATCAGACATTGTACAGGTCCTTCTAAAAAAATTAGCATATTGTGATAAAAGTTCATTATTTTCCATAATGTAATGATAAAAATTAAAATGTCATATATTTTAGATTCATTGCACACCAACTGAAATATTTCAGGTCTTTTATTGTTTTAATACTGATTATTTTGGCATACAGCTCATGAAAAACCCAAAAGTCTCAAAAAATTAGCATATCATGAAAGGGTTATTAACCTAATCATCTGAATCAACTAATTAACTCTAAACTCCTGAGGCTTTTAAAAACTCCCAGCCTGGTTCATTACTCAAAACCGCAATCATGGGTAAGACTGCCGACCTGACTGCTGTCCAGAAGGCCATCATTGACACCCTCAAGCGAGAGGGTAAGACACAGAAAGTAATTTCTGAACGAATAGGCTGTTCCCAGAGTTCTGTATCAAGGCACCTCAGTGGGAAGTCTGTGGGAAGGAAAAAGTGTGGCAAAAAATGCTGCACAACAAGAAGAGGTGACCGGACCCTGAGGAAGATTGTGGAGAAGGACCGATTCCAGACCTTGGGGGACCTGCGGAAGCAGTGGACTGAGTCTGGAGTAGAAACATCCAGAGCCCCCGTGCACAGGCGTGTGCAGGAAATGGGCTACAGGTGCCGCATTCATGAAATTTTGTAGGTGGCGCTGTCGAGCCATTTTGCCACGCCTAATTCTGAATCCCATTCCAGACGTAAATTTTCGCCACTTCTGATGCATGTGCAAAGTTTTGTGAGTTGTGAAGTTTGAGGCAGACAACAACAACTTCCTGTTAAATGGCGTAAATCATTTACATTTATGCATTTAGCAGACGCTTTTATCCAAAGCGACTTACAACATAGCGGTCGGCCATGAATAGGCGAAGAAACGCAAAAAGTGCCTTAAATACCAAGTTTTGGACATTACAAAGAGTAACCTTAGGCTAGAATAGGGAGGGAATAAGAGAGAAATATAGGAAGAGAAGATGTTTTTTTGTTGTTTGTTTTTGTTTTTTTTGTTTACGGAAGAGATGAGTTTTTAGCTGTCTTTTGAATGATGACAGTGATTCTGCCATCCGGATGGAGGTAGGAAGATTGTTCCACCAGCCAGGAACGTGAATGAAAAAGTTCTGGAGAGGGATTTCATGCCTCTCTGTGATGGTGCCATAAGCCTACGCTCCTTACCTGAGCAAAGGCTTCTGGTAGGGGTGTAGACTCGTAGGAGCGAGTCGAAGTATGCTGGTGCCGAGGTAGTGGTGGATCCATAAGCGAGTGTCAAGGCCTTGAACTTGATGCGGGCATCAAGTGGCAGCCAGTGCAGAGAGATGAAGAGAGGTGTGACATGGGCCCTTATTGGCTCATTGAATACAAGACGTGCCGCAGTGTTCTGAATCATTTAAAGAGTTTTGATTGCACATGATGGAAGACCAGCCAGAAGCGCATTGCAGTAGTCAAGCCTAGAAATGACAAGGGCCTGGACGAGAAGTTGTGTTGCATGCTCTGTAAGGAACGGTCTGATCTTCCTGATGTTGTGCAGAGCAAACCTGCATGATCGAGCTGTCTTTGAAATGTGGTCTTTGAAGGAAAGCTGGTCGTCAAAGATTACACCAAGATTTCTGACCGACTCTGAAGGGGTGATCAGAGATGAACCTTGCTGGATGGTGAAGTTGTGTTGTAGAGTCGGGTTGGCAGGGAAGATGAGAAGCTCAGTCTTTGGTCAGTCTTCTCAGGTTGAGCTGAAAGTGGTGTTCATTCATCCATGCCGAGTTGTAAGCCAGACAGCTTGAGAGTTCATCTACTGTGGGGTCATCTGGTTTAAATGAAAGATAGAGTTGAGTGTCATCAGCATAGCAATGGTATGAGAAGCCATGTGCCTGTATGATGGGTCCCAGTGATGTAGTGTAAATGGAGAAGAGAAGAGGTCCCAGCACAGAGCCCTGAGGAACCCCCGTGGTCAGTTGATGTGCTTTGGATACCTCACCTCTCCAGGCAACCTTGAACGACCTACCTGTGAGGTAAGACTCAAACCAGTGGAGTGGAGTCCCTGTGATGCCCAGTGATGAGAGGGTGGACAGAAGAATCTGGTGATTCACTGTGTCAAATGCAGCAGATAGATCAAGGAGGATTAGGACTGATGATCTGGAAGTAGCTTTTGCCATCCGCAGGGCTTCAGTGACCAACAGTAATGCAGTCTCTGTTGAGTGGCCCTTTTTGAAACCTGACCGGTTAACGTCCAGTTGATTAGACTGTGAAAGGAAAAATGAAACCTGGTTGAAAACAACCCGTTCAAGTGTTTTTGCTATGTATGACAGGAGAGAAATAGGTCTGTAGTTCTGTACACGTGATGTGTCTAGAGTGGGTTTCTTAAGCAGTGTGGTGACCCGAGCCTGCTTGAATGTGGTAGGGAAAAAGCCAGTGCTGATAGATGTGTTGATGATGTGTGTGAGTGCTGGTAGGAGTGTGGGAGAGATGGCTTGTAGAAGGTGTGAGGGAAAAGGATCTAGAGGGCAGGTGGTGGGATGGCTGTAGAAGAGAAGTTTAGATACGTCTGCCTCAGTGAGTGTAGAGAAGGAAGAGAGAAGATGATTGGCTGTGGGTGTGGCTGATCTAAAGTCTTGTGTGTGCAGGGGTGGGAACTGACTGCTGATGGTTGTAGTTTTATTTGTGAAGAAGTGGGCAAAGTCATCTGCAGATAAAGAGGTGGTAGGAGGTGGTGGAGGTGGACAGAGGAGAGAGTTGAATGTTCTGAAAAGTTTTTGTGTGTTAGAGGTGCTGTTGATTTTATGAGGATTTAGCCACATGGACATCATCTGAGAATGAAGAGAGCAGAGATTGATATTTACCCAGGTCAGACGGGTCGTTTGATTTTCGCCATTTTCTCTCTGCTGCCCTTAGTTTTGTCCGGTGTTCACAAAGAACATCAGATAACCATGGCTTAGCGGGAGTGGGGCGTGCTGGCCTAGAAGATAGAGGGCAGATACTATCTAGACAAGAAGTTAAATCACATACATTAGCACATAGCCACGTGTTGCAAGATTTAAAGTGTTTCTAGCATGTTTGGGATTTAATTCCCAAACAGGTTATTTCATTTAATTCTACGTGGGATTGTTTTAACAAGGTGCTGAAAGCATTCTTTAGAAATGTTGGCCCATATTGATAGGAAAGCATCTTGTAGTTGGTGGAGATTTGTGGGATGCACATCCAGGGCACGAAGCTCCCATTCCACCACATCCCAAAGATGCTCTATTGGGTTGAGATCTGGTGTGGGGGCCATTTTAGTACAGTGAACTCATTGTCAAGTGTTTCTGGGAGTGAATTATAGTATAAAGCATGCCATTTCCTGTTGCCAGCAGGTGGCGCTATGACTAACTGAATATTGGCATGTAGATTTGTTTAGGTCAGGACTCTTATCAAACATGTGAAGTTTGGGGCAGACTGATTGTGGACTTCAGGAAGAGACAGCAACGGTCATACTCCCCTCTCATGATCAGCGGGACACCGGTAGAGAGAGTGAACAGCTTCAAATACCTGGGTGTGAACATCTCCGAGGACCTGACCTGGACTGCACATATCCAGACACAGGTTAAAAAAGCCAGGCAAAGACTGTACCACCTGCGCCAGCTGAGGAAATTCAGGGTTTCACCAGCTATCCTGAAAACTTTCTATCGAGGGGCGATAGAAAGTGTCCTGACTCAGTGCATCACAGCGTGGTACGGGAACAGCACCAGTCTTGACTGCATAGCCCTGCAAAGAGTGGTGCGCTTATCCAGGCGCATCTCAGGGTCAGCTCTCCCGTCTCTGCAGGACATTTACACCAAACGCTGCAGAGGGAGAGCTACCAAAATCATCAAAGACATTACCCTCCCTGCGAACTCTCATTTCACCCTGCTGCCATCTGGTAAGCGCTTCCGAAGCCTGATGGCAAAATCTGAAAGACTCAGGAGGAGTTTCTTTCCCCAGGCCATCAGACTCCTGAACTCAGTCACGTGACTGCACTTCACCCCGCACACACACATAAAACATCCGGTTTTAACATTACATCCACATAGTGTCATTGCACTGCACTTTGTTCTTATTGTTACTGTGTAACAACCAGTAATTAAACCTGTTTGCACATTATACTTCTGTTTGCACATTACATTATACCCATTGTTTGCACATTTTATTTATATATATATATATATATATATATATATATATATATATATATATATATATATATATATTTTATGTTAACCAGTTAGTTATTTATTTTATCTTTTACTTGATTACTTATAATTCTATGTTGAGTACTTTTTATTCTATTTCTATTTTTAATTTCCTCCTTGTGTTTCTTGTAACTGTTATTTGCACTGTCTATGGAGCGGACCTGTTTACATTTCACTGCCAGTTATATATTCTGTATATAATTGTGTACAAATAAAACTCTTGAATCTTGAATCTTGAAAACGTTGTACTTTAATCAACTCCGCCTAGAGATTTAATCAGATCATCATCATATTTGGTCAGTCTAATCTAAAGGCCTTTGCGACAAAATCAGATCACCAAAAAACAGTCGTTGGAATGATGCCTATCATAAATTCTCCAGCACATGACTGATACAATTTGGACAGTGTTACAGAACTGCCACAAAATGACTACAAAACTGGGCCAAAGGTACACAATCATTACCTTTGATGAGCAGCTCTACTGAAAAGCAAAGATGCTTCAGTGGCACCACCAAAAAGAGTGTGAGGATATTATTATTCTCTTGGGTGGCTTTCATGTGCAGATGAACTTTGCAAAGGTCATTGGACAGCATCTTGCTGATTCTGGACTGAGGGACATTCGCACCGTTGTACATAATGATGTAAAGATGCCAGCTAACTGGAATAGTTTCATTGAAATTGACGAAAACATGGCCAACCTGACACAATTCATTTCAATTGAACTTGAAAGGCATGTCATTCAGTATGGTCTTGAAATTGTAATAAGTGGGGAATTTGATGATGCTGAAAAAGTGGCAATAGCAGCTGGGATTGAGGTTTCCCACCATGAAGAAGCAGGTACCCGCATATTGCTACATGCTGTTGATGCCACAACCAAAGGGTATGAGAGGCTCATCATTCAGTGCAGAGACACAGATGTACTCTTGTTGCTTCTTGTGTTTGCACACCTGCTGAGTGAAAGCCAATGTGGATACTTTACCACCAACTCAGGATGCCTTGTATCTGCACCTCATGAGGGCCCACTATCAAACAAAGGTTTGGAAACAGTCACTAGTGACCCATCCACAGTTGCCCTCACCAACCAGTTGTGGTTGGCACATGAAGGATGAAATGCTTGTCCCCAAACTTTTAACCAAAGAACCTTTACAGGACAGGTGCTTTGACGATATGTGGATGCAAGGAAAGTTGAAGTCAATGCAGTACCAGGCAGTGTAAATGTCGAAAAAATATTTAATGAAATATTTTGCAGTGGGGCATGTAGGTGTGCCTGTGCAAATTGGTGCAAAAATACTCAGGTACTCACATCATTATTATTGAGTTTTGCCACATTATATGCATTATATATATTGTTTTTCCTGTTTTGTGGATTTGATTTATGTTATGCCTTTGGATGCATGCACGTTTTTATTTGGAAGGTATTCATTATCAAAACAGCAAATTATTCTTTTTTGTCCCTGACCAGGACTCAGACTGAGCACATGGACATGGTCCCTGGGTGCCTTCTGTTGGCTGCCTACCTGAGTGCCACTGCTTTGATGGAGAAAAACATACCTTTGCCATTTGACTATTACATAGTTATTACTACTAACTAGTTACTAACCCCTAACCACAAAGAAGTGAGAGAGCAGTTATGTTAGTATGGAATTAATAACTATAGTGATATGTCAATTAAATATAATTTGTGTTACAACCTGGTACATTAATGAAGTCAAATAGCACCATAGACCACTACAGTTCCACATTTCCGCTTAGACATTAAAGTATTATAACTTGTGCAGAATTGCACTGTCTCTCCCTACAAGCTTTAACCTTGGCTTGACTCATTCCCATAGAGAGGGGTACTGATTGATAGAGGTTTTGGGATACTATGTTATGTTTCCAAGCTGATATTCACTTTGAAAACTGTCTCTCTTTAGGCGGAGATTGTTTTTTTCATGTTCTAGTTCTGTTATCTCTTACACTGTACAATAAATGTTCATTCATACTTCAGCAGACATCCCATGAGGGTTGGCTTTCAAACATTATAAACGCTATAAACATAGGCTATTCCTATACTCCGCAAATTATTCAGAACAGAACATGAATGAAAAATAAAAGTATAAATACTATATAAATGCCAAACCAAAATTACTTTGTACTTCACTCGCATTTTAATATCAACGTAAAACATCATCCTTCACATGCGCAAAACGAGCAATGAGGCAGTGGTCACGCCAAACAGCACAGATTGTAGACCTACTTGAGTAGTGTAACTTTTTATATGTTTGGTTGATGGTTTTGATAGTGAACATGGCTGCAATGTCAATTTAGAAATGCTAAAATATTTTGTATGTGTGCACATGAGGTGCCTGCATGATCACTTGAATGTCATTTCCGCTTTTCCGGTCATGAGTATGAGGTAACACAGCTCTGTTTATCATATTAGACACATTAGAGTGTGTTGAAAATTATGTTATGGCGTTACTTTGTGCGTTCGCTCAGTGGCTGCTATGACACTTGTTCACACTGCAGTGTGGAAACCGAGGGTAACACAGTTATGACGCCATTGTCAGGTGCAGTGGCGCAAAAAGTGGGTATGCGCTATATGCGGCGCATAGGGGCGCAGCACCTTGGGGGCGCCAAAGCGATGGTATAATTTTTTTTTTTTAAATGTAGATGCTGTTGTGCGTTTCTAAATCATTTCTGTATTTCCTCAATATTATATAAAATTTTAGAGGACTAACAGGCTAGAGTAGGCGCCCTCATAAAATTCCATAAAATAATTTGGGATAATAATGGAATATCGTGAGTGGGCGCTCACCCGTGAGCGCTGAGCGAGCAGGAGTACAGTTGTCATAGTACTATACGCAAAGTTGTTGAAAGATGGATAAAGCAAAAAAGCTGTCGGGGGCTAAAAATAGAAAAATAAAGAGGGAAAAGGAGATGGCATGTCAAGGGATGCGACAGCATCCCACTCCATCCATCCCATTTCACTATCCACTCACTATCAAGTGTATAGTGAAAGGCAACAGGTAGGATTTAAAGTTTGGCGTCTGTGCTTGGAGGCTTGCACATATTCATGTTAACAGACCAGCTAGCGTTTGCTAACACTAGGAATGTAGCAGCCAAATGGGGGATTAAATTAAGGCTAGTTTATATGCAAAACGAGGTTGCGGAGCTGAAAACTGGAAAATATAAGGTAGCAGGCCATGTACAATAAATTACATAAATTTGGAAAACAACTAATGCAAAATAATAACTGGTAAATATAAGGAAGCAGGCACAATAAATGACTAGAAGCTGGAAAACATAACTTATGCAATATGTCTGGTTTACCATTGAATCATTAATAGATTTTGTTTTACCATTAGCTGCTGTTCATGTTAGCTGTGCTGTCAGACATGTAGGCTATAGTTACATCTACATCTGTTGGGTGACATGGAAGCTGTAATTACAGGGTCACATCTCTTTCTCTCTTTTTAAATGTATGTTCTATATATATATATATATATATATATATATATATATATATATATATACATATATGTGTCTGTGTGTGTATGTGTGTCTGCCATATTTGTACTTTTTAAAATCCAAAATGTGAATGTAATTTCAACAGCAGCACAACCTTACTGCATAATAGTTGTCTTATCTGATGCAATCACTAGGCTGATTTAAGAATTGAATTTAGGCTGCTATATTTAACAGTGAGTTCATTTCATTCAGGTGTGAGGATGGTGGATCAGGAAAGACAGGGGAAGGAATCAGGTAGGTCTAACATTAGGTGGAAGTGTAGGGGGACCACTTGATACCAACAGATTAATTTCTTAATATTAAATAATATTAATATTATTTCAGTATATATGCACATACTGTATAATTATGGTTGGCCTACAGTGGCTGATATACGTTAAAATAAACCTTTATTATTTACATCCCATACATCATACATAATGATGTCCGGCTTTTTTTGAAGGGGAAGGGGCGCCAAAATTGTTGTTGCATACCCCTCTGGCACTGGGTAGTTGCGCCCCTGGTCAG
This sequence comes from Gobiocypris rarus, assembly GCA_023029165.1. Classification (NCBI taxonomy): domain Eukaryota; kingdom Metazoa; phylum Chordata; class Actinopteri; order Cypriniformes; family Gobionidae; genus Gobiocypris; species Gobiocypris rarus. Next base: position 15,531,037 of record CM040912.1, read on the forward strand.
GTGACGCCCTCACACGTCCCAGTTCATTGGTTAAAATAGCAACTTTCTTACGATTTACAAGTAGTTGGAAACATTTGGGATATTTTAAGTACTCAACTGAACAAAATATATGGATATTTTACTGAATTTTTTTTTACATAGTGCACCTTTAATCTGTTTTTATTATTTTAGTGAAATATATTTGCATATAGGCCTATTTATTCATTTTATACTTTTTATTTATTCTGTTTTTCAAATGATATACTGACAATTTATTAATGGCTTATTTGTCATTCTTTCACAATTAACCATTATTTATTGAGATAATGATACAGCAAACAGCAATTTTACAACAACATAAATATTTCAATGATTTAGTGGTTACTAACATAACGGCTAATAACTTTACCAAATTATAACACATTTGTATATCGTTAGCATTCCACTTATTAAACATTTATGAATGGAAGCAGTGACTATTTTCTGATCTCCTCAGGCAAACCACATCTCCTGCCAGTACGTGTAGCACCTGTCGCTAATAGAGACCAAGCAGTAAAATTTAACCAATTATTGCATTGATCGTACCATTTAATGGTATTGGTTGATGCAAACATTCTTTTGGCTATTGTTGGCATGTCTGAGGACATTAGCCTTCTTTTTTGGCCTTGTAGAAGAACGAATTACATAAATGGAGTATATCTCTCTGCTGCTCAGTCTCTGGGATAGTGGCTTATTGGGTTGTGCGCAGCCTCTAGGAGAACTCTTTGTGGTTAGCACCCCTTGATTCACGGGTATAGCTATTTCCTCGCCAATGCTTAGAGCTTCAACCTAGGTTATGAGAGCATGGGACAATGGTGAATTGGTCCCTGCTTTTACAATATATCTCTTTGAAAGTGGTAGTCTTCAAAGACAGTATTTTTGCAGACTCCCGTTAAAGACTGCTCTAAGTTTCTTTAGGATGGAGCAAGGAGGTTGGGATCAGAGGATTGTTCCCCCTCTTTATCACTTTTGTAAAGAGAGTGTGTGGCTCTCCATGGATGGAGGCGATTAATTAAAATAGGGATGAGCTGTCCTTCCCCTATATTATTTAGTTTTTTTTTAAAGTAGGATTTAAGCTTTTCAAAGACACCCTTGAGTAAGAGCCCAGTTGATAGTGTTTGGATGTGTATACATACTGTATAACGTAGTGAATGTCGCTTGAAAGGAAAAGGGGGAGGTGTTGCTGTCATTTATAATGATATCTTCAGGATTACTCAGAAGTCTAGTTTCAAATATAATTCCTTTGAAGTTTTGGTGCTTTATGTAACGTTGTGTAGTGTAAATGATAAATCCCATTTGACATTTGTGTTGGCTACTGTATACAGGCCACCAGGGCACAATACAGACTTTATCAAAGAATTTGCTGGTTTTCTATCAGAGTTAGTACTGGCTGCAGATAAAGTACTAATTGTTGGTGATTTTAATATCCATGTTGACAATGAAAAAGACGCATTGGTATTGGCATTTAAAGACATTCTAAACTCTATTGGAGTTAGACAACACGTATCGGGACCCACTCATCGCCTTAATCATACTTTAGATCTAATACTGTCACAAGGACTAAATGTTGATACCATTAAAATTCTGCAGCAGAGCGATGACATCTCAGATCATTACCTAATATCATGTATACTCAATTTAGCTAAGGCTGCAAAGCCATCCCCTCGCTTCAAATATGGCAGGACTATGCCCGCTGCGACTAAAGATTGCTTTGTACATAATCTTCCTCATCAGTTCCATCTCCTCAGCATTACAGATAGCCAAGAGGAACTTGATGTTGCAACAGAAACTACTGACTCTCTCTTTACTAGCACTTTAGACATAGTTGCTCCTCGGCGTTAATAAGATTAAAGCAAATAATCCAACGCCGTGGTACAACGAGCACACTCGGGCCCTTAAAACAGCAGCCAGAAAAATGGAGCGCAGCTGGAAGAAAACAAAACTGGAGGTTTTTCGCAATTTGTGGAAAGAGAGCATGATTGCATACAGAAAGGCCATAAAAACTGCTAGATCTGCTTATTTCTCAACTCTTTTAGAAGAAAACAAACAATACCCTAGGTATTTATTCGATACAGTGGCTAAATTAACAAAGGATAAAGCTTAAACTCCTGACGTTTGTAAACAACACAGCAGTAATGACTTTATGAACTTCTTTACTAGTAAGATTGATAACATTAGGAATAAAATTATAACCATGCAGCCGTCTACTACAGTATCACTTTAGACAGAACATTGTAGTGTCACTGAGGAAAAATTACACTCATTCACTGCTATAGGAGGAGAAGAATTGGCTAAACTTGTTAAATCATCAAAATCAACAACATATATGCTTGACCCTATACCGACTAGGCTATTAAAAGAGATGCTTCCAAAGGTCATAGATCCTCTGTTTAATATTATTAATTCATCCTTGACATTAGGATATGTACCAAAAACTTTTAAGTTGGCTGTTATTAAAAAAACGCAACTTGATCCTAAAGAATTAGTCAATTACAGACCAATCTCGAATCTACCGTTTCTATCAAAAATATTAGAAAAGGCCGTGTCTTCACAATTATGATCCTTTTTAGAAAGAAATGGTATATGTGAGGATTTCCAGTCAGGATTTAGACCGTATCATAGTACTGAGACTGCTCTAATTAGAGTTACAAATGATTTACTCTTATCATCTGAACACTCTCTATTAGTGTTACTCGATCTTAGCGCTGCATTCGATACTATCGATCACAATATTCTTTTGAATAGACTCGAAAATTATGTTGGCATTAGTGGAACTGCATTGGCATGGTTTAAATCTTACTTATCTGACCGTTATCAGTTTGTAGCAGTAAATGAAGAGATGTCACACCGATCACAAGTTCAGTATGGAGTACCGCAAGGCTCAGTGTTAGGACCGTTGCTTTTCACCCTGTATATGCTACCACTGGGAGATATCATTAGGAAGCATGGCGTTAGTTTTCATTGTTATGCTGATGATACTCAGCTCTATATTTCTTCACGCCCTGACGAAACTTACCAATTCACAAGATTAGCGGAATGCATAGCTGATATAAAAAATTGGATGAATAGTAATTTCCTGCAACTTAATTCAGATAAAACTGAATTTTTAATTATTGGACAGAAAAGCTCAAAAAGTAGTAACCTAGAATACTGTCTAACACTTGATGACTGCTCTGTCAAGCCCTCGTCGTCAGTGAGGAACCTGGGTGTGCTCTTTCATACCAATCTTTCGTTTGAAAGCCACTTTTCTAGCATCTGTAAAACTGCATTCTACTATCTTAAAAATATATCTAAATTACGTCACATGCTTTCAATGCAAAATGCTGAACAATTAGTACATGCGTTCATGAGCTCAAGGCTAGATTATTGTAATGCTCTACTGGGTGGTTGTCCTGCTCGCCTAATAAATAAACTCCAGCTGGTCCAAAACGCAGCAGCTCGAGTTCTTACTAGAACCAGGAAGTACGATCATATTAGTCCAGTTCTGTCAACACTAAACTGGCTCCCTATTAAACATCGCATACATTTTAAAATCTTGCTTATTACTTATAAAGCACTAAATGGTTTAGCTTCCCAGTACTTAAGCGAGCTCTTAACGCATTATACTCCATCACGTCTATTGCGGTCTCTAAACTCTGGCCAGTTGAAAATACCTAGAATATCTAAATCAACTGCAGGCGGTCGATCCTTTTCCTATTTAGCACCTAAACTCTGGAACAGTCTTCCTAGCATTGTTCGGGAAGCAGACACACTCTGTCAGTTTAAATCTAGACTAAAAACGCATCTCTTTACTATGGCATACACATAGAACATTTTTAACTTTCTTTATTCAAATCAAATGACTGATTGTTAGGCTGCATTAACTAGGACAGCCGGAACCGGGAACACTTCCCATAACACCTGATGTACTCGTTACATCATAAAAAGAGTGGCATCCAAACTAATGTGAGTCTCTCTGTTTATCCCGAGGTTTACTGCAGTCGGCCGGATCCAGGCCGTGTCCGGATCGGATGGTGGACCTGCACCTGGACATGACCAGCTCATCCTGGAGTGTCTGCTGAGACCGTGTCCATTAGTGTCTCCTCTGAATTTGCCTCACCGGCACATCATCCTCAATTAACCCGTCTCCGGCGCAATAACTCCGATCTTTCAAGTATTCATATTCTTGTGAAATCGACGCGCCATCCTAAATGAACCCGTCTCTTGCGTGATACCCAAAATTTCGAATATTCCTATCTAATATGATTTATGACCTGCAAGGTTGCCAGAGTAATAATTATACACTGTGAATAATAGGCCAGAGGAGAACTGGCACCCCGACTGAGTCTGGTTTCTCCCAAGGTTTATTTTTCTCCATCATGCCCTGATGGAGTTTTGGTTCCTTGCCACTGTCGCCTTTGGCTTGGCTTGCTCAGTTGGGGACACTAAAATTATGATCCAAGTTACTCAACTAAATATACAAATAGAATTTATTAATTTGGTCATATATAATTCTATAAACTATCCAAATTAAACTAGCCAAATCAAATTTTGTTGCAATGTTGTCCTGTTTAACACTGTGAAGCTGCATTGAAACAATCGTCATTGTAAAAGCGCTATATAAATAAAGTTGATTGATTGATTGATTGATTGATTGATATAAACATGCAAAACTCAGATTTAAATAAAAACGTGTTTTGGAAGATTTTAACTTTTTTACTACCAGTAAAATGTCCTCAGTTGTCGGTTGTTATAATATTTCACATTTCTCATTTGGCCCCCACAAGCAGTGTTTGGGAAAGTAACTTTTAAAAGTAAAGTTTTTTATTTTTTATTTTTTATGCAATACAAAATTGCATTACTCCAAAGTGTATTGTGTTGTTGCTTAGTTACTTTTTTTGTAATGTGTTACGTTGCTTTTGCGTTACTTTTTCTCAGCAGGGCTGGGCTTGCTTGTTTATTTTTTAATAATAATAAATAAAAGTTCTATTTAAAAGGCCTTTTCACACCAAACATGATATGAATATCATCCCTCAGACTGAAGGATATGCAAATTCATGCCTGTACAGTAGAGGGCACAGCTCAAACAAACCTTTCAGTTGTGCTGCCATTCTGGATTGCAGAAGAATAGGACACAGGAGAAGACAGTTCAACACTCTTCAAAAAACAAAAAAATATTAAACACAAATATGATGTTTATCTTAAGTAATTTGTAGCTTATTCTCTCTCTCTCTCTCTCTCTCTCTCTCTCTCTCTCTCTCTCTCTCTCTCTCTCTCTCTCTCTCTCTCTCTCTCTCTCTCTCTCTCTCTCTCTCTCTCTCTCTCTCTCTCTCTCTCTCTCTCTCTCATTAACCATTTCAGTCATTTTGATTCTGGCAATTTTGGCAATTTTGGACTGAGTGGGGGAAATCTTGCTGTGAGGCGACAGTACTACCCAGCAAAACACTGTCTCACCCATTGTGTTTATTAGTATGGTCGAATTAAATAAAAGGACAGTGGTTAATAAAGTAAGATTAAATAGATAAAGTACATTTGTGTTATTTAAAATATCTAATTACTCTGCATTTGCATAATGTTCTGAGTTTTTATTTAATTGTTTTGTAGTTGTGTTTAAATACTGAATCTGTTTTTGTGCAAGTGAGATGAGTAAATGCCTGCTCACATTTAGTCAAGAAATCAAGCGTAGCGTTAGTTCCCAGTTAATTCACCCCAAGATCAGACAGTGTAATGCTCAAAAAAATTGCAGACAACCCAAGAACTACACCTAAGACTCTACATGTCTCAGTTAACATGTTACATGTTAATGGTCATGACAGTATGATTAGAAAAGATGGGTCAAGTATTATTCCAGGAGAAACCCTTTTCTTTCTATAAAAAAAAAAAAACATGGCAGCACGGCTTAGGTTTGTGAAGTTGCATCTAAACAAACCATAACACTTCTATAACAATGTCCTTTGGACAGACGTTTGGCCATAAAGTTTGGTAAAAACCAAAAGAGCATTTCAGCAAAAACACCTTTAAGCATGTTGGTGGAGGGGTGATGATTTGGGGCTTGTTTTGTAGCCACAGGACCTGGGCACCTTACAGTCATACTCCTCTGTATACCAAAGCATTCTAAAGTCAAATGTCAGACCATCTGTCCAACAGCTAAAGCTTGGCTAAAACTAGGTCATGCAACCGAACAATGTTCGGAAGATCACCAACAAATCTACAACAGAATGGCTGAAAAAGAAAAGAATCAAGGTGTTGCAATGGCCCAGTCGAAAAGTTCAGACCTCATCCTGACTAAAATGCTGTGACAAGAGCTGTGCATTAACAAATGCCCACAAACCTCAATAAACTGAAGCAATGTTGTAAAGAATGGACCAAAATTCCTCCAGAATGATGTGAGAAACTGATAAATCATGCAGAAAATTATTACTGTATAAGTATCATTTATTGCTGCTTAAAGTGGATCTACAGGAAATCCTAACTTTGTCACCCATAGTTTTTACATATTTACTTTATTTTTGCTAAATATGGCATGTGTTGTTGTTCATCTGAGGTTTACCTTACCGCCAATCCAAACTGTATGCTAACTGCCAGTCATCTCGGACTATAGTGATCCTGACTGAACTACAATAAACCACCATGTTTACACAGTGCACACAATGCCTCTGCACTTATTCCCGAATTCACTCAACAACGGAACAGGAAAGGTATCAGTCAATAAAGGGGAAAACAAAGTAACTTATTCAAAAAATAATGTGTTACTTTATTAGTTACTTGGGGGAAATAAATATCTGATTAGTACGATTAGTAATCAAAACTCACATTACTTGTAATGTGTTACCCACAACACTGCTCTCAAGTAGCCAAACCTGTACAGACACAAACATATAATATAATAATTTTACCATTACAAATATGTAGCCTAACCAGTGCAGAGGTTTTCTCCACTGATTTTAAAATGATGTTCAAAGCATTTATAAGGATGCTGATGGAATTATGGTTTGTTTATTAGCAACAAATTATTAGATGTTTGTAGTCAATGTAGTCAATGCCGTTGTGTAGCATTTACTACAGTTGACCGAGTGGATCAGATAGTCTGTGTTGGTGTAGCAGAGGATGGCAGGGATTCATTCGCATATTTATGGATCCGCATATCTAAATGAAGCAAGGGTGTAGAGTTACATTTAAGATATTCTTCAGGTGTGAAAAAAATATTTTTACAGGGGGAGAATATTTAAATATGTAATTTTGATTTTCAAAGTTGAGTTTTGATGGATACAATTATTGACTACAAGGGGACTTTAAGACTATCACAGCTAGGGCCGGGTATTGTTAAAAATCTTTCGATCCGATGCCAATTTCGATACCTCAGGTTCGATACCGGTTCCTAACGATACTTTTTTCGATACCATATATTTTAAAATCCATTTCAACATCAACAAAAATACATTAATCAAAAAACTTTTATTTTTCACCTTAATTAAAACAAATTCTAGTACCACTTCTCACTCAGGGTAACATTATTAATAATACTGGTTGTGCTTTTTGGATAGATGTGCGCCTGCAGACACTATTATTACATGTACTTTTTAACTTTTTATTAATTAAAAGAATCTTTAAAAAAAATAAAATAATAAGTCTTATAAAGTAATGAAATGTAAAATAACACTGCATAGTTTTCACTGTATAAATTGATAGATTAATGCTTAAAACTAAAGTTATTCATACAAGAGCTGCGAGTAATTTTCTCTTTGCCTTCTGTTGTTTGACATTAATGGCTCAATCGTCAGCAGGTTTATTAGACGCTGCCCCTTTAAGACCAAATGCAGCTCTAATAATATCATTCTCCCGTTGATTACTCCAAGCTATTTACGCTCATTTAAGATAAACTGTGTATAAGTGAATACTCTTCAAGCCAGCCATTTTGACATATAGGCTATTTGTTGTGTATTTGATGGTTTAGTCGCGCATAGGCTTACAAAGTCGGTCCGTTTCGCAGCGTACACACTAGGGGTGGGACGATACAGGTACCTCACGATTCAATTCTGTGGCGATATGTGGTCCACGATATGATAATATCACGATTCGCGATATCTACGATATTCAATATATTTGGAAGAAATTTCATCAACGATATATCACGATATATGTGACTGAAAAGAAAAAGAAGAAAATAAGGACATTTTATGCATTTATTAATGCCAACATTTCCAACATTAATGCATAATAGGTTCCACTTCCTGATCTCATACAGAGCAGACGTGTCTTCTATCTGCTCCCCGCTCTGCTTTGGCGCTGCTCTTTTTGTCTTTTTTTTTCTTGACTCCCTGCTTGCTGGACTCCTGAAAATACTGAAATGGAATTAATTAACTGGTCTCTCAGCGCAATTGACAAGATTTTCTCACTAAGGAAGGGTGCACCGGGAGAACCCACCTGCCCGGACGGGACCTTCGCCGCGGGCTACACGCGGGACGCCTGGAACAGCTGGCAAGTCCTGTGCCTGGAAGCCCTGTCCGTGGAGGATTTATTCATAATTGGCATTATGATAGCGGGGTTCCTATTTCTCGGCCTTGGGATTGCCCTGACCTATCGGATGATTGGTAAGACAGCTGCCAGTAAATTCACCCAGCTGCTTGTCTGTGGAAATTAAAGAGTACTTCGGGGATGTGTGTGACCGACTGAAGGTATTAGATCAAAGAGTGTCACTGATTGAGGAACTGTATCGTAACATCTCAGCCCGGACTGCGGAGACGCAGGGAAGAGTGGGCTCCATCGGGGGTCAGGCTAGTGAACTGCTACGCAGTATGTCTGGTCTGACCATGAAATTGGATGAAATGTCCAAGTCCATTCATGAACCGGACGCTCGCCACTGACGCTGAGGATCAGAACAAATTGATCGATTATGGTCCGGAAATTACAGAATCAGCTAAAATGGATTAAGATATTGACCCCCTGCTTCCTCACCCCACCGTCCAGCTTGTCCCTATCTCTCTCGGTTGGGAGGTCAGCTTGACAGCTGGGTCTTGCTATCTTGCTATCGTTCCCTGTGCACTGCCATATCTCCCCTCAAGGACAAGCCACAGAACTGAACTCGAAAACATCTTAAGTTATGGCTAACATTCTCACACAACACAGGAATCTTCAAGACTCTTACTTGCATCACACACACCTCACCCCCATCCCTGCCCCCATCCAACCGTCTGCCTCACCCTTTCCTCCTTACTATCTCCCTTACTCTGTCCCAACAAAAAATCCCATCAAGTGACCACGTGTACTGTGTGTACAATGTATGTTATGTTTGCATGTATGCTTTGCAATCTGCATTTCTTTTTTTCTGGAGAGCGTGTGGCGCTTAAATAGCTGCGGCTCGGAGGCTTGCTCCAAACTCATTTCGTTGCATTGTACTTGTACATGTGTAATGACAATAAACTTGAATCTGAATCTGAATCTGAATAATATGCATTTGCATAATAACTCACTGCCTCCTGGTCTTAAATGTAAACACTGTACATCTAGACAGATAAAAGTGGCCCTTGACGTCCAACCATCACAGGTTAATGCAACTCGTTTAGCAGACCGGAGCGCACCCTCCACTTTGGCTCTGGTATCTGCATACAATGCAGGGATGACTTTGTCTGTAAAGTGCCGACGACTCGGTATCTCGTATCTCGGTTCCAGTGTTCTTAGTGATACTCTGTGCCCTCGGCGACCCAAAGGGGAGCTTTGCTTTGAACGCAGTAGTGATTGTCGGCTGACTTGGTTTGCCCTCATTATCACCTGAGAGTAGTTCGCCGTGATAGCGAACGAGGTGCATTTGCAGATTCGTAGTGTTGCTGTTATATTTTATCTTTGCAAAGCAGTTCTTGCAGATTGCATAGTCTATATCCAGTGCCTTTCCGTCGACTGTCTCGTAAAACCCGAAGTGTCTCCACACTTTAGAGTGGAAACTAGGGGTGGGTCTTTGATTAGTTTTTTATTGTTTTCCGCCATTCTTCTCGCTTATCTTTTTTTCTGCAATTCTCTGTTGTTGTTAGTTAACTTGTGTTCTTCACCGGCCGCTGTTTGCGCCACTTTACCCCTATTTACTCGACCAGTGCCCCCCGCAAACAAAATGGTAGATATTGGGTAGTGACAGTGACACTGACAACGGGTAAATTAATCATTTTGTGTTGTAATAAAATATCGATATTGGGCGTTAGTGTATCGATTATTTATTGGGACAGAGAGCAGAACAATATATTGCAATATCGATATTTTTTTTTCCCACCCCTAGTACACACACACACACACACACCCAAAAAAGGGAAGGAATTTGCGCTAGACCGAACGTGGATATAGTTTATAATAGTTTTACTTCATATCTTCTTTCTATAATCCTTGGAAGCGAAAATAAAATACGATTAATATCACAGCCCAGCGTCACTCATTCAACTGACTGTCACTCTGTAGCTCCGCATGAGCGATCTATCTCTCTCTCAGGCTAACGGAGGATTTCATGCACTTAAAGGATTAGTTCACTTTTAAAAAAACTTTTGCTGATAATTTACTCACCCCCATGTCATCCAAGATGTCCATGTCTTTCTTTCTTCAGTCGAAAATAAATTAAGGTTTTTGATGCAAACATTTCTCCTTATAATGGAGTAAATAGACCCCAAATGGTTCAAGGTCTGAATGACAGTTTCAGTGCAGCTTCAAAGGGCTTTAAACCATACCAGACGATGAATAAGGGTCTTATCTAACGAAACGATCGGTCATTTAAAAAAAAAAATCAAAAGTTTAAGTTTTATAAGCACAAATGTTCGCCTTGCTCTGTTCTGTGATATGTGTACGTGACGTCACGTAATACGCAGTTACGTTGAAAAGGTCATGCTTGCCGTAGGCGGAAATACTGAGTCAGTGTTTTCAAATGAGCGGAAGGAGGATTCAAAATCGTCTGACATCATTGTTTTACCTTTTAACTCCCTTTTTTGTAAACGCCGTTAGGCCTGTCGCGATAGTCAATAAATCAATTAATCGCACAATAAAAAAAATGAGCTCGATCATTTTTCCGGCCGCGACAATTTCCAGCGCCCGTTTTATATCTATTTTTGCCAAGCGTTACATTATATGATCACGCTCTTATACATGTAAATTCTTGTAAGTGCGACAAGACACAAGAGAATGTACTGTATGTCAATGTCCTGTCTGTGTGGCTGCGTCTCATGTCAGCAATTCGAGGGACACTCTGACACACACACACACACATTCGACGCACAGACAGACTCGTGTCACTCCTGCTCACATTGAGTTCTCTTTTGCTCATTAACAAACAATAACAACAACAGAGAGAATTTTGAGTATTCTCATATTAGGAGTCTCAAAGGAGTTAAATAACGTCTTAAATTAACTTAAAGAGTTGTGAGGAAATGAGATCCGCGTCATGTTCTGCAGCGGCTGTTCTTAAAGTAACAGGAGCACTGATGATGTCATTAATGTTCATCAAAGAACAACGGGAACAGAGAAAATTGTAGCTTTAATGATGATTCATCTATATTTAATTTATTATTTATGCAGTTAAGAAAGGTGTTTGATAACTATTATATTTATGTATATGTCTAACAAGGGAAGGCACAGGTAAAATAATATTTATTATAATGTGGGTATGTAAAGATTGTTTTAAGTTCACTTAAATTAAAAGTTGTTTTTTTAAAGCCTAATAAATGTTGAAATTGGTAGCTTTCAATTATATTGTAATGTAACGTCATTAATGTTTCATAGAGACATCGGTGATACTGGCCTTCATTCATAAAAACAACTTATTGACTACAACACCTATTTAAAATATGCTGTCAATAATTATTTTCTACATTAATTTGGAGAGTAATTAAAATTATTACAATATCAAAACATTACAAACGTATTAATCGTTATTAATTACAGAAAAAAATTGTGATTTAAATTTTTTTATCGATTCCCAGCACTATACTTAAAACACAATCATCCGTTGCAGTTTTTTCAGCTGTTTATTCAAGTGCATTTTTTTGTTAACAGACTAAGAGTCCATTGCTTTTTTTGTTTTGGTTGTTTTGTTCATTTATTGTGGATATTTAAAATGCTTTCCATTTCAGTGTTAAATAGTCTTTAGAAATAAAAGTTTATTGATCTTTGAAAAGGTTCCATTATCATTATTTTAGATGAAAATGGTCTCCGAACGACAATATTATCGTTTATCGCAATAATTTATTGGGCAATTTATCGTCCAGCAAAATTTGTTATCGTGACAGGCCTAAACGCCGTTTGACTGAGTATGTGCACGTTCAACACCGACTCTGTATTTCCGCCTACGGCAAGTGTGACCTTTTCAACGTAACTGCGTATTACGTGACGTCACGTACACATATCACAGAACAGAGCAAGGCAAACATTTGTGCTTATAAAACTTAAACTTTTGATTTTTTTTTTTTAAATGGCCGATCGTTTCGTTAGATAATACCCTTATTCATCATCTGGTATGGTTTAAAGCCCTTTGAAGCTGCACTGAAACTGTCATTTGGACCTTGAACCATTTGGGGTCCATTTACTCCTTTATAAGGAGAAATGTTTGTATCAAAAACCATAATTTATTTTTGACTGAAGAAAGAAAGACATGGACATCTTGGATGACATGGGGTGAGTAAATTATCAGCAAAAGTTTTTTTAAAGTGAACTAATCCTTTAACTTAGTCAATACTTTCAGAAAACAATTTCAAGATGACGTTGGCTGTTGTGCTTTTACAGTGTGTAAGTGAATGTTGTGATATTACTGATCATGTGAAGATTTTGCTGCGCTGCCGAGAATACATGGGAAACACTGCATGCAAGTACAGGCTCACACCGACACAGCCGCTTGGCTTTTGGAACCGAAATTTGGCACCGAAAGATAAATCATTTTTCGATACTCAAAGTACTGAAGTTTTTCATTCGATACCATAAAAGTATCGACGTTCGGTGCCCAGCCCTAATCACAGCTAAATAAACCTTATTTTAACTTGACTCTACCAACCAACCTTCTCTAAAGACCACATGTCTCACATTTTCAAACAGGATTTTTCTGTGAAAGCAAACTTGCATTTCAACCACGAGTTAAGTCAGAAATATTTCCTTAGGGTTGTGACATTCAAAACTTTAGGGCAACTCTATCACTGACGTGGGGACAGGACATATATATTCTGGATATAGTTACCAGAGCATATGCATTGAAGTATAATTTGTTGCCTAAACTTAATTTCCAGTTCCAGTTATCCATATGGGAAAAGGCAAAGTTCTGAACAACAAAGCATCAGACTTGCACTCTCTCTCTTTCTCTCGCTCAGGGGATTGTGGGTAGCGGGAAGACTGCAGGTGCTTGAGCATGCGTGCAAAAACTTTTCCGTTTTTCTTTTTCAACTTTCATTGTTTATAGTCATTCATAAATTGAATGTAAGGATTGTTAAAGTATTTACCCGCAGACTGCACATAACGCAGGGTTGCGAGTAATAATGGAGTCAAACGACGCTTTTTCGCGTCTAACTCTCAAACACGGATTCAAGTGCATGCCACAGGAGAACATGAACATTGAAGACGTTCTGCTAGCCGTCAGTCAGAAGGTTGGTGGATTAAATATCAAATCAGCTGCCAAGATGAACAAAGCACTTCTTGTTTTTCTTACTGAAGTTGAGATGGTTGATTAATTAATCGGGACAGGGCTTGAGGTAAACAATATGTTTTTACAATTATTGCCTTTATCTAGTCCCTCCAAAAAAGTAGTTATTTCCAATGTACCGCCATTCATAAAAGGTGAAACTTTGAAAGGAATACTTCAGCGTTACGGTAAAGTAACTGCGCCGATCAAGATGAAATCTTTAGGACTTAAAAATCCTGACATAAAGCACATCATGTCCTTCTGATGATTCACGTATATAATTACGTACGCACAATATGACCCACTAGAAGTAGCGATAAAGATATCAATCGAAGGTAAAGATTACACAATCTTTATCAGCACGGAACAGATGTGCTGTTATGTTTGCGGTGACCATGGTCATGTTTGGCAGACGTGCCCTAGATCTGTTAACAGTGCATGAGAGGACAGCTCTAATGTGCGAGAAGAGACAAACTCAGAGCCTCAAAACCAAGAGGAAAATACAAACGATGGCAAACAACCAGAACAGAGAGCTGAGATTTCTGATGTAAGTCAGTCAGAAAACGCAGTTTCTCAGTCTAAAAGTGAGGAAAGTACCTGTTTACTACAAAAAGACACAGAAGAACAAAGTATTGTGACAAATGAAAATGAATCTGAAGAAGGGAAATTTAGTCAGTGGTCAAATGTAAGTACAGATAATATTCTGTCAGATGATGATTTAGATCATGGAAGTGAAAGTGAAGGGAGTTTTGTTGACATGGAAGAAACCGTTTCACAAGCAGGATCTTTAGAAACGAGTGATACAAACTCTAGACTATATTCTGTAAAACAAATTAGTATCTTCCTTGATAAAACTAAAGGCACCAGGAATCCCCAGATGGAAATGTTTTTTTTTAGATTTGAAAAGCTTTCTTGCCTCTTCTAAATATGTAATGACAAATGCAACTCTTGAAGAATTCAATAGACAAAAACGATATTGTCTCAAGAAAATTATGACAAAAGTAAAAAAGATGATCCAACGTAGCAATAAAAAAGTGTAACAGGTTAAGATGAAGCTTGCAATAATGGTACTCAGCTGCATTAATATTTCCCTGTTAATAATTATGGCATCCTCGAACATTGGATCCTTAAATGTTAATGGATGCCGTAGTGTAGGAAAAGATTTGCTCTTTTTAATTTTTTAACTTTAAAGAAGACAGGTGTAATCTTTTTACAGGAAACTCACACTGATAAATATAACCAGACAGAATGGCTTAGTGAGTGGAAAGGGCAGGTTTTTCTCAGCCATGGGTCAAATGTCATTGCTGGTGTTGCTATTCTGATATCTGCTAAACTCCAAGGACAGGATTTCAGTATGATAGATATTATACCTGGTAGAATGCAACAAGTAGATATTTTTTTGCAAGGTTTATCTTTTTCATTCATTTCATTCATATGTTTACGCCCCTAACGTTGGATCTGACAGAATTGAATGCTTTAGAAAATTACAAGAAGTGATTAATGGAATTCCCCAAGAAAGAGTAATCGTTGTAGCGGGAGATTTGAATTGCACTATTGATCATACAGTTGATCGGAATCACGATGAGCCTCACCCAAAATCATCAGAAGCGCTTAGAAATGTTTTATAATATCATGCACTTGTTGATGTGTGGAGAGAATCCTTTCCTGAAGAAAAACAATACACATGGTTGAAGATGAGTTCAAAAATTATATCTGGAGCCAGGTTAGATAGAATCTATGTTCAAAAAACTAAAAGACAGTATTATCTTAACAGCAGTATTAGTCCCACACCCCTATCTGATCATCACTACATATCTGTCACGGTAACAACATTGAATACTCATAATAAATCTTACTGGCACTTTAATAAAAGATTGCTAAAAGATCACTCGTTCGTGCACTCTTTTACTCTTTTCTGGAGAGCTTTGAGAGAGAAGGTCACAGTTTAAATCCTTAAGCCAATGGTGGGACATTGGAAAAATCCAGATGAAGTCTTTCTGCCAACAGTATACACAAAATAATACGAATGAAACTAAAAAGAAGATAAAACTTTTGGAACAAAACATTTTAAAGCTAAGTAGTTCCATAAGTGGAGAAGATGGGAAAAGTGAAGATCTGCTTGAACAGAATAAATTTATTTTAAAAAATCTGTATGAAGAAAGAGACCAAGGAGCAATAGTTCGAGCAAGAATCGCTCAACTTCACAACATTGACACTTCCTCAAAATTCTTTTTTGCCTTGGAAAGGAAAGTTCGAGAGAGAAAAGCAATCGATCATCTTAAACTACCTGATGGGAGAGAGACATCAGATAAAGAGGAGATTATCTTACAAGCCTTGTCATTCTACGAAAAACTTTACAGTGCTCAGTCTTGTGATCCTAAAGCTGTGGAACATATTCTTAATTAATGATATCCCTAAATTAAATGACGACAACAAGAAAGAACTGGAACATTCACTGTCATTTGAAGAACTAAGTACAGCTTGTGAACAAATGTCTGCAGGACGATCCTCAGGGTTGGACGGTCTGACATCTGAATTTTACAGAGTTTTCTGGTCACTTATTGGACCTGATTTACATTCTGTTTTTACTGAAAGTGAAAAATTGAAAGTTTTACCTCTGAGTTGCAGAAGAGCCGTAATAACTCTATTACCTAAAAAAGGTGACTTAAGGTCCTTAAAAAATTGGCGCCCCATCTCAATTTTAAACACAGACTACAAGATACACTCAAAGGCATTAACGAATCGGCTGAAAGAATGCTTGGCTTCCATAGTCCGTGAAGATCAATCATACTGTGTTCCAAAACGCTCCATCTTTGATAACTTGTCTCTGGTGCGTGATCTACTACAGTTAAATGACATATACAAGCTTGATGTTGGACTTCTGTCACTTGACCAGGAGAAGGCTTTTGACAGAGTCGACCATCACTACCTCTTTAATACTCTGACTGCCTTTGGGTTTGGAGAGAAATTTATTTCACAAATCCAGCTACTATACACTGATGTATACAGTATGTTGAAGATTAATGGAGTTTTAACAAGAACCTTTCCAGTGTGCAGAGGTGTTCGACTAGGCTGCAGCCTTTCTGGACTTTTATACACCTTGTCCATAGAGCCCTTGCTGAGACTTTTGAGGAAAATTCTACATGGCATCTCAGTTCTTAATCCTGATATCTCAGAAGTAACTAACATAAGCCTTACAGCTTACGCTGATGACATCACCGTGATAATACGATCTCAAGAAGATATTGAGCACTTGAAAATGAGTCTTGACCTGTATCAGAAAGCGTCTTCAGCACAGGTGAACTGGAATAAAACCATTGCATTACTTCTGGGCCATTGGCAAGAAGAAAGTCCACCTCATCATCCTCAAATGTGCCAGTGGAAAACAGACGGTTTTAAAATGCTTGGAGTCTTCTTTGGTACTGATCAAAACATGACAAAGAACTGGGATGAAATAGCAGAAAAAGTGTTGGGGAAACTTCAGAAATGGAAGTCGATTCAACCTCAGCTGTCCTATAGAGGAAGGGTATTAGTTATTAATAATTTGGCTGCTTCGATGTTGTGGCATCGTCTGTCCGTTTTAGACCCTCCAACAGACCTTTTACAACTACTCCAGAAACACTTTGTGGAATTCTTTTGGGGAGGATATCACTGGCTGAATTCAGGAGTCTTGTGTTTGCCAGTATTTGAGGGAGGTCAAAGCCTTATTCATCTAGTCTCAAAAGGGAAGGCAATGAGATTACAGATAGCTCAAAGATTGCTCTATGATCGAAACCCTCAGCCATGGATAATGTTCAGTTTAGCCATTTTACGGAACTCTGGTGGAAGAGGACTTGACAGACAATTATTTCTGATGTCAAATGAAATGTTTAAAAATGTCTCTTTTACTAGTTTCTATAAGAATTTCTTAAGTGTCTGGAATCAATTTAAAATGGACAGAGAAGAGCATTTTGGCCTTGAGGAACCACTTTTTTATAATTCATGGTTTTACCAAAAAGTTATATCAGATTCGGTATCTGGAAAGAAAATGGAATTCATTACAAGAAATTTGTAGACAAGTTGGGGGGAAATCTGAGAGAATTGTTGGAAATATCTTAAACAAGCTCCAGTGTTACTTTCCAGTGTTACTGAGACAGTTTATTGAGAGGTTTCTGTCTACTGGGTTAAAGCAATGCCTCTTTCCTGAGGTGTTTATTACTCCACATATTTATCAAGATGATAAAGACGAAAGACCGCTCTTTTCATTTCGAGAGCTAGAACACGAATCATTTCTAGAAATAAATAAAAGACAAATATATATTGTATGTGTTAAAATTACATTTTCTAGACAACTAATAGAAGAAAGATACAAAATGGAGAAGTTTCATCTGTATCCCAAGAACAGTCACCTTCTTGACGGTTGTTTTATAAAAGTCCTTTACCTAAGAAAAAATTACCTAAAGAGAAAATTGTACTCTCTCAAATTTTTTGATTGGTCAAGCAAAATTATCTATTTGGAAGGCATATAAAATTGAAAATGAAGGAAGAATTGTTCATATATTAGCCTTGTTTAAAGCTTTGGTTAAATCTAGAATTAAATTAGAATATGAATATTATAAAATGAATGATGATATGATAAGTTTTCGAATGAAGTGGTGCTTAAGCACAAATTTGTTTTCTTTGATGGAGGATGGAGAGTTACTTTTCCAGTGGTAGTAATGGGAAAGGTGTAAAGTTATATTAAACACCTTTCTTCGTTTAATGTTACAATGTCAAATAAAAAGATGTTTTAAAAGTCAAAAAAAGTCTCTCTCTCTCTCTCTCTCTCTCTCTCTCTCTCTCTCTCTCTCTCTCTCTCTCTCTCTCTCTCTCTCTCTCTCTCTCTCTCTCTCTCTCTCTCTCTCTCTCTCTCTCTCTCTCTCTCTCTCTCTCTCTCTCTCTCTCTCTCTCTCTCTCTCTCTCTCTCTCTCTCTCTCTCTCTCAGCACACCAGGTTACATAAACAGTTATAACAAAAAAATATTGCAGGGTATGATTCAGGAGTTTTATTTATGTATTTTAGTCTAATGTTTCAGTGCACTACTGAATTGTTTCCACAGGGCCACAGAACGAACACAGTAGTGGGGGTGGGGTTCATGTCCCTAACCCCCATCTTGCACATAAAGCATTCACACACGTTCCAGCAGCTGTCAAATGCAGACAGTTGGCTTTACAGTGTGATTGGGGATTTACGTAGCATGTGATAATCACACAGCCCACCTCTTTTTCGTTTTCCTTTTTTTCCTTTTTTTTTTTTTATAAATATAAAGCAAAAAAAGGAATAATTTAACATAGGACAGATTACAAATATCTAGACAATTACAGTATTATAAGGTCTGTCTATATTGAAATTAAATTCTTGGATTGACTTCATAGATACTGTAGAACCTACTGTGCACTATATTAAAAATCTATTTTAATCATACCCTCATTAGGGGTTGAGCCCCAAATACTGAAATCCTAGAATCGCCCCTGAATAGGAGCAAATGTAATTGTCAGGCTATGTAGAACTACATAGAGTGTATGTATGGAGTTAGTGGAAAAGCTTGTAGAGAAAAATAGAGAAAAAATTAAAGAAAGAATTTTTCGTTCTTTACTTGGGGGTAAAAATAAGTTTGAAATACCTTTGCAGCATTTTACTGTTAGCGAACATCCCAATGCTGGCCAAGCTGTTGAGAGCAGTGTTTGGACAAATATTGAAATATGTTTTGTGCACTTTCCCCTCAATAACAAAATAAACATGCAACAAAAAATGACAGTGGTAGAAAAACAGCAGTTAAGAAAGCATCCAATCATAGCGATGTATGTTTGCACAAGCTCTGCAATTCGGTCAAGTTGTGTCACATGTATTTATGCCACTTCACACAAATTTATAAGAAAGCAGCTTTATAGTTTTAAACATGAAAAAATATGTCAGTGTCACTTTCAGTTACAACTTACGTCATACCTTGACACGATTAACAGAAGAACAGAAGAAATTAATCCTTATGAATACCACATTAAAGAAGATGGAGCCTCATAGACAACCTAGCAACCTAGCCAACCTATTCTGTACGATGATATAATGAAAAACACTGGCTGGTCATGGTAGCACCAGCTGCGCTGCCCTAAGGACGGCCCAAGGATCATATACACATTCAAAGGTCTGTGTCAATGTCAATTTACCATCTGCAGTAGCTTGTTTCCAGGTGTCAGGCGCCCCTGGGCCCCATTGGCCCTTTCATCCATAATATGTCCTTTCCTTTTTTCTGCAAATACCTAGTCATGGGAAATTCCACTGTGTACTTCATTTGAATTCTGCATTATTATTATTATTTTGTGTTATTTTTTTCAAATATTGGGCATGTAAGCAGCTGCCAAGGTTTTTGAGGTTTTTGAAACAACTATCCCCCATGCGCAAAGCAGATTTCAGGGGAGAGAACATGGGGAAAAAGACAGAACAGAGAAGCAAAAAATGCCAACAAAACTAAAACATTTAAGGCAGTTTGGACAAATAACCTTCATCAAAGCATGCATGAGTTGGCAAAGAATGAACACTATGAAAGGTGGGAGTGATAATACAGTCAGCTTTGTTTCTCCTTATCAGCTTTTGGCGATTTGGCTGTGGCTGTCTGTTTTTTGTTTGTTTGTTTGTTTGTTTGTTTTTGGACAGAGCAACAATTTGATGCAGTATCCGTATACTTTTGGGAAATGTTGCTAACACTTGTAGTTGAGGTTCAGTTTTTCAGTGGATTTAGGTGTTAGTCCAGTCTGACTGGATTACTGAACCTCAACTACAGGTATTTATGTTTCCATCTGCTGGTTGAATTTAATATGTTTAGTGTTTCAGCAAAAAAATAAAAATAAAACAATAAAAAAATTATGTAACTCAAATGACTACGACAACAAAATAATTGAAAGCATTCAAAAAAATCATTGTAGTTAGAGTTTAAATTACTTTTCATTGGTTATACACGTAGCCCAGTCATCAACTAATCTGCAATGTCAGTCATACAGCAAGATTTAAAAGTAGACTAATATACACCATCCACTTTTGTGACATATGTTGTCAAATGGCAGTCAGAGAGATCATCACCACTCCTCACTAAACCATGTTTGCTTTCATGCACAGATCTTAAATACCAACAATATTCAGCTGACTGTGTCCTTCACTATACACCATATATTTATCATGCATATTTCTAAAAACTTTTTGTATGCAAATCTTACAATGAGATTTGTGAACAGCAACACTAATCTCAGTATGGCATGCCTTATCACTAATAAGAAACAATTTGAATAGTTACTATTGGGATAGAACTAGTAAATTGTAGCAAAGGAATGATTGCTATATATAATCAGTAAGTACTGACTATTTGAATAGATACTAGTGGCTAAAATAAGAACTAGTAGCCAATCAATTAAATAAGTGAAATTGCAACTGATAGCCACTAGGCTACTGAATAACTTTCAAAGCCTTGAAACTTGCAGATAAACAAGTAAAAACCAAAGTCAAAAGACATATAGAGGCAGTACCTGGTGGGCAGTTGCATTCAGGTGGTGATACTTGACGGGCAGTCCTTTTTCTAACCAAGTGCTCATACGATCGCTGTCAGATAAAACAGACAAAAAATCAAGTGAACAATGAGCCCTGAATGAATAGTGACCACATGACTAAAGTCATTTCGTGTTTCATGAGTAAAGAAAGATGTTCTGTTGACTTAAATGAGTTATGGCTGTGGATGCATTACAAACCTGTGATAGCAGTTCGTCCACTCGCGCCTGTAGCATTGAATTAAACTGATCCATTGAAATCCCAGGGCTTAAAAGCGGCGCGCCACTTCCAATCTCCAGATCCACGATTCTGTCTTTAATCTCCCTGGTCTGGGAACTCAGCAGAAAGCAAAAGACGAAAGACAGAAGAGAAAACACAAATGGCATCACATCCACGGTAGCTCTAAGGCAGTGCCGCCGCTTAGCAGAACCGGTGTCGTTCTCCATTTTCTCCTGTTTCCTTGACTCTTTATTTGCTTCTAAAACCCTCATTACTCTCTCTCTCTCTCTCTCTCTCTCTCTCTCTCTCTCTCTCTCTCTCTCTCTCTCTCGGCCGTATACTACTATGCGCAATCTCCAGTAGCGACGGGAGAAGAATGACTGAGATTCTATCACTGTGTATTATTTTATTCCGTCTCAAAACGACTAACAAGCCGAGCGCGCGTCCTACGCACAAAACGGTGCGCGTTCATTCATGACAGTGTGAGCGGTGACTGGTTTTACGGCTCGTGCTAACCCTCCACAAACTTGTTGTACTACTGTAAAGAAACCCACGCGTTGTAGTCTAGCCTGAGTCTTACGACTACCACTGACAGATTTTGTGGCAAGAGATGTTAAACCGCAGACGAGCGACGAATGCTTTGCACATTCCAAACAATCCACTCAACTCCGGATCAGCATAGAGAACCTTTGGAGCTCACAGATGCTGTGCCCTCTTTAAATCACCAGCTGGGTCTTATTTATATTTCTCATGTGAAGTAGTAAGAGAGTACAAAATGTTTCAACTTCCATAGGACAAGACAGTATTCAGAATTATGCAGATGCACGGGGCATTGTGATAAAATATAAGGGGAGTGATATTTTTGTGTTTTATAACTTAATTTATTATAATATCAATATAAAATATTTGTCTGGTACCTAACATTAAAAATATAAGTACACAATAAATACACAAAACATAGGAGTGTATGTTAGTCACAGACTAACATGTGTGTTCAAGTGCTTTTTTTTGTGGGTAGAAGTAGTAGAATAGTCAGAATGGAAGGTGTGACATCTCTCCCCATCTGATCAGGCATGAATTGCTAGTTTATTAGATGAAAAAGCTTTGCTTTTCATTTCAACCAAACATTCCAACGGTAGTAGCACAGACCTTTGGCTGCCTGTTGGTAATTTTAGCATGCATGAAAGATCCATGGAACTCAATCTAGCTAAGTCAGAACTTCTCTTCTGCCGTACCAGCCAGTCCGAAGGTACAGCACAATTTCACTATCCAGCTAGGATCATCAATAATAATCCCAGTCAGATCAGACAGAAATCTTGGGGTAGCCTAATCTTGATAAGATGATCAGATGACTTTCAAAGACCACATTGAAAAGACAGTATGTTCATGCCATTGCATTGCACAGCACCAGGAAGATCAGGTCCTTCCGAATTGAGCAGGCTCTACAACTCCTTGTCCAGGCTTGTCATTTCTAGACTGGACTACTGCAGTGCTCTTCTGGCGGGACATGTGCAATCAAACCTCTACAAATTATTCTGAATGATCTTCAATGACCCCAAGAGAGCCCACATCATGTCTCTACTTATTTCTCTACATTTGCTACCAGTTGCTGCTTGCCACATGTTCAAGACATTGATCCTTGCTTACAAAGAACAGCCATGGGCTTTGCCTTTGCACCCTTAAAATCTCCACTTCTTCTAACAAGATTACATTCTGACCTGAGGCCTGTTGCACAAAGCCGGTTTCAATTGCTACCTTGCTAAGTTTGAGATTCGTTTGAGCAAGGCTCAAGAAGATAGATTTTTAGGTTTTTAGATGTTCTTATCACCATGGTAACTATAGTCTGTGCCGGGTATACTGTTATGGACTTTTTACTTGACTATGGTATCATCTGTTCTTTTTTATGCTGTAGTATGTTAGGGTGGTGGGATTTCTGAGAGGGACAAAACTGATTAGGAGGGCTAATTCAGTACTGGGGTTCCCTCTGAAATTGGGCAAGAGAGGATGGTACGAAAGCTGTCTTCCATTATGAATCATAAATCTCACTGTTATGAAACATTGCGGGCTGTGCAGCTTACATATGGAGACTTATTTCTCCACTGTGCTCAAAAGAGAGACATAGAGAGTGTTTTTGCTGTATCTGCTGTAAGACTGTCTAATCCAGGGGTTGTGGGCAATATTAGCTGTTAGAGTATGCATCGATTTGCACTTCAAATTCTAACCGGAAACAGTAGACCAAACGGGTATCTTTGGAACACTAATTTAAACGATTTGGGACATACTAATTATATTTTCTAGGACGGACTGGGACAAACCGATAGTCCTGCAGAGTTTTGCTCCAACCCTAATCAAACACACCTCAACAAGCTAATCAAGGTCTGAAGGGTTACTAGAAAGATACAGGTAGGATAGTTTTTATCAAAACTCTGCAGGACTGAGTCTAATCAAAGTTGATCTTGAATTGGTGTATACTGTGCCATAGTGTTGGTACATGTTTTGTTAATCAAAGTTGACTATTTTATTTCTTTTAGTTAAACTTATAGCATGTGTTGCTGCTATGACATGAATTCCCCAACTTTAATCAGTCCAATCATCTTAATCATCTAATCAGCTGTGAGCAAAGTGACATTAATGATGCAATAAAGCCACTCAAGATTCAAGATTCAAGATTCAAGAGTTTTATTTGTCACATACACAATTATATACAGAATATATAACTGGCAGTGAAATGTAAACAGGTCCGCTCCATAGACAGTGCAAATAACAGTTACAAGAAACACAAGGAGGAAATTAAAAATAGAAATAGAATAAAAAGTACTCAACATAGAATTATAAGTAATCAAGTAAAAGATAAAATAAATAACTAACTGGTTAACATAAAATATATATATATATAAGTAAAATGTGCAAACAATGGGTATAATGTAATGTGCAAACAGAAGTATAATGTGCAAACAGGTTTAATTACTGGTTGTTACACAGTAACAATAAGAACAAAGTGCAGTGCAATGACAGTATGTGGATGTAATGTTTAAAACCGGATGTTTATGTGTGTGCGGGGTGAAGTGCAGTCACGTGACTGAGTTCAGGAGTCTGATGGCCTGGGGAAAGAAACTCCTCCTGAGTCTTTCAGTTTTTGCCATCAGGCTTCGGAAGCGCTTACCAGATGGCAGCAGGGTGAAATGAGAGTTCGCAGGGTGGGTAATGTCTTTGATGATTTTGGTAGCTCTCCCTCTGCAGCGTTTGGTGTAAATGTCCTGCAGAGACGGGAGAGCTGACCCTGAGATGCGCCTGGATAAGCGCACCACTCTTTGCAGGGCTATGCAGTCATGACTGGTGCTGTTCCCGTACCACGCTGTGATGCACTGAGTCAGAACACTTTCTATCGCCCCTCGATAGAAAGTTTTCAGGATAGCTGGTGAAACCCTGAATTTCCTCAGCTGGCGCAGGTGGTACAGTCTTTGCCTGGCTTTTTTAACCTGTGTCTGGATATGTGCAGTCCAGGTCAGGTCCTCGGAGATGTTCACACCCAGGTATTTGAAGCTGTTCACTCTCTCTCTACCGGTGTCCCGCTGATCATGAGAGGGAGTATGACCGTTGCTGTCTCTTCCTGAAGTCCACAATCAGTTCTTTGGTCTTGCTAACATTCAGAGAGAGACAGTTGTCCTGGTTATCTCCCCTGTATCTCTTCAAATTAAAAGTGAAATAAATGTATTGACTCATTTGCCCATCTTTTTCTGCTAATCGTTTATTCGACCATTTGAAAAGACCAACAGCACAATCTAGTGTTTATAACATGTAGCACACTCTACACAGAGACCAATTATGCCTAGAATTTATGGTACAACTATACCTTTAGCTGTACCATTGTAGGTTTATTAAACTCAATTTACCCCTATGACTATTGAGCATCATTGTTGAAAGTGACTGAAAACACTTTTGGTAATTGATATATAATTTTTATAACATTTTGGTAACGCTTATGTAACTGTCTATCATTTATTTTTTGCTAAACAATGGTAATTTTCGTCAAATCTGAGGGTTTCAGGTGAGCGGATCTAAAACAGTTTTTTTGCAAGATAAAGATAACAATTATAATGTACTCTTATGAATTTCAAATTTGGTAAGAAATAGTAATACATTTATAATACATTTATAATGACAAGGGTCTAATTTCAGAGTCACCAAAAAACACAATTTTGTGTTTTTTACTGAGCAGATTCATAAATGACAATAAGTGCATGACAACATCACACCTGCTGTTTTCTTTTTAACAACCCCAGAAATAAATGATGAAAAATGATACAAATAACTTTGTATAATAAACAACATCCTTGTAAAATATCCCGCAAAAACCAAGAGAAGACAAAAAAGGGGAATCAAATCTCCAACGAAGGTACAAGTCTCAACACATGAAAGAAAAGGGTTCCACACATTTCATAAAATGCGTTAACAGTCTCTGTTTGAGTGTTAATTTTTTTCCAGGTGTAGGGACACTAAGTCTTTTAACCAAGAAGAATGGGAGGGGGGGTTTACAATGTAACAAAATATAGTTTGTCAATATAGCCTATATATTATATATATTCTGGCGACCAATGAAGCAAAAGCAATAATACACTCTAAAAAACGTTGGGGTTAAAAATAGTGGGTCATTCTGTTGGGTTATTCCGAACTTTTATTGAGTTGTTTCTATAACAACTCTGTCAGTTGGGTTAAAATTCAAATTTCAACGGCTGCCCGCTGCAACTGTGACAGAAGATACACGGGTAAGTTAGCCTAATATTGGACTATATGTAATGTGTTTTCCGTTATAAAGTGACTTTAAGCTCCTTACATAGCCTAGTACTATTGCCGCTTTTTCCCAAAAATATGTTTATATCTCCCCCTGGCGAGTGCTCTTTGTACGCTGTCACGCTGTATCTTTGACGATCCGATGCTTTAGTTTTATAGCCAGCACAAGCCCATTTCTTTATTTTAAAAAGAAATACTCGTTGTGATCCCCCTCCTCACTTTTTCTGTTCTTTCCAATCATTTTTGGGAAGTTATTCATGTTTTCAGATATTTAACCGACGAGCTCGGCTTCAGGAACCAGCGGAAGCCTCGTCTGGTGTTCTGTCGATCTGTCCTACCTTGTTAGGCTACCGTAGCGCAAAATGATAGCCATATCTATCGGTTCATCCTACCACATCGTAAAATCCTACTGTGCGTTTCGGCTTCGCGTCTCTGACTACATAAAATAATTTGGTGTAACTTTGCCGAAGATTCTTATTAGGCTATGGTAGTAGGGTGATTTTACAGTGCAAAGTAACGTTACCTCATCAGATTCTCCTATGAAATAAATGGGTAGGATAATTTTACGGTGCAAAACACCCCATCAAATTATTCTACCCGTATGAAATAAACAGGTAGGATACTTTTACAGTGCAAATTACCTCACCAGATTGTTCTACCAGTATGAACTAAACAGGTAGGATACTTTTGCAGTGCAAAATACCTCATCAGATTGTCCTACCAGTATGAAATAAAACAGGTAGGATATTTTTTTAGTTTTTAATCTGTAGTCCCTGGACAGATGTCACAAATTTACCCAAAAACAGATGATAATGTAAAGTGATTATATAAATTGTTAGTTGTTGAGATAACTTATAATCAAGAAGAAAAATATAGAAAATAGTTAATTAATCAAATTAATTACAAAATCGTGCAACAGAGGCACAATAAAAAACAAGTTAAACAATAAAATTAGTTATTAATATAAATATGAACTAAATAAGACCACATTGTGCTGCAGACCGTTATCAATACAAATACACTCAAACTAAACCCCACATTTTTTGCAGATAAAAACATTTAGTCGGTTGAAGTTGCAAGATTTAAATTGTGGCCATCTATTGCAGCTCTCACACTGTACCTGAAAATAAAAGAGATTAATATATTTGTAAATGAGTACATCTAAAACAATATAGAATCTAAAAATCTGAAAAGATTTAAATAACAAAAAAATTAAAAATAATTATCATTTTAATAACAAAATTCTACACACACACACACAAACAAAAAAAACATTGCACATAAAGTTAAACTATTGCTTTTTGGGTGTGTGTATTATAAGTTGTATACCATTTCAATCATGCTTTCATTGGGGTCGTCTTCCAGCATGCTGCAAAGCACACAGTACTCCTCTGCATTACCTATAAATTTGTTAACATGAATAAAATAAATATGAATTCATTGGGCAATCATATCATAGTGTACTAAATGTCAACATAAATGCAATGAAAAATACTATGTCAGACCTGTCCTGAAATTACATTCTACATTCTTGGATTACTTTTTGCATCCTTCAAGTTATGTTCTACTCTATGATTTTCTTCTCTATCCCCTCTGTATATTTGGATATTCTTACTTGATTAAATACAATGTTCAGAGTAAAGATAGCATCTACAGAGGTGTACTACATGACATACTGTACATTACAATATTACTACGGTACTACAGAATTAAAACAGCACTCACCTCGACATCCAAGAAGTTTGCAGGCTACTTTCATGTGTGCTGAGCTGACCGCTTCAGGCGTAGTCTGAACATTACTGATCGTTCCTGTCAGCAGGTATTGTTCAGCAAACTGAAACATTAATTGACAGATGATTTAATTAAATTCATTACAACATTTCCAGATCTGAAGACACGTGTGCAAATATATGAACACATACATTCAATACCAAAACTCCACAACTGCTGGAATCCATCTGCGGGTCGTGCTTCAGGGTCCGTAATTGCCACTGTGCTGTTTGCTCATTACACCTCAGTTTAAAAAAATTCCTAGATGTCGTCGAGACATTTGTACCGTTTAAAATCAGCATAAAAAAAGAGTAACAGTTCTAAAAAGGTTACCTCCAGTTCCGTAGAATTTTATGTTCGTAGGAACGTTCATTTTCCATTGGGTCAATCAGAAGGAGTGTTTTTTCAGGCATGTTGATAATCTAGAATGTCATGTAATCATAAATAAGGTTATTGAATATTTTTAGATCACCACTAATAACTACAGGAAGAGATTTTGATTTTTAACAAACCTTTATTACAAATAACCTAAACTAATACATTCAGTTCCTACCTACCAGAGTACAAAAATACACACATTCAATATATCAAATACCCAAATGACTACCAATAAAAAATCATTCCAAAACATGTGCAAACTGTAAACTCTCATCAATAATTTCACACAGGGCCCCCTTGTAACACCAAATCAATTCAAAGGACAGAAGATCTCCCATAGCCTTATAATACCGAAAGTCAATTAAAACTCTAGATTTTACTAGGTTAAGAAACACCAGTTGCAAATTAACACTTGAATTGCGTTCAATTATTATTTTCTAGTGTCATATATCGCCTTCTTCGCTTGACCCAGTAAAAAGTTCAGTAATTGACAACAAAATCGACGTCTCCGGGTGTATTTAACTCCACAAATAAATATTTCCAGAGAAAAAAACTCATCAAAACAACCAAATAAACTCTTTAAAACCTGAAACAATGGTAAAAGTCTGTTACAATACATAAAAGCGTGAAATATGTTCTCCTTTTGAAAGCAAAAAGGACATTCATCGTTAATATCATGGTTTATGACTGAAACAAGTGCATTCACAGCAATCGCTCCATGGAGGATCCTCCATTGTAAGTCACCCACTTTTTTTTGTAACGGTGGCTTATATAATGCTCGCCATTCTGGCTTGACGTCCTCCCCTAAATGGAGGGCAGAACGCCAAGGAGTGTCGACTCTTTTATGTAAAGCCATCTTATTCAGTGTTTTAACACAGTTTTTGTACAAAATCTTGCCAGACACAGGATTAGGACCCATTAATGTCACCAAATTGGCCTGTAAAAAAACACTTTCACACTCTTCAAAATCAGTCAATAAAAACAAATCAGGAAAAGGGTCATTACAATCTGGAGTAATTAACCCTTGAGTGTAATCTTCCAGTAATTTAACTTCTTCCGACGTAAGTGCTGACTTCCATTTTTGAAGTAGTTTGGCTGTTATGCGTTTCGAATTTAACCCCAAATGTCTGGCGACCACATCAACATTCTCAAAGTCCAGTCCAGCCAGTTTAAATAATTGTCCAAGCGTTAATACTCCAGCATTCAGAAGAAGATCACAGATAGCAGGGAATGTTTTGCCTTGATAGGTCCAAACGCGATCCATAAACCAGAGGTTCTTGTAGCAACCAATGCAGAGAGGTCATAGAGCTGGGTCTCTGCACCTTGAACAATGACCAAACTTTAAATAAGTTCTGATAAAAAATGGGCAGTTTAGACAAGTCCATCTTTTGCGGATTCAACCAAAACAAAGATCTCTCAAAGTTTAGACCTCTGAAATCTCGCAAAATAATACAAGCAGCATATTTCCAGTTTGAATCCACTGGTCCAGTCAACAGCCTTTGCACAAACTGAAGCCTAAAGGCTGCTATTCTGCTCTGTATATGCATTAAGCCATGCCCTCCTTCTTCTTTGGGTAAATACAGAACAGCTTTCAACACCCAATGCATCCTGTCCCAAAAAAAATCAACAAAAATAGATTGTAACCTTGGCAGTAAATCTCGCGGAGGATCCACACAATTAAGTCGATGCCATAAAACAGATGAAACTAAATTGTTTATGATTAATACTCAACCTTTATATGACATTTTAGGGAGCAAAAAACTCCATTTATTAAGGCGACCTTTAAACTTCTCCACAATCCCTTCAAAATTCTTTTTCATAAACATTTCATCCCCTAAAAACACTCCCAAATAGTGTATGCCTTCCTTGGTCCAGGATAAACCTTCTGGAAGTTTTGGTTCCATATTGGCCCAGCTTCCAACCAATATTGCTTCACTCTTGGACCAGTTTACTTTTGTGGCAGATATTTTTTCGAAATTTTCCAGGATCTCCAACAGGATATTTACATCTCTCTGTCCATTAATTAAAATAACAACGTCGTCAGCATATGCTGATAACTTAAAAACATTCGTACAACATGGGACATGTAATCCAGACACTTGTGCTCTTAATTTATGTAAAAGGGGCTCTATAGCCAAAGTATACAGCATTCCAGACAAAGCACAGCCTTGTCTGATACCTCTAAACAAATTTCCATTAATTTTTAAAATACTTTCGACATCATTATACAACACTTTTATCAAGGAAATAAAATCATTGCTAAAACCAAAAGCTGTTAAAACATTCCATAAATACATGTGTTCCACTCTGTCGAAAGCTTTTTCTTGGTCGATGGACATAAGGCCAAAGTCCAGTTTTATGTGTTTACCTATATCTAAAATATCCCTAATAAAGGAAATATTATGAAAAATTTGTCTCCCTGGAACACAATACGTCTGATCAGGATGAATAATTTGACTTATAACTTCACTCAATCTACTAGCCAAAACTTTAGAGAGTAATTTGTAATCCGTACACAGCAAGCTCACGGGTCTCCAATTTTTTATCTCATTTAGATCACCTTTCTTTGGCAATAATGTGAGAATGCTTCTTCTACAACTTAGAGGTAGTTGCCCATCGACCAAACTTTCATTTATTACCTGCAATAAATCTGGGCTCACTTCTGCCCAAAACGTCTTATAGAATTCAACTGGTAGCCCGTCTATTCCAGGTCCTTCCATACTTTGAAGTGCCTTTTCTAATTCCTCTAAAGTGACAGCTGTACTAAGTTCAACATTTACTTCTTCAGATACTTGAGGCAGATTTTCAAAAAAACTCTCATCCTGCATATCATCATGTATTAATTCACTCTCATATAATTTTCCATAAAAACTAACTGCCCTGTTTCTGATTTCAGAAGGATCTGACAACACATCTCCAGTCTCAGAACGTAAAGTGTGTATAATTCTTTTTTGCCCATTCTTCTTCTCTAAATTAAAGAAGAATTTAGAAGGTGCATCCATCAACTCTATGTTCTGAAATCTTGACCTGACGAGAGCTCCTTGTGCAGTTACATCTAACAAGTCATTTAAAAAATAATTTTTCTCTTTAAAACTCTTCATAGCAGTCAAGTCTCCAGCGACATCAGCAAGTTCTTGCAATTCTTTTAATTCTTTTTCTAACATTTCAATTGCACCTTTTCTTTCTCGTGTAACATTAAAGGTATAATGTTGGCACAGCTGTCTAACTTGTGTTTTTGCAAAGTCCCACCACTGCTGTACAGACTGAAAGGAAGATTTTTTAGATCTAAAATCAATCCAAAACTCTTTAAAAATACCTTTAAAGGAAAGATCACATAACAGATTGTTATTCAAGTGCCAATAAGCACTTTTCTTAATTGAACCACGGTCACATTACATTTTACTAGACTATGGTCAGAAAAACCAACTGGGATAATAGAACATCCCCTAAAAAGATTAAGTTGATGTTTATATCCGTAAAACCTATCTAACCTCGCTAGAGATACCAAATTATCTTGAACATGCGTCCAAGTATACTGCCTTTGCGTCAAATGAAAATTCTTCCACACATCAGCAATCTCATTAGAATTAATCAATTCAATGAGTCTCTTTAAATGATGGCATGTGGGCTCAACATGATTTCTGTCTATTAAGTGTTCCGTACAATTAAAATCCCCCCCTAGAATTAAAACATCCTCTGTGTTACAATTTGCTAATACATGATTTAGAGTATCTAAAAAACACATTCTTTCTATTGCTCTGGTAGGAACATACACAGAAATAAATACAAAAAAACTATTCTCAAACTGGGCTCTGACTTTTAACAGTCTGCCCTTTAAAATTTCATCCACTTGATATGAACAAGGAATGAAACTCTTGGAAAATAAAATAGCAACACCTCCACTGGTGGAACTCAAATGACTTAAAATAGACAATCCATCAAATTCTCTTGCCCAATCACACGCATTTATCTCATCACTATGAGTCTCTTGAGAAAATAAAACATGCATTTTTTTCTGTCTAATTGTTTCAAAAAGGTGAAACCGCTTTTTTCCTTCTCTTGCCCCATTCATATTCAAAGAAGCAATACATATTTCTCCCATAAATGAGGAAAGGAAAAAGCAAATTAGACTCAACAACCACAAACCCAAATACATGTGCAAAGCTCTCAAGTCTCACGCATTGGGCGTGAGACACACGCATTTCAACCCGTTCACACGCTCACACGCCACACCTTGTATTTCTCACGCAGAGAAATCTCCAGGATAACGCACACTAGTTGCGACGCTATTAGAGGAATCAAGAAAGTTCCCCTTTGAGTTGAGAAGGCTCTGCCACGCACCAGTTAATCTAAAAAAATAGATACCGAACAGCCAATCAGAAAATAGAATTGCTGTATCCGGGTAAGATTTAAATATTCCCGCCACAACAACGTTTACGTTCTGATTCCGACACATTCTGGGATTCACGGCCTCATTGATTCAGATGCTCCTCTGAAGTAGTTAGTTAGCAACTGAAGAGGACATATGTCAGTCACATTCACATCTGGCTACAGCACATCTGGATACAGACTGATCGTGATCGACGTGGGACCATATCCTATGAGTAAGACAAGTCATCTCATCATTACTGGGGAATATTTGTGTCCAGGCAACTGGTAGGTTAGGTAACAGTTTGACCAGAGTTACGTTATGTGAACTAGCCTAACTAGTAGGGATGGGCATTTTTCCAAAATACTGTATTCAAATATTTGGGCTAATAAAAAAACAAATATTCGTGTATTTAAAATACGTTATTTTGAGAAAATGAGAGAGACTATTCAAGTTGTCACCATTTCTGAACAAACTTATTATTAGGTCATCTGCCTCGCCAAGCAACAGCTTACGTTACGTTTTATCTTAGTTTTTTTACTCAGTTTAAAACATTGGACAATGAGTAAACAAAAAATAATAAAGGCCTAAAGAACAAAAGCATACGAAGCACCTCAAGCAGCGGGAAAAAACAGTAACGTTAAAGCAGAGCGCGCCATTTAACGTGCAGAATATAACGTAAGTTAGAGTCGGAATATGGTTACCATGTTTATATTGTTTCACATTGTAATGCTGAGGAAATACAAACAATAATAATGTGTATGATTATATTCTGTGGTGAGAAAACAAGCCCCGATGACAGACGTTGCAGAGACACAAAGATAATGTAGTTAAGTGAAGTTTCTAACAGCACTTTGTGTTTTCTGTTCTTAAAAAAATTATGTAGATAATTTTAATTACTAAAATATCTAAATGCCAGATTTTCAGTGTCCTACCTATAATTAATTTGGCTGGACAACAAAAAATCTTTAAAGTCATTTTTCTCAGTTCCACACTCCAGTGAGTTAAGGTATTTTGCCTTTGTAGGCCAGAGCTGTCCTCATTCGACTGGTGTTTGGATTAGATGACGATCAGTGTTAATTTTGACAGCAAATTTTGATTTAGTTTTAGTCATAGTCTTTTGACGAAAATGCCATTTAGTTTTAGTCATATTTTAGTCACCTGAATTGTTTTTAGTTTTAGTCTAGTTTTACTAGACTACAGTAAATCTACAGTAGATTTAGTCAACTAAAATCTAATGAGTTTAGTTAAATTGTAATGCACTAAATGAGCATTTAAGCGTTACATAACCGACTGTTACTTGAACTGACATTGTGACATCATTGTGTTTGACAAAATACACGAAAGAGAGCTCAATTAACTTCTTTTTTTAAACATCTATATAGTTTTTATAACTTTGTATTTCTGTTTTAGTTAGTATATCAGGTTAAGCTAAAGCTTCAAGTTTGTTTATTTATTTAAGTAATGGAGATTTTTTATGGTTTTATGAAACTATTATAACCCTGATACTTTATTGAATATGTGTCAAATACTGGTCTTTCCTCCTGACTATGAATTAAATGGGAATGAAATTAAATATAGTTTATTGTGTAACCAAAAACGAATATATAATGCGTGACTCTTAATTATAAACAAGCTCGGAATACACCAGGACTCTTATTTTGAAACACCTCACTATTGCAGTTGCAGCTTCTCTTTCAAGTTCAGATGAGGGAGATAAAATATGCATTGTTACAACCGTCTAAAACATATTACTATATACACATCGTAAAGTAAACAGTGTCCTTGTTCATCAGCATTAATTCATAAACAATTGCCTGATATAAATGTGTGCTATTAATTGATAGAGCCGCTCTGAAGCGCTGTATTAGAGATGTGTGAGCCTGGAGAAGCTCAACAGCGCCGTGTTTTCCAGCGTTAGATCCGCACGTTACAACCTTAGACTGTATAAGGTTACAACTAAAATGTGCGCATCTGTTACACAGGACTGACTGGGTCTCTTCCCTAATCGTCCCGCCCTGACATTTTCGTCTCGTTTTTATTCGTTGTGAAAATGACAGAAAGATTTTCATAGTTTTGTCATCCAGCACTAGATTTTATTTAGTTATCGTCTGCGTTTTCGTCAGTGAAAAAGGTTGTTGTGAAAATTATTAAATCAGCAAATTAACACTGATGACGATTTCACAAACTCGGTTCTCTTTCATAGGTTCACTCGGCTGCGTGGTGACGCATTTGGGAACGCCCACTGGGTGTGCCGATTGTCTGAAGCCCTTATAGAATCACGCCAATTCATTGGCTGATGGCGCAGCGCCGCCCCAAGCTCAACACCTTGAGCCTATACTAGCGCCGCGCCGCCATCTTATCTCCAGATTTTTCTGCCTTCACGAAGTGGTAGCATCGCTCGCCGTGCGATTCTTCTGACCCAAAACTACTACTTTACTATCACCTTTGCACTTCAGCGACTTGGATAGCGGAACTTTGTTCTCCTCTTCGTGAAGTGCGATGGAGTTCGTCGTTGTCCCCGCCGTGCACTCGCTTTATCTCGGTGGCGACCCGCATAAGTGCGTTAAGTGCATGGGTTTTGCTCACGCGCGGCGGTTCAGGGCACCTCGAAATGTAGATTTTGTGAAAATCTCCTTCTCAAAACCCTCCGTACGAGGCTCGCGCTTTTTGAGAAGGAATCATCCGCTCCCCGCCCGCGCGCTTCAGAGGCGGCCGAGGCCTCCTCGGATCCGCGGCCTGGGGTTCGGATGTTGAGCTCGAGGCGTCGAGTGCGAGCAGACGGGCCTTCCTCTCTCTCCTCCTCTCCGAGCACGTCGTTTGCCAGTCGAGTATGTTCACGACTATATGATGCCTAGCCGGAAGCACGCGATGCCGTTTCTTTCGGTCTGGATGATGTCGTGTTTACTACAGCGTCCGACTCCGAGGATTTCGGGCCTGTTTCACTTGATGACGCTCTCCCGCCCAGCGGCCAGGAGGCGCGGCCTTCAGCGGCCTATTCGGAGCTTATTGGCGTGCTTGCGTGCCACGGCTTCGCGATCGACTGGCCTGGCGAACCTCACGAGTCTCAAACCTCCAAACTCGATGAGAGGTTTTGAGTGGTTCTAACGCCGCCCAGCAGAAAGCTGCCGTTTTTCGATCTACATAATGAGATATCTAGATCCTGGAAACAGCCGTTCTCCTCCCGACTGACTAACGCGGCGCTGACTTCACCAACCTAGTTGGTTCAGTGGAGCACGGTTACTCTACCGTTCCGTCAGTCGAGGATACGCTGGCGTCGCATCTCTCTCCTTCCTCGCCGCCACGTGGAAGTCACGCCCTCTCCTTCCGTCTAAACCGTGCAGGACCACTTCGCGTTAATCGGAATAATCCAGTCCGGATTATTTGGCGAGGCCGTTAGCACGGTAGTTGAAAAATTCAGAGCCGCCAAATCCCAGTCAGCTGCTTTTAGGCAGTTTATGCCTAGGAGGACGAGGGATTCCCCTACTACTTCCTCCTCCCAGCCTAGAGAGCGCCCTTCCCGCAGGAGGGATTTCCCTGCCGGAAGGAGTGACCAGAGTCATCTCCCACCTGCTACAGTTTGGGAGCTCGTGGCCGTCCATTCCGCGCCAGAGGCCTCATAGACGTATCGAGCCTAAGCGTTCTGGTGGCAGACCCAAGAACGCTCCGGCTCCCCTGAGCCATTCCTGACCCTCTGGTCAGAAAAAGGAGAGCAGCGTCCGACGTACGGGACAGGGTCAGACGCGCAAGCGTTTCTGCCCTCCCTTGGCTGCTCTCTGAGTCCACACCCGTCACATTCGCCGCCCAGCGCGTCTCGATGTGCGGAATTGACTCTTCCCTTTTCACCTCCGGCGTTAGAAAAGAGCGTTTTAGACTTTCTCCCCTTACGTCCGTCGAGCCTAACCGCGCCCGTTGTATAGGAGACACAGTCGATTTTCTCCAGGAGGGCCAACCTTCTTTCATCTACCCAGGCCAGGGAAGTTCCCTCTCCGCATCCGGACGCCAAGGGCTCTCCGTTGCGGTCAGATGTGCCCCCCACCGAGGTCCAACAAGTCTTCACCTCAGCAAAACAGGTATGCTTTCTGCACCTCACCACTCCGCTTCCTCTGTCTCTTTTCTTCCGCGAGTGGGAATGTCTACCAGGGGTATCGCCATGGGTAGTTCGCACGATTCGGTCGGGCTACACACTTCAGTTTTGCATAGCCCTCCCGTTTCAACGGGATCCTCCAAACTGTAGTAAACAGCGTCTCAGAGGCCTCTGTTCTACAACAGGAACTATCTTCCCTCCTTCTCAAAGGAGCGATAGAGGAAATTCCACCCACGGAGGTAGAACAGGGTTTTTCAGCGTTACTTCCTGGTTCCGAAGAAGGACGGCGGTTTGCGGCCTATACTAGACCTGCGTCGTTTGAACTTCTCCCTCATCAGAGGGCGTTTCAAGATGCTTACACTGAAGTCTATCATTGCCCAAGTTCGTGCAGGGGACTGGTTCGTGTCGATAGACCTGAAGGATGCTTATTTTCATATTCAGGTTGTTCGCGACACAGGAAGTTCCTCAGGTTTGCCTTCGAGGAAGGTTTTCAATACAAAGTACTCCCCTTTGGTCTTGCTCTAGCGCCAAGGACTTTTACCAAGTGCATGGATGCCGCGCTGGCCCGCTGAGGCTCCAGGGCATCCGTATACTCAACTATCTGGACGATTTCTGGCTCAGTCCAAGGAGCTGGCAATCCGTCACAGGGACATTGTGCTTCGCCATGTCCAGTCTCTTGGCCTAAGAGTGAACACCGACAAGAGTGTTCTCATACCGCCCCAGCAGACCATCTTTTTAGGGGTCTGTCTGGAATCCGTGTCAATGCAGGCCCGGTTGGCTCCTGCCCGGATTTCCAGCATCAGGACATGTCTGGCCCGCTTCGTGCTCGGCCAGCATGTGTCTGTCGGGACCTGTCGCAGGCTTCTAGGTCTCATGGCCGCAGCCTCCCAAGTGCTTCCTTTGGGTCTGCTTCATATGAGACCGTTCCACTGGTGGATGAAGTCTGCAGGGGCTCGATCAACAGGATCGCCCTATCGCCTACTGAGAGTGTCGCAAAGTTGTTTTCGAGCTCTATCAGTGTGGCGAGACCCTCTCTTTCTCCAGAGAGGTGTCAGCATGGGGGTTGTATTCCGTCGTCAGATGATTACGACGGACGCCTCTCTCACCGGTTGGGGTGCGGTGTTCGAAGGCCGGCCAGCTTACGGAATCTGGACGGGGGAGACTCTAACCTGGCACATAAACTGTCTAGAGTTAAGAGCGGTCTTCCTGGGCCTTTGGCACTTTCTTCCCTTCCTTATAGGGCACCATGTCATTGTCAGGACAGACAACATGGCGGTGGTGTCTTATGTAAATCGCCAGGGGGGATCGCGGTCGCGCACCCTGAAGCGGGCATGCGGCTGTCGCCTTCTCCTGTGGGCACAGGACAAGTTCCTATCCTCAGGGCGGTCCATGTTCCTGGGATCCTGAACCTCGCAGCAGATTTTCTATCGAGGCAGAAACTCAGGTCAGGGGAATGGATGCTGAACCCACTAGTGGTGGCCCAGATTTGGGAGAGGTTCGGCAGGGCAGAGGTGGACCTCTTTGCGTCGGAAGAGTCGTCCCAGTGTCCACTTTGGTTCTCCCTAAACCCCCCAGCTTCGCTGGGACTGGATGCGTTGGCTCATCCTTGGCCAAGGATGAAACTTTATGCATTTCCGCCCATCAAGTTGATCCCGCGGTCCTGCACAGGGTGAGACAGAGCGGTCTGTCTCTCCTGCTGGTAGCACCATTTTGGCCCAGATATGGTTCTCAGAGCTGATTCCTCTTCTGGAGTCCTCCTGGGAGATTCCAGTCAGGAAAGACCTGTTGTCCCAGCTTCAGGGCAGGATCTGGCATCCTCGTCCAGAGATTTGGAAGCTATGGGTGTGGCGATCAAGGGCCACCCACTGTAAGTGTTGGTCTTCCCGCAGATGTCCAGGAGACCATTGATAATGCTAGAGCTCCCTCTACTAGAAAGCTCTATTCCTCGAAGTGGGGGAGTGTTTGGGACATGGTGTGCTCAGAGAGTGAACCAGTTAACTGCCCCGTTGGTTCAGTACTGGAGTTCTTACAAGAGAAGTTTGCGCGCGCGGCCACTACGCTCAGGGTGTATATAGCCGCCATGGCCGCTCACAGAGAGACGGACGAGATTCCTTTGGGGAGACAGAGGCTAGTTTCGTCCTTCATGAGAGGGGTTAGGCGCCTGAGACCAGTGCCCCTACTGTTCCTCCTTGGGACCTGTCAGTTGTCCTGGAGGGGTTGTCGGAGGCTCCTTTGAACCCTT
The DNA here is from genome assembly GCA_023029165.1 of Gobiocypris rarus. Classification (NCBI taxonomy): domain Eukaryota; kingdom Metazoa; phylum Chordata; class Actinopteri; order Cypriniformes; family Gobionidae; genus Gobiocypris; species Gobiocypris rarus. The sequence continues at coordinate 15,570,071 of CM040912.1, forward strand.
GGAGTCAGCACCAGTTCGGATTCTGACTCTGAAGGTGGCTCTTTTGTTGGCTTTGACCTCTTTGAAGCGAGTAGGGGACTTACAAGCTCTCTGTTAGCGAGACTTGTTTGGATTTTGCTCCGGGGCTGGTTAAGGTTTCCTTAAGACCCAGGCCGGGTTATGTGCCCAAGGTTTTGTCAACCTCTTTTCGCCGCAGGTTACTGTCCTCCATTCTTTCCACCCTCCGCCTTTTGCCTCTTCGGAGGACGAAAGGTTGAACTTGTTATGTCCGGTCCGGGCATTGAAGATATATGTGGACCGTTCGGGTGGTTGGAGGAAGTCTAGCCAGTTACTGGTATGTTTTGGAGCTGGCTGCAGTGGGCTCGCCGCTTCAAAACAGAGAGTTTCGCATTGGCTAACAGAGGCTATTTCCTTAGCTTATGAGGTGCGCGGACTTCCTTCACCTCTAGGCTCGAGCACACTCTACTAGAGGTGTGGCCGCCTCTCAGGCTCTTTTTAAGGGAGTTTGTTTAGAAGACATTTGTGTAGCGGCAGGTTGGTCCTCTCCGCACACATTTGTGAAGTTTTATAGTTTGGATCTTGACATGGCTCCGGGTTCGCATGTTCTTTCTGCTTAAATCCAGCCATGCAGGATTTTTCCTGGCGTTTTGTGCCAGATGCGGCAGCACGTTAGCTTGGCGTGTTTGGTATACCGTTCCCAAATGCGTCACTACGCAGCGAGTGAACCTATGAAAGAGAACGCGTCTCAGGTTACTCGCGTAACCTATGTTCTCTGAATAGGAACGACGCCGCGTACGCTGCCAAGCTCCTTGTACTGCCGACAGGCTTTCTTTTCGGCAGAAAAATCTGGAGATAAGATGGCGCGCGCGCTAGTATAGGCTCAAGGTGTTGAGCTTGGGGGCGGCGCTGCGCCATCAGCCAATGAATTGGCGTGATTCTATAAGGGCTTCAGACAATCGGCACACCCAGTGGGCGTTCCCAAATGCGTCACTACGCAGCGTCTCGTTCCCTATTCAGAGAACATAGGTTACGCGAGTAACCTGAGACGTTCATGAATTCATTATATTAAAAGTAACTATTTTGTAAGATCATTTTTATCGAAATAATTCCAAACATCGCGAGGCAGACGACGAGATTAAGTGATCAAATTCAATAAATTTATTAACACGCTCCACAGCACCACCCAATGGATTTAGTTGTAACTGCGAGATTTAGAGGGATTTATCATGGATTCACTGCATTTACGGCCAGCAAAGCAATATACTAAAATTTTTATATAATTTTTATTTTTCGAATATTAATTACAGATCGAATATTCGTGCACAACCCTATTTGCTTGAATTCCTGCTAATTTCAGCAGCTATTCTGATGCTTGTGTATTAGTTCTGATTTAGAAGGAAATAAAATACAAATTATTAAGGAATATTCATTTTCCATTTGCCTCTTCCCTGACATAATTTTCTTTGAAAACCTTTGGCCTAGGCTATTTCAGTGTATCCAAACAATGCAGTATTAATTATTGCATTTGTCTATTTTAAGGATGTCAGGGAAGAGGCAAATGAGCATTCTTTCATGCTTCGCTCTGAAGGATCAGCTCCCTAAAAAGGTAGCCAGGTCAGAGGAGGAGACTGTGGAGAAGACAGTAGTGGAGGCAGTAGATGAGTCAGTGGAGGACACTGTGGATGAGACAGCTAGGGTGTCAGTAGAGGATGAGTCTGTGGAAGAGACTGTGGGGGACACCATAGAGGAGACAGTGGCGAACCCACTGGAAACAGGGAAAAATAGAGGATTAAGTGGAGCAGCCACCTATAGGTGTTTCTTTAAGAAGGAGTGGTCAACCCGATGGCCATTCATCACAATGGGAACCACCAGCTCATTCTACTGGTGCTCAGTCTGCAGACAAGAGAACTCCTGTGCCCATCAAGGTGTGAGGGATATAAGCAGACATGTGGAAGGCAAGGGACATCGAGCAAAAGAACAGGCTATAAAATCAGCCAGCAGTGTTGCAAAGTTCTACACGACAGCAACTTCTGTTGGAGGCATGAGTGTACAAGAGGCCAAGGTACATAGCACAGGAAAAACAAAAGGCTGGTGTCAATATTTGATGAATTGCAAATTGTTGTTAATATTACCTGGAAAACTGTTTTATGTTTTATGAGTTATTTAATGTTTTATGAGTTATTTAATCAATTGTTTCTGTTGCAGACCAGGAGGGCTGAGGTGAAGGTTGCTGTTGCAATGGTGCAGCACAATGTTCCATTTGCCGTTGCTGACCATTTCAGCCCCTTGTACAAAGAATGTTTTAGAGACTCCCCCACGGCTCAGAGCTTTAAGAGCGCGAGCACCAAAACAACATGCATCATAAATGAAGCGGTGGCGCCTCATTTCAAGAAAGAACTGGTGATGAAGATGAGAGAGAATCCCTTCACACTTGTCACAGATGGCTCAAATGATACTGGTATGAGTTTAACAACTACCAGTAATTTGTATTTTTTTTAAAAATCCATTTCTACATGTACACTTATACAATTTTTGAACAACATATAGGTTTAGTTATGCACCATATTGTTACAGGTCTAGAGAAGATGAATCCCCTCACAGTAAGAATATTTGACACCAACAAAGTTGTGCACAGATTCCTTGATATGTGCACCACCAGTGGGCGGAGCTGTGGAACTGCTGAAGTGATTTATAAAAAAATCAGTGACACCTTGCAGGAAAGTAATATCCCTTGGAGAAATTGTGTAGGTCTCTCTATTGACAATGCTCCTGTCAATACAGGAGCCAAAAATTCAATTGCAGCCAGAATGCTGAGGGAAAATGGCAGCATTTACATACATGGATGCCCCTGTCATATTATCCACAACACTGCCAAACATGCAGGGCAGTAGTTTTTGGAAGTAAGTTCAAACATGTACACTTTTTATAACCAATCTGTTAAGCCCAATGTCAAGTAAAACAGTTTGGTGTTGTAATAAATATTTGAATTCATGTGTTGCAGATATCCGGATTTGATCCAGAGGATCTGACTGTGGATGTTGGGTATTGGTTTAAGGGAAGCACCAACCGTAAAGGTTACCTGGCAGGTTTGTGATTCAACCAGCTCTACTGTTCAGAATTGTTTTATTTGTTTGCTATATATATATATATATATATATATATATAATTTTTTTTCCCCAGAATTTTGTGACTTCTATGACAGCGAGTACATGGAAATGCTGCTGCACGTTTCAGTGCGATGGTTAAGCCTGGAGAGGTGTATTACACGAATTCTGCGGCAGTATGGGCCACTCACCAGCTATTTTAAGTTTTAAGTATGTTGCTTATTTCATTGACAGTAGTACAGGTGCATTACACTAGACTAAATGTGTATTTTTAAGAAAAACCTGTTATTATTTACAGATGAGAAACAACCAAGGTTTAGAAGGCTGGTGGATGCTTTTTCCAAGCCTCTGACTGAAGTCTACCTCCTCTTCTTTCAAGCAATGCTGCCAATGTTCTCCACACTGAACCTCCTCCTCCAGAGAGAAAGGTCTTCCATCTTCCAGCTCCATGGAGAGGTAAAATGCAAGGGTTAGGGCATCCTGCTGCCAAGGATGTGTGCTTATTTTTCATTGGCTGATATGTCCTTTTTCAAGTAACACATGGACATCTTTTATGAACAACAAATTTGCAGATGACAAAGTTCATCATGAAACTGTGTGCAAGGTTCATAATACCGTTAGCACTACAGGGCAGACAAGTCCAGGACATCCCCTACAAGGACCCAGTAAACCAACTGCCAGGTAAAACTTTCAAGTCTCACATAAGGAGATAAACCTGTATTCCCATTGACCTCAAATATACTTTTGAAAAGATTATTGTTGGGTGACTCTCTGATGTTATGGAAAAGGCATAACATTGTAGACATGCAAAGTATATGTTGTTGTCTATATGGGTAAAATTGCATGCTTGTTGCTTACGAGAGGAATCTTCAACCACTTGCACTTATTGTGCATATTTTGCTGAACCTACGTGCACTTAAGGTTTGTCTAGTTTTGAGTTAAAGTGCTGATTGCCAAGTGAAATTTCTGTGTATCTACCTGATGAATTTGGCGAGCAAAAAGTTACTTTGATTCAGAGATATTGTTTAAACTACCTGGGCTTAATTTGCTTTATCTCTTTTGGTTCTGTCTGGTAGGAGAAAAACTACATGTTGGCTTTACCACCAGAGCTACCCTCAACAGGTTCCTTGAGACTGGACATATCACACCTCAGGAAGTGCAGCTATTTCAGCAGGCAGCACTGGCGTTTCTGGTCAGGGCTGTGGAGTATGGTATGAACAAACTCCCTGAAGGAGGCCCTTCTAAAGCATGCCAAATTTGTTGATGTGCAGCAGAGGACTGAGTGTGGGGTGGAAGATGCCCTATACTTCGTAGACAGGCAAGGTTTTCACATTTTTCGAATTTCAACATATTGAATACTTTAAGTTTAATTTTGATCATGGTCACAAACCAAATCCTTAATCATTTCTTTACACATGGTGCTTTTTTAGATTCCATTAACTACTTCCTTTCCATGGGCCAGAGGAACAGGACAAGGTGAGTGAGGAGTTCCTGGAGTATCAGCTCATTGAGATCCCAATGCTTCAAGATCCCACCACCTTTAATGTTGAGGAGTTTTGGGGCAGTATGTCCTCAATCAAGAGCAAGGTAAGAAATATTTGGTACCACATTACATACACATAATTAATTGAAATCATAAAAGCAGAGCATTTGAGTAATAGAGGCTCTTGGTTCCTTTTTCAAAGGTGACCGGTTTGTGCCAGTTTGGGAGGCTTTAAAAATAGCTGCATTAGTGTTAGTGCTCCTCATTCAAATGCAGATGCTGAAAGGGTTTTCTCCATGGTTGGACTAAATAAAACCAAAACCAGGAACAGCTTGGCCTAGATGGAACTCTGTCATCCATTATGACAGTGAAAATGGCTGGCCTGGAACCATGTTTCAAATGGGAGCCACCAACCCCTGTGCTGAAGGCCTCAAAACCTGCTACCAACACCTACAATAAACAACACTAACCCCCTCTCTCTCTCTCTCTTTCACACTCACACACACACACACAAATTAAATAAATATTTTTTTATTAGTACGAATTTGTGTCATTTTTTCATATCAGACCCGCGTCGCTGCCGCCACGTCCGAAATCTCACTCTGAACTCAATTCAAAACTTGAGAGCCCTGCATGTGCTTTTCATTTTTCATTGCAACTATTGGACTCTGGTTGGGCATTAAGCTTGGCAAGTATTTTCTTTAGACGATATATTTCTTGATTGCTAAAACACCCTTCACTCCTATATACTCTTGCTTTATCAATGAACTGCATCACATCAGAAAAATGCTCTTCAATACGAACTTTTCTCGCATTTTTAGTTGCCTTAGGATTTAATGTCATCTGAACTATAGTTCCTATTCGAAAAACCACTTAGTGGCAAACTGCACGCCACACTGCATTCCGAAAAATCACTTTCACTTTCTGTGTCCGTTTGACTTAAATCACAACCCAAACCTTTTTTTGCTTGCTGACCTGAAGGACGTTGTTCTAGCCTTCGCTTCAGTGGCGTTTTAAAAGCACAATCGTCTAACTCAGTCTCCATCACACTTTCAAGCTCAACAGAAGGTTTGTCTACAGTGTCTACAACACGGTCTCTATTCTCCACTTCATTATCTTCACCCACAGTAACCGTCATACCTTCATCTTCCTCAGAGCGATCTGCCCGCTCTACATCCACTGTCACTGTGATAGCCGGCGCCGACTCCGCTGTCGGCACTGAACTCGGTCCAGGCACCTCATCAACCGCAACTATCCCAGCGACATTCCGATTTACATTTACAATATTTCCATCCTCTAAAGCCTGCAACGGTCTCTCGTTTGACTTGTCCTGTCTACCTGGACACGCACGGATCATATGCCCCATTTCGCCACAGTTAAAGCACTTCATGTTGTTTGTGAATGGTGAAAATTACATAATTAAACTCCTCATGCCGAAAATTTAGGGACAAATCCAGTTCATCAATATTATCTTGCTGGATCATGTAAACATAACGCCTAAAAGACACTACATGTTTCAAGAGAGGAGACTTAGTACCAATCGGAATCATCTTTATAGGTGAAACGGTTTTACCATAACGGGCAAGCAATCCGATCAACACCTCATTTGGGATGAATGGTGGCACATTTGATAACGTCACCTTTTTAGAAGGTGTAGACAACGGAAGCACTTGTGTAAAGATGCCGTTAATCACTATGCCACTTTGTACTAACTGATTTGCTAAATCCACTGTTTTCACAAATACAACAACAGCGCTGTTCATGCGGGACGCTGATACAATATTCTCGTGTCCGACCACTTCTCCCACCGCTAAACTGCATCCCTCCACACCAGCGACTGAATCTATTTTTACACCATGACGCCTTGTCAGAGAATTGAAACTCCCGCTGCCTGGGGTAGCCATGCTCCCAACACGGGAGCCGACACCCCGTCTGACACAACACTCACTTCCCTACTTCACAAATGAATTCTACAAAATAAAAAAAAACAACTAACAAAAACCCAGCAAAAAGAAGAAAAAAAAAAAAAAAAAAAGATAGAGAAGTAACGTTATAAACCACTCGTACCTCACACAGCAGCCAAACGCTCACTCACACTCGCTCCGCCCACTCACCCGCACATGCGCACAGAGAGAGAGAGAGAGAGAGAGAGAGAGAGATGAGGTAAGTGTCAACACAGTGAAGAGAACCAAGGCTCTTTGCCTTTGTCTGAGAATATGTATAGCCTGTGTGCGTGTGTAGCCTATTTCTCTATTCACAACTTTAAAACTTGCCGTGTGTCATCTTTGACCCTGCAAGACATTTCTTAAACTTTTTAAAACATAACATGACAAACATTTGTGAAATATATCACAAACAAAACAACTTGAATTGCTCTGTTGATTAGTTAACTCAAACTTCCCCACCATTAGCTTTAAAAAAAAAAGTATTCGGTAACACTTTACAATAAGGGTGCACTAATATGCATTAATTCATGCTTAACTAATGCACAGATAATCATGAGTTAATGTGTTACTAATGGTGAACTAACCCATTTATTAATGATTACTGCATCAGCAACTAATGAAGATTCTACATGATTAATAGATTAAGTAATCATTATAGTGTTATTAGTTAAATGTGTCATAATATATTAATTCCTTAATAACATATTATATTAACTAATAATGTAAATCAGTGTTTTAATTACCATAACTGGTCAAAGCCATGCACTTCCAGTTGTCTGCTTTAATTAATCATTAGCTAATGATTTACTAATGAGTCATTATGTTATGATTTTACTTGTTGGGGCACATGACTATTAACTAATTGATTAAGTAATATGTAATTGTGGTTATGTGTTTTGAATTAATTTTTAATTAGTTAACAGTCATGTGCCCCAACAAGTAAAGTCATAACATGATGACACATTAGTAAATCATTAGCTAATGATTAATTAAAGCAGACAACTGGAAGTTGAAATGCATGGCTTTGACCCATTGTGGTAATTAACATGTTAATTTACATTATTAGTTCATATAATATGTTATTAAGGAATTAATATATTATGACACATTTAACTAATAACAATTTAATGATTACTTAATCTATTAATCATGTAGAATCTTCATTAGTTGCTGATGCAGTAATCATTAAAAATGGGTTAGTTAACCATTAGTAATACATTTACTCATTATTATCTGTGCATTAGTTAAGCATGAATTAATGCATATTAGTGCACCCTTATTGTAAAGTGTTACCGAGTATTCTATTGGACAATAGCCCAAGATCACTAAAGAAGAAGAAGAAAAAATATTTTTCTATAATCTCACTTGCAAAATACACACGCACCACAAGAATCCAATGTGCTCCAATGTTCACAGGGCACAGCCAAATATCCTCAATGGGAAACATTTGTGAAAAGTGTTTAATAAGTTTGTGATGGTTCCAAAACACATACATAATATCTACTTTATTACTTTATGGAAAGCTAAATTACCTTCCCTAGGCATCTGAACTGTCCAGCAAACAACGAATGTACAACAACTGCACAAAGCTGGTGTACGTGGTTCTGAAGGGGGAAAAAACACACATTTTGTAAGTACATAAAATTAAATGAGTGTTCCTAGAAGGGGTGGGCATAGATTTTTTTTTAATCTAGTTTAATCTCACTGTGATTTTGAAATTAATCTAGATTAAAATGGCTCATTTGAATTCTGCCAAAGGCATTCAGAATATGTGTGCTTCCCAAGTAATGACTGCTGCTTTCACACTTGGTTCGATTGCCTGGACCGAACCCGAGTTCGATTGCTCCCTGGACCGTGTTCATATTATATTTGTGGGTCCGAAACCGGGGTTCGTTTGCGTCATCAAAGCAGCAGCTGTTTACCCCGTTACTTGGTAACGACGTCGAGCGAGCACCTAACCCCTGTCTGTCTCGTGCTTTGATTTATGATGGGCAGCGTATATCTGCTGCAAATGTGACTGTGTTCCCCTCTGTCCCAAACACATGTGCATATAACATGCTGTATAGTTTACGTGATAAAAGTTAAAATAAGCCTCTAGTTTTAATCATTTAAACAGGCCTTTGAAGTTTGAGCAAAAACTTCTGGCAGTGATGTGTTTTCGAGTATTTTATAAAAAAATTCACAGCGCCGGATGTCATATGGTGTTTGTGAAACACATGGAACACTTCACTACATGATCTCATGGTGAAATTAATTATTTTGCATGTTAAACAGGTCAGTTTTGATCATAACAATGCACTGTGGCTTTAATTCAGCGTGAGCAGCGCGTCAAAAATAGACCCGGCGCCGAAACGATCGCGGCACTGACGCTTCTGCTCTGCTCCTGCTACGCGCTGCGGCGCTGCCTCTGCTGCCGGTGTGAATGCACTAATCTGTTAACATGAGCGCCGGAAAAAATACGCGCTGCTTACGCCCTGCTTACGCGTGCGGTGTGAAGCCGGCGTTAGGCCTAACGTTACGCGTATAACGTTTATATATGTGTAAATGCGTTTATATATGCGTGTGTTCTAAAATAAGCCCCTTAAAAAGAAATGCAGTGGTAAAACTACACCAGGAGGATAGATATTGGACAAGTTCATATTAAAAGTATACAAAATTATATTGTAGGACTTTTTTTCCCATGAATACAATGATAAGCCTAAATGTTAAATATCTATATTATTATTAATTAATTAATTAATTAATTAATTATATTAAAATGAACAGAAAACCAGACAGGTGTGTTGAGGCAAGTTGGAGCTAAACTCTGCAGTACAGTGACCCTCTAAGTCCGACTTTGGACACCCCATATAAAATAATGAAGCATTTTATGGTAATACTGATGATCTCTTTCCTTCTGTTTGCAGATCCTTGGCACTGTCACCCCCATTAACATTCCCTGTGTACCCTGTTATCTGTATTCTTTGTTTTGCTCTGTTGATTATTCTCCAATCCTTACTCTTCTTAATCCTTACACCTCCATTTCTCTCCTCTTTTGTCATTGTTCATTTTATAACTCAAAGGCTCTTTTAAGAGCCATTCCCCCTTGTGCAAAAATGCACAAAACTGTGTTAAGCAAGGAGGAGTGTGAGCGGTGTTTAAAAAACTGCACTAGCAAGTGCCCGTTCTGCCAGTACACCAGCATGCCACAGCTGATGTATTACCACATTCAAAACCACTTTCAGCGGGCAGTGCAGCATCAGGGTGAGTTTACAGACTTTTGCTTGTCACTTTAGATCAAGTAAAATATGGTGACAAACCAGTCAATAATACACTCTGCATGCTTCTGATTTCATTGCGTATGAATTTGTAATAGAATGCTTAATTTTAAGGCTCAGGTAAACCTTATTGTGCAAATATCCAAAGTATAGTCTTTGTTGCTCAAATCACGAAAATGGGTGATGACAATTTGTCACTGTCTTGTGAAGTGAAGTTTAATTTTAGATTATTTTTAATACCTCTTTTTTTTTGGCCTTTTCAGATTTCACCATTTTAAAATGCAGTTTGAAATGTCGGGCAAAATCCCACTTTCACTGCTGCTATTGTTCAGTGACGCTGATAACTCGGGCAAATTTGTTGAAGCATATTGCCAGCCATCCTTCACCACCAACCCAGCCTCAGTCATCCTCTGTCCAGCAGTCGGGCGCTCAGTCATCCTCTGTCCAGCAGTCGGGCGCTCAGTCATCCTCTGTCCTGCAGTCGTGCGCTCAGTCATCCTCTGTCCAGCAGTCGGGGGCTCAGACATCCTCTGTCCAGCAGTCGGGCGCTCAGTCATCCTCTGTCCAGCAGTCGGGGGCTCAGTCATCCTCTGTCCAGCAGTCGGGGGCTCAGTCATCCTCTGTCCAGCAGTCGGGCGCTCAGTCATCCTCTGTCCTGCAGTCGGGCGCTCAGTCATCCTCTGTCCAGCAGTCGGGGGCTCAGTCATCCTCTGTCCAGCAGTCGGGCGCTCAGTCATCCTCTGTCCAGCAGTCGGGGGCTCAGTCATCCTCTGTCCAGCAGTCGGGGGCTCAGTCATCCTCTGTCCAGTCACCAGCCATCCTCCCAAAATCCTTGGCAAAGTGGACTGTCACTTGAAGCCAATGTGATTTGACCTTGCTGGCCAAAAATCTACGAACTCACATCAGACGGCATCACACTCAAAAGGAAAATGCAATTACTCCTGAGAGACACTTTCTGTCTCAGTGCATTGATGAGAAAATTGGCATTTTTGCTGTTGAAAAGGCTTTTCATGGTCAAGCAATACCCATTCATGTTATAAAAAATACTTGGGGCCCAAACTACCGCTCAGCATGTGAACTTGACCAATGTATCTTAAATTCGGACTTTGCCCATAACACTGGGATACTGCCTTTCGAGTGTGATCATATCAAATCACTGTCTTTTTGTCAGAAAGTTGCCAACTCCAATGTTGCACTGACAGAGGAAAGTCTCACTCAGCTGGTGCAGCAGAAATGGTTTGGTGAGGCAAGGAAAGCCCAGCTGTTAAAGTTGCAGCAAGAGGCAAATGCTGCAGAGACACCGTTGTCTTTTCTTGTCACTGTTGGAGGTCCTTCAACCAAGAACTTCATTTCTGTGTTTGAACAAACAGTGTCCTATTACAGCAGGATGGGTAGAGTGTGTGTGAAGTGTGTGAAGGAAGGATGAATGAATGATTAAAGGTGATTTAAAAGAGGGAGCTTTACAGTGATGACAGGAAAATGATGTATTCCGGCTGTTGTTCAGCTTAAGTCAGTTCAGTGTTGATTCAGTTCCATTGCAAAGATCATTAATTATTGAATTAGTTAATTTCATCTTTAAAGCAGTTGTGCAAAAAAATATGTTATCATCCAGCTCATTTCAGTTCTGGGTAACACTTTAGTTTAGGGTCCGATTCTCACTATTAACTAGTTGCTTATTAGCAGGCATATTACTTGGATATTGTCACAGGGTTGTTTAAAGCCAAGTTTGTTTTAAAGCCAAGTCTGTTCTTTTTCTTTTTTTTAGCTCCCCAGTACTTAAGCGAGCTCTTAACGCATTATACTCCATCACGTCTATTGCGGTCTCTAAACTCTGGCCAGTTGAAAATACCTAGAATATCTAAATCAACTGCAGGCGGTCGATCCTTTTCCTATTTAGCACCTAAACTCTGGAACAGTCTTCCTAGCATTGTTCGGGAAGCAGACACACTCTGTCAGTTTAAATCTAGACTAAAAACACATCTCTTTACTATGGCATACACATAGAACATTTTGAACTTTCTTTATTCAAATCAAATGACTGATTGTTAGGCTGCATTAACTAGGTCAGCCGGAACAGGGAACACTTCCCATAACACCTGATGTACTCGTTACATCATAAAAAGAGTGGCATCCACACTAATGTTAGTCTCTCTGTTTATCCCGAGGTTTACTGCAGTCGGCCGGATCCAGGCCGTGTCCGGATCGGATGGTGGACCTGCATCTGGACATGACCAGCTCATCCTGGAGTGTCTGCTGAGACCGTGTCCATTAGTGTCTCCTCTGAATTTGCCTCACCGGCACGTCATCCTCAATTAACCCGTCTCCGGCGCAATAACTCCGATCTTTCAAGTATTCATATTCTTGTGTAATCGACGCGCCATCCTAAATGAACCCGTCTCGTGTGTGATACCCAAAATTTTGAATATTCCTATCTAATATGATTTATGACCTGCAAGGTTGCCAGAGTAATAATTATACACTGTTAATAATAGGCCAGAGGCAGGGGCGTAGCCATCATTTCAAAAGTGAGGGGGACAGAATGTCAAGCGATATCAGTTTTTTCTGACTTTCGTCTAATTGACTGGTTTTAGTTTTAATGTTATATATGTTTGCTTAATTGGCTTAATATGCTATTTATGTTAAATCAATAAGCCTCCTTCTACAACAGTCAACCCTAAGTCTGATGCTTTCTGTTCTGTCTATAAAAAATTACAAATTAGTCTGATTAGTAGCAGAAATATTTAAAATTGTTGCTAAATATGTTGTACATTCCATTCAGTTTGCAAATGCATACGATAAAAGGTACACAACAACAAAAGACCCATTTTTTGGTTCCCAAATCTAAGCCAAATCCTAAGAGACTTGATTTTAGTTACTTTAGTAATAACTTTCACAAACGGAGTAGTTACTTTGTTTTGCTTATGCAAAGCAGTGTAGACATAAAACACACAATGATTGTTTAATGGAAAAAAACTAAACTTATTCCATTAATTATCTTATTCCAGTCGTTTGTTTTTCCTCACCTCTGAAGCCTCCTCAAAACTTTCTGCCTCATCTTCTCTCAACTTTGAATTAACTTCTGGCTCTGTCTATTGACAATAAAGAAGTGTTTGAACTACGTACATACAGGGAATTATGACATAAAGAAGAAATAGTGTACACTGCTAGACAATAGCAGATCATTTGTATCCTAAATTATCTTTCCTATATTTTCCTAATGACAATTTTATGATTGGTCTATATGGTACTACAAATATTGGTTCAACATTAAGCATAGATGTATAGAAAAATTGTACAATGTATATAAAACATTTTTTAAAAGCCACTCTATCACTTCTCACCTGTGACGTTTCTTTTGTTTGTGTGTCATCCTGTTTCTGACCTGATAACCCTAAACTGCCTGTGTCTTGTTCAATCTTGACAACACAGAAAGAAAGTTAAATTACTTTCAAAATTGCATTTTAAACAATAAAAGAAAGAGAAAACTATACATTAAGACCTATGTTAGAACGTTAATGCATACAATTGAATACTGCATTGCTAATGAATTGTATAATATAATAAAAATTGTAGGGTTAAACATGTCACAAAGCTGCCTGATTCAGACAGATATTTAGTGGCTGTTAATGCGTGAAAACCTGAATTCAATATTAAAAATCACATCTATATTCTAATTTTAAGAGCTTTGATAACATATATTTGAAAATAAAAGACGTTACAAAAGAAAATACACTGAAAATAAGTGCACGTTTGTGCGGAGAGCAAATATTTTCAATTTCCAGCAAAAGCTGCTAACGTAATTATTCAACAAGAGAAAAGGCAGTTATTCATCACAGCAAAACAATTCGGATACATGCCAACTTACTGTGCTTGACTTTTCGTAAAAAGGAGTGAATCGCTTTTTGCCGCTTTGAACTCATCGCGACCTCTATGAAAATGATGATCACAGCGGGTGCGAGCATGGCGGCGGCGGCCGTGACACGTGAGGGACTGATTACCATGGAAACGTGAAAGGCACACGTATGTAGATAGATCTCGTCTCTTTGAATTTTTAATTTTAAATCTGGATTTATACACATTGCCTCGTGAAAACATCAACTGAACACAGTTTGCCGAATGCAAAAGTGAGGGGACGAATTTACATTTTATATAAAGTGGGGGGGACATGTCCCCGCGTCCCCCGCGTAATCTACGCCTATGGCCAGAGGAGAACTGGCACCCCGACTGAGTCTGGTTTCTCCCAAGGTTTATTTTTCTCCATCATGCCCTGATGGAGTTTTGGTTCCTTGCCACTGTCGCCTTTGGCTTGGCTTGCTCAGTTGGGGACACTCAAATTATGATCCAAGTTACTCAACTAAATATACAAATAGAATTTATTAATTTGGACATATAGAATTCTATAAACTATCCAAATTAAACTAGCCAAATCAAATTTTGTTGCAATGTTGTCCTGTTTAACACTGTGAAGCTGCTTTGAAACAATCGTCATTGTAAAAGCGCTATATAAATAAAGTTGATTGATTGATTGATTGATTCAACTACACACGTATTTCCCCATTGGACACGAGAAAGGCTTACGGCTGGGTGTACTTCTATCAAGCAGACAGAGGTAGGTTAACTGGGTGGCGCATTTCAGGCTGACATCACATGACAGGCCATTGGCGGAGGAATGCTCTGTTAACAACAGGATAGGTTATTCCACTACACACATATTTCCCCAGGGGACAAGAGACAGGCTTACGGCTGGGTGTACTTCTATCAAGCAGGCAGAGGTAGGTTCACTGGGTGGCTCACTTTAGGCGGACATCACATTGAGGGCCATTGGCGGAGGAATGCTCTATTAACAACAGGATAGGTTATTCAACTGTACACATATTTCCCCAGGGGACAAGAGACAGGCTTACGGCTGGGTCTACTTCTACCAAGCAGGCAGAGGTAGGTTCACTGGGTGGCGCATTTTAGGCGGACATCACATGGCAGGCCATTGGCAGAGGAATGATCTGTTAACAACAGGATAGATTATTCCACTACACACATATTTCCCCAGGGGACAAGAGACAGGCTTACGGCTGGGTGTACTTCTATCAAGCAGGCAGAGGTAGGTTCACTGAGTGGCTCACTTTAGGCGGACATCACATGGAGGGCCATTGGCGGAGGAATGCTCTATCAACAACAGGATAGGTTATTCAACTGTACACATATTTCCCCAGGGGACAAGAGAACAGGCTTACGCTGGGTGTGTTTCTATCCAACAGGCAGAGATAGGTTTAAATGGGTGGCTCACCTTCTTTCGTCTCGGGCAGTCATCACATAGATGAGCACTGATCGGGGGATTTCTTTATTGACAGACAGAGTACGTTATACAATGCATATCTCTCCACATTTGCAAAAGAAGGGGGTATTCACATTCAACACCTGAAATCCTTCTTCAGTGACAATGGATAAGGATAGGACAAATAGGGAGTGCAACGGCAGTCAATTTAATCCCCACACACTGCAAACTCACTACAACGCAATACTGTGCAATACATCAATTCAGCCACTGCATATCCACTCTCACTCAGTGCAATAAGGCCAGCACTCACCCGTTGGTCAACCTCTCCACTGTCGTACTGAATCCGTTATCTTCAGATGTTGGGTGGGTTAAGATGCCTTTTTACTAAAGCGTGGAGGACACTCCCTTAACACTCGATCACACTCATGAGAAGAGGCAATAGTCCAATGATGACTTGGTTCAAACGCTCTCTCAGGTAACAATGACACTCATGATCAGTACACTTCACAACTTCATATTCAGTTCAGTGCAGGTGCATACATTCAATGAAATTCGATACTCATACTACTTATCTCCGTTCTGATGTTGATGGCGTTTCTCCAGTCTGTACTCAACTCTGTAACTCCTTGCAAACGTATCCATATAAATGCCACTTCACCCTTTGTACAGCCGAGCCTTTGCGCACCCTCTAGGAACCTCCGTGAACCAACACACCCAATGAAGGAATGACTTCTCTCCGGGAAGGAAGAACACTGAACTTCTTCTTCTTCTTCTTCTTATTACTATTTTAGGGCGGATCGCAAACAAATATGTGCATTACCGCCACCTATAGCTGAAATGGACCAGTGACACCTCCTATACCCAACATAAATTCCTCTTATTTACCCGCATAGAGACATCATCGATGCGCTGCGTGTTCAGCTCCTCCGTCCACTCTCAGCCCCCATGACAGAAAAAAAAATAATAAAAAAATAAATAAATATATATATATATATATATATATATATATATATATATATATATATATATATATATATATAAATAGAAAATAAATAAATTAAATAAAAACCCACTTTAAATACGCTTATTTAACCCAGTGCTTAACAAATACTCTACCAATAAATGTATTATACTCCTATCTGATTTTAATAAATTTTGAACACTCAACTTTACAACTATTTTATTTAATTCCTCCTTCAACTCTTTCCTTTCAACCTTATATCTCCTACAGTGCATTATTACATGTTCAACTGTTTCACTAACCTCACATACCTCACATAAACCTGTTGGATGCTTACTTATTAAGTGCAATGTACCATTCAATCTCGTATGACCTAATCTCAGTCTTGTAATCATATTCTCTTCATTCCTACTCCTACCTGATATTCTTCCCTTACCCACTGTTGACTGTATTTGATGCATATGTCTACCTTTTAGTTCATTGTTCCAATACTGCTGCCATAATTTCAAAATATGGTTTTTAATAATTGATTTAATTTCTGACCTGCTAAATAAAATCTGTATATCTACTATTTCTCGTTCTATTGCCTTTTTTGCTAATGCATCCGCCTCCTCGTTACCTCTCAACCCAATGTGAGCTGGAACCCACAAAAACTGTACCTCTAAATTAGCTTGTTTAATTGAATATAATTCTTGAACTATCTCTATTACCATATCTTGTCTTGTTTCTGACTTTATCTCCTTCAAACTTATTAGAGCTGAACTACAATCTGAACATATTACTGCCTTGGATATTTTAACTTCCCTAATCCACTTTATTGCCATAATTAATGCTGTAGCAATTGTGGCCGCAACAGACACAAATGAATCTTACAGATGATTCATTCAAACATGAGTCCACACAAAATTAACTCAACATTCCAGGGCCAGTTACGGCCTGGACCCCTCTCTCTCCACAACAAGCGGACAAAGATTTACGATACCAGTGGTACCAAGCCAGGAAGTAAGGGACTTCTCATTGGTCCACAGGCAGTTTCTTCCCTTCCCCCATCGACAAAGTAACTTCTAAGTCCGGCTCTGTGACACCATAAATTCCTTAGAGATTCCAGCACTCCGTTGAAAATCAAGGAAACCCACAGAAACCTTGATACGTATAAACTGCATCAAATCACTAAACCAGTGATTGTCGAACAGACGGTAACCAAGCCATCTGTCGAATGCCCAAAGACACTTTACACCCACATGACCACATATATGGATCAATCGTTTTTATACGATGTATTAAAATGTCTAGGGTGTGTACTTTATGTAAATCAAACTATGTATTCTAGTTACTGTGGAATTCTTGTATCTCTGTACTCTCAACTCTTAATATTATAGTGTTTAGTTCCTTCTAAGTCAGAAAAACTCAATAATACCGAATCTTGTAAAATAATTTACAGGAAAAGTTTTATTATTAGAATACCAGCTTTGTACGGATAAACTGCTCCATCTGTCCAGCAGCCAGGAGGTGTAACCGAACTGAACAAAGAACTTTTGCGCGCCAAGAAACTGACAGACACGATTGGGTCAACCCGAAAGTGGGCGGCGCTCAAATCCCTTGTCGCTGAAGCTACTCTTTTTTTTTCTTTTTTTCCCTACTTTATTTTGATTTTTTCCACAAAAACAGAACAAATCACGTAATTACAGATACCATTGAAATATCCCATATATGTATAATAGTCCATCTCTCCTGTTAATAACAAGGGCCATAAAAACTAAACAAGGGTAATTCTAAATTAAGGAAAAATAAATAAATGAAAATGAGATACGCAATTATGAATCTGACGAATTGCATTCATAGAGCATTCAACATAAACTACAAATAAAGGGAAGGAGAAAATAAAATAACAGTAGAAGAGCATACAATATACACAAGAACAGCAACTGTAAACAAAAACAAAGCAGAACCTAAACAAAAGCACAAAAAAAAAATAATAATAAATAAATAAGAAGAAAAAACATCTGCTAATTGAATGCTGAAGCTACTCTGTTGTTACCCTGATGTGAGCCCGCTGTTCGCCTGTTCGTCCTTCCTGCTGTTCCTGATTTTGCAGTCCACCTCGAAGGAGTTGGAGAACTCCAAAGGTGGCAGACCAGAATGGGTTGAATTTCATTCAAGCCATCTAGAACTCTCACTTTCCTTTCTTTTACTTAAGTTTATTTTCGCGAGTCTCGTGTTCTAAGTTAAGTTTCACGCAAAGCTTCTCAACGAATCTCCAGCGAGCGCTTCAACTTCAAACAACCACGAGACCCCCTCATCCAGCAGCCAACACGCCACGTGGTTGGCTCCCCAAGATCCCCCAAGACGCCCATCAAAGACACGACCAGACCTTCCGCGAATCACAAAGAACCGGAAACCCCTTTCCAGCCAGGATCGAGAGGGAATCCTGCTCAATGATGACACGCGCGACAAACGCAAGTAACCTCCAGATTCTAAACTGAACTGGTGCATTGATATCAAATTGAATAATCCCGCCTAAGCAACGATAGGAGGGTTTAAGTCAAAACCGTGGTTCATTCAGGTCATGTGTTATAAATGCAGATACTGCTAGAAACTTGGGACTCCATCTCTCTCTCTCTCTCTCTCTTAAAACTCACTCTACTTCCTCCTCTCTGCAACGCGTGATTGTGTGTATGTTTGTTTTTGTTAGATTCTAGTTTTACGTGTTAAAGTAATCAATAAAGCTGTGTTTATAAATTAAAGATAGGTGTTCTTGTGTTATGTGCTTACGAATTTTAATGTCTTGAACTGCCGATCTAAGTTACCTGGCTATTAAATAGTGTTTCACTATTCTGTGGATATTAATATCCGCTGCAGAGTTGATAGTAACGGCCTGTTCAAATGAACGCTAGACGAGTCATTTGCTCGGTCGTAAAATAGACTCCTGCAAAATTCCCTATGAATTAATTAATTCATTACTTTGAGCTAAATAGACCTGTTCCCTTATACAGAGTCCCCTTGTTACATATCATATATGTAATACTTGTTACAAATGGTGGAGAATGCGGGCAGATCAACCTAAAATTGTAAGCATATATATCGAGTTATTTATCTTTTAATTGTGCATGTGAGAGATCAGAGCTAGACGCATCTGTGTGAGAGTGCGCGCACGAGAGAGTGACGTCACTGCTGCGCGTGCCCCGTTTGAATGTGAGTGCTGAATGGAATATAACGCCTAACCCTGAGACTGCATTAAATCCTTGTAAAATCTCACATTATACGATAAGGTAAGAATTAAGCGTGTTCCTTAATTTCTAGAATACCTTGTTTATAGCAGAATTGATGTCATTGCGTGTCCCAGTGCCATTCAAATGCTATACGTATAGTCAAGAGAGCTGAACTAACTTAAACTGCATAAATTGGAATACCCTTTGAGGACGAATAGAACACAGCGCGAGTAACAGTAACATTAGATCAAGCGTGTTCCTTGATCAATTTTCTTAAGGCCCTATTAATGTATAGCTACTAACACTGCGTGTTCCAGTGTTATGTACAGCTAACTTATAACCTCTAAGCAGCTAAACGCTTGCCGTTCGCATTAACACTGCGTGTTCCAGTGTTATTTACAGCATAACCTCTAAGCAGCTAAACGCTTGTTGCTCGCATTAACACTGCGTGTTCCAGTGTTATTTACAGCATAACCTCTAAGCAGCTAAACGCTTGCCGTTCGCATTAACACTGCGTGTTCCAGTGTTATTTACAGCATAACCTCTAAGCAGCTAAACGCTGTTGCCGTTCGCATTAACACTGCGTGTTCCAGTGTTATTTAAAATGGAGTGATTTAAGCTGACATTGAAAGAATCAACAGCAAAGAAACCCCGTTGTTGTATATGCACAGAGAGACGATCCGCCGAGATCGCTGTTCTATCTACAGCACAAAGCTGTAGCTTGTTAAAGTAATCTCACTCTGATTAAACTGAGTGATAAGCCCCACTGCGTAAAACCAGCTACGAGTGGTGTTCCTATTGTTATTTCCAGTGTTGAAATTCGCCGTTATGTCACGTAATAGGCTCGATTACACGTGCAAATCCGTTATGTGTACAGTTTGAAAAGTGCCAACATTCTCATGTAACTTCCCTAACTGTATCCAAGCTGTTTGCAATTCACGTGTGTGCCACTAGCGTGTATTTGGTCGCTATAGTAACGACTAGGGACCGGAAGTCCTAACCAGCGCTTCCGGTTGAACTCTGAACTGGCATCCAGAGTGTAAACAAACCTCCAGTAGCGCCTGCTAAGCTAATCAAAGCAGTTGTTTACATTTGAAGTCCATTTGCTAAAGCTTTAGCATTAGGTTCAGGCAGCAGCAGTAATAGCATACAGTGTCTGTTTAAACACCGTTAAAGTGATTTAACCATTTGAACAGTACACCTGTTGGTCTTTATAACTTTTCACTTATCCTACTCACTTATTACTTTATATTTTACTTGAAAAGGAAAATATCAGTACACAATTATTAATTACTTTACCTGCATGTACTTGAAAAGGGAAATGCTGGTTTGCAATTATTAATTGTCAAGTTTAAGTTTAATGACAGGAAAAACATTTGATTGAAAATTGTATTTCTCAAAGTCATTTTAAATGATTTTAAAATCATTTTCACTATTTTGAAATTTCCTAATTTTCTGAATTTCTAAATTCCTCATTTAGGTCTAATTACTTTAGGTATAAATCACCAACATTTTGCCTATAACCAAAATAATTTAGACTCACATGGATTCATTATTTTATTGCGTTACCTTTCCTCCTTCTTGGGAACCACACAGCTGAGCCTCCATAGGAGACAGTGCTATCTCACTTTTCAAAATAAATCAGAGACAAGCCTCTTTGGCTCAATTTTTATTTTTGGGTGTTTAGTTGTCCATCAACTATCAATTCTAGACTCGTAGTCAGACATAAAGGTGTGGACCCGATCTCCTTCCTTTCCTCTTCTTCCTCACGTCTTCCTGTTCTGTCCTGCTTTATTCCATCTTATTCTTCACATGTGTAGGGAACAAGCCTGGATGAACCATTGATTGTTTCTAAACAAAAGAGAAAGAAAATCTCTCCCAGAGAAAAAAAACCATTAGGCATTTGATTGGTAATCAAACCCTCCTTGTTCTCCATACTCTCCCTGCATGTGCAAACGCAATTCAAAATTTTGACCTTGTATCCAAGTTTATTTAACAAGTGTTGAGCAACCGTCGCCTTCAAAGCATCCCTGCAGAAAGCGGTCAGCCTGTAAGGTGTGTGGTGTCAATCCTGTCAGATTAAGAAAAGGTATCAGCATTATTATTGTATTATTTTCCTTTAGAAGATAAACAATACTATTGTCTACCCTTTTGGAAAATAGGAAGTATTTAATAGGAAAACATATTTCTCCCCTTGAAGAATTATTATTCTTTTGTAATTGGTTTTAACCTTTTCTGTTTTCTCTCTTCCCTTACCTTGTTGAGTGAAAGTAGTCGCATCACTAGCCTTCCTGTCTATACTGAGACCAACACTTAGCTATCGCCACACTTCACAATTGGTGTACAATCGCTGAAACGACACTTAGCTGTTCCACCACACATAGGCTTATACCCCACACAGATCTGTGTCAGTCACTTCTCCCGGCATACCAACATGTCACGGACGACATGCACCACTACCCAAGGGGAAGATGTGGATGCCTGGCTCAGAGGCATTACAGACTGCCTCACGCCAAAGACAATAGAACTGTTATTATTTTTAATAATAATCATGATTCTGAGAAGGTTCCTGACACAAGAGTCAAGCCAGAACAACAACCACGTGGAACTAGCCAAGATCACCTGTTCCCTAAGCAATGCCTTCACAGCCCAGCTGAAACTAAGCGACAAGCACATCACCCACCTTCAAGAGGAGCTGACACGTGCCCAAAACCGCATAGACAAGCTGGAAGTGAAAGCTCAGGACGACTTCAAGCGTCAGACCACTGAGTTTCTGAGAGAGCTGATGCACACTCAACGCTGCACAGACCAGCTCAAAGCGAAAGCTCAAGACAAACTCAAAGCGCCAGACGAAGTGGAGCACGAAACAAAGAAACAAGTTGAGAAGCTTCAAGAAGCCCTTGTAGTCGCTGAACGTGACAAACAAGAACTAGAGACTGCACATAAACACCTGGTAAACCAACTCCAGTCTGCTGAACATCGACTAGAGAAAGCCAACGCTGATATTAAAGACAAGAACTTTGAAATCAATGCTCTGGAAGACCACCTTGAAAGGTACAGCACTGAGATGAACCATCTGATCCAACAGCGAGACGACGCCAATGACGAGCGCTACGTGGTCAGAGGTGAACTCAAGCCTGCTTCCAAACAGCAACCAGAGCCAAGAAGGGAGAGAACTCCCTCAGCATCACTACTGCTGAGGAGAGCAAAGTCCCCTTTTCAAGAACTGTCATACGACGGAAGAAGTGAATGGCCACCGCCCAGAACGTCACCGGCCATAACCACAGAACTCTTCCCTGCCAACCAAAGAGAGCTCATCCAAGCAGACTCTGAAGCTGCACAGAAGATGACTGTTAAAGACCTTGACAAGCTCGCTAAGAACTTCGCACAGTTCAACCTACATTCCATGGAGGGCCACAACATCCAGGGCTACCTTCAAGATATTGACTTCTACCTAGAGGCGAGACCTCATGTGACCGACCGAGACAGGTTCTACCTCCTCAGAGCCACATCCAGTCACGAGGTACGACGCTTTCTGGACCGGCAACATGTTCACGTAAAGCACAACTACCAGCTCCTACGTGAGACATTGATTAAAGAATTTACAGGCCCAGAGTCTGAACACGGACTGGTAATCGCCTTGGAAACCAAACAAGGTCGACAAGAGACTTCACAAGCCTACTACAGCCGTTTTCGACAAGCCTACTTTGGTGCACATAATGAACCTCAACATGAAGAGGATGTGAACTTCAAACCCCTCTTCCTGAGAAACCTGCACCCTGGAGTAAGTCGTCATCTAGGCATCATGGCCTGCCCAGACACGATGACAATCCAACAGCTATGTGACCTGACACACAAGGCCTACGTCAAACAAAAGATGGCCACAAAGAAAGGTTTGGAAACATCCACAGTTTCAACCTCTGTCAGCCAAGACCCAAGCCGTGCACTGGATGACACCCGGTGGCATGACCATACCACAGTCCATCATAAAGAGCACAGAGAACGTGACTTCCATGACAGCTACCACACAAACCGCTGGGAAAAGCCATGGAACCAGCCACGCTTCTCAAGAAACCCTAAAGACACCATAGGCCATCATCATCCAACAAAGTCAAGAGCATCTAACGTGGGTAATCGTCAACGAAACCCACCTGGGCACCACTCAGTTAAGCACAACACTGAGCACGCCCAAGAACAAGACAGTTTCCCCTCAGAAGCCATGGAAGATCTAATGAGGCAAATTAAAGTCTTCATGGAAAGCAGGGAAAACACGGATGACCACAGAGATGAGTCATGCTCACTGGCTAGCGATGACGTGGAAGGCCATTGGTCATCCAGGACACCTTTACAATGAAGATGACGACCACCTGTTCTACAACAACACAGAACAAAAGGGTCTCTCACAGTCAACTACAGATGACAACAAAGAGGTACCAGAAAACACCGTTCTGGGTACCCATCACTTACCAAGAAACCATCCAACAAGCTCATGAACCATGTTAGCGTAAGAGCAAACACAGTAAGCATGGATGGTCAGCAAGTCTGTCACAACCAGAAGGCATCACAAGAGGAATGCAACGTAGGAGATGAAGTTTTGCACCACGACTACCTCCCAAACTACCTCCCACCGTGGGCCAAAGAACTTCCTGCCTTACTGAACTGACTCCCATCAGGTCACAGACAATCCCTTTTCAAGGCAAAGATGCAACAAACCAATCTTCATCTAAGCCTAGCAAAACTAAGCCAATAGCCATGAGGGCAAGCCTTTGAGAAAAGGGGGGAGCAAAACAGACTGAAACAGATCTGACCATGCATACACTACACGACTTACATACTCGCTAACTTACTGGACCAGTTATCCACATCTACCATGAAAAACATCCAGCAAACATGTTCTTCCCACAGGTAGAAACTGGCCTCATAAACTAGCTCAACCTCAAATTAGATACACTCATCATAGGAAACATGTCACAATATACCCCACAAGCAAAACACCTCCCATCACTTTGTGGTACATGACACGTTAGCTGCAACGGTAGTTGTAGGCCAGACTTAGAAACACCTAACTGCTTTGTTTTGTTTCACCTCTTCCTTTACTTTCCTTCTTCGTTTATTAGGTAATATGCTTGCCTATCCCCATAAGGGTCAAGGGCATGATAGCAGGATTGACGCACCACGCCTCAAATCTGTAAGCCACCGAAAAACGAATGTGAGCTAGAGAGCTCTGCAATTGATGGGTCACATCATTTGACCACAAATGATGTCACCAGATCATGATGAAAGGTAAAACGAACTCAACCTAACACAAGTTAGAGAAAAAAAAAGAGGAAACAAACAAAACAAATTTAAATCACAAAATTTGGTCAACGAGGCACCGACCGACCAAAGTAAAGTAACAATTCCAAAATTGTACTACGCTACGCCAACGTGCTAACCATATTGAGTAAATTTAAAACTTCTAAACATGAAAACTGTTAGTACTCAATCTAATGCCCTGCACCAGTACAGTGGCCAGTCATGGAGGTGTTGTCTTGTTGTTTGTTGTGTATGTGTCTGCTTCTTCTGCCTGTGTTTCTCCAGCGTCACGATGTCTTCATCCCGACACATCGCCTAACGAAGGGGGGATATGTAGCAATTGTGGCCGCAACAGACACAAATGAATCTTACAGATGATTCATTCAAACATGAGTCCACACAAAATTAACTCAACATTCCAGGGCCAGTTACGGCCTGGACCCCTCTCTCTCCACAACAAGCGGACAAAGATTTACGATACCCGTGGTACCAAGCCAGGAAGTAAGGGACTTCTCATTAGTCCACAGGCAGTTTCTTCCCTTCCCCCATCGACAAAGTAACTTCTAAGTCCGGCTCTGTGAAACAATAAATTCCTTAGAGATTCCAGCACTCCGTTGAAAATCAAGGAAACCCACAGAAACCTTGATACGTATAAACTGCATCAAATCACTAAACCAGTGATTGTCGAACAGACGGTAACCCAGCCATCTGTCGAATGCCCAAAGACACTTTACACCCACATGACCACATATATGGATCAATCGTTTTTATACGATGTATTAAAATGTCTAGGGTGTGTACTTTATGTAAATCAAACTATGTATTCTAGTTACTGTGGAATTCTTGTATCTCTGTACTCTCAACTCTTAATATTATAGTGTTTAGTACCTTCTCAGTCAGAAAAACTCAATAATACCGAATCTTGTAAAATAATTTACAGGAAAAGTTTTATTATTAGAATACCAGCTTTGTACGGATAAACTGCTCCATCTGTACAGCAGCCAGGAGGTGTAACCGAACTGAACAAAGAACTTTTGCGCGCCAAGAAACTGACAGACACGATTGGGTCAACCCGAAAGTGGGCGGCGCTCAAATCTTATCTATAAGAGCAGAGACCCCCTTGTCGCTGAAGCTACTCTGTTGTTACCCTGATGTGAGCCCGCTGTTCGCCTGTTCGTCCTTCCTGCTGTTCCTGATTTTGCAGTCCACCTCGAAGGAGTTGGAGAACTCCAAAGGTGGCAGACCAGAATGGGTTGAATTTCATTCAAGCCATCTAGAACTCTCACTTTCCTTTCTTTTACTTAAGTTTATTTTCTTTTTGTGAGTCTTGTGTTCTAAGTTAAGTTTCGACGCAAAGCTTCTCAACGAATCTCCAGCGAGCGCGCTTCAACTTCAAACAACCACGAGACCCCCTCATCCAGCAGCCAACACGCCACGTGGTTGGCTCCCCAAGATCCCCCAAGACGCCCATCAAAGACACGACCAGACCTTCCGTGAATCACAAAGAACCGGGAAACCCCTTTCCAGCCAGGATCGAGAGGGAATCCCCGTTCAATGATGACACGCGCGACAAACGCAAGTAACCTCCAGATTCCAAACTGAACTGGTGCATTGATATCAAATTGAATAATCCCGCCTAAGCAACGATAGGAGGGTTTAAGTCAAACCGTGGTTCATTCAGGTCATGTGTTATAAATGCAGATACTGCTAGAAACTTGGGACTCCATCTCTCTCTCTCTCTTAAAACTCACTCTCTACTTCCCTCCTCTCTGCAACGCGTGAATGTGTGTATGTTTGTTTTTGTTAGATTCTAGTTTTACGTGTTAGAGTAATCAATAAAGCTGTGTTTATAAATTAAAGATAGGTGTTCTTGTGTTATGTGCTTACGAATTTTAATGTCTTGAACTGCCGATCTAAGTTACCTGGCTATTAAATAGTGTTTCACTATTCTGTGGATATTAATATCCGCTGCAGAGTTGATAGTTACGGCCTGTTCAAATGAACGCTAGACGAGTCATTTGCTCGGTCGTAAAATAGACTCCTGCAAAATTCCCTATGAATTAATTAATTCATTACTTTGAGCTAAATAGACCTGTTCCCTTATACAGAGTCCCCTTGTTACATATCATATATGTAATACTTGTTACAATGCAAACATCTCTCCAGTATACACCGATAAACAATCTGATATCCTTTTACTCTTATACACTTTAACCTTTGGAATAATGAATGCAGAACCCACATGAACAGTTTTTGAATCTTTTGAAGCATCTGTAAAAATGTGCATGTATTCCCCATATCTTGACCCAATATACTCCCTTACATTATATACTTCTGTTTCATATGAACCCTCCTTTTGCCTTTTTTCTAATAAATTTAAATCTACTTCTGGTTGGGGCATGACCCATAATGGTACTGGAGATAAAGGAATTATTGGAGCATATCCAACCTCCTCCAATCTCATATCACTAACCAATTTCCTCACACTCCATCCAAAGCTATTACACTCTCTCTTCTCATATTCCCAACTAGGACTCATTACTTTCCTTGTTGGGTGATCCTCACTCTGACCTTTTAAATTTGCCCAATAAGATGCCATTAATTGCTGTCTTCTTATCTGCAAAGGCATTTCACCCATCTCTACCTGAAGAGCCGAAACTGGAAAAGTTAGATATGCTCCGAAGCAAATTCTTAGTGCTTGAGACTGAATTCTCTCTAATTTAATTAAATGAGATTTATTTGCAGAACCATATACAATACAACCATAATCAATTATAGATCTTATCATAGATATATATATAGTTTTTAAAGCCAATCTATCTGCTCCCCATTCCTGACCTGAAATACATCTCATTACATTCACTACACGCTTACATCTTCCTACCATTTTTTCAATATGCTCTCTCCAAGTTAATCTACTATCAAACCAAACTCCTAGAAATCTTACTATACTTACACGCTCTAATTCTTTTTTGTATAATTTTAACTTAACATCCACATTCCTCCTCATTTTAGTAAAAAGTATTATTTTTGTCTTTTCCACTGAAAACTTAAAACCATTTTCCCTGACCACTTTTCAACTTCATTTAGCGCACCTTGCAATTTCTTTGTGTTATAATCTATATTCTTTCCTCTAAACCAGATAGCCCCATCATCAGCAAACAATGATTTCCCCATACTTCTATCAACCCTTGAGAAAACATTGTTAATCATGACAATAAATAAAAGTGGACTTATTACACTGCCCTGAGGTGTACCATTTTCAATTGCTCCACTTAATGATATAGCTCCACCCACCTTTACTCGAATACTTCTTCCAATTAAAAACTCTTTCATCCAATTATACATTCTTCCTTTTATACTCATTTTCTGTAACTTTATTAATAACCCCTCTTTCCACAACATATCATAAGCCTTTTCTATATAAAAGAAAACAGCAAAGACACTTTCCTTATTTATAAATGCCTTTCTTATTTCATCCTCTAAAGATACTATTGGATCCATAGTCCCTCTACCACACCTAAATCCACTTTGATAAGAAAAAAACAATTCATTTTTTCCAAATGATAAGTCAATCTATCAGCTATCATTCTCTCCATTACCTTACATAAATGAGAAGTTAATGCAATTGGACGATAATTTATAGGATTACTTGGATCTTTCCCAGGCTTTTTAATAGGTATAATTAATGCTTCCTTCCAACTTTGAGGAATTATACCCTCTATCCATATTCTATTATAAAATGTTAAAATCACTTCCATAGATGTTTCACTAAAATGCTTCATCATACTGTAACTAATCCCATCCACTCCTGGAGTAGATTGTTTCATTCTTCTTACTGCATTCTTTAACTCACTCATAGAAAATGGTACATCTAACAAATTATCTTCAGCCTCTTTTTCTTCTCTCTATATCCGGATATTCCTTCATCACACCCTTCCTCATTTCCTTACTCTGTTCAGTCAAATTGTCTGAACTATTTACTTTATAAATGCCTTTAAAAACATTTCCACTTTATCTCCATCCTCCACAGCTATTTCTCCCTCCATACTTAAAACTGGATACCCGTTACACTTTTGAATCCCTTTCATTTTCTTTATCATACCCCATACTTCCTCTACTGGTGTATTCTTCCTATTTCATCACAATAAGCCATCCAATACTGTTTTCTGACTTTCCTTATTATCCTCCTTACCTCAGCTTGTGCTTGTTTATACATTATTAAATCTTGAAAATTATGTGTTTTCTTAACCATCCTAAATGCTTTCCTTTTCCTTCTTATTGCACTAGTACATTCTTCCTTCCACCATGGAACTATTTTATTCTTCCTACCTCCTTTCCCTTTTGGTATATATTTATTTGCTGCTACTTGAATGGCATAAACAACATCATCACTAATCATTTCTACAGATCTATCTGGTTCTACTATAATACTCTTTAATCCCTCTTCACTCAGACTCATGAATTCTTCCCAATTCGCTTTATCAAACCTCCATCTACCAACATTTCCTAGACTCGCCTTACTTCCTCTCACATTCACACTAACAGATATCATTATTGGATAATGATCACTCCCAATAGTATCTTGTCGCAATATTTCCCACTCAGCACTCCCTGCAATTGAATCAGACACCATTGTTAGATCTAACACAGACTCTTTACCTGTAGCCACATCTATTCTTGTATTACCCCCATCATTCAGACACACCAAATTTCTTCCACCACCATTCCATTACAATCTGTCACTAAACCTCCCCATAACATGCTCTGTGCATTAAAATCTCCACACCAAATTACCCTATCTTCATTAAGACCCTCTATTTGCTCTAACTCACTCAACACTAATCTCCTACAAGGATTATAAAAGTTTATTATTACATACTTTTTTCCATTCACCCATACCTCTACTACAACATATTCTTGTGTTACACCTTTGCCTAATGTTCTATATTGCATGCCTTCCTTAATCAGAATAATACACCCTACACCATTTCTCTCCTCTCTATCTCTTCTCTCACTCACATATCCTTTAATAACAAAATCAAATCGAGGTTTAAGCCATGACTCTTGTATACATATCAGATCCGGTTTAACTTCCATCTCATTAATAACACCTTTAAACTCCAATCCATTAGCCACAAGACTTCTCGCATTCCATTGTAAAATTAAAATCATCCTCCTAGCCAAACCATGCTTCCTGGCTGGACTGTATCTCACTAATTAGCCCATCCCTAACCATTTCCCATGATATATCCTTTACTCCCAAGAATCTCTCTGCTGCCTTGACTATAATTTGAATCTTAGTTGTCTTCTTTTCAGTCTGTGCAGTACAATTAATTACTTCAGCTATGAACAACAAGAAATTTACTTTACTTACAATCATTGATTCTTCCGCAGTCCTACCTTGCTTCTTTGATATCTCCTCAATTCTCCTCTCTTTTGCACTTCCCTCTCTTTTCCTTTCTCTCTATTCCTTGAATCAACCACTTTAACAGCCTCTGCATACGTTATATTCCTCTTGGCTCTCTCATTCTGTACTTCAATTGCTTTCTTCCTCACCTCACATCCTCCAAACGCAACACTATGCTCCCCTCCACAGTTGCAGCATTTTGGTCCTGCTCCTTCACATTTGCCATAATCATGTTCCCCCCCACATCTTGCACATTGTTTCTTCGCTTTACACACCATAGCCACATGCCCGTATTTTTGACAATTATAACATCTTAAAGGAGGAGGCACAAAAGGCCTCACTGAATAACTGATAAATCCAAGCTTGACCTTATCTGGCAAAATAACTCCATCAAACCTAAGCTCAACAGAGAGACTCTCCATTCTGTTCCCTTCTCTACTCATAAACAGTCTCCTAGCACCAACTATTTTACCTCCGCCAATGTTACTTTTAAGCTCATCCATAGACACTCCTAATGGCACTCCAGATATTACTCCACTTACCCACTGCCTCTGTCCTACAATCTTACTACTCACCACTTCCTGCTTACACATTACTTTAATCTTCATCACTTTCCTTCTTTGCTCTTTACTATTACAAACAATCATCAAGTCTCCATTACTTAACACTTTTGCCTTAATTTCTCCAACTACTTTCCTCAACTCTTTTGTTAATACAATTGGACTTACCTTTTGTATTCCACCATCCTCTTTAAATTTCAATATTACCTTCAAACAAATTTACATTCCTCACCTCCTGTTCATTTCCACTCTCCCCTGAACCTCTTACCTCTATCTGATGTTTTTTCTTTCTTTTCTTTGTACCTACCTCTTCCCTTATATCTAAATTCCTCTCTTCTCCTGTCTTTCCTAATTCCATTTGTTCATCTTCCACATCCGTATCATCTACACTAACTAGTATCTCTGGTCCATTTCCACTATAATTTTTCTTATATTTTGACATGATCGATTTCGCTGCATTTACCGCCATCCACCAAACACCGTGACGTGTCAACCAGAACACTGAACTGTCTCTCTACTTCCTTTTTATACCCTCCTCTGTCATCTCTCACACCTGCTCATCATCCGCCATTAGCCACCATTTTGTAGGGGCACATGTCCAACCGGAACCGACCTGGTGTTACACCAACAACGTTCCGGGGGGGAACAACTTCTAACGGGACTTAGCACCTTGTGACACACACACACACACACAACCAACTCGTCCATACACATGCACCCACAAACACAAAAAAAATCATGCTTAATTAAAATTTTCAATTCATATGTATATAGTCTACTGTTCATATAAGGAAAAATAAGTTTGCCTAAACAACTATTTTAAACATTTCTTGAGTTAAATGTGCTTGCATTCATTAATATTCACTTGTGTGTGCTTATATAAATATCATTTAAAAATTAGGATGTAAGTTTTTATCGGGAGATAAAAGCATGTCACAACTCTCTGGCTTTAACTGTTATGCCACATTAAGTGCGCCAAAACGCTATGTATTGTTTGAATTTCACATTAAAACTTAAAAAAAATTAAAAGCTTAGACTTGTTCAATACCAAAAGCAGGTTTGGCAATTTGGCATGAGATTAGGTTGGGCAGAGTGAGACTATGAGATAGAGCCTGAAAGTGTATCACGCCAAATGTGTGAGAGTTGGCAACTCTGCTTAAAAATGTTCTTACATGTTTACATTTTTTACCAAGGAATACATTTCTGATCAACATTAACAAAATATGAGTTCAATCTTACTTCCTTTGACGTCCTCCTCCTTAAGATCTTATCATAGGGGAATGTTTTTAATCTTGGATGAACTTGGCATTCTACAACTGAGAAATATAACAATTAGGACATATTTACACTCATGATATAGTAAGAGTTCAGTAAGCAATTCTTAATAAATAGAATGCATAATATATCTGTTTCAAGTTCCAGCTTAACTGGGTGTCCTTGCACCTGAAACCCTAAAAGTGAACTGGAATTAGGCCATCTGAAGTACACCTTTTAATTGGTGTTGTGGTTTGGTAATAGTCCACATTATGAACCCAAAACACACATGGATGACATGATTCATACATCTGCATAATGCCAAATATTTTATTTTAACATTAAAGGTATGTGATTACTCTTTGTGATTACCGCTGTGGAGCAGCACAGTCCCTGCGTAACTCGCCATTAGCGGTGTGCCATATCATACTGTCCATGATAATACCGGTATACATTTTTACATTATAAAAAAAGTGTCATATCACGATATCACTGAGTCAAGTCAAGTCAACTTTATTTATATAGCGCTTTTAACAATGCAGATTGTTTCAAAGCAGCTTCACAGTGTTAAACAGAAAAATAATGCAACAGAATATATTTCGATTATCATTCAGTAACAATGTGGGCTTTAGATCAGTAATTAGATAAGTAATTTGGTCTATATGGTTAATTTAGTTTAATAACTAGATTTATTTTGAAATATATTTGAAAAATAGTTTTTTCCCCAACTGAGCAAGCCAAGACGGGTTGTTTTGAGGATGACATATCGATTTAAAGAATTATTAACTAGTACTATTCAAACAATCGGAGTCATCACTCCGGAGACAGGTTTATTGAGGATGCCGTGTCGATGAGGCAGCTTAAGGGGGAGTCTAAATGACACGGTCTCTGCAGACACTTCAGGGTCATGTGTTGGTCACATCTGGGTGCAGGTCCACCGTCTGATCTGGATACAGCCTGAATCCGGCTGACTGCAGTAGACCTCGGGATAAAACAGAGACACTAACATTAGTGTAGATGCCATTCTTCTGATGAACGAGTACATCAGGTGTTATGGGAAGTGTTCCCGGTTCCGGCTGACCTAGATAATGCAGCCTAATAATCATTTAATTGAAAAAGTGTTTTATGTGTATGCCATAGGAAAGAGATGTGTTTTAAGTTTAGATTTATACTGAAAGAGTGTGTCTGCTTCCCGAACAATGCTAGGAAGACTGTTCCAGAGTTTAGGTGCTAAATAGGAAAAGGATCGACCACCTGCAGTTGATTTTGATATTCTAGGTATTATCAGCAGGTCAGAGTTTAGAGACCGCAGTAGACGTGATGGAGTATAATGTGTTAAGAGCTCACTCAAGTACTGGGGAGCTAAACCATTTAGTGCTTTGTAAGTAATAAGCAAGATTTTAAAATGTATGCGATTTTTAATAGGGAGCCAGTGCAGTGTTGACAGAACCGGGCTAATGTGTTCATACTTCCTGGTTCTAGTAAGAACTCGAACTGCTGCGTTTTGGACCAGCTGGAGTTTGTTTATTAAGCAAGCAGGGCAACCACCCAGTAGAGCATTACAATAATCTAGCCTTGAGCTCATGAACGCATGTATTAACTGTTCAGCATTTTGCATTGAGAGCATGTGCCGTAATTTAGATATTTTTTTAAGTTGGTAGAATGCAGTTTTACAGATGCTAGAAACATGGCTTTCAAACGAAAGATTGGTATCAAAGAGCACACCCAGGTTCCTAACTGACGACGAGGACTTGACAGAGCAGCCATCGAGGATTAGACAGTATTCTAGGTTTCTTCTTGTGGAGCTTTTTTGTCCAATTATTAAAAATTCAGTTTTTTCTGAATTAAGTTGCAGGAAATTACTGATCATCCAATTTTTTATATCATCTATACATTCCGTTAATTCAATTCAATTCAATTCAATTCAAATATATTTGTATAGCGCTTTTCACAATACACATTGTTTCAAAGCAGCTTTACAGAAAGTGCATTTCATAAATGTTCATTGAAAAATGTTAGAAAAAGTTAATCAATCATGTATTAATTTAGGCCACAACAGCGCTGGCGTTGAGTCGTCTCTTCACAGGCGTCGAGTAGTCTCAGGTGTTGGGGCATCTGAAGTCTCCATGAGAGGCTGGATACAAACTGGAGCTGACGAACTATTTACCTCGGGACTGGTGTCCCGAGATAATAACAGAAAAGCAGATGGGAAATAATTAGCATAGCTGCTGTTCAGAATATTAATGCTTTTGATCCGATTTAACTGTAGTATAAAAGGTCATTATAATGTGAATGCTTGGCTAAAGAGATGCGTCTTTAATCTAGTTTTAAACTGGAACAGCGAGTCTGAACCTCGAACAATATCAGGAAGACTATTCCAGAGTTTAGGAGCTAAATGTGAAAATGCCCTCCCTCCTTTAGTGGACTTAGATATCCTAGGAACGACCAGAAGCCTCGAGTTTAGTGATCTTAAAGAGCGTGATGGATTGTAGGGCGATAGAAGATCCGTTAAATACACTGGAGCTAAACCATTTAGGGCTTTATAGGTCAGTAGCAATACTTTGTAATTGATACGGAACTTAATAGGTAACCAGTGTAGAGATGATAAAATTGGTGTTATATGATCATATTTTCTTGAACTAGTAAGAACTCTAGCAGCTGCGTTTTGGACTAACTGTAGCTTGTTTGTTGAGGATTCAGGACAACCAGCTAATAAAGCATTACAGTAATCTAGTCTGTGTCATGTTACGTAGCTTAGCAATGTTTATATGAAACATAACATATGAAATATGATTTTCGAAAGACAAGTTGCGGTCTAATATAACACCCAGGTCTTTTACTGTAGTGGATAAAGTGACAGGACGTCCTTCCAAGTTAAAGTTTGTTGAGAATAAATATTTGTTTGCGCACTATTGCTAACAACGCTTGTAGAAATTAATCATTAACAATAGTAAATTTAAGATAATGTTAGCTTATGAAAAGATTTTGCTTTAATACTATGTGTACTTTCTGTTGGACATAAGAGTCACCAGAGCAACAGCCAGAGGGTTGTGGTAGGTATAACAGATCCATATGAGAAAGTGTTTTGCTATGCATTTTTCTGTGCTCTTAGAGTGCTTTTGTATGTGTTAACAAAGAAGCAGTCTTTTGTCCAGGAAATTGGAGGGGTGATGTTGCGAACGAAGCACAGCTGACCAGAAAATCATCTGACTCCCAAAGAAAGACAACTTATGTATTTTTTGTGTATAAATATTGGGTCAGGGAAAGGCAAGTTTGTTGCAGACTTCCTGAACAAACCTTGCATAGGATTGTGTAAATCAGGGACAGTTGTGACCCAGAGCTCTGTATGCTATCTTCATCTGACTTACTTATTCATTAAAAGAGTTAAACTATATTTTGTTCCTGCTCTCCTCATTCAACGAACACGCGGACTCGAGGAATTGATGCCGAGTCCAACAATTGGTGACCCTGATCGTGTTAGGGGGAGTCCGAGGAGGAGTGGACAATCTCTGATCTTCTCTTGACATCAGGCCGGCCTGAACCAAAAAGAAAGGTAAGCAGACACCTGTTTTCTATATCAAAGTCTGCAATTGGCTATTTTCTAAATTATGATGTCAAGAGTGGTGAAGTGATTGAAACATTTTGTTATGTATGAATAAGTCATATGAAGAAAGTATAAAATAATAAAAAATAAAAAACAAATAAAAATTTGCGTCAGGGACGCAGTGTCTGGGACACAAAGTAATTAAGCGTCAGGGACGCAGTGTCTGGGACACAAAGATTTGGGCCAGGGCCAAAGGCCTGGGGGCCTAGGTCACTGACGAGTGAATAAACGTACCTGGGGGAAGATCCCAGGGGAGTGGGGTGAGAAATCTACCACACGGTCCGACCCTGAAGACCGCATTCAGAAAAGTACAGTAGTACAAACTAAAAATAGAAAAGATAAAATATGATAAAAAGTGTGCGCGTGAGTATAGTCGAATAAAAGATTATAGGAGGAAGGTGAAAGTTTAGAAAAAGAAGTTAGGAAGGATTAAAAAAAAAAGAGAGATAAATAAATAATATAATAGATATATAATAAATAATATAATAAATAAAACATTTAAATTAATTATATATATAGATATAATAAAAGTAATAAAGTGATAAAGTAATAATAAAAATAAAAGGATAAATTGTTATATACAAAGAAAGAAATATTATATGACAGGGAGGGTGCTGTGTGTGACTGGTTAAAAGAAGGCACTAAAATTACGGGTGATCCGAGTAACCTTGGTGGTATATCCGCTGGGGGACGAGGTGAGAACCACATAGGAAAGTGCCCACTAAAAGAAGGTGTTCTAGGGGCGATCAGGGAAACTTGTGAGAGCCCACATAGAGGAAAACACCCATATCAGTCACATAAGGAACTATAAAAATAAATAAAAAATATATAAAATCAACAGAATACTATACAAGGGAGTCAGAATGGAGGGGGAATTTGATATGTGAGAGAAATGAGAAATATGTGTGAGAAATATGGTCCATTAAAAACCCAATGGGAAGATATTTCAGCACAAGTGATAAGTGGAATTGAATCAAAAAGGAGGGAAAAAAAGATAAAAGAAATTAACATTCTGTATGAGGAGTTCAAAAAGATAAATAATTTAGAGGATAGTAGTAAAATAGATTTGGCAGTTCTTTAAAAAAAAACAGAGAAAGTCAGTCATGACAAATTGAATGCGCACAGGCAGCAAGAGAAAAAAGGAGTGTTAACAAAAAGAAAGTGGAAGAATGAGGCAGAGACACTGGAGAACAATTTTGCTAAGTGGCATAATTTGACCTTAGCAGCTGCAGCTCTAGATAATTTAGAAAAGAGGAAGACGCAAAAGCAGAACAAAAAATCTGCAGAGGAAAGCAGAAAACAGACAGAGTGTAAGTCAATATACACAGTTTTACCTACAGCGCCACCACTCTATCAGGAGGGAGGAGTTCACTGTCAGGTTCCAGTATATGATGTAGATGGAGGAATGCTGGATGTTACTAAGGGTGGAGGAGCAAGACAATGGCAGGTGAAAGGAGGACACTTAGAAGTCAGAAAAAGGGAGACAGAGAGGGATTCTCCAGAACTAGGTGAGGAAGTACTAGATGGAGCAGATGGAGGAAATAGTGTGATGTCAGAACACAGTTATCAGGGAGAGGGAAGTGACAAAGCCAATAAACTAGGAAGTAAGGCAGATAATATGGGGAGAGAGTGGATTCATGAGGAATCTGATGAGTTATTGAACAGATGTACGTGGTCAGCTAAGAAAAAATTGGAAGACAGGATCAGACCTTGGGGAACGAGACAGGGGTATCTAGGAGCGCCCACAACCAATGAATATGGAAAGTATGATACAGGAAAGAGAGGAGGAGAGAACAGTTAGGGACAGAGAAGGAGATCATGATACACCACTTAGGTCAGAATATTATACAAGGAGCAAGAATATACAACAGCAGGTATCCAGAGAGGGACCAGTAACCAACTTCCCTCTAGTGGTTAGAAATGGTCAGGAGGAATATCAGGCTTGGTCCTTCACAGATATGGGTGCTATTTTAAACAAATTACCATACATCACTGAGGGAGGTGGCAAATGGTTGAATAAAATGCTCACTTTAACCCAGGGTCACAAACTGGCCCTTGGGGATATGAGAGCCTTATTAGGACAAGTAATTATGACAGGACAATTGATAGAAATTGAGACAGCTGCAGGAACCATAAATTCCAGATCTGATGTGAGATATAGTTCAGTATCCACTAAATGGGGAAACGCAATAAGGAAGTTGTTTCCTGCACCCCTTGGGGCTCTCCATAATGTTCGATTTTCTCCTAAAGTAGGAGAGAACCCAGCAGCTTTTCTGATGAGGTGTAAGGAGGAATGGGAGGCCCATACAGGTGTGCACCCACACTAAGATAAGGTACATGAGGAAATGTTTAGAGTAGCAGTACTGGATGGGACCACTGAGAGTGTGAAAGCAGCCTTAAAAGACAATCCTGACATACCAGGAAGTGAAACACAAATCTGGGAGAGACATTTGATACATCACATGACCAGGGCTCATGAAAAATCTAAGATTAAACAAACAGAGCTGGAAGAATTAAAAGCTCAGCTCTTTAAATTGCAGTTAGGTGAAGCCAGACAAAAAATCAATGAAAACAAAAAAGAGAAACCAAAACAGTTGGTTCAATGGAAGGGGAGGAAGGGGAACCCCAGCAAGAGGTAGAGGAGCACCAAGAGGCAGGGCTTTCTATGCCCCACCTACAATTCAGTACACAGCACCGCATGCAGCTTTAGCTCCGAACCAGACAGGCACCCAATACCAAGTTTGGGAGGCGGAGGAAGCTGAGCTGGACTATTATTGACACAGCCCACAGAGAGACCCGAGCAGGGTAGGAGGGAACCCTTGCTCAGTATGGAGGTCAACAAAGACCGTCTGAACTTTGTGGTTGACACAGGAGCCACATTTTCAACCTTAAACATCCACATGGACCACACATTGATTTCTGACAAAACCACGAGGGTGATGGGTTTCTCTGGGGCTTGTGAAAGACTGTCATTTTCTAAACCTCTATCTGTACGAGTGCAACAACAGACTGTTAACCACTGTTTTCTGTTATCTCAATCAGCACCAACCAACCTGCTGGGGAGAGACTTATTGATCAAACTAGGAGCTTCAATCCTTTGCAGTTCTGAGGAGTGATAGTCAAGTTCAAAGGGGGAAAGATGGTCAACTGCTCACTGACTCCCCATGGAAACACAAGTGGACAATGGCTATTGTCAGATGCCAAAGATCCAGAGGGGCAGACATCTATTGGGGTGAATTGTATCCTGAGGCTAGGGAAGAGCAGGGTCTGCTTGAGCTGTACTCGCTCTGGAAGCCGTGGGTTTTGAACATTGCTCCATACATGCCTCCACACGACCCCCCACATGTAACTTTATTTTATGATAGAAACCAACATGAATGGTATCAGGAAGAATTTAACAGAGACTTAGAGGGTAAAGAATGGGAAATTGAATGTACAGGGATACTAGTAGGCCCAGAAGGAGTAGTAGGAATTGTGCAATTGACACTTGAACAGGAAGAATGGTACATGATGCATAAGGAGGCTTGGCCTCACACCACGTTAGCCATTCACCCAGAGCATCAGGCTAAAGATCTGGGCCCAATGACAAAACGCATGCTAGATGCGACTGATTGGCTAAACACTCAAATTCCTGGGGTACAGTATTCTCCAAAACAAAAGGGATACAGAATTAATAAGATCACTAAAAATGCAGTGACACTGCAACACAAATGGGTCACAAGATGGCATGGTAGAGAAAAACTGATCATGACCTGGCTGACACCATGATTGAGGATCTGCCATAGGACCTATGGTCTTCAGGACCCACGGATGTGGGGTGGTGTAGATATATGAAACCAGTGAGTTTTGAATTGACATGTGATGTACCAATTTGGCAGTCCCAGTATCCCCATAAACCAGAGGCTGAAGAGGGTATTGCAGACACCATTCAAGGCCTGATTCAGGCAGGTGTACTGGAACCTTCTAGCTCTGAATGGAACACGCCAATTCTACCTGTAGAAAAACAAAATACAGGAAAGTTTAGAATGGCACATGATCTAAGGCGCATAAATGCAGTTATAAAAACACCCACTCTTCCTGTGCCCAACCCGTACACTGCACTAACTACTATTAGACCAGAACAGAAGTGGTTTACATGTATAGATTTGGCGAATGCTTTTATTGTTTACCACTGGCAGAACACCTGAGATTTATTTTCTTTCACATTCAGGGACAGAGGTTCAGGTATAGCAGAGTTCCACAGGGGTTCATTTTATCCCCTGGGATTTTTAACCACACATTGAAGGAGATGTTGCAGGAGTCTGACATGCCTGAGGTAACAGTTTTAATTCAGTATGTGGACGATCTACTAATCGCAGCAGAGGCACCTGAGGCATGCGTTGAGGCGACAAGAAGAGTTTTACTACAGCTTTACCAGTCAGGTTTCAAGGTTAGTAAATCCAAACTGCAGGTGTGTAGACCTCAGGTCACATTCCTCGGAAGAGTAGTGTCAGCTGAAGGGGCAGGAATTTCTTCACAACATAGATCTGCCATTTTACATCATCCAAAACCTGTCACGGTGAAAGATATGTTGTCATTTTTGGGGTTGGCAGGATTCAGCAGGCAGTTTATTCCTGCATATACAGATAAAACTGCGCCACTGAGACAGCTGGTGCAGCATAAAGGAGCCAGACAGCTAAAAGCTGTACTGGATTGGACAATGGAGGCTGAACAATTGTTCATTGACCTCAAGTCCCCTTTAGCATTAGCAGCTGACCTAGCCACCCCTGACTATGACAAACCATTCTATTTAGATGTATCAGAGGGAAAACAAACTGTCAATGGAGTGCTGTTTCAGAAAGCTGATAGCAAAAGAAAAGTTCTGATGTATGTGAGTATATTGCTAGATAAAACAGAGCAAAGGGAGCATCCATGCACAAGATATGCAGCAGGCTTGGCAAAAAATTGTGCAGAAAACAGCACATGTAGTCATGGAGCATGCATTAACCATTTTGACATCTCACACACCGATGGCTTATGTGACTTCAACAGCATTCACAATGTCATCATTGAGACAGGATAGGATCCTGAAAGTCCTATCATGGCCGAACTTGACCTTTACTCATGAAGGCATCAACATGGCAGATTATATTACTGAAGGGCAGTCCCATGTGTGTGAACTGACTGTAGAAATGGAAGGTAAAATCAGGCCTGATTTAGAAGCTACGAGGTTGGAGGGTGAGGTCCAGGATCTGTTTACAGATGGATGCTGTCACAGAAATTATAAGGGTGAATTAGAAGCAGGATACGCAGTGGTCAGAAAAGTGGGCGACAGATTTGAGACAGTTGTGGCAGACAAGCTGATAGGAAAACAGTCAGCGCAACGAGCAGAAGTCATGGCTATAATTGAAGCGTTGAAGTGGGGGAAAGAGAAAATGGTGAACATTTATTCAGATTCAGCATATGGAGTAGGGGCAGTGCATACTGAATTAACTAAATGGAAAAGAGCAGGATTTATGACAGCTGCACAACAGCCAATTAAGCATCAGGTAGAAATGCAGCAGTTAGCAGAAGCCATTTTACTACCAGAACAGGTAGCTGTAATAAAGTGCAAGGGACATGAAAAAAATGAAACAATTACATCTAAGGGAAATCAGGCAGCAGACGAGGCAGCAAAACAAGCAGCTAATTATAATGTAGCTCACCAGCTTCTGTCTTCTGAACAACAGGTAACTGACCTCTTTATTATTAACATGGGAGCATATCTTTGCAGCTCAAGAGGCAGCCTCCCCACAAGAGAAATCCATGTGGCTCGAAAGAGGGGCAATCAAAGGCAACAACGCCTGGAGATTTGTAGATGGGCGACCTGTTATTCCACCAGCCATGATGAAGTCATTGCTAGCTGAGGCACATGGCCTAGCTCACTTTGGCAGGGCTCAGATGTTGAGAGCTCTTGCACACTGGTGGCATCCTTATATGAAGGAAACCTTAGAAGCCTTCATTAGGGAGTGCTCAACGTGTGTTCAACACAATATAAAATCTACCATCAAACCTCACATGGGTGCGTTTCCATTGAGGAATGGCCCAGGAGAAGAGGTGGTCATTGACTTCACAGACATGGGTGAAAGGGTCCAAGGGAAAAGATATATGCTGGTCATGGTGGATAGTTTCACTGGGTGGCCTGAGGCATGGCCCACAAAATCTGAAGATAGTCAATCTGTAGTGAAATGTTTGATCAATCATTACATACCTCGGTATGGGTTCCTAGGAAAATTCGGTCAGACAATGGTACACACTTTAAGAACGCAGATCTACAAGCTGTGGAAAAGGTACTAGGCCTGAAACATAGCTTCGGATCAGTCTATCATCCAGAATCCCAAGGGAAATGCGAACGGATGAATTTGAATCTAAAGACAAAATTGGCTAAAATCTGTGCACAGACTAAATTGAACTGGTTAAACGCTTACCAATTGCTTTGATGGCTGTAAGATCTGCATTGAACAGGGTAACTGGCTTTACACCATTTGAACTGCTGACTGGAAGACAATTTCCAGGTCCAACAGCTGGCTTGAATTTGACAGACTGTGAACCACTACAATACAAACCATACTATGACAAACTAACGTCTCTTGTCTCAAGTTTCTCAAAACAGATTGCTGACAGATCACAGGCACCAGATCCTAAGGCTGGACTTGGTCAGGCCGCAGAGTGGGTCCTCCTGAAGGTCTTCAAGAGGAAGTGGAATCAACCAAGGTGGACTGGTTCTCATAAGGTAACGGAGAGAACATCACACAGTGTAAGGTTAGAAGGCAAAGGGGACACGTGGTACCATTGGACGTGTTGTGCACCGGCAGAACCACCATCGAGGACATTGGAGGACACAGAGTGGCCCTGCAGGAACTGCAGGACCAAAAGGGGAGGAGACAGAGACACTTGATAGAGAACAAACAGACTAAAAACTCACAGACAGAACATTCTAATTTTGAGAGTAATATTAACTTGTACTAAACTATTGTTTATGCTTATCATTTGGTTATTTAGAGGTGTAAAAGAGTGTAAAGACGGTGTTGTGGGAAAATAAAAAAGTATTAGGAATAGTAGTGGGATTGACATTAATCATTATGGGTGTCATATTTTTATGGAATATCTGAGAGAAAGAGGGCATAACAGAGGAAAAAGGGCACCACAAGAGTATAAGATTCTGCGTAAAGGGAAAATTTTTTGCCTGGAAAGATACGGGGGCATAGAACTAAATTATGAGAAGGGGTCAACTACATCATTCACTTTCGACTTATGACAAGTAATTAATTGTGGAGGAAAAAATGGGTCATGGAGGGGTATGATGTGTATTTTTGTGCTCCCCCAGCATTCATAGATAAGTGTGAGCAAGGAGATTGGCCATCTCATCCAGGACCCTATATTACAGGAGCCTGTGAGAACTGGGGGCAAGTGATTAAATTCACAGGGGCTTGGACGCCAGACTTACGTTATTTGAGTAAAGAACATAGAGACTGGTGGGGAAGAATAGGATTCCAAAGAGATTTTCATGCATCACAGAACCCACTGACATTGTCCCTGAACAGAATAGACAGATCATCTTTCAAAAAAGATGTTGCATATTTCATTATAGGGGTGTACATGTCAGACAGGGATATCGGAGCATTGATTAAGATA
Source organism: Gobiocypris rarus (assembly GCA_023029165.1). NCBI lineage: Eukaryota > Metazoa > Chordata > Actinopteri > Cypriniformes > Gobionidae > Gobiocypris > Gobiocypris rarus. Next base: position 15,613,082 of record CM040912.1, read on the forward strand.
CATTTTATAAATCAGCCAATAATAACACAACCAATACCTCCAAATGTGACAGTCAGGAGAACATTTTGTAATTACTGTTGATTATACCAAATTAAAGCCTGAAGACATAATTGAAAAAGCAACAGGATATGGGGAAATAAATTTGTAGTTAGAATGGATAATTAACACAGCTAGAGAGCAGAACATGGAAAATTGTGTAGGATGTGCTAGGGCTAGACCGACTCTGTTTATAGAACTTGCTCCACTATATCCTGAAGATGGATGGGGTTACCAATGCATGTTACAATTGACCAATGAGGCAACTCCTTCAAACTGTACCACTCTAGCATCAATATTTCCATTGATAAGTAATGAGACACGGACAGGTCCATTTACACCTCAACCGGGGAACTATACATGTTTTAACTTCACCAGGAGAAATGTAATGATCAATTTAGGAAAATAGACCCCACTTGGTGTAAAATTGTGGTTCAGGATCCAGGGAATGTAATAGGACCATGGGCTAGAGCAGGATTGTATTACTATTGTGGTGATAGAAGGTTGTTTGTAAGGATACCAAAGAAGGCCAAAGGGATGTGTGCGATGGTAAGGCTGGGAGCACCACTAGTACTGATTGGAGAAGTGACTAAGAGACTGGAAGGTAAGGCAAGTATATTAGAGCTTAACAGACGCAGACAGAGACATGTGTTAAGTAAGAGGGACCTGGGAGCATTTGACTTGACTAAAGACAGCACCACCTACATAGATGCAGTTGGAATACCGAGGAGTCCCAAATGAATATAAATTAGCAGATCAGATAGCAGCAGGATTTGAAAGCATTCCAATCATTGCAGCTCTATTTCCAGTGACACCTAATAAAAATGTGGATAGAATAAACTATGTGCATTACAATGTGTTAAGGTTATCTAATTTGACCAGAGATGCTGTAGAGGGATTAGCGGGACAGTTAGCTCCAACGTCACTGATGGCAGTTCAAAACAGGATGGCTTTAGATATGCAATTAGCTGAAAAAGGGGGTGTGTGTGCAATGTTTGGAGATTCATGCTGTACGTTCATTCCCAATAACACAGCTCCAGATGGGTCTGTCACCAGAGCCCTAGAAGGATTGAGGGCCCTATCTAAGACTATGCATGAGCATTCAGGTATAGACAATCCACTGGAAGAATGGATGACGAATATATTTGGAAAATGGAAAGCAATTATGATGTCTTTGCTCGTCTCCGCAGCAACCTTCATAGGAATATTGGTTGCCTGTGGTTGTTGTTGTGTACCATGTATTAGATCTCTCTGTAACAGGCTCATCGTAACAGCAGTGGAGGGCAAGGAGGCTTCCCAAAATATATGATGCCACTGCTGATGGAAATCAATGAAGAGTATGAGGAAGAGGATACTTTAGAAGAGGTCGATCTCCTGTTTCAGGAGATCGAAAGGGGATTGTTGAGAATAAATATTTGTTTGTGCACTATTGCTAACAACGCTTGTAGAAATTAATCATTAACAATAGTAAATTTAAGATAATGTTAGCTTATGAAATGATTTTGCTTTAAGACTATGTGTACTTTCTGTTGGACATAAGAGTCACCAGAGCAACAGCCAGAGGGTTGTGGTAGGTATAACAGATCCATATGAGAAAGTGTTTTGCTATGCATTTTTCTGTGCTCTTAGAGTGCTTTTGTATGTGTTAACAAAGAAGCAGTCTTTTGTCCAGGAAATTGGAGGGGTGATGTTGCGAACGAAGCACAGCTGACCAGAAAATCATCTGACTCCCAAAGAAAGACAACTTATGTATTTTTTGTGTATAAATATTGGGTCAGGGAAAGGCAAGTTTGTTGCAGACTTCCTGAACAAACCTTGCATAGGATTGTGTAAATCAGGGACAGTTGTGACCCAGAGCTCTGTATGCTATCTTCATCTGACTTACTTATTCATTAAAAGAGTTAAACTATATTTTGTTCCTGCTCTCCTCATTAAACGAACAAGCGGACTCGAGGAATTGATGCCGAGTCCAACAAGTTGTATTGTGAGAGGTTTTGTGGGCAGTTTTTTGGACCAATAAGTAATACCTCTGTTTTATCTGAATTTAATAGCAGAAAATTACACGTCATCCAGTATTTAATATCTTCAGCACACGCTGTCAGTTTAGATAATTTAGCGTTTTCATCTGGTCGTGATGAAATATATAATTGAGTGTCATCAGCATAACAGTGGAAATTAATTCCATGTTTTCTTACAATATTACCAAGTGGCAGCATATATATTGAGAATAGCAGAGGGCCTAAAACAGATCCTTGCGGCACCCCATAGTCTACTGACGTTGTCTTTGATTTTTCCCCATTTAGACAGACAAAATGGTAGCGGTCTGATAAGTACGATCTAAACCAGTTTAATGCCTTTCCCTGAACACCAGTGTAATTTTGAAGTCGATCTAAGAGTATTTTATGATCTATAGTATCGAACGCAGCACTAAGATCGAGTAGAACTAGTATTGAGATACAGCCTTGGTCAGAAGCTAGAAGTAAATCCTTTGTGATTTTAACGAGTGCAGTTTCTGTGCTATGATGCGGCCTGAATCCTGATTGAAATTTTTCATACATATCATTTTCTTGCAAGAAAGAGCACAATTGAGCAGACACAACTTTTTCTAGTATTTTAGACATAAATGGAAGATTTGAAATGGGTCTGTAATTTGCTAGGTTATTATGATCTAATTGTGGCTTCTTAATGAGAGGTTTTATGACTGCCAACTTGAATATTCTTGGAACATGAGCTAAAGATAAAGACGAGTTAATAATATTGAGAAGAGGCTCTTCCACTACAGGTAACAGCTCTTTCAGTAGTTTAGTGGGTATTGGATCTAATAAACATGTTGTTGGTTTAGATGCAATGATAAGTTTATTTAGCTCTTCCTGTCCTAAAGTTGTAAAGCGGTGTAGTAGTTCTTGGCTGCTGCTGCATGCTTCAGTGTTTGTAGCTCTGTATAGCTGCGTTTGAATCTCTATTTGATATATTTTCTTTGTTATCTATACTGCTAAATATAACTTACTCATCACCATATATTGTTTAATATAGCCTATCAAGTTAAATTTGACATCACTAGCTTTTAATCTAAATCACTACCACGTGTTAGCTTTTCGCTAGCCTGGTAGCTTTCCATCTCGGCACCCGGGTCTCCTGTTTTCTGAGTTCATTAGACAAATGTGGTGAGTTGGAGTTGGATTATTAAATAGACTCCATCAAACAAAGTAAGTGGAGTAAGTTGTGTGGTAAGTTTTGGATTCATCAACAAATACGGTAAGCCATGTCTTCTTCTCCTGTCATTGTCACGTGCACTGCATGCTACATGTTTAGCATATCTATCTCCGTTGGCGAACAGGGCTTCACATGTGTTAAATGTAAGGAATTAATCAGGCTGACGAGAAGATTTCAGATTTAGAGACACGCATCCAGACTATGTGAGAGTAGTGAGAATGTAACAGCTTTAGATACTGCTTTGGATGCGACTAGCTTAGTGAACACTCATTGTTTGGTTCTGGCTGAGCCCTTGCAGCAGGGCAATTGGGTGACTGTGAGACAGCATATTCGCGGATCTAAAAACCACTCTTCCGTTCCGATTAGAACATCAAACAGGTTCTCCCCACTCAGTGATGCACCCACTGAGGATCCTGTTGAAAGTGCCCTAGTTATTGGCGATTCTATTACACGGAACGTGAAAATAGAGACACCAGCCACCATAGTCACATGTTTACCGAGCCAGAGCGCCTGACATCAAAGCAAATTTAAAAGTGCTGGCTAAAGCTAATCATAAATTCTCTAAGATTATTATTCACGCCGCACTAATGATGTTCGTCAGTCGGAGATCACCAAAATTAACATTAAAGAGGTGTGTAAACTCGCAAGTACAATGTCAACGGCAGTCTGTTTATCTGGCCCCCTCCCTGTTAAAAGGAGTGATGAGATAGTTAGCAGATTATTATCACTCAATGGCTGGTTGTCTAAGTGGTGTCCGTAAAATAACATGGGGTTCATAGACAATTGGAAAAGTTTTTGGGGCAGACCCGACCTGTTGAAGATAGACGGCATTCATCCTACCTGGGCTGGTGCTGCTCTTCTCTCTAGTAATTTGGCACATAGTCTTAGAGCTAAACCTTGACTCACTGGGGCCCAGGTCAGGAAGCAGACAAACTGGCTAAACTAACCGCCTGCTAGCTGTCTCACGTCACCAGAGTCAGCTAAATCCCAGCACATAGAGACGCTTTCACCTAGATATTATCACATAGAGACTGTGTCTGTTCCCGAATCAGTAAATACAAAAACATCAAAACCATTCAACAGTAAAAATGTAATTGATGTCCAACAAATAAACAACAGATATAATACGGATGAACAATTGATAAATCTCGGTTGCTGAATATTCGATCCCTTTCACAAAAACGCTTATTGTTAATGATTTGATTATAGATCATAACCTAGATGTGCTGTGTTTGACAGAAACCTGGCTAAAACCTGACGACTTCATTACTTTAAATGAGTCCACTCCCAAGATTATTGTTATAAACACGAGCCACGCCTGAAAGGAAAGGGGGTGTTGTTGTAATTTATAATAATATCTTCAGTATTACTCAGAAGTCTAGTTTCAAATATAATTCCTTTGAAGTTTTGGTGCTTTATGTAACGTTGTGTAGTGTAAATGATAAATCCCGTTTGACATTTGTGTTGGCTACTGTATACAGGCCACCAGGGCACAATACAGACTTTATAAAAGAATTTGCTGGTTTTCTATCAGAGTTAGTACTGGCTGCAGATAAAGTACTAATTGTTGGTGATTTTAATATCCATGTTGACAATGAAAAAGACGCATTGGGATTGGCATTTAAAGACATTATAAACTATTCTAAACAACACGTATCGGGACCCACTCATCGCCTTAATCATACTTTAGATCTAATACTGTCACATGGACTAAATGTTGATACCATTAAAATTCTGCAGCAGAGCGATGACATCTCAGATCATTACCTAATATCATGTATACTTAATTTAGCTAAAATCAACTTTCAATCAATCAACTTTATTTATATAGCGCTTTTACAATGACGATTGTTTCAAAGCAGCTTCACAGTGTTAAACAGGACAACATTGCAACAAAATTTGATTTGGCTAGTTTAATTTGGATAGTTTATAGAATTATATATGACCAAATTAATAAATTCTATTTGTATATTTAGTTGAGTAACTTGGATCATAATTTGAGTGTCCCCAACTGAGCAAGCCAAGCCAAAGGCGACAGTGGCAACCAAAACTCCATCAGGGCATGATGGAGAAAATAAACCTTGGGAGAAACCAGACTCAGTCGGGGTGTCAGTTCTCCTCTGGCCTATTATTAACAGTGTATAATTATTACTCTGGCAACCTTGCAGGTCATAAATCATATTAGATAGGAATATTCGAAATTTTGGGTATGACGCACGAGACGGGCTCATTTAGGATGGCGCGTCGATTACACAAGAATATGAATACTTGAAAGATCGGAGTTATTGCGCCGAGACGGGTTAATTGAGGATGACGTTCCGTGAGGCAAATTCAGAGGAGACACTAATGGACACGGTCTCAGCAGACACTCCAGGATGAGCTGGTCATGTCCAGATGCAGGTCCACCATCCGATCCGGACACGGCCTGGATCCGGCCGACTGCAGTAAACCTCGGGATAAACAGAGAGACTAACATTAGTGTGGATGCTACTCTTTTTATGATGTAACGAGTACATCAGGTGTTATGGGAAGTGTTCCCGGTTCCGGCTGACCTAGTTAATGCAGCCTAACAATCAGTCATTTGATTTGAATAAAGAAAGTTAAAAATGTTCTATGTGTATGCCATAGTAAAGAGATGTGTTTTTAGTCTAGATTTAAACTGACAGAGTGTGTCTTCTTCCCGAACAATGCTAGGAAGACTGTTCCAGAGTTTAGGTGCTAAATAGGAAAAGGATCGACCGCCTGCAGTTGATTTAGATATTCTAGGTATTTTCAACTGGCCAGAGTTTAGAGACCGCAATTGACGTGATGGAGTATAATGCGTTAAGAGCTCACTCAAGTACTGGGGAGCTAAACCATTTATTGCTTTATAAGTAATAAGCAAGATTTTAAAATGTATGCGATGTTTAATAGGGAGCCAGTGCAGTGTTGACAGAACTGGACTAATATGATCGTACTTCCTGGTTCTAGTAAGAACTCGAGCTGCTGCGTTTTGGACCAGCTGGAGTTTATTTATTAGGCGAGCAGGGCAACCACCCAGTAGAGCATTACAATAATCTAGCCTTGAGCTCATGAACGCATGTACTAATTGTTCAGCATTTTGCATTGAAAGCATGTGACGTAGTTTAGATATATTTTTAAGATGGTAGAATGCAGTTTTACAGATGCTAGAAACGTGGCTTTCAAACGAAAGATTGGTATCAAAGAGCACACCCAGGTTCCTCACTGAGAGGACTTGACAGAGCAGCCATCGAGGGTTAGACAGTATTCTAGGGCACTACTTGTGGAGCTTTTCTGTCCAATAATTAAAAATTCAGTTTTATCTGAATTAAGTTGCAGGAAATTACTATTCATCCAATTTTTAATATCAGCTATGCATTCCGTTAATCTTGTGAATTGGTAAGTTTCGTCAGGGTGTGAAGAAATATAGAGCTGAGTATCATCAGCATAACAATGAAAACTAACGCCATGCTTCCTAATGATATCTCCCAGTGGTAGCATATACAGGGTGAAAAGCAGCGGTCCTAACACTGAGCCTTGCGGTACTCCATACTGAACTTGTGATCGTGTGACATCTCTTCATTTACTGCTACAAACTGATAACGGTCAGATAAGTAAGATTTAAACCATGCCAATGCAGTTCCACTAATGCCAACATAATTTTCGAGTCTATTCAAAAGAATATTGTGATCGATAGTATCGAATGCAGCGCTAAGATCGAGTAAAACTAATAGAGAGATACAACCACGATCAGATGATAAGAGTAAATCATTTGTAACTCTAATTAGAGCAGTCTCAGTAATATGATACGGTCTAAATCCTGACTGGAAATCCTCACATATACCATTTCTTTCTAAAAAGGAACATAATTGTGAAGACATGGCCTTTTCTAATATTTTTGATAGAAACGGTAGATTCGAGATTGGTCTGTAATTGACTAATTCTTTAGGATCAAGTTGCGGTTTTTTAATAAGTGGTTTAATTACAGCCAACTTAAAAGTTTTTGGTACATATCCTAATGTCAAGGATGAATTAATAATATTAAGCAGAGGATCTATGACCTCTGGAAGCATCTCATTTAATAGCCTAGTCGGTATAGGATCAAGCATACATGTTGTTGATTTTGATGATTTAACAAGTTTAGCCAATTCTTCTCCTCCTATAGCAGTGAATGAGTGTAATTTTTCCTCAAAGACACTACAATGTTCTGTCTGAAGTGATACTGTAGTAGACGGCTGCATGGTTATAATTTTATTCCTAATGTTATCAATCTTACTAGTAAAGAAGTTCATAAAGTCATTACTGCTGTGTTGTTTACAAATGTCAAAGTTGAAGCTTTATCCTTTGTTAATTTAGCCACTGTATCGAATAAATACTTAGGGTTGTGTTTGTTTTCTTCTAAAAGAGTTGAGAAATAAGCAGATCTAGCAGTTTTTATGGCCTTTCTGTATGCAATCATGCTCTCTTTCCACAAATTGCGAAAAACCTCCAGTTTTGTTTTCTTCCAGCTGCGCTCCATTTTTCTGGCTGCTGTTTTAAGGGCCCGAGTGTGCTCGGTGTACCATGGCGTTGGATTATTTGCTTTAATCTTCTTTAAGCGCCGAGGAGCAACTATGTCTAAAGTGCTAGTAAAGAGAGAGTCAGTAGTTTCTGTTGCAACATCAAGTTCCTCTTGGCTATCTGGAATTCTGAGGAGATGGAACTGATGAGGAAGATTATGTATAAAGCAATCTTTAGTCGCAGCGGTTATAGTCCTGCCATATTTGCAGCGAGGGGATGGCTTTGCAGCTTTAGCTAAATTAAGTATACATGATATTAGGTAATGATCTGAGATGTCATCGCTCTGCTGCAGAATTTTAATGGTATCAACATTTAGTCCATGTGACAGTATTAGATCTAAAGTATGATTAAGGCGATGAGTGGGTCCAGATACGTGTTGTCTAACTCCAATAGAGTTTATAATGTCTTTAAATGCCAATCCCAATGCGTCATTTTCATTGTCAACATGGATATTAAAATCACCAACAATTAGTACTTTATCTGCAGCCAGTACTAACTCTGATAGAAAACCAGCAAATTCTTTGATAAAGTCTGTATTGTGCCCTGGTGGCCTGTATACAGTAGCCAACACAAATGTCAAACGGATTTATCATTTACACTACACAATGTTACATAAAGCACCAAAACTTCAAAGGAATTATATTTGAAACTAGACTTCTGAGTAATACAGATAGCCAAGAGGAACTTGATGTTGCAACAGAAACTACTGACTCTCTCTTTACTAGCACTTTAGACATAGTTGCTCCTCGGCGCTTAAAGAAGATTAAAGCAAATAATCCAACGCCATGGTACACCGAGCACACTCGGGCCCTTAAAACAGCAGCCAGAAAAATGGAGCGCAGCTGGAAGAAAACAAAACTGGAGGTTTTTCGCAATTTGTGGAAAGAGAGCATGATTGCATACAGAAAGGCCATAAAAACTGCTAGATCTGCTTATTTCTCAACTCTTTTAGAAGAAAACAAACACAACCCTAAGTATTTATTCGATACAGTGGCTAAATTAACAAAGGATAAAGCTTCAACTTTGACATTTGTAAACAACACAGCAGTAATGACTTTATGAACTTCTTTACTAGTAAGATTGATAACATTAGGAATAAAATTATAACCATGCAGCCGTCTACTACAGTATCACTTCAGACAGAACATTGTAGTGTCACTGAGGAAAAATTACACTCATTCACTGCTATAGGAGGAGAAGAATTGGCTAAACTTGTTAAATCATCAAAATCAACAACATGTATGCTTGATCCTATACCGACTAGGCTATTAAATGAGATGCTTCCAGAGGTCATAGATCCTCTGCTTAATATTATTAATTCATCCTTGACATTAGGATATGTACCAAAAACTTTTAAGTTGGCTGTAATTAAACCACTTATTAAAAAACCGCAACTTGATCCTAAAGAATTAGTCAATTACAGACCAATCTCGAATCTACCGTTTCTATCAAAAATATTAGAAAAGGCCATGTCTTCACAATTATGTTCCTTTTTAGAAAGAAATGGTATATGTGAGGATTTCCAGTCAGGATTTAGACCGTATCATATTACTGAGACTGCTCTAATTAGAGTTACAAATGATTTACTCTTATCATCTGATCGTGGTTGTATCTCTCTATTAGTGTTACTCGATCTTAGCGCTGCATTCGATACTATCGATCACAATATTCTTTTGAATAGACTCGAAAATTATGTTGGCATTAGTGGAACTGCATTGGCATGGTTTAAATCTTACTTATCTGACCGTTATCAGTTTGTAGCAGTAAATGAAGAGATGTCACACCGATCACAAGTTCAGTATGGAGTACCGCAAGGCTCAGTGTTAGGACCGTTGCTTTTCACCCTGTATATGCTACCACTGGGAGATATCATTAGGAAGCATGGCGTTAGTTTTCATTGTTATGTTGATGATACTCAGCTTTATATTTCTTCACACCCTGACGAAACTTACCAATTCACAAGATTAACGGAATGCATAGCTGATATAAAAATTGGATGAATAGTAATTTCTGCAACTTAATTCAGATAAAACTGAATTTTTAATTATTGGACAGAAAAGCTCCACAAGTAGTGCCCTAGAATACTGTCTAACCTCGATGACTGCTCTGTCAAGCCCTCGCCAGTGAGGAACCTGGGTGTGCTCTTTGATACCAATCTTTCGTTTGAAAGCCACGTTTCTAGCATCTGTAAAACTGCATTCTACCATCTTAAAAATATATCTAAATTACGTCACATGCTTTCAATGCAAAATGCTGAACAATTAGTACATGCTCATGAGCTCAAGGCTAGATTATTGTAATGCTCTACTGGGTGGTTGCCCTGCTCGCCTAATAAATAAACTCCAGCTGGTCCAAAACGCAGAAGCTCGAGTTCTTACTAGAACCAGGAAGTACGATCATATTAGTCCAGTTCTGTCAACACTGCACTGGCTCCTATTAAACATCGCATACATTTTAAAATCTTGCTTATTACTTATAAAGCAATAAATGGTTTAGCTCCCCAGTACTTAAGCGAGCTCTTAACGCATTATACTCCATCACGTCTATTGCGGTCTCTAAACTCTGGCCAGTTGAAAATACCTAGAATATCTAAATCAACTGCAGGCGGTCGATCCTTTCCTATTTAGCACCTAAACTCTGGAACAGTCTTCCTAGCATTGTTCGGGAAGCAGACACACTCTGTCAGTTTAAATCTAGACTAAAAACGCATCTCTTTACTATGGCATACACATAGAACATTTTTAACTTTCTTTATTCAAATCAAATGACTGATTGTTAGGCTGCATTAACTAGGTCAGCCGGAACCAGGAAAACTTCCCATAACACCTGATGTACTCGTTACATCATAAAAAGAGTGGCATCCACACTAATGTTAGTCTCTCTGTTTATCCCGAGGTTTACTGCAGTCGGCTGGTTCCAGGCCGTGTCCGGATCGGATGGTGGACCTGCATCTGGACATGACCAGCTCATCCTGGAGTGTCTGCTGAGACCGTGTCCATTAGTGTCTCCTCTGAATTTGCCTCACCGGCACGTCATCCTCAATTAACCCGCCTCCGCGCAATAACTCCGATCTTTCAAGTATTCATATTCTTGTGTAATCGACGCGCCATCCTAAATGAACCTGTCTCGTGCGTGATACCCAAAATTTTGAATATTCCTATCTAATATGATTTATGACCTGCAAGGTTGCCAGAGTAATAATTATACACTGTTAATAATAGGCCAGAGGAGAACTGGCACCCCAACTGAGTCTGGTTTCTCCCAAGGTTTATTTTTCATCATGCCCTGATGGAGTTTTGGTTCCTTGCCACTGTCGCCTTTGGCTTGGCTTGCTCAGTTGTGGACACTCAAATTATGATCCAAGTTACTCAACTAAATATACAAATAGAATTTATTAATTTGGTCATATATAATTCTATAAACTATCCAAATTAAACTAGCCAAATCAAATTTTGTTGCAATGTTGTCCTGTTTAACACTGTGAAGCTGCTTTGAAACAATCGTCATTGTAAAAGCGCTATATAAATAAAGTTGATTGATTGATTGATTGATTCTTGAGGGGCGATAATTGAGGTTGAATCATAAGACGTCATTAAAAATTGTACATTTACAATTCTGTTTCTGATGCTTTCTATTTTCTCAGTGAAGAAATTCATAAAATCATTACTACTAAACTGTAACGGAATATTTTGCTCAGGCGATGCTTGTTTATTTGTTAATCTAGCCACGGTGTTAAATAAAAACCTTGGATTATTTGGGTTATTTTCTATTAGTTTGCGGAGATGCTCAGCCCTGGCTGCTTTTAGGGCCTTTTTATAACGTGACATACAGTACTATCTTTCCACGCGATTCTAAAGACCTCTAAATTAGTTTGTTTCCATTTGCGCTCTAAGTTACAAGTTTCTCTCTTGATAACATGTGTAGCACTGTTGTACCATGGTGCTTTAGTTTTCTCTCTAACCTTTTTTAATCTAATTGGTGCAACAATTTCTAATGTACTAGAGAAAATGGTGCTCATACTGCTAGTCATTTCCTCTAGTTCATCTGTTTGTTTGGGTTCACTGAGCAGCTGAGACAGATCAGGTAAGCTATTTGAGAATCTATCTATAGTGGTTGGAAGGATTTTTCTGCCTGGTCGATAACGTGGTGCAACATGACCGATTTCAGCAGTACGCAGTATGCAAGTTACCATGTAATGGTCAGTGACATCATCACTTTGTTGTATAATATCAATATCGGTTGGGTTGGTTCCATGTGATATAATTAAATCTAGTGTGTGATTAAGACGATGAGTGGGACCAGTGACGTTTTGCTTGACCCCAAAGGAGTTTAATAGATCTGTAAACGCAGCCCTAACGCATCATTTGTGTTATCTACGTGTATGTTAAAATCTCCAACAATTAATGTTTTATCGACGTTGACCAATAGATCTGAGAGAAAGTCTGCAAACTCTTTTAGGAAATCAGCATAGGGCCCTGGAGGTCTATATACAGTAGCCAAGGCTAGAGATAAAACGGTTTTCTTTCTTACATCTAAGAGCGTAACATTTAGCACTAGTACTTCAAACGAATTAAACCTATGACCTGTTTTCTGAGTAACATTTAGAATATCTCTATAGATTGTTGCAACACCGTAAGGCAAAGTACATCGAAACTATTATCTGTGACCATTTAATTTACAATAACCGCCTTAGGTGTGAGCGATCTAATGTTTAGAAGACCTAGTTTTAGAAATTGTTTTTGTTCACTAATATTGAGATTATCTGGTTTAATCACAATTAGATTTTTCCTAGATCTTACAGTAGATTTAATGTTTGACCTCACTAAATGAGGAATAGACACATATATATATAATGTTCTACATTGGTACTTATGTCAATTAAGTTAGGAAAGAAAAGACTGTGATTTGGACTTTGACTTACTAGTCATATGGTGGTGTGTAACGCCCTGGAGATGTTGTTCGACAGAAGAGCCGCTCCGATTCTGCTGGGGTGAAGGCCATCAGGACGGAAGAGCCTAGGTCGCTCCCAAAACAGATTCCAATTATTTACAGAGAGCAGCTTCTGTTCATTACACCATGACATTAACCATTCATTTAGAGCAAGTAATCTACTAAACCTTTCATGTCCTAGTCGGTACGTGGGTAGGGGTCCAGTAACGATGATCGTTGCTTCAGGCGATGTTCTCCGTACCGTCTCGACCAGACTCCTGTAGTCCTTCTTCAGAACCTCCTTCTGCCGCAGCCTGATGTCGTTCGTTCGCGCGTGCAGCACGACAGCTCCAATGCGCCCACCGCTCAGGATCTCGGCGGAACCTGCGCAGCGACATCGAGAACACGAGCACCAGGAAAGCAGTGAGTGCGCACCTTACCTTTACCTGAAGTAGCGCGGACATGCTGGACGATGGAAGTACCGATGACCACAGCGCCGCTGCCTGCCTCGCGAAGAGGGAGAAGCGGTTCCAGTGGAGATCTCAAGACCGGAGGCGGAGAGGTCCTTGCTCTGGTCCTGGCTCGCGTCTTCCGCTGTGGAAACACCCAGGGTCCATGGTGCTGTGTCGGTTCCGGAGTGAACGAAACCAGGGATGATCGCGTCCTGGTTGCTTGGGTCCTGTGCAGAGAAACACACGGAGTAGACGTGGTCGGAGTCAAAAGGTTACTAACCATTGACTTGTGAGCATCGGCGCGTGATGTTTCAAGTGCTGAACGTCGCTCTCTCAGCACGGCTCGTCTGTCTTGTAGGTCGCGAATCTGCTTGTCCAACAACTCCAACTCCAACTGCATCGAATGCAGCTAGAACGTTTCCTCACCTGCACTCAAAGGTAACATTAGACACACATCCGAGTTATTCGCCATTGTAGTAGATGTGCTACAATGGCGAATTGTAGGTTTTAGTGGTTACGGGTGTAAATAAGTTACCACGCGTGCAATGCTAGCGGTCTACGGCTAGTAGCGGAAGTTCTGATATAAGTAGCGATATCAAAGCAATCTGATTGTTTTTTATAGAGAATCGTATCGGTGATATGTTCACATGCTGTAAATAATAGAAAGTAATCGTTTGTAAGCGAGTGTTAAGAAGAAAATCAAGGATTATGAGTCAATTCGACGGAGCTACAAACACATGTGAACGAAACCACTGACGCATGCACAGAAAGCTTGTCTTAGTTAATCTTGTGAATTGGTTAGTTTCTTCAGGGTATGAAGAAATATAGAGCTGAGTATCATCAGCATAACATTGAAATCTAACACCATGCTTCCTAATAATATCTCCCAGTGGTAGCATGTACAGGGTGAAGAGCAATGGCCCTAGCACTGAGCCCTGCGGTACTCCATACTGAACTTGTGATCGGTGTGACGTCTCTTCATTTAGTGCTACAAATTGATAACGGTCAGATAGGTATGATTTAAACCATGCCAATGCAGGTCCACTAATGCCTACATAATTTTCGAGTCTATTCAAAAGAATGTTGTGGTCGATAGTGTCGAATGCAGCACTAAGATCGAGTAACACTAACAAAGAGATACAACCACGATCGGATGATAAGAGTAAATAATTTGTAACTCTGATGAGAGCAGTCTCAGTACTATGATACGGTCTAAATCCTGACTGAAAATCCTCACAGATACCATTTCTTTTATTAAAAGGAACATAATTGTAAAGACACAGCCTTTTCAAGTATTTTTGAAAGAAAGGGTAGATTTGAGATTGGCCTGTAATTGACTAATTCTGTAGGATCAAGTTGCTTTTTTAATAAGTGGTTTAATAATAGCCAACTTAAAAGTTTTCGGTACATATCCTAATGACAAAGATGAATTAATGATATTAAGAAGAGGATCCATGACCTCTGGTAGCATCTCTTTTAATAGCCTAGTCGTTATAGGGTCAAGCATACATGTTGTTGATTTGGATGAATTAAAGAGTTTAGCCAATTCTTCCTCTCCTATAGCAGTGAATGAGTGAAATTTTTCTTCAGTGACACTACAATGCTCTGTCTGATGTGATACTGTAGTAGACAGCTGCATGGTTATAATTTTCTTCCTAATATTGTCAATCTTACACGTAAAGAAGTTCATAAAGTCTTTACTGCTGTGCTGTTTACAAACATCAGAAGTTGAAGCTTTATTCTTGGTTAATTTAGCCACTGTATTGAATAAATACCTAGGTTTGTGTTTGTTTTCTTCTAAGAGAGTCGAGAAATAAGCCGATCTAGCAGTTTTTACGGCCTTTCTGTATGCGATCATACGTTCTTTCCACGAATTACGAAAGACCTCTAGTTTTGTTTTCTTCCAGCTGCGCTCCATTTTTCTGGCTGCTGTTTTAAGGGCCCGGGTGTGCTCGTTGTACCACAGCATTTGACTATTTTCTTTAATCTTCTTTAAGCGCAGGGGAGCAACTGTGTCTAAAGTACTGGAAAAGAGAGAGTCAATAGTTTCTGTTGCAACATCGAGTCCCTTTAAGCTATCTGGAATGCTGAGGAGATGATACTGATTAGGAAGATTATTTAAAAAGCAATCTTTAGTCGCCATGTGATAGTCCTGCCATTTTTTAAACGGGTGGACGGCTTTGTAGCTTTAGGCAAATTAAGTATACATGATACTAGATAATGATCTGAGATGTCGCGCCTGCTGCAGAATTTCAACGGTATCAACATTTATTCCATGTGACAATATAAGGTCTAAAGTATGATTATGGCGATGAGTAGGTCCTGACACGTGTTGCCTAACTCCAATAGAGTTTAGAATGTCTTTAAATGCCAATCCCAATGTGTCTTTTTCGTTGTCTACATGGATATTAAAATCACCAACAATTAGTAATTTATCTACGGCCAGAACTAGCTCTGATAGAAAACCAGCAAATTCTTTGATAAAGTCTGTATTGTGCCCTGGTGGCCTGTATACAGTAGCTAACACAAATGTTACACTGGATTTATCATTTGCACTACATAACGTTACATAAAGCACCAAAACTTCAAAGGAATTATATTTGAAACTAGACTTCTGAGTAATACTGAAGACATTATTATAAATTACAGCAACCCCTCCCCCTTTACCTTTCAGACGCGGCTCATGTTTATAACAATAATCTTGGGGGGTGGACTCATTTAAAGTAATGTAGTCGTCAGGTTTTAGCCAGATTTCTGTCAAACACAGCACATCTAGATTATTATCTGTAACGATATCATAACAATGAGCGCTTTTGGGGAAAGGGATCGAATATTCAGCAACCCAAGATTTATCATTTGATTATCCGTATTATATATATTGTTTATTTGTTGGACATCAATTAAATTATTACTGTTGAATGGTTTTGATGATTTTTTGTAATTACTAATTCGCGGAACAGACACAGTCTCTATGTGATAATATCTAGGTAAAAGAGTGTCTATGTGTTGGATTTACCTGACTTCTGTAACGGGAGGCAGCAGGCGGTCGGTTAAGCCAGTCCATCTGCTTCCTGACCTGGGCCCTAGTGAGTCAAGGTTTAGCTCTAAGACTATATGCCAAATTACTAGAGAGAAGGGCGGCACCACTCCAAGAAGGATGGATGCCGTCGTGTTTTAACAGGCCAGGTCTGCCCCAAAAGCTTTTCCAATTGACTATGAACCCTATGTTATTTTGCGGACACCACTTAGACAACCAGCCATTGAGTGATGATAATCTGCTAACTATCTCATCACTCCTTTTAACAGGGAGAGGACCAGAACAAAAAACTGAACCTGCCATCGTACTAGCGAGTTCACACACCTCTTTAATGTTAATTTTGGTGATCTCCGACTGGCGAAGTCCAACATCATTAGTGCCGACGTGAATAATAATCTTAGAGAATTTACGATTAGCATTAGCCAGCACTTTTAAATTTGCTTTGATGTCAGGCGCTCTGGCTCCCGGTAAACATGTGACTATGGTGGCTGGTGTCTCTATTTTCACATTCTGTGTAATAGAATCACCAATAACTAGGGCACTTTCAACAGGATTCTCAGTGGGTGCGTCAAGTGGTGGGGAGAACCTGTTTGATATTCTAATCGGAACGGAAGAGTGTTTTTTTGATCCGTGACTATGCCGCCTCACCGTTACCCAGTTTCCCTGCCGCGGGGCCCTGCAGCCGGAACCGGAGAATGTACAGAGTTCACTAAGCTACTCGCATCCAAATCAGTGTCTAAAGCTGTAACATCCTCACTACTCTCAGATAAAGTCTGGAATGCGTGTCTCTAATTCTGAAATCTTCTCCGTCAGCCTAATTATCTCTTTACATTTATCACATGTGAAGCCCTGTTTGCCGAAGGAGAAGCCTATACTAAACATGCAGCAAGCAGTGCAAGTGACAATGACAGGAAAAGATGACATAGCTTACCGTGTTTGTTGATGAATCCAACTTACCACAATGGTTTGTTGGAGACTATTTACTATTCCAACTCACCACAGTTTT
Organism: Gobiocypris rarus; assembly: GCA_023029165.1. Taxonomy (NCBI): domain Eukaryota; kingdom Metazoa; phylum Chordata; class Actinopteri; order Cypriniformes; family Gobionidae; genus Gobiocypris; species Gobiocypris rarus. The sequence continues at coordinate 15,630,315 of CM040912.1, forward strand.
TTAATGAACTCAGAAAACAGGAGACCCGGGTGCAGAGATGACAAGCTAACAGGCTAGTGAAATGCTAATGTGTGATGGTGATTTAGATTAAAAGCTAGTGATGTCAAATTTAATGTGATTGGCAATATTTAAACAATATATGATGATAAGTAAGTTATATTTAGCAGTAGAACAAAGAAAATATATCAAATAGAGATTCAAAAGCAAGACTGTACAGAGCTACAAACACTAGCTGAGCAGGAGGCAGACAGGAGACTGGAGACAGGAGACTAAAGCAATCGATCAGGAGCAATCGATCAGCACTGATATAGCGACGCAATGATGTATGCCGCATTTACATTCCCTATCGCGCACAACAACACCTGTCTGAGAGTATATACAAAGAGCAGCATGTCAGCCTCTGTTGACGATTTAGTACCTCTCGACAACTGACAAAACATTTGCAACTTAAAGCTGTTATTGATGTTTGCGGCGCAATATTTGACCGGAAGGGTAACATTGACGTTTTTTTCGACAGTTACGGCTTGTTAGATCTGCCTGCTCTAAATCAGATACAGATAAGGTAGTGCATAAGGTAAGGTAGTGCTACTAAATTTGGAAATATAACTTTGTTCAAACTTAAACAGAATGTTATGCATGTTGTGCAGTTTTTTTTTTTACTGAAGTAAAGAAAATCACCTGCATCTTTGGGGTTAGATGGGGCAGCATGGCTGTTTTGGCAGGGGACAGAATGGTTTTTTAGATGGATTTGAATGGATTTGAGGAGGGGTGATGCAACAGGAGATAGAAGTAGGGAAGCGAGGAAATGGTGTAGGAGGAGGAGTGGGGAAAGAAGGTGGTGGAGGAAGAAGGGTGTAAAAAGAGGATGGAGGAGGGAGGCTGGAGTAAGAAGATGCAGGATGGATGTCAAAAGAGGAGGAAGAAGGAGGGAGACTGGAGGAAAAAGATGGAGGAGGAGGAGGAGGAGGAGGAGGAAGGGTGTAGAAAGAGGAGCAAGAAGGAGAGAGACTGGAGGAAGAAGATGGAGGAGGAAGGGTTTCAAAAGAGGAGGAAGAAGGAGGGAGGCTGGAGGAAAAAGATGGAGGAGGAGGAGGAAGAAGGGTGTAGAAAGAGGAGGAAGGAGGGGAGAGGCTGGAGGAAGAAGATGGAGGAGGAAGGGTTTCAAAAGAGGACAAAGAAGGAGGGAGGGTGGAGAAAAAAGATGGAGGAGGAGGAGGAGGAGGAGGAGGAAGAAGAAGGAGGAGGAAGGGATTCAAAAGAAAACAAAGAAGGAGGGAGGGTGGATGAAAAGATGGAGGAGGAGGAGGAGGAGGAGGAGGAGGGGAGGAGGAGGAGGAGGAGGAAGATGGAGGAGGAAGGGTTTCAAAAGAGGAGGAAGAAGGAGGGAGGCTGGAGGAAAAAGATGGAAGAGGAGGAGGAGGAGGAGGAGTAGGAGGAGGAGGAGGAAGAAGGGTTTCAAAAGAGGAGGAAGAAGGAGAGAGACTGGAGGAAGAAGATGAATATAGAAATAAATAAATGCATAAATAAAATAAATGTAGAATGGAATAAATGTGGAAATAAATAAAAATAGAAATTAATAAATAAAAGAATAAATAAATATATATTGAAAAAAAATAAATAAATACATAAATATGGAAATAAATGTATAAATAATTATTAATTTTTGTTTTTTCGCTTTTCTATGTATATTTATTTATTTATATATTTATTTATTTTTGCTTTTTTACATTTATTTGTATATTTATTTATTTATTTTTAATATTAGTATGGAGGACCAAACCTATGGAGTATGGAGGACCAAACCTGCATAAATTAAAAATAAATAAATGAATAAGTAAATAAATGAATAAATATACAAATATGTAAATAAGCAGATAGATAGATAAATAACTGTTATAATAGGAAAATAAATAAAATAAACGACTTGATAAAATAAATATGATTCATGTTTAATCAAATAAAATTTTGTATTTTTCCCTTAATTTATTATTTTCTGCTTTTATACATTTTATAAAAATATTTTTAACTTTTATTTATTCTCTTAATTAATTTTAATATTTATTTATGCATTCATTTATTTTTACATTTATTTATTCCCACATGTATTTATTTTTACATTTATTTATTCCCACATGTATTTATTTTTACATTTATTTATTCCCACATGTATTTATTTTTACATTTATTTATTCCCACATGTATTTATTTTTACATTTATTTATTGATTGATTTTTTCATTTTTACTTTTCCTTGAGCAACATGGAAATGAGGAGGGCGGTCCTTGTATAGCTTCAGCGCATCATTGGTTGAGAGCTCATAATCGTCAGACCAGCTAAGCGATAGAGTAGAGTTTTCAAAGTTAATGGCGGCCGGATAGTTCTTACACAGTCACAGACTCCAAACAACTTAGCAAATGTTTCCAGCAGTTTGACCCATTGAGAGATAAGTTCCAATGGTACTTATCGGAAGTAAGTACGATGGATGTCAATTCCCACCTTAGTGCCATCTGACTCTATGATTTTGAATGTGCTGGGAAAAATAAATATACAAATATAAATATATAAAATATATAATATATAAATATATTAAAATTAATTAATAATCTGACCTTTTATTGAAGTAAAAGAATTGAAAATGGGGGGTAAATCACATTATGTAATAAATGTTTTTCCCCAAAACACGTCAGCCACAATATTTGGCCCCCCTAAAAAATGTTATGAGTAAAATATTTCTGAAGTATATTCCCATTAATATTGACATTTCTTAGCACACCAGGGTGACAAGGAACATGAAATTGTTCAGCTATGATGTCTTGTTTTACAAGAGTATAAATATAAAGAAGCACAGAGGCCAAATTCCCTTAATCATTCATCACAATGAGTAAAACCACAGAATATAGTTCTGATGTGCATAAAAAGATTGTCGAGCTTCACAAAACAGAAAGTGGCTGTGGGAAAATAGCTAAAGCATTGAAACCCCCCATTTCCACCATCAGGGCAATAATTAAGAAGTTTCAATCAACTAAAGAGGTTATGAATCTGACTGGAAGAGGACGTGTGTGTATTTTGGCCTAATGCACAGCGAGGAGGAGAGTTTGAGTGGACAAAGACTCTCCAAGGATCACAGATGGAGAATCACAGAGATTAGTTGAGTTTTGGGGTCAGAAAGCCCCAAAAAACCCAAAACAAAAAAAAAAAACCCTACATCACCACATCCTCCTCGCTCATCCAGAAACAAACTCCAGCATATTCAGTGGTCAGACACAACTGGAACTTCAGACGGGACCTGGTTCTGTGGTCAGATGAACTATAAAAAGAGCTTTTTGGCAGCAAATCTACCAGAAGGGTTTGGTGCAAACAGGGATAAAAATTACCCCATACCCACGACTGGGTATACAGCTGGATCTTTAATGTTGAGGGCCTATTTTTTTGCTGGAGGTCCTGGACATCTTGTTCAGACACATGGTATCATGGATTCTAGCAAATACCAACAGATTAAAAATCAAAACCTGACGACCTCTGCTAGAAATCTTATAATGGGCTGTGGTTGGCTCTTCTATCAGGACGAAGATCCAAAACAAACATCAAAATCAACACACAAATGTGTCACTGAACACAGAATGAAGCTTCTGTCATGGCCATCCCAGTCCCCTGACCTGAACCCTATAGAGAATGAGTGATGAGCTGAAGAGAAGAGGCACCAAGATGGAGCTGGGAAACTGAAGGATCTGGAGAGATTCTGTATGGAGGAATAGTGTCTGATCTCTCATCAGGTGTTCTCCAAACTCATCAGGCATTAGAAGAGAAGACTCAGAGCTGTTATCTAGGGAAAAGGAGGTTGCAAAAAGTATTTAATAAAAGGGTGCCAACAATTGTGGCCAACGTGTTTTGGAGAAAAGCATTTATTTCATAATGTGATTCACCCCCCATTTTCAATTATTTTACTTCAATGAAAGGTTAGAATTTTGTGATTTTTTTAAAAATATAAGATCAAAAGGATAAACAATGCAGATTTTTTTTTTTTTTTACAGCCATATTTGATCGTATTTACCAGGGGTGCCAACAATTTTGACCACGACTGTATATATATACATATATATATATATATATATATATATATATATATATATATATATATATATATATATATATTATATATAAAATATATAAATATATAAAACATATAAAATAATATCAAATAATATATATAAATCATAAAATATATATCAATATATATCACATGCAAATTCACTCAAATCTACTGAAATTCCCCTCCATCATTAAAAAAACCAGTCAACAGAGCAATAGCCTTCCACCTCCCTAACTGAATAAAATCCTCGCAGGACTCCCTTTCGGCCATTGCCAACATACCCAGGTGGACAGTCCTTGAACAGTGCATTGCAGTGCAAGCACTGAGTCAACAAGTAGGGCACTCGAAACTGTTGCTTGTACTGTGTCGAAAAAGCACTCCAGTTCAAGACACCTAAATTAAATTAAATATAGAACAAACAATATTGAACCATTTTGAAGAAAGGCATTAACAAAGTGCAGGGTCATGCAAGGACAATATTTTAAGTATTTTTAAATGCATTATAGATAGATGTTAGACAAATATATGCTTGAGTGTATTTGATTTGTCTGTAAAGACACTTACTTTATGAACAACATAAACTAGAAAAAAATTTGTCAAGACAAACTTTAGATTGAGAAAGCATGCATATATATATATAAATGCTTTATTAGCATAAAGTGTAATAAAACAAAAAATACAATAGATTCAATAGATATCCATTACTTTTTAATTTCTTCTACCCACCAAAATATGACTTCTTGAAATTGATGAAAAATAAAATAAGCTTTTAATTAAAACAATAACAAATATCATCCACCAAAGCTCAGAAAATTTGAGAAAACGTATTTCTAAGGGAAGGTATTTATAATCCTTCCCTTACTTATAATCATAACCCTTATAATTATAAGAAGGTATTCGCTTTTGTTGAATTGTATTCATTCTTTTGAGGCTCCAATTTAGCTTCCAATGTAAATGTATTTCGGTTGAAAGATTTTTAAATATCTGTTTGGAAAACAGGACAAAAGTACTGAGGAACTATTATTATTGTTATTTTTTTTTGCAATGCATGCGACAACAATCAATGAACGAGGCTGAATCCAGCTTCTTATTCGCAGCTTCTTATTGACGCTATCCGGTCCACCTTAAAAGACGCGACGCTTCCGCGTCTTTGATTTCTTATTCACGCTCAATTTAGGGACCGTGCGGTTTTACATTTACATTTACATTTAGGCATTTAGCAGACGCTTTTATCCAAAGCGACTTACAACATAGGAGTACAGGAGTACAAGCGATCGGTCATGAATAGGCGCAAAACGCAAAAAGTGCCTTAAATACCAAGCTTTGGATATTACATAGAATAAGCTTAAGCTAGAATAAGGAAGGAATAAAAGAGAAGAGTTTTTTTTTTTTTTTTTTTTTTATGATAAGTGTTCACAGAAGAGATGAGTTTTTAGCTGTCTTTTGAATGATGACAGTGATTCTGCCATCCGGATGGAGGTAGGAAGATTGTTCCACCAGCCAGGAACGGTGAATGAAAAGTTCTGGAGAGGGATTTCATGCCTCTCAGGATGGTACCATAAGCCTACGCTCCTTACCTGAGCGAAGGCTTCTGGTAGGGGTGTAGACTCGTAGGAGCGAGTCGAAATATGCTGGTTCCGAGCCTGTGGTGGATCCATAAGCGAGTGTCAAGGCCTTGAACTTGATGCGGGCAACAAGTGGCAGCCAGTGCAAAGAGATGAAGAGAGGTGTGACATGGGCCCTTTTGGGCTCATTGAATACAAGACGTGCTGCAGCATTCTGAATCAATTGAAGAGTTTTGATTGCACACGATGGAAGACCAGCCAGAAGCGCATTGCAGTAGTCAAGCCTAGAAATGACAAGGGCCTGACGAGAAGTTGTGTTGCATGCTCTGTAAGGAACGGTCTGATCTTCCTGATGTTGTGCAGAGCAAACCTGCATGATCGAGCTGTCTTTGAAATGTGGTCTTTGAAGGACAGCTGGTCGTCAAAAATTACTCCAAGATTTCTGACCGACCCTGAGGGGGTAATCAGAGATGAACCTTGCTGGATGGTGAAGTTGTGTTGTAGAGTGGGATTGGCAGGGAAGACGAAACTCAGTCTTTGCCAGGTTGAGCTGAAGGTGGTGTTCTTTCATCCATGCCGAGATGTCTGCCAGACAGCTTGAGATGCGTCCATTTACTGTGGGGTCATCTGGTTTAAATGAAAGATAGAGTTGAGTGTCATCAGCATAGCAATGGTATGAGAAGCCATGTGCCTGTATGATGGGTCCCAGTGACGTAGTGTAAATGGAGAAGAGTAGAGGTCCCAGCACTGAGCCCTGAGGAACCCCCGTGGTCAGTCGATGTGCTTTGGATACCTCACCTCTCCAGGCAACCTTGAAAGACCTACCTGTGAGGTAAGACTCAAACCAGTGGAGTGGAGTCCTGTGATGCCCAGTGATGAGAGGGTGGACAGAAGAATCTGGTGATTCACTGTGTCAAATGCAGCAGATAGATCGAGGAGGATTAGGACTGATGATCTGGAAGCAGCTTTTGCCATCCGCAGGGTTTCAGTGACTGACAGTAATGCAGTCTCTGTTGAGTGGGCCTTTTTGAAACCTGACTGGTTAACGTCCAGCTGATTTGACTGTGAGAGGAAAAATGAAACCTGGTTGAGAACAACCCGCTCAAGTGTTTTTGCTATGTAAGGCAGGAGAGAAATAGGTCTGTAGTTCTCTAGAAGTGATGTGTCTAGAGTGGGTTTCTTAAGCAGTGGGGTGGCCCGAGCCTGCTTGAATGTGGTAGGGAAAAAGCCAGTGCTGAGAGATGTGTTGATGATGTGTGTGAGTGCTGGTAGGAGTGTAGGAGAGATGGCTTGTAGAAGGTGTGAGGATAGGATCTAGAGGGCAGGTGGTGGGATGGCTGGAGAGGAGAAGTTTAGATACCTCTGCCTCAGTGAGTGTAGAGAAGGAGGAGAGAAGATGTTTGGCTGTGGGTGTGGCTGATCTAAAATCCTGTGTGTGCGGGGGTGGGAACTGACTGCTGATGGTTGTAGTTTTAGTTGTGAAGAAGTGGGCAAAGTCGTCTGCAGATAAGGAGGTGGTGGGAGGTGGTGGAGGTGGACAGAGGAGAGAGTTGAATGTTCTGAAGAGTGTGCGTGTGTTAGAGGTGCTGTTGATTTTGTTGTGGAAATATGAGGATTTAGCCACATGGACATCATCTGAAAATGATGAGAGCAGAGATTGATATTTACCCAGGTCAACTCTTTTTTTCACGCTTTTTTAAGGGATTGTGTTGCTTTTTTGTCCATTTTCAGAATAAATTAATAATATATTAGCGAAGATTGACTGTAAAATATTAAGGCACATTCAATATAATTACAGTTTCATTTCATTTGCCATCAGCTAAATGTAGGGACCATGTGGTTTTTCTCTTATTCACACGTTTGATACTATTGTGTCTATTTTCAGAAAAGAATAATAAACTATTTTAAAAGGTAATTTACACAGAAATATCAGTGAAGAAAAATCTTCAATCATTGTACTTGAATGCTTTGAATGAATTAATAAATCAATACAAGGTAAGGTAACTAGAGATTAATGCCAGCTCCAGCTTGGATCCAGCCTCTGAAGACTTCAGATGTACCAACACCAGATGACACCTACCCCTGCAAGGCCTCCAGAACATCAAATATGGATGAAATACAAAATGTATAATCATGTTATCATTGCTTTGAAATGCAAACTAATTTTGCTTAAATGGATAGATGATATTTGTCAATACTGTAATTCGTAATATCTTACAGCTGTACCTTCTGATTTAATTGATTAATTAAATTGGCTTGAAAGAGCCATTGCATTATGGTTACTGTACCATTTTGATGCTATTGATCCAATCTGACAATGCAGTTAGAAGAGAGCCATCACATTCTGGACCCATTTGGGGAAGTACAACATTTCACTGGTGCTCTATACCTATCGTGCTTGAATATCATAATTTAAATTTTCGAAAAATTGTACTGTAGCGATATGAATTTATGGACCAACGAATTTGACAAACGACAGTACAGTAAGAGCCTTTGCATTAATGGCACAAGTGGCCCATTTGGAGGCGCTATATCTCGGCTGCCTTTATGGGTGCGTTCACAGTTCTACTGGGGCATTATACCCAGTGTACCCGACTGTCACCATGCAAAATTACAGACATTTTTACTGTAGCATTTTGAAGTTATGGATTCATGAATTTGTCACATATGACAGTACAGTTAGAATAGCTATTGCATTGTTTGCCCATTTGGAGGCGCTATATCTCGGCTGCCTTTATGGGTGCGTTCACTGTTACACTATAGGGCATTATACCCAGTGTGCCCAACTGTCACCATGCAAAATTCCAGACATTTTTACTGAAGCATTTTGAAGTTATGGATTCATGAATTTGTCACATATGACAGTACAGTTAGAATAGCTATTGCACTGGAACAACAGCAGGTCCCGAGGTAAATAGTTCGTCAGCTCCAGTTTGTATCCAGCCTCTCATGGAGACTTCAGATGCCCCAACACCTGTGATGAGACGACTCGACGCCTGTGAAGAGACGACTCAACGGCAGCGCTGTTATGGCCTAAATTAACACATGATTGATTAACTTTTTCTAACATTTTTCAATGTACATTTATGAAATGCACTTTCTGTAAAGCTGCTTTGAAACAATGTGTATTGTGAAAAGCGCTATACAAATATATTTGAATTGAATTGAATTGAATTGTTTGCCCATTTGGAGGCGCTATATCTCGGCTGCCTTTATGGGTGCGTTCGAAGTTCCACTAGGGCATTATACCCAGTGTGCCCGACTGTCACCATGCAAAATTCCAGACATTTTTACTGTAGCATTTTGAAGTTATGGATTCATAAATTTGACATGTATGACAATACAGTTAGAATAGCTATTGCATTGTTTGCCCAAATTGGAGGCACTATATCTCGGCTGCCTTTATGAGTGCGTTCACAGTTCTACTGGGGCATTATAACCAGTGTACCCGACTGTCACCATGCAAAATTACAGACATTTTTACTGTAGCATTTTGAAGTTATGGATTCATGAATTTGTCACATATGATAGTACAGTTAGAATAGCTATTGCATTGTTTGCCATTTGGAGGCGCTATATCTCGGCTGCCTTTATGGGTGCGTTCACAGTTCTACTGGGGCATTATACCCAGTGTGCCCGACTGTCACCATGCAAAATTCCAGACATTTTTACTGTAGCATTTTGAAGTTATGGATTCATGAATTTGTCACATATGATAGTACAGTTAGAATAGCTATTGCATTGTTTGCCCATTTGGAGGCGCTATATCTCGGCTGCCTTTATGGGTGCGTTCACAGTTCTACTGGGGCATTATACCCAGTGTGCCCGACTGTCACCATGCAAAATTCCAGACATTTTTACTGTAGCATTTTGAAGTTATGGATTCATGAATTTGTCACATATGACAGTACAGTTAGAATAGCTATTGCATTGTTTGCCCACTTGGAGGCGCTATATCTCGGCTGCCTTTATGGGTGCGTTCACAGTTCTACTGGGGCATTATACCCAGTGTGCCCGACTGTCACCATGCAAAATTCCAGACATTTTTACTGTAGCATTTTGAAGTTATGGATTCATGAAATTGACACATATGACAGTACAGTTAGAATAGCTATTGCATTGTTTGCCCAATTGGAGGCGCTATATCTCGGCTGCCTTTATGGGTGCGTTCACAGTTCTACTGGGGCATTATACCCAGTGTGCCCGACTGTCACCATGCAAAATTCCAGACATTTTTACTGTAGCATTTTGAAGTTATGGATTCATAAATTTGTCACATATGACAGTACAGTTAGAATAGCTATTGCATTGTTTGCCCATTTGGAGGCGCTATATCTCGGCTGCCTTTATGGGTGCGTTCGAAGTTCCACTAGGGCATTATACCCAGTGTGCCCGACTGTCACCATGCAAAATTCCAGACATTTTTACTGTAGCATTTTGAAGTTATGGATTCATGAATTTGACATGTATGACAATACAGTTAGAATAGCTATTGCATTGTTTGCCCATTTGGAGGCGCTATATCTCAGCTGCCTTTATGAGTGCGTTCACAGTTCTATTGGGGCATTATACCCAGTGTGCCCGACTGTCACCATGCAAAATTACAGACATTTGTACTGTAGCATTTTGAAGTTATGGATTCATGAATTTGTCACATATGATAGTACAGTTAGAATAGCTATTGCATTGTTGGCCCATTTGGAGGCGCTATATCTCGGCTGCCTTTATGGGTGCGTTCACAGTTCCACTAGGGCATTATACCCAGTGTGCCCGACTGTCACCATGCAAAATTCCAGACATTTTTACTGTAGCATTTTGAAGTTATGGATTCATGAATTTGACAAATGACAGTACAGTTAGAATAGCTATTGCATTGTTTGCCCATTTGGAGGCGCTATATCTCGGCTGCCTTTATGGGTGCGTTCACAGTTCTACTGGGGCATTATAACCAGTGTACCCGACTGTCACCATGCAAAATTCCAGACATTTTTACTGTAGCATTTTGAAGTTATGGATTCATGAATTTGTCACATATGACAGTACAGTTAGAATAGCTATTGCATTGTTTGCCCACTTGGAGGCGCTATATCTCGGCTGCCTTTATGGGTGCGTTCACAGTTCTACTGGGGCATTATACCCAGTGTGCCCGACTGTCACCATGCAAAATTACAGACATTTTTACTGTAGCATTTTGAAGTTATGGATTCATGAAATTGACACATATGACAGTACAGTTAGAATAGCTATTGCATTGTTTGCCCAATTGGAGGCGCTATATCTCGGCTGCCTTTATGGGTGCGTTCACAGTTCTACTGGGGCATTATACCCAGTATGCCCGACTGTCACCATGCAAAATTCCAGACATTTTTACTGTAGCATTTTGAAGTTATGGATTCATAAATTTGTCACATATGACAGTACAGTTAGAATAGCTATTGCATTGTTTGCCCATTTGGAGGCGCTATATCTCGGCTGCCTTTATGGGTGCGTTCGAAGTTCCACTAGGGCATTATACCCAGTGTGCCCGACTGTCACCATGCAAAATTACAGACATTTTTACTGTAGCATTTTGAAGTTATGGATTCATGAATTTGTCACATATGACAGTACAGTTAGAATAGCTATTGCATTGTTGGCCCATTGGAGGCGCTATATCTCGGCTGCCTTTATGGGTGCGTTCACAGTTCCACTAGGGCATTATACCCAGTGTGCCCGACTGTCACCATGCAAAATTCCAGACATTTTTACCGTAGCATTTTGAAGTTATGGATTCATGAATTTGTCACATATGACAGTACAGTTAGAATAGCTATTGCATTGTTTGCCCATTTGGAGGCGCTATATCTAGGCTGCCTTTATGGGTGCGTTCACAGTTCTACTGGGGCATTATACCCAGTGTGCCCGACTGTCACCATGCAAAATTCAAGACATTTTTACTGTAGCATTTTGAAGTTATGGATTCATAAATTTGTCACATATGACAGTACAGTTAGAATAGCTATTGCATTGTTTGCCCATTTGGAGGCGCTATATCTCGGCTGCCTTTATGGGTGCGTTCGAAGTTCCACTAGGGCATTATACCCAGTGTGCCCGACTGTCACCATGCAAATTTACAGACATTTTACTGTAGCATTTTGAAGTTATGGATTCATGAATTTGTCACATATGACAGTACAGTTAGAATAGCTATTGCATTGTTGGCCCATTGGAGGCGCTATATCTCGGCTGCCTTTATGGGTGCGTTCACAGTTCCACTAGGGCATTATACCCAGTGTGCCCGACTGTCACCATGCAAAATTCCAGACATTTTTACTGTAGCATTTTGAAGTTATGGATTCATGAATTTGACAAATGACAGTACAGTTAGAATAGCTATTGCATTGTTTGCCCATTTGGAGGCGCTATATATCGGCTGCCTTTATGGGTGCGTTCACAGTTCTACTGGGGCATTATAACCAGTGTACCCGACTGTCACCATGCAAAATTCCAGACATTTTTACTGTAGCATTTTGAAGTTATGGATTCATGAATTTGACAAATGACAGTACAGTTAGAATAGCTATTTCATTGTTTGCCCATTTGGAGGCGCTATATCTCGGCTGCCTTTATGGGTGCGTTCACAGTTCCACTGGGGCATTATACCCAGTGTGCCCAACTGTCACCATGCAACATTATAAGCAATTTTACTGTAGCATTATTGAGATATTATCCCATTAATCTGTGAGATATGACATACAGTTACATGAGAAATTGCACTATTGGCCCAATTGGAGGCGCTATATCTCCGCTGCCTTAGAGGGTGCGTTAATATTTTAACAGCGACCTTAATCCCAGTGCACCTGACTGTCACCATGCAACATTATGAGCAATTTTACTGTATCATTATTGAGATATTATCCAATTAATCTGAGAGATATGACATACAGTAACATGAGAAATTGCATTATTGGCCCAATTGGAGGCGCTTTATCTCCGCTGCCTTAGAGGGTGCGTTAATATTTTAACTGGAATTGTATTCGCAGTGCACATGACTGTCACCACGCCAAAATATAGACATGTTTTTATTAGCATTGGGAAGTTATGGACCCATACATTTTAAGTATATTTTACACTTGTATGTTTATGGTTTTATGTTATTGTCCACTGTGCAAAGAAATAACGACTGGCTTTGAAGAACTGAAAATAAATTTTACTCAGCATTAAACAAAGTAATTTATTTATCTCAATGGTTTTCCACGTTTGTTGTTGTTGTCATTGTAGATACAGTACATGTCAATTTCATGAATCCATAACTTCAAAATGCTGCAGTAAAAATGTCTGTAATTTTGCATGGTGACAGTTGGGCACACTGGGTATAATGCCCCAGTAGAACTGTGAACGCACCCATAAAGGCAGCCGAGATATAGCGCCTCCAATGGGCCAACAATGCAATAGCTATTCTAACTGTACTATCATATGTGACAAATTCATGAATCCATAACTTCAAAATGCTACAGTACAAATGTCTGTAATTTTGCATGGTGACAGTCGGGCACACTGGGTATAATGCCCCAGTAGAACTGTGAACGCACCCATAAAGGCAGCCGAGATATAGCGCCTCCAAATGGGCAAACAATGCAATAGCTATTCTAACTGTACTGTCATATGTGACAAATTCATGAATCCACAACTTCAAAATGCTACAGTAAAAATGTCTGTAATTTTGCATGGTGACAGTCGGGCACACTGTGTATAATGCCCTAGTGGAACTGTGAACGCACCCATAAAGGCAGCCGAGATATAGCGCTCCAAATGGGCAACAATGCAATAGCTATTCTAACTGTACTGTCATATGTGACAAATTCATGAATCCATAACTTCAAAATGCTACAGTAAAAATGTCTGTAATTTTGCATGGTGACAGTCAGGCACACTGGGTATAATGCCCCAGTAGAACTGTGAACGCACCCATAAAGGCAGCCGAGATATAGCGCCTCCAAATGGGCAAACAATGCAATAGCTATTCTAACTCAACTATCATATGTGACAAATTCATGAATCCATAACTTCAAAATGCTACAGTAAAAATGTCTTGAATTTTGCATGGTGACAGTCGGGCACACTGGGTATAATGCCCCAGTAGAACTGTGAACGCACCCATAAAGGCAGCCTAGATATAGCGCCTCCAAATGGGCAAACAATGCAATAGCTATTCTAACTGTACTGTCATATGTGACAAATTCATGAATCCATAACTTCAAAATGCTACGGTAAAAATGTCTGGAATTTTGCATGGTGACAGTCGGGCACACTGGGTATAATGCCCCAGTAGAACTGTGAACGCACCCATAAAGGCAGCCGAGATATAGCGCCTCCAAATGGGCCAACAATGCAATAGCTATTCTAACTGTACTGTCATATGTGACAAATTCATGAATCCATAACTTCAAAATGCTACAGTAAAAATGTCTGTAATTTTGCATGGTGACAGTCGGGCACACTGGGTATAATGCCCCAGTAGAACTGTGAACGCACCCATAAAGGCAGCCGAGATATAGCGCCTCCAAATGGGCAAACAATGCAATAGCTATTCTAACTGTACTGTCATATGTGACAAATTCATGAATCCATAACTTCAAAATGCTACAGTAAAAATGTCTGGAATTTTGCATGGTGACAGTCGGGCACACTGGGTATAATGCCCCAGTAGAACTGTGAACGCACCCATAAAGGCAGCCGAGATATAGCGCTCCAAATGGGCAAACAATGCAATAGCTATTCTAACTGTACTGTCATATGTCAATTTCATGAATCCATAACTTCAAAATGCTACAGTAAAAATGTCTTGAATTTTGCATGGTGACAGTCGGGCACACTGGGTATAATGCCCCAGTAGAACTGTGAACGCACCCATAAAGGCAGCCGAGATATAGCGCCTCCAAATGGGCAAACAATGCAATAGCTATTCTAACTGTACTGTCATATGTGACAAATTCATGAATCCATAACTTCAAAATGCTACAGTAAAAATGTCTGGAATTTTGCATGGTGACAGTCGGGCACACTGGGTATAATGCCCCAGTAGAACTGTGAACGCACACATAAAGGCAGCCGAGATATAGCGCTCCAAATGGGCAAACAATGCAATAGCTATTCTAACTGTACTGTCATATGTGACAAATTCATGAATCCATAACTTCAAAATGCTACAGTAAAAATGTCTGAATTTTGCATGGTGACAGTCGGGCACACTGGGTATAATGCCCTAGTGGAACTGTGAACGCACCCATAAAGGCAGCCGAGATATAGCGCTCCAAATGGGCAAACAATGCAATAGCTATTCTAACTGTACTGTCATATGTGACAAATTCATGAATCCATAACTTCAAAATGCTACAGTAAAAATGTCTGGAATTTTGCATGGTGACAGTGGGCACACTGGGTATAATGCCCTAGTGTAACAGTGAACGCACCCATAAAGGCAGCCGAGATATAGCGCCTCCAAATGGGCAAACAATGCAATAGCTATTCTAACTGTACTGTCATATGTGACAAATTCATGAATCCATAACTTCAAAATGCTACAGTAAAAATGTCTGTAATTTTGCATGGTGACAGTCGGGTACACTGGGTATAATGCCCCAGTAGAACTGTGAACGCACCCATAAAGGCAGCCGAGATATAGCGCCTCCAATAGGGCCATTTGTGCCATTAATGCAAAGGCTCTTACTGTACTGTCGTTTGTCAAATTCGTTGGTCCATAAATTCATATCGCTACAGTACAATTTTTCGAAAATTTAAATTATGATATTCAAGCACGATAGGTATAGAGCACCAGTGAAATGTTGTACTTCCCCAAATGGGTCCAGAATGTGATGGCTCTCTTCTAACTGCATTGTCAGATTGGATCAATAGCATCAAAATGGTACAGTAACCATAATGCAATGGCTCTTTCAAGCCAATTTAATTAATCAAATAAATCAGAAGGTACAGCTGTAAGATATTACGAATTACAGTATTGACAAATATCATCTATCCATTTAAGCAAAATTAGTTTGCATTTCAAAGCAATGATAACATGATTATACATTTTGTATTTCATCCATATTTGATGTTCTGGAGGCCTTGCAGGGGTAGGTGTCATCTGGTGTTGGTACATCTGAAGTCTTCAGAGGCTGGATCCAAGCTGGAGCTGGCATTAATCTCTAGTTACCTTACCTTGTATTGATTTATTAATTCATTCAAAGCATTCAAGTACAATGATTGAAGATTTTTCTTCACTGATATTTCTGTGTAAATTACCTTTTAAAATAATTTATTATTCTTTTCTGAAAATAGACACAATAGTATCAAACGTGTGAATAAGAGAAAAACCACATGGTCCCTAAATTTAGCTGATGGCAAATGAAATGAAACTGTAATTATATTGAATGTGCCTTAATATTTTACAGTCAATCTTCACTAATATATTATTAATTTATTCTGAAAATGGACAAAAAAGCAACACAATCCCTTAAAAAAGCGTGAAAAAAAAAGAGTAAAACCGCACGGTCCCTAAATTGAGCGTGAATAAGAAACCAAAGACGCGGAAGCGTCGCGTCTTTTAAGGTGGACCGGTGAAGCAGTCGATTCGGTTCCCTTCGGAATGTCTGTTCCCCTTTACGCAATCACACTGCAAGTCACTCGTAGTTGCCGAGTTACCATGCGTACCCTCAGAACTAACGTTAGCAAGAAGCACAACTGGATGTACGGGAAGCCAAAAGGTTCAAAAAGTACTTTTTTTTTAAACTTGTTTTTAGAAGCGAGGTTTTCCAGCTGCCAGTTCAACCCTGCTTATTTCTTGTCAATTTTAAAATGTATTACCGCTTTCAATGTATTGTTTATTAAGGCTTTGGTTAGATGGTCACAGGTGTAAAGACATAGGCTACTGCTTTTTTTCAGACACTGATTTTCAGGTGTAACAGTTTACCCAAAGTGAAATATAAACGCTCCAACATTTTAAAACTCCAAAAACAATTTCTTCATAATTGATTCATTTATTACAAGAAGCACATTTGTATTCGTCTTCTGTGGATGGATTGCCCACACACTTCATGTGGAACCAGCGTCCAAAGTAGTCACAGGAAATCTGTAAAAATAAAAATATTTTATTATTATTTTGTGTATGCAACACCAACCAAAAATGCAGCCATAGTTACCCATGGGATATCTTCATCATCTGCATCTTTTGCATCATCCTCATCTTCATCTTCAGCATCTTCAAAGGTTTCTGCCTCCCCACAAAAGTGGCACAGGTCACTTAGGTCATCTGAGGTACAGTACAACACTAATGAAAGTGATGCACATCAAAAAGAATAGGTCAATAACATTAAAGAGCTTATAAAGCCATACCAGATTAGGAAGCAAAATAAAGCAATCTCCATTCTGTATTTGGTTACTTCTTGTGGCTCGTTGGAGAAGTCAATTGTGGAATTTTGCAGAATGTGTTCTGCAAACTAAGGAAGTAACAAGAAATTAACTGCAAAGTATAGTCCCATTTTAATGAACATTATTTTCTGCTATTTAAAAAAAAAAACCCTACCACCTTCAAGCGAATACACCACATGACGTAGCATCCCTCTGAAGTGGGTGAGGGAGGCTTTCACACACCCATTGTGAAACTGCAATACCATTTTCTGTTTCATTTTCTCAATAACACTACATCTGACTGTGGTGCAAAAAAATACCCTGTTGTCTCCAAACACCTTTTCTTCTTGATGTTGGATTCTCCCATTGAGTCAAGCAGAATGGTTTTTTTTTGGGATGGGTATACAGCCTAAATAAAATGCAAAAAATATCCAGACAACACGATAGGGGAATATTGGAGCAAATCAACAGGAAAACTATTCATTACCAAAAATACTTACAACTAGGAACCAGTGGTGGCCCTCGTTCACAATGCCCACTATGACCTCATAGTTTGCTGGGTCCACCTGAAAGAATTTTATTTTGATGTATTTACCTTGCTCACTAAAGCCTAGAGTTATGTACCAATAACACAAATTAATGTTCCCACAGTCCCAAACAAAAATGGATATTAACACGAATAATAATGCAAAATAACAACATAAAAATTTACAGGACACCTTGAGCCTTCAATACTTTTCCTCCCACATGTCGGTCATGGCAAAGGTGTCCATATGGAAGGCTTTTCCTGGTGAGGTCAAATTGTGGTGCCCCACCTTCAGGGACAGATATGCATTTATAACCTTGACAAACATAGCAAAATTAAACATTAATACAAAATATTAATGTGCACAGCATGAAAGGCTTAGCTGTTAAAAATCAATTAAATGTGTACCTCACTCTCCAAATCCTTCCCAGGGCCGATCTGGAAGTCTTTATAAAATAATTTATAGGGTCCCACTCTGGACAGCAGTACGTAGCTGTCGTTTCCAGCCCAGGCACTTTTGATATCTACAGAGGATAACCAAAAGAGCATTGCACCTACCACCTCGCAATATTGAGCTTTTATAAGATCTGACTTTACATCAGCACTTACAGCTATGCACGGTGTCGGTGTTGTCAGCTGGTACAACTGAAGTGGTGTGGGACACAGGTGAGGAAAGTGGCATTTTCAGTGTTGAGTGTTTTGACAAGTCCAGTGGAGACAGGGGAGAGGATCTGGTAGATTGTGTGGATGTAGGTGAATGTGGGGGCTGGTTTTCTTGGGACTTAGTGATGGTGAGGTCTACAGGTGTGAGTGAATGGCATGGTCCAGTTTCTTTGTGTGGTCTTTTATGTTGTGATTCTTGGGTAATTCTGTGGGGTATCCGGGGGGTGTCTTCTTTGAAGGGTTTGAGGTGATCAGTGTTGATTTTGGGGAATATCTTCCCCTTTTCATCTCTTAAATCGGCGCTTTTTTCTTCAACATAGGTAATTTCATAAGGTCCCAACCAGCTGCGCTCAAGCTTGCCTCCTTTCCTTTGCTGGGACCTTATGTTTTTTCTTAAGACCTTCTGGCCTACAGAAAATGGTGCCTGATTTACCACCTTCTGTCTCCTGTCCTGTTTTTTTTTTACATTTCTTTTTATAATGTTGTCCATTTTCTCCTTCAGAGAAATGGCCTTCGATATGGTGTCCTCTGCAATCACAGATTCCACTGTGCTGTTGATCTTTTCAGAAACAACATTGAAATTATTTAATTAACTTTTAATTGATACTATATGAAATGTATATGGAACATGTAAATTATAGCATACCTCATATGTCTCAGGAACCTCACAAGGATCTCGTGCCTCCATGCCAAACATTAAGAAAAATGGGGAGTACCTAGTTGTCAGCTGTGTCTTGGTTCTAAGACCAAACATCACAGCATCTAGGTACTCGTCCCATTTTTCAGGCCTTGTATCCACTAGTTTGCACAGGGCTCTAGAGTCAGAACCAAAAGAAGTTGAAAGTTATGAGTAACCAATTGCAAAGACAACCCCCACAAAGCAACATGTTAATGAAGATTTACCTCTGAATGGTTCCATTTAATTTTTCCACAAGCCCGTTTGTTTGTGGATGGTATGGGGCACAGAGGCTTCACTCCACATTGAGGAAGGCACATAACTCTTCATTGATCTGTTTGCAAAATATACATTAAAATTAATCTACAAGAAACCATAAATGTGTGAAAATCAGAATCCAACAAATCTTATGCACACATGAAATTTGTCATGCATACTGAATTTGGTTCATTCAACAAACTACAAACCTGGTTCACAAACTCAGTGCCTTGGTCAGTGAGGATCCTCTTTGGTGCCCCAAACCTGTAGAAAAACTTTATAATGCAGCGTGACACAACTGCTGCAGTTTTATTAGGGATGGCATAGTTCTCGGACCACTTTGTATAGTTGTCTATGAGCACACAAATGTACTCGTTTCCCTGGTTGGTCCTGGTGACTTTCCCCACCAAATCCATGCCCAACAGTTCCAGAGGTTTGTCCACCTTAAAATTAAAATAGCACAATAAATACATTTAAATTGTGACCTCAAGAATTACCTGTCTCAAACCCATGTACATGTGGAGAAGTTTACATACACATATTGGGATGTACTTGGGCTCCTGCTTGATGTTCAGTCTGCTGAACTGGCACTGGGAACACTGCAAAACCTGATGTTCAGAAATGAGCAAGAAATGCATTCCAAAACATAATCCATTTGTATGTCTCTCAGCAAAGTTGAAAGGGAATAATTTAGTATTTACCCATTTATCAATGTCCACCCCCATTCCAGGCCAGTAGAACCTTGCTGAAATGGCAAGCTTGGTCTTCTCCGTTCCACAGTGTGCTCCGTAGGGGCTGGCGTGGAATTCTGAGAATATTTGGTTGGCCTCTTTTTGTCCAACGACCACTTTTCTTCGTACATTTTTGGAGGAAATGTGGAAAAGTTGCCCATCTAATGAAATGGCTTTATTGTTAGTACAATCTAAACAGGTAACCTGCAAGGAGGTTTTGAAGGCCCAATGGAAGAATTAGGCTCAATTAAACTGAAATTAAAGAACATGCTATTTTTAAATGTTGTAGTTGCTTGGCAAGTCCATTATAAGTATAGTTCATTGACAAGTATGCACTTTTTGTTTGTAGCAAGTCTTGGTGTATCACTATACCTCACTCCTGTCAGTGGAGCTGTCTGTCTAGAGGAGTTATCATTTATTTAGAGTATTTAGAATTTTGCTTACCATCAACTTGAAAATTGGAGCAACGTCTCCGGATAACATATTTATGCTCTTTTTTTATGCCAAGTGGATATGTGCCTTGAGTTTTATAATTCATGATCTCCCCATACATTTTTGGATCCATTATTGGAGTCCGCCATCAGATGACAATGTTGTGTGGTTATCTCCCCAATTTATAGCACCATTTATTTACCTGATTGATTCATTAATTGATTTCATTAGTGCCCTCTGAAGCTGTATGTTAATTATGATAAGAATATTATGTTGCACCCTTGCATCTTGCATGTGAAAAATATTAAAAAGGTAATAATAGAAATATATGGTTTTAATCATATTTATTTATTTTATTTCATACAGGAACATAACACTGTACAATTATATGATCAACAAATTATCACAACATGTGTTTTTACATTGTTTTACCTCATCAAATAAAGCAATTTTCAACTTTTTAAAAAATGTATATAAGGTTCAACTCATTTCTTAAAGTCAATTTAATGTAATTTCCGTTGAAAAAACTTAAACATCCGAATATGTGTTTCCCTTATGACAATAATATGAGGCATTGAGGTTTGAAGTCAGCATGGACAGATTACACTATTTTGTATAGGTAAAATTCAACTGCATAAATTCAGACATAATACAATGAACAAGCGCAAAATTAATTAAATTCAAAGAATAAATGGAGTGTGTGTGAGAATCATTTTATTATGCTGCAGTGTAGCAGGACATTTGGAAGTAGCGCCAAGCCGCCAACACTTTTGGCCTTTTTCGCTTTCCGTACACCCAGCGGTGCTTTGGTGCCTCTGCATCCGCTGTCAACAGACATGCTTCGTTGAGGGGGAACAGGAATTCCGGAAGGGAACAGAATCGACTACTTCACCGGATAGCGTCAATAAGAAGCTGCGAATAAGAAGCTGGATTCAGCCTCGTAATCAATGACATGACTTCATTAATTTAAGTCTTTCTGCTCTACTAAGACATCTTTAAAGCCTTAATTTGTTTAAAGGCGAATTAAGACTTTTACAGATATTTTTAGCACCCGAGAAACGCTAACACGAATCATAAAACATGTCATAACATCTTTTTTAAATCTTAAACAGATTATAAACCACTCTATGGAATCCCTTGCTTAGAATACGTTAACACAAACGCATAATGCTTATTCACTTACTGCCATTGAATCCATCGCTTTCGATCAGATCATCAGACTAACATCAAGTCGACAGGCTTGTTTGAGATGCGCCTCGCCTCGCCTGAAATGATGGCGAGACTAGGCGGCTGCAGTGAAGGGAGGAGTGAAAAAAGTGCAGGCAAGACGGACAGTTCTGTCTTCTCGTAGTGGATCCGACACCTGCGAGATCAAAGGCGGATATCGCGGGATTCACATTCATGCACTGCGTTGCTGATAAACTGGATGTAATTTAAGTTCTGTTGCTTTTATATGAAAATAAATATTATGAACAAGACACTCAACGTTTTTGTTATTTATTTCCATTCGAAAGACGTGTTTATAATCATTTTTACTTTAATTACATACATGTTTTTATATATGTTTATAAATATGACAACAATCACATAACACACAGAGAGGTCGCACTGTCGCACAGTTTGGGAATATTCACACATAATTTATAGACATTAAAACATGATATCAGAGTTTTAAAATCAAACATTTTAAAAAAGAATCACATGTCACATTTGTTTAAACCAATGAGCATTAAGCTGTGTCGTCAGTAAGCCGTTTCCCATCATGCTTTTGCTCAGCGCAGTCGGTGGAGAGCAACTGCGGAATCCGACACATCCACCTTTCGCTCGCGAGAGTTCTTTGACATACGTCAGCATGACATCAGAGGAAGGCGGACCGCCCTCGGACACATTTCTAACCGGCATGCATCTCGCGCTGATCACCGGTGATCGGTTCTGCGCAGATTTTGCTCATCTCAAACAAGCCTGACGTGTGTACTTACGCGCATGCGTGGTGACACAAACGTGCCGTCATACCAAATACTTGCGTGCATGCGTAGTACATACATACGTGACGTCATTCTTGCGCATGCGCGGTAACACATACGTGACGTCAAAATGCGTGACGTCACCGCGCTACAGTCTGCAGCAAGGAGCATTTGCAACAGTGAGGTTCTCCCAAGATGGCGGAACGAGTGGTTGGTCTGTTAAGCTAAGGAATGTTCGAAACCTTGTCACACGCAGTTTACAACATTTACATTATGTAGTTGCATGGTTTTTGTTACCGGATGTATATAATTGTCATTTTCAGCTACATTTCAAACGTTTTGTTGCTTTATTCGTTTAAGAACTTAACCTCGGAACCTATCAGACTCGGATATGGAGGAAAACTTTGCACGTGAGTGTAACACTACTGCGGAAGAAATGGAGATAGTTACCATCAAAGATAAGAGAGTGATTCAAGACACACACTCTTACTCCTGCAGGGCTTACAAGGAAGGTAATGGGGCCTGTGATTCAAGCCCTAATACACCGGATAAAAATCTTTCCAAGAAAGCGCGCAAAGAACAGATACAAGTTAGTGCTGAACCATCGTTGGCTGAGTTACAAGACAACGTCATTCGTGTTATTACTGCCAAAATAAACGAAAGAGCTGACCAAACGGATGAAGCTGTTAAACACAACAGTATGCAAATCGAGGGCTTAAAAAATCGCTGGACTTCTGTCATCAGGAAGTGGTAGATCTCAAAAAAGAAAACGCTACAATGAAAATGACAGTGGAACAAATGCAAAAGAAAGTGAGTGAATTGGAACAAAAAGTGAATGACACGGATCGATATAGCCGTCGGTACAATCTTCGTGTGTATGGAGTAGCCGAAGAGCGTGAGGAAAACGTTAAAGTTAAGGTTAAGGAGATTTGCTGTGCAGTAATTCCAAGCAGTGATGGTGAAACAGTCGCGGCAGCAGTGGATGTGGCTCATCGCATCGGCAGAATACCAGATAACGGAGGAAAGAACAAGTTTCCACGGCCAGTAATCGTCAGATTTACGTCTAGATGTGCTAGAGATGCTCTCTGGAAAGGCGCCAAGAACAACAAGTTTCTGAAGAGTAGAGGTTTTCAAGTGAAGGAAGATCTGACCGCTGAGGACAGGGCAGCACGTGCTCGTCTGTGGCCAATAGTAGAGAAGGCTAGGAAAAATGGTGAGAAGGCTTACCTGGTAGGTAACAAGGCGTTTGTGAATGGAAAAGAAATTAAGGGATGAACATTTCTCCGCCAATAATCAGAGACTTCAGATACTGACTGTTTGTCTTTTAGGTATTGTCTCTAGATGATTTACTCTTACTGAAGTCAAAAGAAGAATGTTCTGAGTTAGTTGATGAATGCAACAATAGATCAAAGTGTGTGACATGTTATGTTGTTATTAAGTGCACTTGGGATACGTTAATCTTTACTGTTATTGTTAATGTCAATTTCAATTTTTTCCATTAATGCCAGAGGTATAAGAAACCAACTAAAAAGAAAATCCTTATTTCTATATTGTCAAAGCAAAGGTGCAGACTTTTATTTTATTCAGGAGTCTCATGCTTGTGAAGCAGATGTGACTTTTTGGAGAAGTCAGTGGGGGAATGATGTTTGGTTCTCATTTGGTACTAACAGATCAGCAGGAGTAGTTATATTAAAAGGTAAATTCAAAGGACACATTCTTAACAGATACTGAAGGAAGATGGATAATTCTGCATATTAGTATTGACCTTTCTCAATTTATTATAGTAAATGTTTATGCCACAAATAATAAGCAGAAGAATAATAATTTGTTTTTAACAATTGAGAGTAAAATTAACCAACTGTGCTCTAAATTTCCCTGGGCCATGATTATTTGGGGTGGAGACTTCAATACTGTTATGGATGAAGAAATAGACAGATGGCCCCCTAGAAACAATGCAAAAACGTGTGAATTAAAAAACTTATGTGCAAGAATGGGTTTTTAGATGTATGGAGACCTCCTTGCAGTTACAATTAGACACTATTTATATGGACAAAGCTAGAGGTGCCTTTATAAGGAGTAGACAGAAGTGGATGGAACAAGGTGAGAAAAATACAAAATATTTTTTTTAATTTAGAAAATCGTAATAGGGAATTATCATCTATATGTAAACTCATGATTAATAATAGAATTTGTGAAAACAATAAAGATATTGCTGAATATGTTACCCAGTTCTATAAAAATGTATACACTTCTGAACCTTATAATGATAGAGAAACAGATCTTTTTTTGAATACAATTTCTGACACAACCAAGAAAATAGATAAAGAATTTAAATTATTTTGTGACAAAATTGTATTGTAGGATTGAAGGATAATAAGTCTCCAGGGAATGATGGGCTTATTAGTGAATTCTATAAGATATTTAATGTTCAGTTATCTCCTTTTTTAGCAGCTATGTTTAAGGAATCCATTACATGCGGTGAATTACCTGCAAGTCTCAAACAAGGTCTTATCACAATTATTCCTAAGCCTAATAATGATAAATTGTACATTGACAACTGGAGACCGATTACCCTTCTGAATAATGATGCTAAACTTTTTGCTCTAGTTTTTGCAAGAAGATTAAAGAAAGGTCTGGAAGAGATCATTGAGGAAGAACAATCAGGATTTATGACTGGGAGACATATCAGTAATAATATCAGATTAATTTTAGATATGATTGATTATAATTGTTACATACCGACAGATTCTTTTATTTTATTCATAGACTTTTACAAAGCATTCGATACTGTAAGTCATGAGTTTATGTTTAAATGTATTAAACATTTTGGTTTTGGGGACTATTTCCAAAAAGCTGTTAGAACTATTTACAATGGGTGCAATAGTTCAGTCAAATTATTAATGGGTACAAGTGGGAGATTTGAGATTCATCGAGGTATACAGCAGGGTAGCCATTTGTCTGCATTCCTGTTTTTGTTAGTCACACAAATCATGGCCTTGCATATTAAACAAGCAGAGTTTGAAGGTATAAGAGCATTTGAGAGATTATTTAAATTGTGTCAATTGGCTGATGATTCCACTATTTTTCTTAAAAATGATTTAGAAATAATAAAAGCAGTTAATTGCATTAATGAGTTTTCCTCAGTATCAGGTCTTAAAATGAACATAAATAAATCAGTGCTGTTTCCACTTAAAACATGTAATTTAACAGAATTACATGGTATTCCTATTAAACATACAATTACATATTTAGGTGTTATTATCCATAAAGATGAGAATGAACGCAGTGTGCTCAATTTTGAACCTATAATTAACAAAACTAAAACAAGATTTAACATCTGGCTTCAAAGGGATTCATCCCTCAATGGTAGGGTCTTACTATCCAAAGCAGAAGGGATATCAAGGTCTGTTTATGTGTCTTTAGCTTTAGATATGCCGTCTAATGTACACAAAGAATTGGACAAAACGTTATTTAATTTTGTATGGAGGAATAAACACCATTATTTGAGAAGGGAAATCTTATGTAAACCAAAGCGTAAAGGTGGATTATCTGTGCTTAGTTTTGAAACATTAAACAATACTTTCAAGCTTAAGTGGTTAATTAAATTTATAAAAGAAAAGAATAGTATGTGGTATACATTTCCAAAACACGTGTTTAATATATTAGGTGGCAAAGATCTTCTCTTGAGATGTGATTTTAAAATTGATAAACTGCCTATGAAGTTAGCTAGATTTCACAAACAAGCTTTATTGGCCTGGATGCTTGCGTTTAAGCACAATTTTTCCCCAAATAAATATATTATTTGGAATAATAGATGCATTCAATATAAAAATAGATCTCTCTTCTATAATACTTGGAATGAAAACAACATTGTGTTAATTAAACAACTTTTAAACTCAAATGGTATTTTGTTATCTTATAGTGAATTTTTGAATAAATTTGGGCTTCCAGTTACACCAAAAGAGTATGCTGTTGTGTTTGATGCCATACCTCAACAAGTTATACAATTTGTAAGAGCGTGTGGTAGTGATTCTTTGGAGGAAGTATTTGTTAAAGACAGCATGTTTTTAGGAGACATTGACATTCTGAAACACAGTTGTACTAATAAACATATTAGGGATATTATAACAGGTGAAACAACTACTCATAAAAGTTTTTTGTGGAACAGTGTATTTAAAAATATAAACTGGAATAAAGCTTGGTGTATTTGTGAAGCATACTGCTTAAATAATAAAGTAAAAGAAGTTACATTTAAAATTTTACATGGTATATACCCAGCTAAAAGTGTGATAGAGAGGTTTAATTTAGATTATTCATGTGATTTCTGTTCAATAGAAAAATAATCTATTATTCATCTATTTTGTGATTGTATATACACAAAGATTTTTTGAATAAAAAAGCAAGAAAGACTTGTTATATTCTTAATGAATATAATCTTTTTGAATAATTTATCAAAGGTACACTTTGGCATTTTTTGTTCCTTGTTCTTTTTTATTTTATTATTTTTTTTGCTATATATTACATGTTTTTTTCTGGCAAATAAAGTATTATAAAAAAAATAAAATAAAAAAAAAAGCATTTGCAACAGTCTGCAGCAAGGGGTATCTCGCAGTATAGGCAAATGCTAAGGGCGCAATCTCGCTAGAGGGCGCCAAAGAGGCCAAGGGATAATAATAATAAAAAAATATATATATTTTTTATTTTTTTAAGTTACAAACATAACCAAACTGCTGATATCTTTAGCAAACTAAACTTCGAATTAGTATTAATAATTTGTATTATATAAAAATCCAAAATAAGGGCATTACTGCACCCGCCCACAATTAAATGACACCTGAAGGATGGCCGGAGTGAGGTGAGACCCACTCAGGCCCCGTGCCGATTTGTTTACTTTCTGTAATAGCTCAGCATGGGGCGAAGTGGCGACATGTCAAAACGACATGTCATACATTATAAGGTGCGCAAGGAAGAAAAAAACGATAAGAGGAGGAAAAACGCCAAAAAGCCAGAGGTAAGACTGTGTGAAGAAAACACTGAATTAATTAATTGTGCGCGTGGACTAAGATAACAAGTTAACTTTACAGATGAATATCTACATAAACAGACTGATATCCAATCCTTCAAAAACATGCATTACCATGGCTTGAAAAGCAGCATTTTTAAGGACAACAACATTGTCGTTTTTTATGCTATGCCAATTGGTTTGAAATGTCTCTGTAATTAGTTAGAGAGGCACATTAAACGCAGTTAGCAAAGGCCTAATAATTTGTCACTGTATGAGACAATATTAGCAGGCAAGAGATGATTTATCACCTTGGCATAATAGTAGAATCATTTAGTTGTTCAGAATCATCATCTAAGACTACAAGATGGATATTTCTAGATGTAAACCTGCCAGTGATATCTTTGATTATAGAATGTTAAAATGAGCAGTAAGTCTAGAGGCGTAGACAGGTAATATTTATGTTGGATTATTTCAAATATCTCTTTGTATTTCTTATAATATTTTTTTTTATGTGTATTATCTATTCATTTATTTAACCCTCCGTGGTCCACAATATGATTTCAATTAGTAAAAAAAATGTGATGTTTTTCCTGCTTAAAATTAGACACTATAACAATAAACATTTTCAATTTTTTTTTTTTTTTGTTGCCTCAAGGCAACATTGTACCACAACGGAAAATTGAAACATTTGACATTTGCATGTAGAAAAAAGAAATATATTTATTGACAAACAGAAATGCATTTCTTTAACCAGACACCTGAACAAACACATTTATCCAGTTTATAATGTATTAAAAATGTAATATTTAATAAAAAGTAATATTTCAAATTCAGCTGTTGCTCTCAGGCAACATTGTACCATCGTGGAACACAAGTATTACCAAACCATCATATCAAGTTATCAAATCAAGTTATCATATCCATCTTCATCCTCATCTCCATCTTCAATTTCACCCTTACTCTCTCTCCCTGTCACTATGACCCTCATCTTCCTCATCACATGACACCTCATCCTCACCCTCATTGGTTGTGTTTTATACTTTTTTAAAGTGCTATAGAAAATGTGCAGATCATAATATGTGCAGTTATAGTATGTGAATTACTAATCTTATACGTGCATTACAAAATCATGCCAAAATGCAAATATATTTCGATAATTCTAACTCTTTTCCTTACAAATATACTACATTTGTTTCCAACCCAGTGTGTCTGGTTTGGCCTTATGCGATTCCATTAAGGTACAATGTTGCCTTGAGGCAACACGCAGTTTTTTGTTATTTACTCTAAAACATTTGATGATATACAATGTAAAGTTCTTGAAAATACTTCTTTACTTACCAGTGAAGGTGACTCATATTTTTTGTGGTTGATTAACTGGACGGAAATTAGTGAAAAATGCACTTTTCATTGGAGAAAATATGGAGCCATGTGACCTATGAAATAGGACACAAAATGGACCCCTGTGACCTGTGGGTCATGTGACCCCTTTTTTGCACTTTCATTAATTAGTGTTTGAGTTCAGTTATTTAAGTTTAATTTGTGATTTGTTTTGTTAGTTTTCTTATTTAGGCTATTGAAGAATTTTATATTAGTCTTGTTATTTTTAGTGCTGTAGTGTATCATACTTTTACTGTATTATTTCAATCATTGTTGTTTGATTTGTTTTTATATTTGAGTAAATTATGATCCAGTTATTTGGATTAATTTCTAAAGTGGCTTTTGTTTCTTTTGTGTTTTTTATTTTATTTTATTTTTTTACCAAAAGTGTTGCACTTTCTTTCACACTATTTAAACATGTGAATTTGAAACCCCCTTTTTTTTTACAAAATAAATGAAAACGTCAATGGCAAAATAATTTAGGCTCATGTTTTCTCATAAAGCGACTTTGGGTATCTAGAAAAGTGCTATACAAGCGTTATTATTATTATTTTTTATTATTTTGTGTAAATACTTGGTGATATAAATTGCAATATAAGGGGGCGCCAAAAAAAATCTTGCCTAGGGCGCCAAAGAGGCTAGGGCCGGCACTGACTCCAGTACATACAGAACAGCGCTGCCAGGATCCTGATGAGGGTGCGCAAGCATGACCACATCACTCCCATTCTGAAATCCCTACACTGGCTCCCTGTCCCACTCAGAATTGGGTACAAGGTCTCCCTCCTCACTCACCAGTGCATTCATGGACATGCCCCCCTTCACCTTCAGGAACTCCTCACCCCCCAGACCTCCTCACACACCCGGTCTGCAACCTCACACACCCTCCAAACCCCCAGAACCAAGCTTTGCAGCATGGGTGATAGGGCTTTTTCTTCTGCTGCCCCCAGGCTATGGAACGCCCTCCCTGACCACCTGAGGGCCCCACAGACTACAGATGTTTTTAAAAAAGACTTAAAAACTTATTTTTAATCTTACTTTATGAAAAACATAAACTAGAAATGAAAATGTACAATTTACTTTTAATTTCTTAACTTAATTTTAATTCTTGACCCTGTAGCACTTTGAGATTGTTCTAAATGTAAAGTGCAATATAAATAAAATTGATTATTATTATTGATTATTATTATTTACTTGCATCAATGAACGACACTAATAAAGCCCCATTCTTGCAGATTATTAACTAAAAAAAGTTGGTTTAGAGTTTAGTTACCCTTTAATGCAAATGCCAAATTCCAAAATAAAGCCCATAATGTTATAATTGTAGGCTAATATTTAATAAAAAGCATTTTCTATGAAGGCATTCTTTTATCGTCACTGAAACATGAAGGTGATATTGACACTTTTTGATATATATATATATATATATATATATATATATATATATATATATATATATATATATATATATATATATATATATATATATATATATATATATATATATGTATACACATACACAGAACAATTTCAGCTTTCTCTGATTTAATGCAGTACCAGAAACTTCATTACAGCTTTATTAACACGAAGTGAATGACTGCATTCAGTCAGAGACTGAATTGTGCATTCAGGCACAAAAAACGTGCAAATCATATTAATAATAAACAAACTCATCTGAAACGATGGTTGTAGTTAGTCATAAACTCGCGCTGAAACTCTTTACCTTTTTTCGAGATAAAACATGCTGAGTAACAAATGTGCGTGAACTAAAATTCTGAGTTTCACGCGCATGTCCGGGAAATTCATGATTCCCTTTCGAGAGGTTCCTCGTATTGGGTATGGGAGAGGCGGCTGAGAGGAACGAACCAATGGGCGCTCCAGAGAGAACGCCGAAAAAGCGGCTTATATTAGCATACAGGTGGCTATATAAGACCCTGAATCGCCATTCACTGTCAAAAAAAAAGAGTTCAAAATTGTACCTTTTAAGGTACAAGTGGCCGTCACTGGGGTGGTACCCTTAAGGCAGAGCCATATAGAGTGAGAGTTGCGACAACTCCATAGACTCCAATGGAACGTTTTTTTTTACAGCAATGGCGGCTCGTGGAGACTCTCAATAGTTCCCGGAAGTAGCAGCCGCGCCATAGAGTTACAGCAGAACAGACCGTTTGAGATGCACTTTTAAAAGGTAAGACGTTTAATCCGTAAGATTTTAAATGATCAGCACATTTTAATCAAAATAACTTGTACATTAAAGCCTGCTTGTGTAGATTATTCATCATTAAAAAAATATATATTTTAAAAACAACATCGCTGTAACTACATACTCATGCTACATACACATGTCGATGTGTAATAAAATTATTGAAAATCAATGCTTTTATTGACTATTAATTACCAAAAAGCGCAGTTCTGTCACTGTGACTATCAATTTGAATTGCCCGTCAAAGCACTTCCTGGAACTATTCGAGGTCTACATGAATCACGTGACTATCAAGCGTTTTGAACTTCCGTTGTCGCAACTCTCACTCTATATGGCTCTGCCTTAAGGGTACATTTTTGTACCTCTACGTCAGGGGTAGGCAAGTTCAGTCCTTGAGATTTGATATCCTACAGAGTTTACCTCCAACCCATCTAAGCCACCATAGTAAAAAACGTGTGGCTCCCAGCATGCATTGCAGCATTAAGTATGTCACCATTATTGAGATTCATACGCTGATTCTTGATATCTGTCTAAACTTTGCCCCTTTAGAATGTGTTTAAAAATGTGGCAAGAAAGTATTGTTGGTGAATATTCTTTATTATTTTTATTCAATGATGAGTTTAATTAAACATTATTCTTCATGATACAGTTTTTTCATGGCTTTTTTTGTTTTGAACAATTATGTGTTTTGTTTACACTGTATCAAAAGCCACAAACTCACTTTAATATTCAAGTCGCACTGACCAACTAAAGGAAACACTAATCTCCATAATGGTAATAAACATTTTCAATAAAGCGTCAAAATCTAAACCTCTGTTAATTCTCAATAAGCGCTTCTATTGACGTCTTTCAGGGTTGGAGCCAAACTCTGCAGGACAGCGGATCTCTAGGACTGAACTTGCCTACCCCTGCTCTAAGTAGAGGAAAATTGTACCCTAAGGACCGTTTGTGTACCTTTAAATGTACAGTTATACGTTTTGTTCCCCAAGGAACAAAATTGTACCTCCAATGTTCCTTTTTTTCTGAGAGTGTAGGTGTCAGATTTTATCTCCTTCAGCGACACCGTCGCTGACCTCCGGAATTAAGCAAACCGTAGAAAAGCAACCAGCGGAACATCCCTGCAGCCCTGAGGAAGCCGGATTCCCACCGGGTCTCCGCCTTCAGCCACCTGCGTTCCAGCTGCGCCATCCGGCGTGAAATATCCTTTTTTCTGTGTGTCTATGTTGTGGGTGTGTTTGTGTGTTGCCGCTGCAACGCCACTTCAAAGAGCTCTGCCGCCGCCGCAGAGTTTTTCCTCACTGTTCCTCTTCTCTCGTTCCGTCGCGCTAAGAAGCGCAGCGAACAGAGAATACTAGAGTAAATTAACTACTCGAGCCGAAGCTCTCGTCACTATGCCGCCGTGCTGGAGAAGCGCCGCGGACGAACACAGTTTTCCTCACTCTTCATCTTCTCTTGTTCAGTCGCTTTACCGCTGCGGACAGAGAATTATAGAGTAAATAAACAAACTCGAGCCGAAGCTCTCGTCACTATGCGGACAGACAGAGTTTTCCTCACTATTCATCTTATCTCGTGCTGAAGGAGCACTGCGGAGAGACAGAGTTTTCCTCACTCTTCATCTTCTCTCCTTCAGTTGCGCTAAGAACCGCCGCAGACAGAGAATACCAGAGTAAATAAACAAACTCGAGCCAAAGCTCTCGTCACTATGCCGCCGTGTTGAAGGAGCACCGCGGACAGACAGAGTTTTCCTCACTCTTCATCTTCTCTCGTTCAGTCGCGCTAAGAACCGCCGCGACAGAGAATACCAGAGTAATAAACAAACTCGAGCCAAGCTCGTTACTATGCCGCCGTGCTGAAGGAGCACCGCGACAGACAGAGTTTTCTCACTCTTCATCTTCTCTCGTTCAGTCGCTAAGAACCGCGGACAGAGAATAACAGAGTAATAAACAAACTCGAGCCGGCTCGTTACTATGCCGCTGCTGTAGGAGCACCGCGACAGACAGAGTTTTCTCACTCTTCATCTTCTCTCGCTCAGTCGCGCTAAGAACCGCCATGACAGAGAATACCAGAGTAAATAAACAAACTCGAGCCGAAGCTCTCGTCACTATGCCGCTGTGCTGAAGGAGTACCGCGGACAGACAGAGTTTTCCTCACTCTTCATTTCTCTCGTGCTGAAGGAGCACTGCGGACAGACAGAGTTTTCCTCACTCTTCATCTTCTCTCGTTCAGTCGCGCTAAGAACCGCCGCAGACAGAGAATACCAGAGTAAATAAACAAACTCGAGACAAAGCTCTCGTCACTATGCCGCCGTGCTGAAGGAGCACCGCGGACAGACAGAGTTTTCCTCACTCTTCATCTTCTCTCGTTCAGTCGCGTTAAGAACCGCCGCGGACAGAGAATAACAGAGTAAATAAACAAACTCGAGCCGAAGCTCTCGTCACCGCGGACAGAGTTTTCCTCACTCTTCATCTTCTCTCATTCAGTCGCGCTAAGAACCGCCGCAGACAGATAATACTAGAGTAAATTAACTACTCGAGCTGAAGCTCTCGTCACTATGCCGCCGTGCTAAAGGAGTACCGCGGACAGACAGAGTTTTCCTCACTCTTCATCTTCTCTCGTGCTGAAGGAGCACTGCGGACAGACAGAGTTTTCCTCACTCTTCATCTTCTCTCGTTCAGTCGCGCTAAGAACCGCCGCAGACAGAGAATACCAGAGTAAATAAACAAACTCGAGCCGAAGCTCTTGTCACTATGCCGCCGTGCTGAAGGAGCACTGTGGACAGACAGAGTTTTCCTCACTATTAATCTTCTCTCGTTCAGTCGCGTTAAGAACCGCCGCGGACAGAGAATAACAGAGTAAATAAACAAACTCGAGCCGAAGCTCTCGTCACTATGCCGCCGTGCTGTAGGAGCACCGCGGACAGACAGAGTTTTCCTCACTCTTCATCTTCTCTCGTTCAGTCGCGCTAAGAACCGCCGCAGACAGATAATACTAGAGTAAATTAACTACTCGAGCCGAAGCTCTCGTCACTATGCCCCCGTGCTGAAGGAGTTTTCCTCACCCCGTGCTGAAGGAGTTTTCCTCACTCTGAAGGAGCACCGCGGACAGACAGAGTTTTCCTCACTCTTCATCTTCTCTCGTTCAGTCGCGTTAAGAACCGCCGCGGACAGAGAATAACAGAGTAAATAAACAAACTCGAGCCGAAGCTCTCGTCACTATGCCGCCGTGCTGTAGGAGCACCGCGGACAGACAGAGTTTTCCTCACTCTTCATCTTCTCGTTCAGTCGCGCTAAGAACCGCCGCAGACAGATAATACTAGAGTAAATTAACTACTCGAGCCGAAGCTCTCGTCACTATGCCCCCGTGCTGAAGGAGTTTTCCTCACCCCGTGCTGAAGGAGTTTTCCTCACTCTGAAGGAGCACCGCGGACAGACAGAGTTTTCTCACTCTTCATCTTCTCTCGCTCAGTCGCGTTAAGAACCGCCGCGGACAGAGAATAACAGAGTAAATAAACAAACTCGAGCCGAAGCTCTCGTCACTATGCCGCCGTGCTGTAGGAGCACCGTGGACAGACAGAGTTTTCCTCACTCTTCATCTTCTCTCATTCAGTCGCGCTAAGAACCGCCGCAGACAGATAATACTAGAGTAAATTAACTACTCGAGCCGAAGCTCTCGTCACTATGCCGCCGTGCTGTAGGAGCACCTGGGACAGACAGAGTTTTCCTCACTCTTCATCTTCTCTCGTTCAGTTGCGCTAAGAAACGCCGCGGACAGAGAATACCAGAGTAAATAAACAAACTCGAGCCGAAGCTCTCGTCACTATGCCGCCGTGCTGAAGGAGTACCGCGGACAGACAGAGTTTTCCTCACTCTTCATCTTCTCTCGTGCTGAAGGAGCACTGCGGACAGACAAGAGTTTTCCTCACTCTTCATCTTCTCTCGTTCAGTCGCGCTAAGAACCGCCGCAGACAGAGAATACCAGAGTAAATAAACAAACTCGAGCCGAAGCTCTTGTCACTATGCCGCCGTGCTGAAGGAGCACTGTGGACAGACAGAGTTTTCCTCACTATTAATCTTCTCTCGTTCAGTCGCGTTAAGAACAGCCGCGGACAGAGAATAACAGAGTAAATAAACAAACTCGAGCCGAAGCTCTCGTCACTATGCCGCCGTGCTGTAGGAGCACCGCGGACAGACAGAGTTTTCCTCACTCTTCATCTTCTCTCGTTCAGTCGCGCTAAGAACCGCCGCAGACAGATAATACTAGAGTAAATTAACTACTTGAGCCGAAGCTCTCGTCACTATGCCCCCGTGCTGAAGGAGTTTTCCTCACTCTTCATCTTCTCTCGTTCAGTCGCGCTAAGAACCGCCGCGGACAGAGAATACCAGAGTAAATAAACAAACTCGAGCCGAAGCTCTCGTCACTATGCCGCCGTGCTGAAGGAGTACCGCGGACAGACAGAGTTTTCCTCACTCTTCATCTTCTCTCGTTCAGTCGCGCTAAGAACCGCCGCGGACAGAGAATACTAGAGTAAATTAACTACTCGAGCCGAAGCTCTCGTCACTATGCCGCAGTGCCGTAGAAGCGCAGCGGACAGACAGAGTTTTCCTCACTCTTCATCTTCTCTCGTTGAGTCGCATTACCGCCGCGGACAGAGAAGACTAGAGTAAATAAACAAACTCGAGCCGAAGCTTTCGTCACTATGCCGCCGTGCTGAAGGAGCACCGCGGACAGACAGAGTTTTCCTCACTCTTCATCTTCTCTCGTTCAGTCGCGCTAAGAACCGCCGAGGACAGAGAATACTAGAGTAAATTAACTACTCGAGCCGAAGCTCGCCACTATGCCGCAGTGCCGTAGAAGCGCAGCGGACAGACAGAGTTTTCCTCACTCTTCATCTTCTCTCGTTCAGTCGCGCTACCGCAGCGGACAGAAAAGTCTACAGTAAATAAACAAATTCGAGCCGAAGCTCTCGTCACTATGCCGCCGTGCTGAAGAAGCGCCGCGGGCAGACGCAGCTTTCCTCAGTCTTCCTCTTCTCTCGTTCCGTCGTGCTAAGAACTGCCGCGGACAGATATACTAGAGTAAGTTAGACGAGCGAACTCAGGCTGTTGGATATGTCAAGAACGCGCTTACGTCACAGCCGTTCTCACTGCAGCGTTCGCGCTTACTGCCAAGGAAGTTGCAATGGGAAGTTGTAACCTCTCGAAAGGGAACGTACTCGGTTACTTTCGTAACCTCGGTTCCCTGAGAGAGGGAACGAGTATTGCGCCGCGTGCGTTCGTGCTTCTCAGGTGTCGCTTCAGTCGATTTTTAAAACCTGACACCTATGGCGCATCAGGGTCTTATAGAGCCTCCTGTATGCTAATATAAGCCCCTTTTTCGGCGGTCTCTCTGGAGCGCCCCCATTGGTTCGTTCCTCTCAGCCGCCTCACCATAGGTTCCTGCAGTTGCCGCGGCCCGGCCAATCAGAGCGCTCCTCGCGCTGGGCTATTGCTGTGCAGCTGCACTGCGCTTTACATACATACCTTTATTAATAAAGTTTTGCTTCATATTCTCGAGAAAAGGAGTTTTCCCATACGCAATACTCGTTCCCTCTCTCAGGGAACCAAAGTTACGAAAGTAACCGAGTACGATATTCATGTACCGCCGCCCACTGAAACCGAAAATCTCAGAAACCGAAAATCTCGTAACACCGGCGGACACATTGATGTCATCTTTAAAGCAGCAAAACGGGCTTTGTTGAGTGGGAATGAGAGCATAAATGTAAATATTAGTACGTCAGAAGCTAAAGTGGTGATAAAAGGACAAATAAAAAAGTTGTGGCAAAATCAAGGGAAAAAAGAAAGTAAAGGAAGATATTTGTCAAAAAATAATCTATTAGTTGGGTGTACAGGGTCTCGAGGACGAAATAGAAAAGAGGAGAAGGTTATTACAAGAATAAGGAATGTACATACGGGGTTAAACAGTACTCTCTACATGATTGGAAAACATTTTGATGGGAAGTGTGAATATTGTGGAGAGCAAGAAACAGTGGATCATGTTTTATTATATTGTCAGAAGTATAAATCAGAGAGAGAAGTTTTAAAGTATGCACTAAGAGAAAATGGAGAGGAAAATATCAGTAATATTCTTAAAACATCTGCAGGTGACAAGGGTTGGAAACTTCTTCTAGAGTATTTAGGATCAACATGATTAATGAATAGAATTTGATAAATATAATTGTATTTATTTATATTTGTTTATTTGTTATTATTTTATTTATAGGTTTTTGTTTGTTTGTTTTTTATCTCTTTAAAAAAATCTCTTGTTCTCTTTGTTCTTATAAATTGGGTGTTTACATAGAGCATTAGTCCATACTCCAGATCAGTGGGTGGCGGTAATGCATCTGAACGTTGTTTGCCAACCGCCAATAAAAGTAAAAGAAGAAGAAGACGTCATCTTTATGCGACACGAAGTAGGAACTTAGTGCGTTTGAACGGATTTTAAACTGTGAGCTACTATCCAACATGTAACGAAGGTTCAACACTGTAGATTTGTGCTTGGCCGTCTAAAAACTGTTTAGAAGTCGATAGAGTTTATTATTAATTATTATTAGAAGTAGAATCACTGCCCGAGAGCGTGTCAACCAAGGAAGCGATAAGTAAAGGTAAGGAAATGTGTAACTGTGACTTAGTCACTCAGACTTAGTCAATTGGTTCTGTAACTTGACAGATCTCTTGTTATGACTTTTAACTAACAGCTATAGCAATATGATAGACACAGAGAAGATTCCCCAGGAGGGAATGCCGACTGTGCAAACCTCAGCGAGAAGAAGGAGAACGAGAAAAAGAAGAGATCTCGCGTTAAGCAGCTGCTGGCTGATGTGATGAAGCAGGTGGAATTCTGGTTTAGTGATGTGAATCTTCACAAAGACAAATTCATGAAAAATATAATTGAACAGTCACGAGATGGATGTATGTATCACTTTTATACTCATACCTCATTATACACTTGTCTATATATGTATATTATATATGTGTGTGTGTGTCACTTAACTATGTCTATATTTCACTTAACGTTATCTTTTGTTTCGTTACAGATATTGACATATCTGTGTTGACGTCATTCAATCGAATGAAAAAATTAACTATGGATGTCAAATTAATAGCCAGAGCTCTTAAAAATTCAAAAATAGTGGAGGTATAGTAATGGTAAAATATATGTTAGGCAAAATTTGCATATCATATAAATTCTTTTTCTTCATTGTGGGATTTTAGTTCAAATGTATGCACTAATAATTACAGTACCTGCTGTGTCTTTAGGTAAACCTTGAGGGAACACGTGTACGGCGAAAGGATCCGCTTGGTGAAAGTCCAAAAGATGAAGACAGCCGTACAGTTTATGTGGTAATTGACTGCAAATACATTTCACATTGTTTTTACTTGTATGCTCCTTTTAGTTTCAGTGTATACTCCCTTAATTGGATATTGTTGTGTTTCAGGAGCTGTTGCCAAAGATGGTCACTCATGTTTGGCTGGAGCGATTGTTTAGCAAGTGTGGAAATGTGGTTTATGTTAGTATCCCCAGGTACAAGTCCACAGGACACCCCAAAGGGTTTGCATTTGTGGAGTTTAAGACAGAAGAACAAGCGCAGAAAGCTATTGAGGTAACTAATGCTCTTTATAATTGTACTAAATTGTTAGTATTAATATTGCATACAGTACAATATGACTTTGATATT
Organism: Gobiocypris rarus; assembly: GCA_023029165.1. NCBI lineage: Eukaryota > Metazoa > Chordata > Actinopteri > Cypriniformes > Gobionidae > Gobiocypris > Gobiocypris rarus. The sequence goes on from CM040912.1 coordinate 15,668,897, forward strand.
CCGGAAAGTGACAATTAAGTTTTGGACATACAGAAAGGACCCAACAAACCCAGAAACTGGGCTGCTAGTGAAGACACAAGAACATGTTAAAGAGTACTGAAGGGATTATACAAACAAAGGAATTTGTAATAATACAGTATATAGCAATACAATACAGTACAATTCCAATGAACTTTTTTTTTTCTTCTTCTAAATATGACAGATGCTGAACAATCCTCCAGAAGATGCTCCAAGGAATCCAGGAATCTTCCCTAAGACTTGTAAGAAAAAGACTATCCCCTTTGATGCTTTCCAGGACATGCAAGGTACATTGATATGCCTTTTGTACAGTGAATATATTTAGTCCTCAAGATTACAGTATGACATGAAAGAGAACAGTTGGTGTCTTTCTGCCATAATCTTAAAGGTACACTATGTAGGATTTTTGTAGTCAAATATCCAAAAACCACCAGGCCAGTGTTATATTTTGTTCTGTTGAGTTCTTACATTACAATTACATCTCAAATTGTGAGAAAATCGCTATTTTTACCAATGAACCGGGATGTGTGAGCATAGCGTGTGAGGGAGTCGCCTGTCAATTGCGTCATATCTACATTACCCTCATTTCCTCATTTTCCTAAGCTTTACTCTCACTAGAGTGTGAACAAGTGTTACAGCAGCTGCCGAGCGAACTCGCAGAGTAACGTCATAACATAATTTTAAGCACACTTAAATGTATCTAATATAATAAACAGAGCTGCTTTACCTCATACTCATGACCGAAAAAGCAGAGATTGCGCCGGTGAGTGTGTCCCGTCATAATAAAAGTCCCGTTGCCACCGAGAAGTGTTTCATGTAAGAATCGCTTCGGCAGGCTTGCTCAGCTCCACAGCACTCGCCCCTGCTTTGCTTCATTCTTCAGTAACGTTAATAATCACATCCATGAACATGATTTCTGCCCGAGTCCTATTCCGATTCTTTTCCACCGGCTATGAGGTGAAGACCACATGTCCCAAGATTCTGCGCTCAAACTTGACGTCATCAAACTACGCCTTTGTTTTGAACAGATGCCCTCTAGCAGATGGAAAAGTTGCATATTGTACCTTTAAGTGATCCAGATGTTAGCAACACACTTTATTTTTTACTTTTAGGTAATGAGGAGGATAGCAAGAAAAAGAAGGGGAAAAAAAGATCTCGAAGTGAGCTTAAGAACAGTGCAGTTGAAGAAATCGCAGTAAATAAGATTGAGCCGAAGAAACAATCAGCAGATGAATCTAAAACGGAAAACCCTGTAATACTGATGAGCACAGCAAGCAAGAAAGCTGAGAAGAAAAGACGAAGATCCTGCAGTTTTGAGGCATCAACTGGAGAAGGACCAGATGAAATGCCATCCAAAATGAGAAAAGTAGAAGAGGATATCAAGGAGGATGGCGAGATGAAAGGTAGATGTTTTTTGGTATATTTGAGAGAATTACATGTGCTGCACTTAGTAATTTGTGAAAAATATTTTTAATGACAGAACATAGAAATTGAGCAATGTAAATTTTTTTTATGTTTGGTTGACTAGTATTTTATTTTGATAATAAGCAGGCTGCAACGTCAAGTTAGCAATGCTAGAACTGATAGGTTGTGTGTGCGTGAGGCTTTCCTTTCTGTGGACTTATTTTTTGGAATGCATCACAAATATTAACCAAAACTCAGCATATACTACTTGTTACACAGATTTTTTTCAATAGTTTTGTTAATCTGTTAATTATTTAAGTGAAATATATTTTGCGGCTTAATTCCTTTTAAATCCGGGGTGTGGAGGAGCGTTGGAGTTTTTTCCTCTTTTCCACCTCACATTTAAATCGCTTATGAATGCCAATGTGGCATTTCTTTTCGAAATAGCGCAATAATGTTGGCAATATGTATGTAACTCTCAAACTACGGTAATTTTCTTCAAATCTGACACTCCCTGAAGGGCCTGTCAGACAGGATGTGGAATGTGCTGCGCTGCAATGTGCTGGTTGCTGGGTTCAGTGCAGCCCTTCAGATACAGAGTGATTTGTGCTACGCTGGCCAGAGCAAAGAAGGTGGAACTTTTTTGGGGAGTTCTATAGATCTAGTCATTTGATTGTTGTTCCACCTTTTGGTCAGCATCAACATAATGTATCTGTCCCGTGCTAAGAAGCGACCTCCACAGCCATCATCCTGTGGATTTCGCCACTATACAGATAGTTGCAATATTTTGCTAGTCGGTTAGTCCTGAAATGGGAAAAGTTATATTAACCTGCCAACTGCTGCGCCTTTCTGTTTTGTGATTTTTACATCCTTTACATGCCCTCGTGCAGAAAGTCCACAAGTGAGACCCGTAGAAGTATTCAACTTTAGGAAATCCCTAATATGGACAGCTGCAGCAGAATAAAATGCAGATTGAGAATTTTTGACTGATTTAACATGAAGAGAATTAACACACCATTGTAGCAGTATATGGTTTATCTGTGTTCTTCAAGCCATGTTGGTTATTTTTGTAAGAATAATGTTTATTTATAATGCTAATCAACTGTAAGGCCGCTGATTTCACTCCAATGGCGGCAGCGAAGAGCGGGTGAAGGGATTTGCGCGTTCGGTGTTCTAAGCTATGCAAAATGGATCTAATTCCAATTCCTCTTTATCTGACTCCATTTTATCATAATTTAGAATTTAGATTAGAATGCCAATTTGGTTATTTGGTCATTTATGTTTAATAGTTAGACACACATTTAATTATTCCGTTTAACCCTTTGTGGAAAGTACACATTCATGATCTCACAGAGATTGTTAATAATTCCAGAGTAAGTCAGAATAAATCAAAATGTAACAATTTATTAAACAGTCAGGTAAATTGGAAATAATTCCAATTATATAATCAATTCAAAGATCCTCAAAACATCAAATACTCTTAAGTAAAGAGTGAGAGATGCGTTCCTGACTTTCCATACGTAACGTTGGCTGGACACAACGTTACGGGCGAATCTGAATACAATATTGCGCCCCAAACTTTCTGCTACATCACCTTAAGTACTCAGACCAGACAGTCACCTCTTTCAAATGGAAACATATGTTAACAAAGGGAATTTAAATTTAATCACTCTACCATTTGCCTGGATTGAAAGAAGAGACCAAATGGCTCCAGAAGCCACACATAATAATATGCAAGATATTTCTAAACTCTTAAAACCATTGTTTTCTTCTTGAATATTTCTGTGGGGATGAGATAGTCTATTGATTTCCAATGATATCAAACACATATATACTGTGTAGTATTTGTTCACTTTTAGATCATATAGATTTTGGGTATGTTTCTGATAGTCACGGCATGAGGGGGTGAAGTAGGATGGGGGAGATGTAGGTGAGATAAATACATGTAAATTAGAGCCATTCTTAGTTGATTCACTCAGTGTGACGTCGTCTGCAAAAAGTGTCCTTTGTTTTCCACCAGGCAATCTGGCATTACTTTTTAAAGCCTTTACGTCCGCCTCTTGATCCATTGGGTCAAACTCTAGTGGATCCCATGGGATCATAATTAGACTTTGGTTGATATCTCTTGAGATGTAAATTGTCTTTGTATTGTAAGCAGCTGTAGAGACCTTCAGAGGGCTCTGTGTTCAACTGCTGGACACCCATCAGGTGTATGTAGTTTGCAGAGGTGGAAAAAGTAACAAAATATTCTACTCAAGTAAAAGTACTGTTACTTCAATGAAATTTTACTTAAGTACAAGTAAAATTACTGGTCTAAAAATTTACTCAAGTAAAAGTAAAAAGTAGCTCATTTAAAATGTACTCAGAGTAAAAGTTACTTAGTTACTTTTTAACAGTGGGGGTGGGGGACTCTCCCCTGTAGGGTTGTGATAGAATGAGATTTTCATGATATGACAACTATCTCAGAAAACATCACGATATTAAACAATTTTTTAATAAATAAACTTTACCTATTTTTAAATTATGGTTAGTTAAATGGTTTTAAGTTTATGATAAAGCATTTGTTCAACCAAAAAAAAAAAAATCATCTTCATTCATTTAACATCATTTTGTTTGATTTGTTTATTAAAAATTCAATAAAACATGTCTAATAAACTAAATTCAATAAATGATTGAGTTAGATTAACAACTTAATTTTATAATTAATTCATTGAAATGTTTAAGAATAATAGAGTCCTGTATGTAGTAGACGGAGCAGCTCATTTACAGAGACAGAACAAGCAGATCATATATTCATATAGCAATGTTTTGTGCTTTAATATTTACTGACCATGTCGCGATTTGATGTATTCTTTCGAGTTATTCGTTCATCCATCAGTTTGTGTATATGACGTGAATCCTACGTTATAATGTAAAGGTAATGTTCATGACTGAATACCGGGATTCCCTCTGCGTCACAGAAATCATTCGGCCTTAAGTTATAAACATACCTTTATCTGCACAGAGGGATGTGTGCCCGAACATGTTCTATGTGTTTCTTCATTTGCGTCCACATTTTGTGCAAATTTGATATCCTCCAAGACAACACCACGTTATTTTTTTTCAATATCCAAAGTATTTCCATACTGGCCAGGGGGTCACGACGGCGTTTTGCTTTCAGCTGGGTCTGCGTCACTGACGTCTGTCTTGTTCGTCTCCATCTGATATTTGCGCGCTTGTTCTCTTCCGCGTCCCGTGCCCTCTATAAAATATAGTCGTTTCCGGATCGCGTTTTTTTCCTCCCCTTTGCATTAATGATTTATTTTTACTCAGTAACGGATGTGGTTTAAAATGTAGCGAAGTACAATACTTCAATCAAAATATACTTAAGTAAAAGTAAAATTACAGCTTTTTAAAACTACTTAAAAAAGTAGAAGTACACAGAAAAACTACTCAATTACAGTAACGCGAGTAAATGTAATTCGTTACTTTCCACCTCTGGTAGTTTGAGTTCAGCAGGTGGATGAATATCAGGTATTCTACCTGTGGTAGAAGTTCAGCACAGCATGTGGGCATCGTTCATAGAGTCAGTCTCGGACCTTGTGAATTGTTCAGTTAACGTGTCACTCCTTCATGGAGAACTTTCTGCTTCTGTAGCACCTTCCCGATGATAATCTGACCCTCCTTGTCCAATCCTCTCACCTCCAACGGTGCGGTTATCTGGGTAGACTTCAATAGGAGGAAGGCTCCTCTGTAGTTACACGCCGTTTGGTGTGTGACACTTGAAAAGCATCTTAATGACCTCTTAACGACTGAACACTGATGAACTTGAAGTCATAAGGAACACCATAATGTAGCAAAAAACTAAACATAGAAGTAGGTTCATGTCAGAGTGCGATTGGTACATCTTTTCTCAAGTGTTTTTTCAAGGTCATAAATGGTAGGGTGGTCTCACCCTACCATTTGGCGTGTAACTATCACTAGTGGTAGTGAATTTTAAGTATTCTTGGTCTGAATTACCCAAGGAAAAGCAGCAAAAAGTCAGTGCAATTTATATATTTAAATATATGATATGCACCAATAAACCATATAAAAATAACAACAATTCATGCTGGCACAGTCAATGATAAAAGTAAATTTTGTAATTTGATTGAAGTTCTCACACTTCAGATTTATCTGTGCTTGATAACGTTTCTGATATTAGCGATGTGTTGAAGAAACCAGGGACCCTCTGGTTTGCCAACCATCCCAATACCAGAAATTTAATTGCAGCAGGTCTGTCTCTGCTTGAGAATTTGCATCATTGACTTGTGATCTGTAGCCATGCATATGTACAATGCAGTGTTTTCCCATGAGTTAGTGGATGGTTGTAAATAAAGTCATCATGGGATCTCTACTGCTCTGTGTGTTTGAAGCTATCTGGATCTGTTAGTGTGAAAAAATGGGCAATAGATCTTTAGTGAAGTAACACTTTTAGACCCTATGCCATCTTTATTGTCTATGATGTGTAATGTTCAGCCTGAATAGATTTGGTCTATTCCAGGTGATGTCGTGAGTGTAGGGTGTGTTCTATGTTCATGTTTGGGAGATGGGTGGAATCTAATCAATATCAATCTGTGTTGCATAATTTTGTTCCAGTTTTATGCTGGGAGGTCATGTAGTCATATTGTGAGATGTGAATGACCCCATCATATTTATATTCGCACCTATCTCTCACATCTCAAGTTTTGTTTTCCGTTGCCCTGGCTCTGATGCAGGGGGAGGGGGACTTTTGGTCGTCCGTCCTCCAAGGAATTGCAATTGTCAACCTGAGATAGAAACAAATTTAGAGAGAAACACGGTTAATTTCTGCTGTTGTTTCAGTTTTTTAACACTTAAAGCTGCTCTTGCAGTCGAGCCATCACAATCTGCTGTGTTTGAGCATTATAAACTCCAGTTCTGCTGGAGAATTTTTCTGTGTTTGAGCATTATAAACTCCAGTTCTGCTGGAGAATTTTTCAGAATAAATCAGAGACTTCTAGTCGCTCTCATTACAGTCAGTTTGAGTGAAGGATGAATTGGTTTTCTATTATCTGTGCCACACACAGCTCCCCTCCCTTTTGGCACTGGGAATTGAACCAATGAAAAGTATTAGAACTTGCTCAAATTAGAAATGGCAAAGGTCAGAGTTATTGAGTCCTGTTGTGATGAAAACATTTTCATGGTTAGTGCAATTGTAATTCACACTGTAGCCAGATGGCAATTCTATGCTCCTGTACATGGTTTTACTGCAGCTATATGGGAAATAGCAGTTTCCACTCAGAAGACAAACAAATTCAACATAGACAGACACACATGCATGTTTATTTTAAAGAATAAACTTAACTAGCCTATGTGCATCTAGTAGCACAAACAACTATAATGTGTGTTCTATGCGCACGTGTTTAGTACAATTACAAATTTGAAAATACAGACAGGATCATTGCAATTTGGATGTTTTAATTATTGAACTCACTGCTATTGACCACTATCAAGAGAGGTCAATAGCTGAAGATCTTGCATGAACACTGCAGTTGAGGATATTCATGTCAAATCTTTTACATTGTGTTATACTCAGCAATCAAGATTCCGATAACATTGAGCCTTGCACTGGCGGGTTTACGATCTCTTGCCACAACTCGTCAGTCTTGGTCATTAAGGCAGAGGCGACTCACTGATATTCTGGACGTCCGTAACCACTTTGATCATTCCAGAATATTTTTATTCAGTTCTCTTGGATCTGAATTCGCTTAATTAATGCAAAATTGTTTCCAATCAGAGGCCATGACCATTATCAATGAATTAAGCAACCAACTTGCTATAACTCTAATGATAACTTTCTATAATCATGCCGTGGTTTTCCACGTATACGTAATTAGAACAACGTTACAATAATCAGGAATTGAGGTTGACTTATTTAGATTGGTCTAACAATTTATTATTGTTCTAAACGGAATAGACTTGTTTAGCCTATCAACCTCTGCAGTCCAAGTATACGTACCTTATGCCAATGTGTTAGCCGGAGCTCTAAAACATCATTCTGGTGTGTTTCTCCAAAAACCGCATCTTAGTCCGTGTAACTAACCTGAGCTTAGTTTTGTGGTGTCATGGACACAACATGATCTACTGAGTTATTAACACAACATACATCATAGTAACTTAAATGTATAAAACCAATAATTCGGAAATCAAGGATTTTGAATTATTTTTCTGGTAGCAAAACATTACAAACTGCAAAAGTGTGGGAGTTCTATATACAGATTTCCCCAGTTTTGTGTCACCTTCCTCCACGTCCTGCTTGGCAATTGTAATACAATGTATATTATATTTTTATTTATAATATAATTATATTAAAAAGAATATCAAATATTAATGTTATTTCTGGTCCATGAAGTATGTATTACCTTATTTGAGCTGGCTCAATTAATGAAAAAGGTTTTTACTGATTTCTAATACTTTATAAATATGAATAAACGTTTGATTATTCTACTTAACTCTTTACATTTATTGAAATCGTTCATTAGGTTCTCACAGTCGCATAGGGTCCTCACACTTTCCATTATGCGGGCTCACGATCACATAACTTGTCAGTCTTGGTAATTAATGCCAAACTTTAGGCGGAGCTCTGCAATCTCAGTCGGTGTGCCTCAAAGCTCCACCTAAAACTGGACTCCAGTCCGTTTCTAACCTGACATAGATATGCGGAAACAATGGATACACATAATGCACTAAAATCAATACTTTCGGTGTAAATCAGAACGAAGTCAAACGCAACAACATATTTGTCAAAGTGTATTAAAGACCGTGATTTTGGTTTGGCCCTGCAGTCACAGTCGACTGGCATGTTTATTGCATGCACAAAAACAACAGTCAGGATTAAGGCCAATGAGCGGACTCTGTTGTTGTTAACATCCAATGCTCTAGCAGCACATGCTGTGCAGTCAAATCCCTGCTCAAATTCTGTTTTTGAGAGTGAAGTTTCATATTGTATTTTCGTGTCAATACATTTGAATATGAAAAAGCTGTGGTTCAGGGGTGATGTGGCACATTCATTGTATCTCTTTTTAGATAGGTGCGAATAGTCTATTTAAAGACTAACCTGCACGATGGCACAGTGGCAATTTTAACTGATTTACAAAATGTGATCATTTTGTTCCCTTTCAAGAGGTTCCTCGTATTGCGTATGGGAAAACTCCTTTTCTCGAGAATATGAAGCAAAACTTTATTAATAAAGGTATTTATGTAAAGCGCAGTGCAGCTGCATGGCAATAGCCCAGCGCGAGGAGCGCTCTGATTGGCCGGGCTGTGCCAACTGCAGGAACCTATGATGAGGCGGCTGAGAGGAATGAACCAATGGGAGCGCTCCAGAGAGACCGCAGAAAAAGGGGCTTATATTAGCAAACAGGAGGCTATATAAGACCCTGATGCGCCATAGGTGTCAGATTTTATCTCCTTCAGCGACACCGTCGCTGACCTCCGGAATCAAGCAAACCGTAGAAAAGCAACCAGCGGAACATCCCTGCAGCCCTGAGGACGCCGGATTCCCACCGGGTCTCCTCCTTCAGCCTCCTGCGTTCCAGCTGCGCCATCCGGCGTGAAATATCCTTTATTCTGTGTGTCTATGTTGTGTGTGTTTGTGTGTTGCCGCTGCAACGCCACTTCAAAGAGCTTACAGGCTTGTTCTATGACTCTCGTTCCGTCGTGCTGAAGAAGTGCCGCGGAGAGAGAATGTTAGAGGACATGAGCAAACTCAAGCCGAAGCTCTCTTCACTCTGCCAACACCGCGGCTCTTCTTTTCCGCCGCCGCCACAGAGTTTTTCCTCACTGTTCCTCTTCTCTCGTTCCGTCGCGCTAAGAAGCAGAGAATACTAGAGTAAATGAACTACTCGAGCTGAAGCTCTCGTCACTATGCCGCCGCGCTGAAGAAGCGTCGACGACAGACAAAGTTTTCCCCACTCTTCATCTTCTCTCGTTCAGTCGTGTTACCGCCGCGGACAGAGAATAACGTTACTAGAGTACATAAACAAATTCCAGCCGAAGCTCTTGTCACTATGCCGCCTTGCTGAAGAAGCGCTGCGGACGGACAGAGTTTTCCTCACTCTTCATCTTCTCTAGTTCAGTCGCGCTACTGCCGCGGACAGAGAATACTGAAGTAAAAAAAACAAAAACAAATTCGAGCCAAACCTCTCGTCACTATGCCGCCGTGCTGAAGAAGCACCGCGGGCAGACGCAGCTTTCCTCACTCTTCCTCTTCTCTCGTTCCGTCGTGCTTAGAACTGAGAATACTAGAGTAAGTTAGACAAGCGAGCTCAGGCTGTTGGATATGTCAGGACAGACAGAGTTTTTCCTCACTCTTCATCCTCTCTCGTTCAGTCGCGCTAGAAGCGCCGCGTCACAGCCGTTCTCACTGATGCCCGCGCGCTTACTGCCAAGGAAGTTGTAATGTCTGCCTTGTCATGATAGCGTGCGCCCTTTCCACAGCGCGAGTTCACTGACTAGAGCGCGACTTAGGTCATAGCACGTGCTCACTGTCAGAGCATAACAGCGTCGGAATATGGCTGCCAAGCTAAGCCTGTTTTCACTCTCACTTCCAGTCCCCTCTATTCAGGCGGCTGGAGAGGTTTTTACACTGTATACAATGTGTCCACTACACAGTGTGCACCCCTACATAAGCACTGTTAATTCAGCCCCACAAAATCACAAATAAATCTCGCCGCGGCCAAATTACACCATGGACTTCCTTACATTTTCCCAGTTCCCTTTTGTTCAGGTGACTGAGGATGTAAATATTGCAGTCAACTAGCCTGTGGTCAAACACGCTTGTCTGCACGTTCGCTTTCAGTCTAGACTAGAGCAGAACGGCATGGTAGAATGGGTTCCATACCACCCGCACTTCCTTACATTCTCCCAGTTCCCTTAGTTAAGTGACTGGAGATAAGATATTGCAGTCAACTAGCCTGTGTCAAACACACTCGTCTGCACAATAATGCTATGCGTTTACCCCTGTGGACTCACTCACTGGCTTGCGCCGTGGGTATTCTACGTAGGTTGCGCCCACTACACGGGGCGCGCCACTGCACATTATTTACAACGACACACAAAAGAGCTTTTTCTATGTAGTAAATGTGCCCACTTTACAGTCTGCACTCCTGCACCCAAGCACTTTTCACAAAGCGCACTTGCGCCACGTGCAATATAAATGTGAGGCGAGCGTCCACTGCAAAGCCGGCGCCGCCAAAACCTAAACACTATCCCCTCAGTGTTACAGCACAAGCACCTGCCCGCCCCTGAATCTAATTCACCCCCTTGCTTCATGAGCCCAGGCCTGGCAGGCCATTCCTGGTATATCAAATTGGGTGTTGAACATATAAAACGAGGTTACTCGCTACAGTTTTGCTCGCAGACCCCCGCGATTCAAGCTGTGGTCGAGCCCTCAGTGAGAAGCAGGGTCAGTCTAGTGCTTCTCGCTGAGGTGTTAAAACTGTTAAAGGAGAGAGCGGTGGAAACAGTGCATCCGACGCTAGCGAGTCAGGTTTTTACTGTCGCTAATTCCTCGTCCCGAAAATGGATGGCGGTCTCAGACGCATTTTTCAGACATCTGAACAAAGCACTTATGACATGCTCGTTCAAGATGCTGACAGTGAAACAGATCCTCGCGCACATTCGCCCCGAGGATTGGTTTTTCACAATAGATCTGAAAAATGCATACTTTCACGTTCAGATAGACCCCCCACTACAGGCCATTCTTGAGATTCGCCTTCGAGGGGCAGGCTTATCAGTACAGTATCTTTTCTGGGCACTGTCATAGACTCAAGCCTCATGAACGAGCGGCTTACGTCATAAGAACCACCACGTCTTGGTAACGTACTTAAAATCGCCAGGGCGGCCGAGATCAGACTCTCTTCATCGCATGGCTAAGCATCTCCTTTTATGGGCAGAGCACAATCTGAGCTCCCTAAGGGTGGCTCACGTGCCAGGTATTTTGAATCAGGGTCCTGACATGTTATCCCAGGGGAATGGTCTCTTCACCCGCAAACGATTCAGCTCGCACAACACTCGCTGACCAATATTTTTCTGCAAACGCAGGGACAACTTGGCCCATGTTTGGCCCAGACTCCATCTATATGCTCCCTCCGATTGCGATGCTGCTGCAAACCATCAAAAAGATCGGGGAGACAGTATCCACAGTGCTTTTAATAGCCCCACTTTGGAAGAACCACACATGGTTCTCCGAACTGATTCAGCTGTCAGACACAGCCCCATGGCCCATTCTGCTGAGGAAATACCTCCTCACGTCAGCGAAAGGGAAGATCTGGCATCCCAGTCCAGAGCTGTGGGCCCTCCACGTATGGCCCATCAACGGGTATCCGGAAACCTCTCTGACAAGTTATGAGCACTATTTCGGAAGCTAGAGCCCCCGCTATCAAGCGGCTCCGCTTTGAAGTGGTCAGTGGTTTTCTAATCAGTGTGCTGCACAAAACATCGACGCACACACTCATGCGACGTGGCAGATCTGCTCGCTTTTCTCCAAGAGCTAATGGACGCGGTCGCTTCCTCCACGCTCAAAGTTTATGTTGCCGCCATAGCAGTTAACAACGCTCAGATTGCGGGTCATTCACTAGGGAAAAGTGATCTTATTGTACATTTTCTTAAAGGGGCCAAGAGATTAAACCCGCCTCGCCCTTCCTCAGTCCCTATTTGGGACCTCGCCAGGGTTTTAGAAGCCGTGAAGGGTCCCCCCTCCTAACCACTGCAGACCACGAGCTTGAAGCACTTATCACTCAAAACCGCTTTTCTGCTGGCTTTGGCCTCGATTAAGCGAGTGGGTGGCTTACATGCAATCTCAGTGAGCCCTTCCTTTCTTGAGTTCGGGTCCAGCAACTTTAAGGTTGTGATCAAACCGAGACATGGTTTTATACCCAAAGTGCTATCAACCCCTTTTCAGTATGCAGGTCATTACACTGCTTCCTTTACCCACGTCTCAGAGAGAATAAGACGCGAGCCTATTCTGCCCAGTCAGAGCGTTGAGATTGTATCCAGAGCGATCCGCCCCCTTCAGGCTGTCGGATCAGCTCTTCATTGCTACGGTGGTCGCACTAAAGTTTGTGCTGTCATGAAACAAAGACCCTCACACTGGATAGTGGATGCGATCTCACTAGCATATAGGTCTAGAACCTAACCTGTCCTATAGGCATTTAAGCCCACTCCACTAGAGGCATGGCCTCGTCTTGGGTTCGGTAATGTGGCACTTCCATGAAAGATATCTGTGCGGCGGCAGGCTGGGCCTCTCGCCCACTTTTACCAGATTCTACAATTTGGAGGTCCCAGCTTTACAAGCAGTGCTTTTCTCCGTCTAAGGGCTCTATCTGCAGCCCTGGCATTACGATTGCTTATATTGCGTTTTCGCTTATACACAATCGTTCATAAGCACCACTACACTCTACCATAGATCCGACGATGTCCGGTCAGGTGTTCAAACGAACCGACTCTTCCGGTTCTTTCATTCTCCTTATGAAGCCCGCCTGTGTCGGTCTCCTTAGAGGTTTTTACTTTCCCTCATTCAGTTGGGGATTTTGGGTATTATACGCAATACGTGGAACCTCTCGAAAGGGAACGTACTCTGTTACTTTCGTAACCTTGGTTCCCTGAGAGAGGGAACGAGTATTGCGTTCCGCGCCGTGTTCGTGCTTCTCGGGTGTCGCTTCAGTCGATTTTTAAAACCTGACACCTATGGCGAATCAGGGTCTTATATAGCCTCCTGTATGCTAATATAAGCCCCTTTTTCGGCGGTCTCTCTGGAGCGCCCCCATTGGTTCGTTCCTCTAAGCTGCCTCACCATAGGTTCCTGCAGTTGCCGCGGCCCGGCCAATCAGCACGCTCCTCGCGCTGGGTATTGCCGTGCAGCTGCACTGCGCTTTACATAGATACCTTTATTAATAAAGTTTTGCTTCATATTCTCGAGAAAAGGAGTTTTCCTATACGCAATACTCGTTCCCTCTCTCAGGGAACCGAGGTTACGAAAGTAACCAAGTACGTTTGTGTTACTTCTTTGGCTAAATGCTCCCATGCAACATGGAGAGAAAGTGTTCTCCGAGTGGGCGTGGTATGCCCCGTGGGCTCAGCTGAGCCACTCAGAAACATTAAATCATGCGTTTTCTTGACAAAAATAGTAACAATCATCACTATCATTCTGTTTATCAGTTTTAGATTTTAATCTTACCGCCTCTTGATTATTTTTTGTCAAGAGTAATTTTGATTTTGTAGCAGTAACAGCTATTGGTCAAACAAAAGGTTGTCTTAACTTTAACATCTTGCATTGTATTACCCTTTTTTTCTCCCAATTTTACTTTTCATAAACAAATGCATTATCAAATTGCATGTTTTCTAATTGTTTCTGAACTTAGATTTTTCATTCTATTGTTTGATTGCTCTCATCGCGCGTTGCACATAGTTAATGAGACAATGGAGACTCATTTAGCTGATTTTATCACATTAGGCTCTAATTTATAGTTCTTCGTCGAGTGTCAGAAAATAGATAGTTCTAGTTTAGTTTGAATCTCTTGTTGCGTATGCCGACAAGAAGACCTTTAACAATTAATGGCAAGAGTTTTCATTTCTTATCTGCTCTGTCGTTAACCATGTCTGATATGTGGTTATGTCTATTCAATCAATTGGGGTTTTCCCAAAACATTTCTAAACAAGACAGAATGAATTTGACTTACCACAACAGCTGAAGAAAGAGAAGCTCAAACCTCTTGGTTTTAGAATCCAATACTTCGCTGAAAAACACGCTGCTCGTCGGCGTCTGTCCTAGTAATCACGTCGCCGGGTCACCAAGCTGTAAGGCCGCTGATTTCGCTCCAATGGTGGCAGCGAAGAGCGGGTGAAGGGATTTGTGCGTTCGGTGTTCTCAGCTGGGCAAAATGGATCTAATTCCAATTCCTCTTTATTTGACTCCATTTTATCATAATTTAGATTAGAATGCCAATTTGGTTATTTGGTAATTTATGTTTAATAGTTAGACAAACATTTAAATTTTCCATTTAACCCTTTGTGGAAAGTACCCATTCATAATAATAATAATGAATTTTATTTGTAATGCACTTTACATTTCTGCAATCTCAAAGTGCTACAGAGCATCTAGAAGTACTATTTAAAAAAAAAACGTAAAAAAACAGTTAATTAAATACAAAAAATAATAAGAACTATTTAAAACTAATTAAGAAACTATTCAAGAAAAATTATTTAAAACACATTCAGTGGAAAGCTTTAGTAAAAAGAAATGTTTTTAGGTTTCGTTTAAAAACATCTGTAGTCTGTGGGGCCCTCAGGTAGTCCGGGAGGGTATTCCACAGCCTCGGAGCAGCCGATGAAAAGGCCCTACCGCCCATGCTGCAAAGTTTTGTTCTGGGAACTTGGATGGTGTTTGTGTTAGCAGAACGAAGTGTGCGTAGGGATGTTGGGTGGGTGAGAAGTTCCTGTAGGTAAAGGGGGGCATGTCCGTAAATACACTGGTTGGTGAGGAGGGAGACTTTATATTCCACTCTGAGCGGGACAGGGAGCCGCCAGTGAAGAGATTTAAGGATGGGGGTGAGGTGTTCATGCTTGCGTACCCTCATCAAGATCCTGGCCGCGCTGTTTTGGATGTACTGCAGTCGCTGTATGCTTTTGCCAGAGATCCCGATGAGGAGTGCATTACAATAGTCCAGCCTGGAGGAGACAAAGGCATGGACAAGCTTCTCTGCATCTGCCAGGCTGAGTGTTGGACGGAGTTTGGCGATGTTCTTGAGGTGGAAGAATGATGTCTTACAAAGGTGATTGATATGGTTGTCAAAGGTAAGGTTTGAATCCATTTTGACACCCAAATTATTGACAGAAGTGGAAAGGGAGATATTGTGGCCAGAGAAAGTGATACTGGTGATGAGTGAAGAGCGAAGCAAGCTAATGTGGTGTACCGATCAAGATAGCATCTGTTTTGGAGCTATTTAACTGAAGGAAGTTGAGCTTCATCCACGTCTCTATCTCCTCCATGCAGGTGGTCAGTGTGGATGTTGGAAATAGAGAAGAAGTAGGGGTTGTCTTAATATGTGTCATCACCATAACCATGGAACGATATACCATGTCTGCTAATGATTTTGCCAAAGGGGAGCATGTAAACAGAGAAAAGTGTGGGACCCAGCACAGAGCCCTGAGGAACCCCGTAGGTGACATTATGGGTGAGTGATTTAGCTTTGCCCAGGGCAACG
Organism: Gobiocypris rarus; assembly: GCA_023029165.1. Lineage (NCBI taxonomy): Eukaryota > Metazoa > Chordata > Actinopteri > Cypriniformes > Gobionidae > Gobiocypris > Gobiocypris rarus. The sequence goes on from CM040912.1 coordinate 15,684,562, forward strand.
TACTCAGTTCTGCCAGTAGGGTACGAAGCAAACCACTCGAAGACACCCTTTTAGAGTCCAATGGTGAATTTCAGGTGGTGTAGGAGAATGTTATGGTCTACTGTATCAAATGCAGCTGTTAGGTCTAGTAGGACGAGTAGAGATGGGGAGCCAGCATCTGCTGCCATCAGGAGGTCATTGGTGATCCTGACCAATGCTGTTTCTGTTTAATGGCCAGAGCGGAAACCAGACTGAAACTTTTCAAACAGGTTATTGTGTTTGAGATGAGCTTGAAGTTATGCTGCCACTATTTTTTCCAGAACCTTTGATAGGAATGGCAGATTTGAAATGGGCCTGTAGTTGGAGAGAACATCTGGATCCATCCTTGTTTTTTTCAGTAGAGGTCTGATGACAGCTGTTTTTAACGCAGATGGAAAATCACCTACCAGAAGGGAGTGGTTAATGATCTTGGTGATGAACGGTGAAACAACTGAGAGGTTGGCCTTCAGCAGAGTAGAGATCATTCATGATCTCATAGAGATCGTTAATAATTCCAGAGTCAGAATAAATCAAAATGTAACAATTTATTTAACAGTCAGGTAAATGTATAATTCCAATTACATAATCAATTCAAAGATCCTCAAAACATTGATTACTCTTAAGTAAAGAGTGAGAGATGCGTTCCTGATTTTCCATACGTAACGTTGGCTGGACACACAACGTTACGGGCGAATCTGAATACAATATTGCGCCCCGAACTTTCTGCTACATCACCTTAAGTACTCAGACCAGACAGTCACCTCTTTCAAATGGAAACATATGTTAACAAAGGTAATTTAAATTTAATCACTCTCCCATTTGCCTGGATTGAAAGAAGAGACCAATTGGCTCCAGAAGCCACACATAATAATATGCAAGATATTTCTAAACTCTTAAAACCATTGTTATCTTCTTGAATATTTCTGTGGGGATGAGATCAATCAATCAATCAATCAACTTTATTTATATAGCGCTTTTACAATGACGATTGTTTCAAAGCAGCTTCACAGTGTTAAACAGGACAACATTGCAACAAAATTTGATTTGGCTAGTTTAATTTGGATAGTTTATAGAATTATATATGACCAAATTAATAAATTCTATTTGTATATTTAGTTGAGTAACTTGGATCATAATTTGAGTGTCCCCAACTGAGCAAGCCAAGCCAAAGGCGACCGTGGCAAGGAACCAAAACTCCATCAGGGCATGATGGAGAAAAATAAACCTTGGGAGAAACCAGACTCAGTCGGGTGCCAGTTCTCCTCTGGCCTATTATTAACAGTGTATAATTATTACTCTGGCAACCTTGCAGGTCATAAATCATATTAGATGGGAATATTCGAAAATTTGAGATATTTGTACCAGTCGCACGAAGACATTTCCAATGATATCAAACACATATATACTGTGTAATATTTGTTCACTTTTAGATCATATAGATTTTGGGTGTTTCCGATAGTCACGACATGAGGGGGTGAAGTAGGATGGGGGAGATGTAGGTGAGATAAATACATGTAAATTAGAGCCATTCTTAGTTGATTCACTCAGTGTGACGTTGTCTGCAAAAAGTGTCCTTTGTTTTCCACCAGACAATCTGGCATGACTTTTTAATGCCTCTCACAACAAAGCGTTTATCACTGTATAGCTATAAAATAATTTCTGCCTCATTCTATGATTTAAGAAATTTAATTTGTATTTTAATTAGGGTATGCCATTTCTTAGATTTGGGTTCCGAATGGGGATGCAATTTTAACAGTTTACGGTATTAGTGTTGTTAAAGTTTATTTATAATACTCTTGAACTTTTACAGTATTTTTTCTCCCCATGTTCTTAGGCAAATAAGCTAGAGAAAGCCTATCCAAGTCTGTTAATCGATGTGTTTTGTTAGTCATCAATTTGCATTATTATACCAAGAATACTTATATTTTATTCTAATTATATTTTCTTTTTTTTATATAATTGGCTACTAATATATTTGTGGTGCGATCTGGGAAAACCTGCCGGATGTCGTGCTGGGACGTTTTCAGGAAGGTCAAAAAATAGGGTTTTCATTTAATTATTATTCTATAATATCTTGTCTATTGTCTTTAAAAAATCTCTCTAAAAAATTCACTTAAGTGCAGAAAAATAATGATTCATAGTGTCAAGCTGTGTCTTTTTTCTAATGTTTAAGAACACGCCTGGCTGAGATGCAAAAAATTGAGTTCATCAAAATAAACCACATACCATGTATTCTAGGTGGTATCAATCCAACGTTCAGTTTTTTTTAATATATAAATAATTTTTTATTATAATTTTTATTTTATTTTATACACAACGTTATAGTGGGCTCAAGAGAACAACAAACGGAGTCTGAAGTAGCTGCTCATGTAAATGATCTCGCTCGCCTCAGCTTTCTCATCCTGGTGATTCAGTGCCCTAAATGAAGTTATAATGGACTATTTCACATCCCGAAATGAAGGATCAGATGAAGTTACTGATGAAGAAGAATCACTTTAGCTATGCTGCAATGTGCACTGTGCTTGCTATTCTAATTGTAAGCTACAAGGTACACTAGTTGTGCTGTCTAACATACAATGTGAATGGGTGATCACAAGTTCAAAGACTTATGCCCATGATAAACAATGGAAAATTTACTTCACTACTTAAAAGTTACTGTCCTCTTCAGGGTAACGTTAGTTATCCCCTTGTGAACTTAAGCAACTTATAAATTCTAGTTTTCATATTTCATATTCAGTTCAGACTTTTATTTTGAAATAGCGATGAACACAAAAAATCATGAAAGATTGGAAAATCTTTTCAATTTGTTTGAAAATCAATTTGTTTTCATGCCAAGAGTTCAAAACATAACATCCAATAAATATTTTGAAAAAAAGGGTCTGAAACTTTTAATTATAAAGGAAAAAAAGACTTATTCGCCATTTGTGATGCAGCGGTGAGCTATAATGCACGTTATTTTTGTTTATTAGAGGTTGAATTAACTAAAATTCTGCTAACACTGAAAACGATGTCTACTTCATGAAATGTATGAAAATTATGGAGATATATGGTCATGGCACCCCCATTTCCATTTGGTTTGAGTGACCATATATCTCCATAATTTTTTATACTCCATTCAGTAATGGAGCTTGGATGCCATCTAAAAAGTTTGGTTCTGCGCCCAAACCAAATCTGACTGAAAGCTCTTTTTTTTTTTTTTAGTTTTTTTTAATACCTAATTAATAATAATAATAATGTTGTTATTATTATTATTATTATTATAAAATATAAACTTTTCTACTTTTACACTTTACTTTTTCATGAACTTAAATTATGAAAGTAAAATAAAAAAAAATTATAAAAGTTTATTTCACTTCAACAATAATCTGCCAAGTATTTTCTTTTAAACAAGATCAACCCTAGGTCTATATTCCAAAGCATTCTTGAATTACAACCATTTTATTTTCGATGAAAATTTGCATTTTCATGTCTATGTGAGAGAAAGGGGGTTCTTCAAGACAGTTATTTAAACCTGTTTTTCTCAAAATTCCATTCCTGAAAATCATAGCGATCAGCTGACTTCAGATAACCATAACTTTGGTTAGACAAACTATATAAACGTTTCGGAAAGAGCTTGAAACCAGCTCAGTATCAAATGGTATCATATTTAAATATATAACATATAATTGTATCAACCGGTAAGATATACAAATTCACTATGTGATAGGTTTTAATAGATCCCCACAAATTGTTTTATGCTTATTTTTAACTAAAGATAGATAAGTTATGACTGGTGTATTTACACTTGACTGTACATTGGTCTGTGTGTCACACCCGCTCTTCGTGGTCTAGCACAGCTTCACCACGCAGCTTGAACTCCGCACAGCTAAATAAAACAGGCATGGCTCACTAGTCAATTATTTTTTTTCTGTCTTTTAAATGCATTTTCTGCTTCAGATGACCACTGCCACTCTTGTCTGGTCAGTTTTCGGAGAGGCTCAGACAGATTTGCGTAATTGGGAACAGTCTTCATAAAAAACCCACAAGTGCCTAGGAATGAACGTAACTGCAAAAGTCTGGAAGTGTTATAAACTGCTTCAACCTTTTGTGGATCTAGTTTTATTCCGTCCGTTGTGACAACATGACCAAAAATGTCAATCTGCTTAAGGCCAAAGAAACATTTTTCTTTATTCAATGTCAGTCCCTTTTCTTGGAATTTAAAAAAAAAACATTTTTCAGTCTTTCTTCCAGCTCATTTTCATTTTCAGCAAACATGACTAAGTCATACATGTAAACAAAATGTATCCATTGTGCATATTGACCAATTTTTTTGCAAAACAGGCAGGTTGCTGATTTTGCCCCACAGTCATCTGCTTTGTGTTGTCAGTCCACATCTATAAACACTTAAGCACATGCTGTTGTTCTTTTCAAATCACCCCCAGCTGGCGTTTTGCGGTTTTCATTTTTGCGTTAGGACCTCTTTTGCCCTCTGGCTCTGGGGCATTTTTGACATAACCCACACCTAGTCTACTCAGTTAAAAGTCACTGCTTGCCATATTCATGAATTTATATTTTAATGAATCCATCAAATTTACTTTAAATTATTAAAGTATTGGCCTATTTTGTTATTTTGGCTATATATGGCTCAGTTTCTACTATCTGGACATGTCACTCGCGAGTTTGCCTTGCAAATAGTGGTGGTTTACACCTAAATTTGGTTATATACCTATATGCTCTCACCGCCATTCAGAGCTTAGGTTATAAGAGTTTGATTCTCCCGACATGATCTCTGACAAAAGACTTGAAAGCATTTGCTTTACCCTGTACATTGCATTGGCAGTTTCATGGTGATTATGATTATAGTCACTGTTCTGTGCTTCCACCTACTGGAGGTACCAGGTCACAACACACTTTAGAGTTACTTCAGTAGTGTGGAGTAGCATAGCATAGCGATAATGAAAAGGATGATATATGAATGTGGGAAATATGCTAAATTGTATGCCACAAACTTCAGAATCTTGAAAGACAAAATATGTGGAGGAAGATTGCTGATGTTATCAGATTTTCAGATGAGATTCTGAGCTAATAAATTATCTGTGTTCAAACGGGTAGCACTGTTTCTCCTTTCCACTTTTTCCGCTTTTAAAGGTGCTGTTTGTAAAAAAAAAAAAAAAAAAAGGACTACTACAAAAAGCACACAAATACCATTTGTTTGCAGAGATTTAGGACACGTTATGTTTACGGATTTGTTTCTCTGAAAAATGTGCATTCCATGTCAGAATGTGTTTTTTTTTGTTTTGTTTTTTGTCTGTATGATCCCGCCTGCTTTCAATTTACCCAATAGTATTTCTACACCCCTGTTTGCCATTTGGCTGGAAACATAGCATGTTGTAGCTAAGGAAGACAGCGAACAAACTACAGATCAAGGATCGTAGATTCTGCCCTACCTAAAAAGCTTCACCATCCATCTAAATAGCTGTATGCCCAGAGTCATATTAAAACGTGGATCAAACTCATCAACTTAATAATAATAATAATAATGAATTTTATTTGTAATGCACTTTACATTTCTGCAATCTCAAAGTGCTTTAGAGCATCTAGAAGTACAATAAAAAACACTGTTAATTAAATACAAAAAATAAGAAAAACTATTTAAAACTATTTAAGAAACTATTCAAGAACAACTATTTAAAACACATTCAGTGGAAAGCTTTAGTAAAAAGAAATGTTTTTAGGTTTCGTTTAAAAACATCTGTAGTCTGTGGGGCCCTCAGGTAGTCCGGGAGGGTATTCCACAGATGAATACCCTATCGCCCATGCTGTGAAGTTTTGGTCTGGGAACTTGGATGGTGTTTGTGTTAGCAGAACGAAGTGTGCGTAGGGATGTTGGGTGGGTGAGAAGTTCCTGTAGGTAAAGGGGGGAATGTCCGTAAATACACTGGTGGGTGAGGAGGGAGACTTTATATTCCACTCTGAGCGGGACAGGGAGCCAGTGAAGAGATTTAAGGATGGGGGTGATGTGTTCATGCTTGCGCACCCTCATCAGGATGTAAGTGTAATCAACTTAGTGTAAGGCTCAATCACCTTCCATTGTCCATTGCGCTCATTCCTGTTGCATGGTCTCAAACTGGCTACCAGCATGAGCGTAGACTAGAGTCTAGGGGGCGGGAGAAACAAACCTGTCCAATATTTTGAATTTGGACCACAGTACCCATTTCAATCACTAGCTGGCAATATAACATACTGCGCCCTTAAAGGGTTAGTTCACCCAAAAAGGAAAATTCTGTCATTAATGACTCACCCTAATGTCGTTCCAAACCCATAAGACCTCTCCAGAACACAGTTTAATATATTTTAGATTTAGTCTGAGAGCTTTCTGTCCTTCCATTGAAAGTGTATGCACAGTATACAGTCTGTGTCCAGAAAGGTAAGAAGAAAGGTATGAAAAACATCATCAAAGTAGTCCATGTGACATCAGTGGATTAGTTAGAATCTTTTGAAGTATCAACAATACATGTTGGTCCAAAAAATGGAAGGACAGAAAGCTCTCGGACTAAATCTAAAAATATCTTAAACTGTGTTCCGGAGATGAACAGAGGTCTTATGGGTTTGGAACGACATTATGGTTAATCATTAATGACAGAATTTTCATTTTTGGGTAAACTAACCCTTTAAGCTTTCTCCTATGTATCAGAAATGACAGTGGTTATCAGTTATCGAATTGTTGTCACTCACGGTTTACTGCTTCACCTGGCCTAAAATCTAGTGCTTTCACCTTGTGTTGACATTGTGAAACTGCATGATCTGTAAATTGTGCATGCCGGGCTATGCCACATATAATATATTTTCATAGACTAACTGCGGGCCTTTTGAAATTCATACCCAGGCCGTAATTGTCCTGTGGTCCGGATTTTGGACACACCTGATCTATAGTTGTAAATCAGTACAATCGGCAATAGACAAGGATGCTTCCTGTATCACATATATGAAAAAAAAAGAATGTTAGGATTTATGAATATACAGTGTAAAAAGTCAGCTAATGAATACCCAGTAATAATTGTTAACCCTGGGTAAATTTAAGAGCAGTGTGAAACAAAGGAAGATAGCCCAGGATTTAGAATGGCCCAGGGTTAACCATTTCAAACCCTAGTGTGGATTGGCCTTTAGGGATCACATTTACACCAAGGTGCTGATCAAAGCATGTGAGGGGATCTGTAATATTTTCTCTGAAGTGGAGAGCCTATTCTTGAAGATTCCACTCTGCACACTCAGTCTGCTCAAGACCGCTCGCTCAACCCAGAATGCCATTTGTGATATGCTGGTTTGAGAATCTGTGAAATAAGCAATGAGTCTAAGTTTATGAAGTTTAAATGTTGTTGTAATGAAGTTGTAAACCTTAGACATAAATGCACAGTGAACATCACAGTAGGGTTGTGCCAATGGACTATAGACAACACGATGGAGAGCCACCATCGGGATGCCATGCCCCCTGTTGCGAGTCTTGCAAGTGCAATACACACTAATCCTAGTCTCTTCTATAGTTAACCTAAAAACTTTGCAGGGATTGCTTTGTAAATTAAACTGAGAATATAAGTAATGCATATATGCTATTTTAAATACTGCCTGAGACGTGTGTTAGACGGAAAATACTGTGTCAGACTGGCTACACAAATATTGATTTTGACATTGTTAGCCTCTTGTCTTTTTTACATGTTTTACATTTTACATTTTACACTGTACATTTAACTTAAAATATTTAATATTCTACAAGAAACTATGGAATCCCAAAGCTGCCAAAATTAAAAATAAATACATTAACCCTCTAATGCATGAGTTATGTTTTTGCACTTAAAAAATATATTTAATCTTATTTTCTGGAATATTTAAGATAACAGATTAACAAAATAACAAAACATTTTAAATCAACCCCCCCTCTAAGCAGATTTTATTTTGTTGCCTCAGGGCAACGTTATGCAGTATAGTTGGTAAATCACAGAGAAAAATGTAATATTGTCTTAACATTTATTAAGAAAATCAAGAGGGAACTGGGACTCTTTTCAGTGGAAAATGTGTTTCAAATATTTCATTATGGCATTTGGCCACGAAAATACACTATACTGCCAAAAGTTTTGGGACGCCTGCCTTTACATGCACATGGAATTTGATGACATCCCATTCTGGGATGTATTGGGTTGGCCCACCCTTTGCAGCTTCAACTCTTCTGGAAAGGCTTTCCACAAGGTTTAGGAGTGTGTGTATGGGATTGTTTGACCATTCTTCTAGAAGCGCATTTGTGAGGTCAGGCACTGATGTTGGACGAGAAGGCCTGGCTCACAGTCTCATCTCAAATTCTTCCCAAAGGTGTTCTATAGGGATGAGGTCAGGACTCTCTGCAGTCACGTTCCTCCAAACCAAACTCACTCATCCATGTCTTTATGGATCGACGCTTTGTGCACTAGTGCACAGTCAAGTTGGGACAGGAAGGGGCCATCCCCAAACTTTTCCCACAAATTTGGGAGCATGAAATTGTCCAAAATGTCCTGGAATGCTGATGCATAAAGAGCTCCTTTCACTGGAAATGAGGTGCCAAGCCCAACCCATGAAAAACAATCCCACCCCATAATCCCCCTTCCAGCAAACTTTACACTTGGCACAATGCAGTCAGGCAAGTCCGGTTCTCCTGGCAAGTACCAAACCCAGACTCATCCATGGGATTGGCAGTCAGAGAAGCGTGATTGGTCACTCCAGAGAACACATCTCCACTGCTCTAGATTTTTAGACAATTGTAACACTGATAGAATGGCCTTCCTTTCCTCCAATATCTTCACAGCTCACTGTCCTTGCTACAAAATCCATTGTTGAGTATGATTCTAACAAATACATCATTGCATCATGCATGTTTCCACTTAAGGAGAATGACCCTCCTGGCCAATAGTGTGGTGAAAGAAACAACCTCTTGTACCGCTGAAGGCAGATTAGGTTTAAAAGGAATTCCAAACAGAGCTGTTAAAGGGTTTGGGGTGGCTAATATATTAAAGTTTTTTTTTTCAAAAGTATCAAATATTTTAGACCAAAACTCTGTCAGTCCTGGACAGGACCAGAACATGTGAGTGTGATTGGCTGGGGATTGTCTGCACCTATTGCAAGTGTCGTTTTTGTCTGGGTATATTTTAGCTAGTCTGGCATTGGTGTAATATACTCTATGAAGAATCTTACATTGCATCAAGCCATGTCTGGCGCATATAGAGGAAACGTACTAAATCAATTATATAATCCCACTCTGTTTCAGGTATAGTGACCCCCAGCTCTTGTTCCCATGTATTTTTGAATGAAATAGAGGGGTCAGGATTTAATGAATCTAGTAATTAGTAAATGAGAGATTAGCCCTTTTCTGTCTGAGCTAAAAGAGAGAAGAGTGTCCATTTTAGAATCAGGAGGAAGATTAGGAAACTGATTTTGTACAAAATGTCTAATTTGAAAGAAGCGAAACAGATGCGTTTTAGGCAGCTCACATTTTTCTGAAAGTTTTGAAAAAGATAAAAATATTCCTTTGTCATAAAGGTCCTTAATGGTAGTGAGACTCCTAGAAGACCAGTCACAAAACACTGGATCAGAACATGATGGTAGAAAGGATAAATGGTTCACTAAAGGGGCTAGAACTGACGGTCTGATCAACCCAAAATGCTTTCTAAACTGAACCCATATTTTAAGAGAATTGGTCACTTCTAAACTGTCAGAGACATTTTTACTATTTAAAGGAAGCTGAGAACAAATCACAGAATGAAGGGAGAATTTTGAGGATGACAATTCCATTTGGACCCAAACAGGGTTTTCAGGGACTCTGGAGGAGTTGGTCCAATACAAAAGCTTATTGATATTACAGGCCCAGTAATATTGTTGAAAATTTGGTAAAGAGAGCCCCCCCCTTTAGTTTGAAAGTTCAAGAACCTTCTGCCTTATCCGTGCATACTTGCTGCCCAACAAAAAAAAAGTTAGTTGTTTGATTTAGAGTGAAAAAAAGATTTGTTAAAGGGTTACAGCGATTAGCATTAAGCTTTGTATCAGTAGAAACCCGGGAGTATATTCAAATTATTGTACTTTCCCCCCTCATATCACCCTGAGATGAGAGAATTATGTATTTTATTTCTGGAAAAAAAAATTTGGCCAGAGGCTAAAGACTACAGCCAGCAGAGGGCGCTATTTTCACGTGTTTTCAACATCGCACTCACAGCGTCAGCACTCGGCTCGGGCAGCTGCGGAGATTCATGTACACGGAGCGGTGGAGAGCAAAGTGAGTGTTTCAACTTTTCAAATGAACTTCCTATGAAAGTTAAAGGGTTACTTAAGCGATTAGCATTAAGCTTTGTATCAGTAGAAACCCAGGAGTATATTCAAATGATCGTACTTTCCCCCCTCATATGACCCTGAGACGAGAGAATTATGTATTTTATTTCTGGAAAAATTCCTCCGATGACGCAAATATCGTCATTTTGCGTCATCGGAGGAGTTTTTGGCCAGAGGCTGAAAGACTACAGCCAGCAGAGGGCGCTGTTTCCACATGTTTTCAACATCACACTCACAGCACTCACAGCACTTGGCTCGCTGAGCTGCGGAGATTCATGTAAACGGAGCGGTGGAGACCAAAGTGAGTGTTTTAACTTTTAAAATGAACTTCCTATGACAGTTAAGCTTCCAAAAACATGAACTGAACACGTGCCAGACTGATCACGCGCTGTGAATGCAGCCGCGAATCCCGCGCTTACCTCAGTTCATGTGATGAATGTAATCCGATCCTGCTGCGTTTGTGCCGTGACGCTCAATCGGCTCACTCGCATTATATTGAACAGACACGTTCAGTTTTTAATTGTAGTCTCTAACTGAACTCATTATCTGAAAATTAACACGGTGGGCAAGTGATCCAGTAATCCAGTAGCCGACTAGCCTTGCCTAGAGTAGGAGGGCAGCGAAGTGTATTCTGGGAATTGTTGCCTTTCATCCCCATGAGACAAAAATAAATGTTCTGTGTTTTCTCAGTCTAGGAGGCACCAAATTCAAAAATAATTTCACATTTCTACTACATTAATGACCCAGTTTAAATACAGATTCATCTTCCCTTTAATGAAAATGGGTATATGCTGAAAAAGGTATAAAAATTTGGGCAAAATGGTCATTTTAACCAAGTTGACACGTCCAATTAACAATATTGGAAGGGGAGACCACCTCTTTATATCTGCCTTACAAACATCAATTACAGAAAAAAAAAAAAATTCCGCAAGATAGCGGTGACTGATTTAGTGATGAATACACCTAGATATCGGAATCCTTCATGAGTCCACTTAAAGGGAAAAGGATTTTGGGAAAGTGTCTCAGCTGTTGAGTTGATGGGAAACAATTCACTCTTTTTAAGATTCAATTTGTAACCAGATAATTTGCCAAATTATTCAAAAATTGTAAGAATTGGTGGTAATGATGAAATGGGGTTAACTATATACAGAAGAAGGTCGTCTGCATAAAGGGACAGTTTGTAAGAGGTTCCAAACCATGTAATGCCCTCAATTTTTTCCTCACTTCGCAACCAAATGGCCAGTGGCTCAATAGCCAAGGCAAATAATAGTGGCGAAAGAGGGCGACCCTGGCGTGTGCCTCGGTGAAGAGGAAATACTTTAGAGCGTATTGCATTGGTGTGCACCGATGCTACAAGGGAGGAGTATAATAATCCATGATATAAAATTGGAACTAAAACCAAATTTATCTAGAAATAAAAAACAAAAAGTCCCACTCGACCCTGTCGAATGCCTTCTCAGTACCGAGAGAAAGCACAACTTCGGCAGCGTCAGAGCTTGGAGAGAGAATTGTATTAAAAAGTCTCCTGGTGTTATAAAAAGTGTCTCCCAGTCATGAAACCTGTCTGGTCAGGAGAAATAACAGCAGGCAATGCTTGTAGAAGGTGAAGGGCAAGAACCTTAGATAGAATTTTAAAGTCCACATTTAACAATTAAATTGGCCTGTAATTGCTGCAAAGTAGTGGATCTTTATCTTTCTTGAGGAGCAATGAAATGGATGCCTCAGACATGGTTGTTGGAAGCTTGCCTGAAAGAAAAGCTTCATTATAAACTCTTTGTAGAATTGGCAAAACAGAGGAAAAGGTCTTATAAAATTTGATGGTAAAGCCATCAGGGCCAGGAGATTTGCCATTCTGAAGTGAATTAATTGCATCTTGTACTTCTGTGATAGATACAGGTTTGCCTAAATCATTTGCAGAGTCATTCTTAACCCTAGGAAATATTAGTTGATCAAAGTGGGTTGGGCCATTCCAAATTTTTGAGTTACAGTATTGTTCAAAATAATAGCAGTACAATGTGACTAACCAGAATAATCAAGGTTTTTAGTATATTTTTTATTGCTACGTGGCAAACAAGTTGCCAGTAGGTTCAGTAGATTCTCAGAAAACAAACAAGACCCAGCATTCATGATATGCACGCTCTTAAGGCTGTGCAATTGGGGTATTAGTTGAAAGGGGTGTGTTCAAAAAAATAGCAGTGTCTACCTTTGACTGTACAAACTCAAAACTATTTTGTACAAACATTTTTTTTTTCTGGGATTTAGCAATCCTGTGAATCACTAAACTAATATTTAGTTGTATGACCACAGTTTTTTAAAACTGCTTGACATCTGTGTGGCATGGAGTCAACCAACTTGTGGCACCTCTCAGCTGTTATTCCACTCCATGATTCTTTAACAACATTCCACAATTCATTCACATTTCTTGGTTTTGCTTCAGAAACAGCATTTTTGATATCACCCCACAAGTTCTCAATTGGATAAAGGTCTGGAGATTGGGCTGGCCACTCCATAACATTAATTTTGTTGGTTTGGAACCAAGACTTTGCCCGTTTACTAGTGTGTTTTGGGTCATTGTCTTGTTGAAACAATAATTTCAAGAGCATGTCCTCTTTAGCATAGGGCAACATGACCTCTTCAAGTATTTTAACATATGCAAACTGATCCATGATCCCTGGTATGCGATAAATAGGCCCAACACCATAGTAGGAGAAACATGCCCATATCATGATGCTTGCACCTCCATGCTTCACTGTCTTCACTGTGTACTGTGGCTTGAATTCAGAGTTTGGGGGTCGTCTCACAAACTGCCTGTTGCCCTTGAACCCAAAAAGAACAATTTTACTCTCATCAGTCCACAAAATGTTCCTCCATTTCTCTTTAGGCCAGTTGATGTGTTCTTTGGCAAATTGTAACCTCTTCTGCACATGCCTTTTTTTTTAACAGAGGGACTTTGCGGGGGATTCTTGAAAATAGATTAGCTTCACACAGACGTCTTCTAACTGTCACAGTACTTACAGGTAACTCCAGACTGTCTTTGATCATCCTGGAGGTGATCATTGGCTGAGCCTTTGCCATTCTGGTTATTCATCTATCCATTTTGATGGTTGTCTTCCATTTTCTTCCACGTCTCTCTGGTTTTGCTTTCCATTTTAAGGCATTGGAGATCATTTTAGCTGAACAGCCTATCATTGTTTGCAGCCTATCATTGTTTGCAGATTTTCCACTCTCCAATCAACTTTTTAATCAAAGTACGCTGTTCTTCTGAACAATGTCTTGAACGACCCATTTTCCTCAGCTTTCAAATGCATGTTCAACAAGTGTTGGCTTCATCCTTAAATAGAGGCCACCTGATTCACACCTGTTTCTTCACAAAAATGATGACCTCAGTGATTGAATGCCACACTGCTATTTTTTTGAACACACCCCTTTCAACTAATTCAACTAATTGCCCAATTGCACAGCCTTAAGAGCGTGCATATCATGAATGCTGGGTCTCATTTGTTTTCTGAGAATCTACTGAACCTACTGGTAACTTGTTTGCCACGTAGCAATAAAAAAATATACTAAAAACCTTGATTATTCTGGTTAGTCACATTGTACTGCTATTATTTTGAACAATACTAAACATTCTGAGGAATAAAGATTTAATTAATATTTTTTAAAAACTGAATTAATTTCCTCCGGATCAGAAACTGTCACCCTTAAATGATTTAAATTTAGGGATCTGTCTAGATCAAATTTGACCGAATTCAAAAAAATGCTGCTTAGCACTTAACAATTGCTTTTCAACTTTGTGAGTCAAAAGCAGGTTATACTCTGAATGGAGTTGAAGTTGTTTTTTGTAGATTGTGGAAGAAGGGGTCAGAGAATATTGGAGGTCCAGTTTAGAAAGTTGGTCAGATATTTCTGATATTTTGGCATTCTCAGATCTCCTTAACTGACAGACATACGCGATTTGTCCATGCATATAGGCTTTGAATGCCTCCCACAATGTGTTGCTGCTAGTAGAGATATTGTCATTTATTTCAAAATATACATTTATATGAGATGCGAGGAAGTCTTTAAAGTTGCAATCAGAAAGTAAATGTGAACTAAATATCCATTGTTTAGAAAAAAATTCTGGCTTGTGGAAACCTTAAATCCGAAAAGGTGGGGGCATGGTCAGATATGACTATACTATGGTAGTCACAAGAATTTACTTGTGCATCATTCTAACGTCTAAAAGAAAAAAATCGATCCTCGAATATGAATGGTGAACATGTGAAAAGAAAGAGAACACTTTATTACTCGGAAACCTTGACCTCCAGGGATCTGTCAGGCCAACTTGTTTAGTAAAAGATTCTAGAAATTTAGCAGAGTTGGACAATGTGGTATGTTTTGAAGAAGATCTGTCCAATATTGTATTTTGAACCATATATGCCATATATGCCCCATACCATTGGGGCCATATATGCATGCCAAAACAATTGGTATTGTTTGTAAAATTCCAGACACAATAACATAATGACCACTTGGGTCTGAAACCTCAGATTCAGGTTCAAAAGCAATGTTCTTATGAATAAGAATTTCTGCCCCTCTTGCCTTCCCTTGAAACTGTAGTTCGGCAGTGGCTCAGTGGTTCATGTAGATTGTATACAAACCGGAAGGTTTGTGGTTCGATCCCCGGTTCCACCTGTCCAAGTGTCGAGGTGTCCATGAGCAAGACACCTAACCCCAGCTGCTCCCGACGAGCTGGATGGCGCCTTGCATGGCTGACACCGCCGTCGGTGTATGAGTGTGTGTGAATGGGTGAATGTGAGGCAAGATGTAAAGCGCTTTGGATGGCCATTGGTCTGTTAAAAGCGCTATATAAATGCAGTCCATTTACCATTTACCATTCACAGCACATTTTGAGTGAAAACAGTGACCAATCCATTTACACTTAATTGTTGAACACTCTGTGTGCAACAATTACAGTCGTCTTCATTTTTATTTTCTCAATACAGAAAAAGCTAAAACTCTAAAGAATCAAATGCAGTCCAAATATGACGATATGGAGACGACCAAATTGCTCCCAACTTACACATTTCCTGTAATGCTGGTCAGTCAGCGTAAGGTTGCTAAGAACTGCACGCTGAGAGTCCAAATACAGCTTGCCCTCCTCTGCTGAGGTGAACCACTTGTTGCTCGCTTCTCTGGTCATTATACGAAGTCTAGCTGGATACAATAGAGCCCACTTGAATCCGTGTTTGTACATTTCGGCCATGACTTCACGAAACCGAGCCTGCTGCTCCATTACCTTGGCGCTATAGTCTTCATAGATGGCGATTGGTTTCCCTTGAAACTGTAGTTCCGCTCATTTTTTAAGTACCTCGCAAATTACTGCATCTTTCAATTGGTAACGATGAAAACGGACCACAACTGCTCTTGGCCTCTCCCCTGGTTTAGGTTTAGCGGTGAGGGATCTGTGTGCCCGATCCAGCTCAGGCGGGGAGAGTAGAATTTTGTTACCAAAAACTTCAAAAAGCAGTTCATTAGAAAATGGAAGAAGCTAAACATGACTGTCAATCTCCCTCGGACTGGGGCTCCATGCAAGATCTCACCTTTTGGGGTCTCAATGATTCTAAGGTGAGAAATCAGCCCAGAACTACACGGGAGGAGCTGGTCAATGACCTGAAAAGAGCTGGGACCACCGTTTTCAAGGTTACTGTTGGTAATACACGAAGACGTCATGGTTTGAAATCATGCATGGCACAGAAGGTTCCCCTGCTTAAACCAGCACATGTCCAGGCCCGTCTTAAGTTTGCCAATGACCATTTGGATGATCCAGAGGAGTTATGGGAGAAAGTCATGTGGTCAGATGAGACCAAAATAGAACTTTTTGGTCATAATTCCACTAAATGTGTTTGGAGGAAGTAGAATGATGAGTACCATTCCTACTGTGAAGCATAGGGGTTGTAGCATTATGCTTAGGGGGTGTTTTTCTGCACATGGGACAGGGTGACTGCACTGTTTTTAAGGAGAGGATGACTGGGGCCATGTTTTGCGAGATTTTGGGGACTCCTTCCCTCAGTTAGAGCATGCACCTATGATGAAAATTTCAGATCCCTCCATAATTTCTAGTGTTTAATATATTTATTGCATTTTAAATTTATATTTACAATAACCAAACGGTACAAAAAAAACAAAACAAAAACAAAATTAGGAACCCTTCCACATAAACACAATCCCCTGTGCCCGCTGTCAATTACACACGCATACAAATGCAAATGAACAAAAAGAACAGACAGTGATAAAGTCAGCCAGAATATACTATACAAAACTAAGTTACTCTTGCACCTTTGTAGATGTTTGATCAAAAAAATTTAAGAAAGGCCTCCAAACCTGATTGAATTTCTTTTCTGCACCCCTCAAAACAAATCTAATTCTCTCCAGTTTTAGTTGGAACAACACATCTTTGATCCAATGTGACACCGTGGGTGGGGCAGCATCCTTCCACTTCAGAAGGATCAAGCGTTGAGACAGGAGGGTTGAAAAAACAATGAGCCTCTGACCCCTGGCAGGCAATGCTAAACCCTCAGTATTGACCCCAAAAATAAATAACAATGGGTTAAGTGTTATTTTGACTCCAAGTACGCAAGTCAGTGCTTCACAGATACCTCCCCAAAATTGTTGTAGTTTAGGACAGAACCAAAACATGTGTATTAGAGTGGCCTCTGATGTTTTGCACCGATCACAGGTAGGGTTAAGCTGAGGATAAATCTTAGCTAGTTTCGATTTATGAAGATGTACTTGATGAACCACTTTAAACTGAATAAGACAATGTTTTGCACATATTGAGGTAGTGTTGCACGATATACCGGTACTAGAGAAGTATTGCGATACCCTGCTATTACAAACGGTACGATATGGAATTTTATTAGTACCGGTACTTTAAGAAGGACCGTGCGTTAATAAGAGCTGTATTTATTTGTGTCGATGAGTGACAGCAGGAGTCAGGATGTGTGTGCAGAGCTCTGCTTCCACCTTTCAATAAACATTGGATGCAGAAGAGTTAAATATACACGCGCAGCGCATGACAAAGAAAGCAACAGAAACATGCGCGCGTGAGAAAATATAGCACGCCGCGGGATGTGCTCGCGCTGCCGGACTTTGATCTGAAGCGCGAGCACACGCCTTTCAGACAACATGCAATCGCGATTCAGTTCTTTCAGATTATGGATTTCAATCATCAAAAATATCTAAAAATGCACATCCTGTGAGTATTCAGGTAAACACAGTCGGGGGATGTCTTTAGTGAACGTGTACAGTTGAGGTAATTGGATCGGTGTTAAGCCGGATCTAATATTCTGTGTGATAATGTTAATCAAACAACAATGAAAAAAAGAAAACCACCCCATGACTGGCTAAACAATTTTAATATATTCATTAAGAATCAGTGTATAGTTAATTTATTGAGTGAAGACTAAGCAGTTTGTTTTATTTCTTGCTATACTGTTAAATAGACATATAGCTGAAAAATAAAGCACTGTTTTTGTCATTTTGTTAGATAAAATAAAAAGAGATAAAAAAGATAAAATAAAAAAATGACAATTAGAAGAAATGGTCAAAAACCAGGGCAGGAACATGCTGGCCTAGTGAGTTTTTAGTTAAAAACTTAAATAAGACTATGATTAATAAGTTCTGTTGTCATATTATTAAACTACTTTTACTGGGTGGTATTTTGACCGTGGTATCGATTTAGTATCGGTATCGAGGTATTTTAGTCTGGTATCGTATCGAAGTCATAATTTTGGTATCGTGACAACACTATATTGAGGATGAATGAATCTAACTCAAAACATCATCCCAATCTAATTCACTGATGCTAATTTGTAGATCCTGCTCCCAGGACTTCTTAATAGCAGACATAAAAGGGGAGTCTAAACGTGAAATCAGATTGAGATTTGTGGAAATAGCCTTTTTTTTTGTCGGTTAAAGATCATCACATCATCCATCACATTATTAGGCTTGTCAGGGAACCCCGGGATGGAACCTGAAATAAAGTGCTGGACCTGTAAATATATACAAAAATTAGAAGCTGATAAATTGTACTTATCAGACAACTGCTGGAAGGATGCAAATTTGTTGTCCAGAAATAAATCATTAAAAAAATTCAGTCCCTGCCGCTGCCACCTATGAAATGCAGCATCCAGCATTGATGGTGGGAAAAAGTTATTAGATGCTATTGGAGTTAACAAACTCATCCTTAGAAGACCAAAGTGTTTTCAAAACTGAACACATATTTTAATAGAATTTTGAACAATAGGGTTGCTAATTGTCAGGTTTTTAGATAACTGAATTGATGCAACAATTACAGCTGGCAGCGACAAGGAGTCCGAAGAGAGCCTTTCCATCTCCACCCATGCAGGCCTGCTGTTGTTCGAGTAATGCACCCAAAAGGACAGACAACACAGATTGGCAGCCC
This sequence comes from Gobiocypris rarus, assembly GCA_023029165.1. Lineage (NCBI taxonomy): Eukaryota > Metazoa > Chordata > Actinopteri > Cypriniformes > Gobionidae > Gobiocypris > Gobiocypris rarus. The sequence continues at coordinate 15,703,349 of CM040912.1, forward strand.
AGTAATAATAGCAAAAATTTGGAAGAGCCAAACCACAGTCTTGTTTCAATTTCTGCAAACGTGGCATTTTGCCATTCCAAATAAATGATGAAATTACAGAATCAAGCTTCTTAAAATAAACATTAGGGATGTGCACAGGAAGACTTTGAAATAAATATAAGTATTAAGGTAGTATAGACATTTTGACCCAAATTCACCCTCCCGACTAGTTAAAGGAAAAGAGGTGACCATTTAGACAATTCCTGTTGGATTTTCAATTGCAGCTTAGTGAAATTTTCTTTGAAAAGGTCATACAATTTCCTTGTAATGGTAATACCAAGATAAACACAGCTATGCTTAGCAACCTTAAAAGGTACGGTAATCTTGGCTAAAACAGAATCAGCTAGATTAAGTGGGAGTAATTCACTCTTGTGAACGTTTAGTTTATAACCTCACACCTCCCCAAATTTAATCAAAGATCCATAATATGAGGGATAGTCGTTTCAGCCCTAGAGACAAAGAGCAGGAGATCATTGGCATAAAGAGACAATTTGTGCTCAGTGCCCCACCTCAAGATGCTGTGAATAGACTGATTACTACTTATAGCTATGGCTAATGGTTTAATTGCTAACACAAAAAGGAGGGGGCTGAGGGGACAACCCTGACGGGTGCCACGGTATAAACTGAACGGTTTTGAATAAGTGTTGTTGGTGAGCACCATTGCTGAAGGGCAAGTATACAAAAGCCTCACCCAGGATAAAAAGAAACTGCCGAACCCGAATCTGAGCAAAGTCTCAAAAAGATACTCCCATTCCACTCTATCAAACGCCTTCTCTGCATCCATAGAGAGAAGGCATTCAGACTCCGTTACACTAGGAGTGTACATAATTTTAAGTTAACGATGAAAACTAAAAAAAGAGCGCAGATTTTTAACAAAACCTGTTTGGTCACGAGATACAATGTTAGGCAGAACTCTCTCTAAACGGCAGGCCAAGACTTTGGCCAAGATTTTATAGTCACTATTCAAAAGTGAAAATAGCCTGTAAGATCCACATTCTAAGGGGTTTTTATCCTTTTTTGGGAGCAATGTAATGCAAGCCTGGTTTCGACTATCCGGAAGAACCCCTCTGTTAAGAGAATCTGTGTATAATGTAGCCAAAATGGGGGTTAGTTTGTCAGAGAATGTTAAATAAAACCCATTCGGCAGACCATCTGGGCCTGGTGACTTGCGAGACTGTAAAGATTTAATTGCTGCCAAGATCTCCTGCTGCTTTATAGGTGCATCTAGGGCTGACACCATGGCCGTAGCCAGCTATGAGGTCACCGAGGTCCGGACCTCTCTATTTTCCCGAGGTGTATATAATAAATGTTGTGAAATAAATGCCTAATATAGTATTAACACTACTTTAGTGATGCAAGAAAACAGTACAGCACCAAGAACTTCTCATCGGAGCTGCCTCAATCATCGCTCGTCAATGTCAAAATATTATATTTGAGATGACCAATCAAATCAAAGTAGGCGGCCTTTGTGGTCCAGATACTGAGCGCGAATTACCTCATCCTTTCAGTAAACGGACACACAAAGTGCGAGTGTAAGTATCTAAACTGAACATTTCATTTTTTGCTGCCGTTTTAGAACAGAAATATTAAACAACTGACAAAAATAATAAGGTCAACTAATACAATTCAATTCTTGAATAGACTATTGCAGGTGCATTAGAGTATATGCTTTCACTGCGTGATTCTATTTATATAATATAATCTAGTTAATAATATACTATAAAATGTTATGCAAGTTTACTAAACAAGAAGTTAATAATTAAGTGACTTACAGTTTAGACTTCCATATTGCCTGTTTTTGCTTTATTTCGCCACCGAAAAATAGTTCAAAACAAAGACACAGCACTGTATCTGCGTCTCTGAGCAACACACAGCAGTGTTTTCATACTGAACGAATCAGCTTTTTGAATGAATCAATTGAATCAATGATTCAATGACGAAGATAGATTAAGATAGTAAAATGCTTCGTTGCTTGAAGGAATCAGCTGTTTGAATGAATCGTTTGAATGTCAATGACTCACTCATTAAACCTGACTTGCTGCCACCTACTGGTGGTTTTAATTTCACAGGTAAAGTATCTTTTCGTGTTTTAAATAATATCAAATATCAATATTATTCAAAATTTTTATGTTTTAAACATCAAAACATTATTTATGCATAACTGCAGGTTATTAATTTGTCACTTCTAAGCTGTGTAAATTATCAAACAGTAAACATTCTGTGTAAATGATCTAAATGCCACTTCATATGCAGCTTCTGTTTCCTCTGCACTGCAAAGATTAATTTTGATACTTATTTAATTTGACTGGTAACAGCCCTATTGTGTCTTATTATAATACATTTTTATTAAATTGACACAAATGATGCCAAGGTAAAAAAAAGAAGATTTCTGTCACTTCTGCGAACTGACCACGACACAGAATATGAAGAATATCATAAACTTTAGGAGTCTGCTGACCACGTCAGTCCTAAACCTGCCAAAGTATCAGCACAATAACACACTCAGCAAAATATCGTCTAATTATCGAGAAAATCCCAGAAAATATAGATTTTTTTTGTCAATATTGCACACCCCTAGACATGGCTAGAACAATAATGTGGTTGTTTCATTAATACAGTATTTTTTTTTCTTGATTTGTTCCAAAAGAATAGAAGTGAAATGTGACAACATGCCCCATAGCTGGGGCACATTGTTAGATGAGCATATGACAGCTTAAATATATAGATATAATAGAAAACAAAAACTATTTTTGAGTTTGATAAACACATCGTAAAATACAGCTATACAACATTGTACAAAACATAATAATGAATAATTTCTTACTGACTCAGTCTTTATTAAACTTTTTCTCATGGTTTCTCAATAGAATTAATAAAAGTATGGAATAGAATAGCGTAGTTCTAATAGGGGCTCATTGTGAACCGGCTTGTCTTCTGCTGGCATGTGTGGAAAGTTTTAAACCATGTGTGTTACAATTAACCCCACATTAGAGTGCCCTGCTCACCCCTACACATTGTGGATGAATTTAAATTGTCTAAGAAAATTATTAGTAAAACATAGTAAACATAGGCTAAAAATCAGTTTTTTACTCTTTCTTCACATACACAGCTGAGACAAAAATGATAAGACTACAGTCAAAGCTCAGCTTTAGGGGGGTATTGACAAGTAATCTGCAGATGCCTAATGCAGATGTTTTGAAATCTATTTATTAGAAATTGTTTGGCCTTCAAACATCTTAAAAATGCACATATGTATATCAGAGAAATAAAAAATTTCCCCCCGAACCTCCTTAACTACCTCATATTTTGGACCTCACTGATTTTAAAACCCTGCCTACGGCCCTGGCTGAGACCTCATCAGGAGAAGAAGTTAGTATATGCAGGCCTCTAAAGAAGTCAGAAAGGAGATTAGAACTACAGGTATTATTAGAGCTATACAAATACAAAAATCCCTATACAAAATTATTGTAATAATGCCAAAAAGCATAATTTATCTGCTGCTGGTCAGTAACAATCTCATCATTCCCCAATGTTACACCATTAATAGTTTGCTTCGATCTTGCACTCTTTCACTGTCTTGCCAGAAGCTCGCCTGCCTTGTATGGTATGTTAAGCTTTAATAAGAGAGGTGCGTGGTCCGATATCAGGATGGGTTAATAATCGCATGACTGAATATTGGTGATCAGCTTGTTATCCGTAAAAAAATTATTAATTCTGCTATAGGACTGATGAGCATTTGAAAAGAAAGAATATTGTTTATCCTGTGGGTGCAATAAACACCAAACTTCTGAAATACCATACGTGGAGAGGAATGACTAAATAGGAAGTGGATTTAGATACTGTATAACCAGGCCTAGCAGATGACCTATCCATCCTGGGATCTAGACAAAGATTAAAGTCCCCTCCCAAGATGTGTGAGTTTAAACAAGGTATCCGTCCGAGGACTCGTGCAAAAAAGTGTGGATCATCATAGTTTGGGGCATGTATATTGGCTAATATAACATTAAGATTATAAAGTGAACCAGTGACTATGACACTTGAAGAGGGTTTAAAGGAAACACTTTTATTTACAAAAATGGCAACACCTCTCGCTTTACCCTGAAAAGTTGAGTGAAAAAGCTGCCCCACTGTTGTGGCAAAAATTCAAGTTAATCACTGAACAAGAGACAAATCTTTGAATATAATAATGATTTATTTCCTTGCAAGGAAAGAGTATACTGTCGCACAGCCACACATGACTGTATGAGAGCGGCCTAAAGACTAAACAATCAGGTTCCCTTTTATACCATTTACAAGGTCAGAAACACAGACAAGTGCTCCTGTAAATTTCCACCCATGGTAAAACTTCAGTACTCACACAGAAATAACCCTTTCAGTTCAATTCTAAGGACATGTAGCAAACTACATGTTAAGCATACTACAATAATGATTATATGTGTTAAAACAAATTCATACATATTGTTAAAATCACTCTCCTCTATGATTATTTTTTCTTCTATTGATTTAATACATTTTTTTCCATTACAATTTCTCCCTTTTTATCATTCATTGATAACTTCACAATCAAAAATGTATCCTTGTAAAAAGAAAATTCAAGTCTTTACATCATTTATACTCTTCATCTCTGATTTTCATATAAACGATCACTCTCTTGAACTCTTGAAGGAAGATAGTTAAAATTGCTATGGCTGTTTTTACGGGTATAGTCCCTTTTTCACTGCAAGCAAAACATATAGATAGATAGAACCTCTAAAGATTCTTTAAAGTAAGAAAATCATTTAACCTCTGTCACTCCCACAGATCGTATCATCATCGAACTCATCCCTCGAAGTATCACAGTCATAGATAGATAGATTAACCATCTGATTTGACATACTGGTGTTCACCAGTCTCTGTACAATGCTGGAAACACACTGAAGAAAATACGGGATACACATTAATATTACAACTGCAATTCCCAAAATTGGTACCACGGTAAATCCCAACCAGTATCCCCATCCCTTCAGATTCCTTAACCACCCAAACCATGAATCATCAGCTTTCTCAGGTACTTTCACAGCCATTCTCATGTGAGTGATAATGCTGGTGATATTATCACTGTAGTCTGGAATATGAAAACAACAAGACAGTCCTAACATCTTACAGACCCCTCCTTTTTCTGCTGTTAGCATGTCTAAGACTAATCTGTTTTGGATCACTGCATCTCTGATTTGCATGCTAGTCCATTGATCTTGTTAATTGACACCGCTGTTCCCACCCCTAGTAGAACAGACCACCCCACATTCGCCCCTGGTGAGGTCCACGGATCTGATAAAACATAACCATTGTATCTTCCTGGTAGACTTTCTATCACATCTTTAACATATCTTTTCTGTCTAGGTTTAGTTTGATCATTAGCTGGCAAATACACAGAAGTTCCCACATTCATCAGAGCTGGGTAACAACATCCTGACCAACCCCTCTCAGGCATATAATGATAAGCTGTCCCCACAAACCCACACTGCTGCGGGTGAAGTGTCATTTGGTCTACTAAACGGACAGGTGAAGTTCGTCGTCATGTCGCTGTTGCTTGGGCTGATAAGGCGCCTGTTGTTTAAACATGTGACTCCGCTGCCTTCCTTCCTGCTCCGTCTACTGGATTGTTGCAGCCTTCTTTCACAGTGGTGTGCAAGAAAGGTCCTGGCCCCTTTTCGCCTTCTAGCTCTGTAGGATCTGTAGTCCCGTATCACCACAAAATCACCTGGTTTGATGTCATGTAAAGGAGTCCCTTAACCTACACAGACCTTAGACAACAGAGTAGACATTTCTTTGCAGTAATTCAACATGTCATGTTCACAGCTGTTGTTTAACCCCTTCCATTCCCATGAATGGTGATCCAAAATCAATTTCAAACGGACTTAGATTTACTCTGGTCCTTTTTCTCATTCTCATGTACATCAGTACAATTGGTAGGGCCTTGACCCATGTTAGTCCAGTTTCCTCACAACATTTCGCCAATTTGTTCTTAATGATGCCGTTACATTGTTCGACCGCGCCTGCCGAAGCAGGATGGTAGCTGCAATGCGTCCTCAATTCAATGCCTAAAAATTGACCCACTTGTTTTTTTCGCATCATTGACTAAATGTGTTCCATTGTCGGAATGCCCCATCTTGGAACAATTTCAGTCAGCAGGGCCTTTGCCACTGCCGCCGCGTCTTGTTTTGATGTTGGGAATGACTCAACCCATTTTGACCACATGTCAACCATCACCAATCAGTACCGTTTCCCTCCGCACGGGCTCAACTCCACAAAATCCATCATTAGATACTCAAACGGCCCAGATGATGGTGGTTGAGATGCTAAAGGCATTCTCACCCCCCTTGCCACATTATGTGTGTTACAAATGACGCATCGTTTACAGAAATTTTCCACAACCACTGTGAACCCTTTTGTGAACCATTTTTCTCTCATTTCGGCAATCATTTGTCCCTAGATGTGTGATCTTTGCCGTCTGTTAGCTTAGCGTAATGCATAAAGAAACGGTGGGGTAAACAAGGCTTTCCATCTGAACTCATCCACACATCATCCATGACAGTACAGCCGCACTGTCTTCATTTCTGCTTTTCTGCTCCTGACACAAATGTCTGCAAACTCTGTATGGAAGATAAAACATTAGTGTTTGTTTCGGATAATAAAAGACATTCTGGTCCTTCGATTGCGTCCATCGCCGCAACCTTGGCAGCCGCGTCGGCTCTGGAGTTTCCTGTAGAAACAAGGTCTTGTTTGTTAGTATGCGCTGCGCATTTACAGATAGCAACTTGCCTTGGCAAGGTTATTGCGTCTAGAAGTGCTGATACCAAAGAAGCATTCCATATTGGGCGTTCCTTGGGACTTTAGAAATTTCCTGTGCTTCCATAAGGCCCCAAAATCATGCGCCACCCCGACCGCGTATCGCGAGTCTGTGTAAATCATTACACTTTTACCTTTCATCAGCTTGCATGCTTCAGTCAGGGATACAAGCTCCAATCAGAGAGTTTCTCAAAACAAATGATAAAGTGCTCTCCCTCAGGGAGAGGTACAGTATCACAGGTAATATTCATCTGGATTCTTTAGTGTTTCAGTGAATTAAAGACAAATCCATATTTAATATCTGGAAGTTAGTATCTAAGTGAGCAAAACCCTGTTTCTGTTTTGCTCTCCCGACATGTTGGGTTTGTGATATCTCCCAAATCCAAACACATGACACCTCGTTGCAATCAAGCGTTTAGTGATGCATTACATACACACCCAGACCATCAGTCACCACTCAGAGACTAAACACACTTTAGAAAACATTCAGCTTTCATGTCCCCAGTTTCTCACTGTACATCATATTCTAATCAACCAAACACACATCATTAATTTTCAGGTCATGTTATACGGTTTAAAGTACTCTTTAGGCGTAAGTTCTAAACAAACAAAACCTTAACCTCATGTGGCAGTGACACAAATCCTCACTATCCTTTCTTTGCTACTTACACTAAAATTGTCATAATTTTACCAAGAACTTACAAATTTCTTCCATATTACATCGTAGTTCAATATATTTTAACCTAATTTGACTTCAGGTGTTCATAATTCCTGTCAGAAATCTTATTTTTACAACATTAATATTTGTGGCTATTTCTCTGGTCACATTATTCCTCTATCAAGTACCACTTCCGTACTATTTATCTCTACTGCTCTGCAAAAATCCAAAATATTACTGTCTTCATATCTAAATGCCAGTCACACAGAAAGCCTCACAGCCTCTTGTTTTTTTTTTTCTTTCTTACATTTAGTTGTAGTTATCTATATAAATCAATGTCCTACCTCCATTTAATGAATTAAAACGCAAAATAAAACTTTTCATTTGAAAGGTTATATTCCTTTGTTCACCCTCTGGCCTTTCATAAATTTGATTGATTCTCCGGATCATTTAAATAGTGACTTTAACCAATTTGTCACTTTGTCTCTCTATGCACGTTTACAATTTTAACTAATCCAGAGTCTAATTCACATCAGCATCTTAAATGACAAAAGTAGTCATAATTACCATTTACAGACAGTGCTGGATACCAATCCACCTAAAGCTTGTCCCATGTTCTGGATCATCTTTTCACCAGATTCTCAGAATTATCAGTTTGTCATTTGACTTTACCTATCTGTAATGATAAAACACTCATTCCAGAGGTTAAAGACACCCTACTTCAATCAGGACACGTAAATATGAACTGCTCATTCTCAAAATTTGCTTTTACATGGTCGGTCTCTTAACCAATTTCAGATCATGTCTGTTCATTATTCATTTGTTTTTATAAAAGTCAGCTGACATTGCTTTGTTTTGTCTCAGCTTTAGCAGGATGATAACAGAGTACAGTCCCTGCAGCCTCTCTCTCTCACTCTCTCCAAACAGCCTCCTAAGACTATAACTTATAAAAATGTAATATTAAAATTATTAACCTTAATCCAAAGTTTAGAAAATTAAATGTTTAACTTTCAAATTAGAACATCTCCGATAAGTTACACTATGAAATTGTTTCAAGTTATCTTTAGTTTAAATACCTTTGTCCTTCAGACCTTCGTTAAACTTCAAGAGGCGTCCTCCTCTTAAAGACTTCACCATGTCTCTGAATTAAGCCTGCTGAAGTAAACTCATAATAACATTAATTCAGTTTTACTGATACAAATTAATAAAAAAATGTCTGGTCTCCACACAAGTTAAACGACAAGCACTGCATGGTCTCAGCCGGCTCTTGAATGCCCCTTACCATCATAACTCTTTCGCTCAGGGCCTTTTTTCCCTGGCATTCAATTTCTGCTGTTATTGGTGAGCGGTAATTAGGGCAGGCCCTGCTGTATCCTGTCTGGACTCTCGGTCCCACTTGGGGTCCCAAGTGACTTTACGTGATTTCCCTGGGTTGCTCCCTGTCAGGCCATAGGAAGTCTTAACCGTCTTCGGGAAAACCACTCGTGCCCACTTGGTCATCGCTTGAGATCTTTGACCCTCAACAGGATCCAATATTTTCTGGAGCCTTGGGGAAAGTGCATTCAAGAGTCACCAGAGCCAATTAGTCTGCTTACTGGTAGAACATTGAGACAGGTTAATTATCACACGTAATCACTAAAATCCATCAGTGAATTACTCAGTGAATTTAGCCAGAACAACTGTCCATTCAATTTAATGTTCTGCTACCACTGTGACCAAGGCCATCAGTTCTGTACATGGTGAAGGCTAAGATTAGACACAACCTGCTCATATAATACATAAGTAAAAACTTCAGTTAATTTAAAAGTCACCATATTTTAAAACATCCTTTTTATCCCATGATCATTGTCTATGATTTTCAACTGATGCCCTGTGCTTTTTCTTCAAATATCTTATCATATGACACAGACTCAGATTACAGCTTTGAGCTGGTTTCAAATGAGAGCGACTCTGAGGCCTTCAGGACGGTAAACTGCATTTTCATAAACAGACACTCTTCACTTTAGCTCAGCGTCTGATCTGGATAGAAATTAAAATTGTTTTCAAATGAACATCAGAGATTTTCCCTTCAACTCTATCCTTAGACAGAGATCACCATCTCCAATAATCATAATTTTATATTCGTCTTTTGCCCCTTATAATACATTTTGAATTAATTTCCACTCAGATTGAGTCGCTGTTACTCAAGTTAGGCCACAGCACCAGAAATAACATGGTGGGCCAGATTCAGATAAGCGAATTGTTTTATTACAGCTCAGCAGGAGATTATCTTTTGAAACCAAAACATCAGCTTCTAGGGTTTCCAACCTATAGTTATTTTAACAACCCAATATTCAGAGTTTTGCAAAAGTGAGAAGAGCAAGATCATATTTATGAAATTTTTTGTTTATCTTACAACCCTCTCAACCTGATTTATATGTCTTTTCAACGTTTTATCATCTTTATCTTTAATTTTAAACTCTTTTTAACTAAACTTCACTAAAGACTTTATTTTTTCCTTGTTCTTTTCTCCCTCTAAGTCACTATTTAATTATACATCCTCAACTCAGGTTTTTCTGTCATTCTGTAATTTGTACATCTGCCTGAATTAAAATGTTATATATCTTTCCTTCAAAAGGAATTCCTTAATCTTATAGTTATCTAATTATTTTCTTAGAGTGTAAATCTTGTCTCTTTTTCTTTCTCTTTACTGGGTTTAATTTACAGGATTTAGCCTGTTTGCCTGATTTGCCACACCTTATGGGCGGTTACAGTTACATGCAAAATGGCCCCGGTAACCACAATTAAAACACTCTCTGTCCTCTGGTGGAGCAACACCTCTGTTCTCCGATCTCAGTCTAGTTCCCAGTCTCTGGGCGGTGCCTAAAGCGGAAAACATTTGGACAGTCACAGAAGAGAGCTCAGGGTCCAATAAAACCTAAAATAGTTTGCATCTTGTTTTTCATAACCTCACATTTGTTTATCAAATTGTAAAATCTCTCAGTTACTAATCCATGAATAAGCACAAGCAATTTGAATCTTTTCTCTATTATCTCTTTATTTGTAGCCAGTTGTTGCTGTTTAACTTTCTAAACAGAATTAAAACAATGCAGCCCATTTTCTTCATTAGTTTTTCAAATTTCTTTAACTTGCAGGCTTCAGAGCGAAGCTGCTTACAGCGTTTGCTCTTTCGTCTCAATATCTTTATCTGGACTGATCAAGTTACTGATCATGTCACTCAAATTGTTTGCATAATTTAGTTATCACAAATTGTATATTCATAGCTTAATCAAAGTTCATACTCACCAGCGATCTTTAAACAGCTGCGGCTTCTGTGTGATCAGACATAATTTTCCTTTCCCTGCTATGCTTCTTTCACACAACACTCGCATTTCACACACACATTTCCCACAACAGCCCTTCAATCCTTATCTCCTATTTCGAACTGACCACCCGTGCTACTCAGCGTTCCCTCATTTGGGACAATCATGATATTTAATTCACTTCTCTATACCTTGCATGCATTTTTGGCCATAGATCTTTTTCATTTGGCAAAACATAGGTGTTTCATATTTGATCTTGCTCTGGGACTTCCCCATCCTGACAGTCTGTCTCTGTGGATTTTCCTAGCGCTAGATTTTTTTAGTCTGTCGGACGTCTCCGTTCAGACCCTATCTTTCACCCAAGATGGACGGATGGACTACCCTCCTCTGTAATCCTTTTAAGACCAGCTCTCAGCATGGTCCGACCTGGCCTCGTCTGGTCTTTTACTTTTCCCCCTGGAAAACTTATCTCCCAATTTCCTCCACAAATTGTCTCCCACAGAGTCAGCTCTCAGCTATGGTTCATCCAATACTCTCAATATTTTCAATATATATATTTTTTTTTCCCAAATCATTCAGATTTTTACTCTCAATATTTTCAAAAAATTTTAACCAAATAATTTACAAATCATTCAGAAATTCAATAACCATTCATTTCCCCCTGAATTTCTTAATTCATCATCAACAAAAATCCTTCTCTTACCAGAAGCATCCCGTTGCCAACTCGGGTTCGTTTTCTGATTCCAGTGGTCGGACCCTCCAGACCCCCAGAGCAGTCGGCCCTTCTCCCTCAATCTGTCAGGGTAAGGCTGTGACTCTAACGTCCAGGATGATCAGTCACCATCTGCTCTCGGGGTCCAGAAGGCACATCCAAGGAATCCCACTTATCTGACACCAAATTGTTGTGGCAAAAATTCAAGTCAATCACTGAACAAGAGACAAATCTTTGAATATAATAAATAATTATTTATTTCCTTGCAAGGAAAGAGTACACTGTCGCACAGCCACACATGACTGTATGAGAGCGGCCTAAAGACTAAACAATCAGGTTCCCTTTTATACCATTTACAAGGTCAGAAACACAGACAAGTGCTCCTGTAAATGTCCACCCATGGTAAAACTTCAGTACTCACACAGAAATAACCCTTTCAGTTCAATTCTAAGGACATGTAGCAGACTACATGTTAAGCATACTACAATAATGATTATATGTGTTAAAACAAATTCATACATATTGTTAAAATCACTCTCCTCTATGATTATTTTTTTCTTCTATTGATTAAATGCATTTTTTCCATTACACCCACCCATCCACATTTCAAATGGCAATATCCAAGGTTTTAAGATGTGTTTCTTGAAAAAATGCTATTCCTACACCCATATTTTTCAAGTGTGTGAGAGCCTTCTACCTTTTGACTGGGTGGTTAAGACCTTTAACATTCCAGGTGATAATATCAAGTGGGCAAGCCATTAAAGGGCAATATTTTAAGAAAATAATAGTTTCATTATTAACTTGCATTACACATAATTAAATAAAATAAGTGAAACAATTGTTATAATAATATCCTGGCTGAAACTTCACAGAACCCTATAATAAAGAATTAAAATAAAAGGAGATTGAACCTACCGCATGAGACAAAGAAAGAAAAAAAAAAAGTGAAGAACTATGCCAACAGCATGGCTATAATGCGGCAGCGGTTAGCCTATAAACGATAAACAGTTGTTAAAACTTCTTACAGTTGAGATTGTCCCATACTTCACCCGCTGGAAAACAACCAGTTCAGTCCATCTTTTCAGCCTCGGCCACAGAGCCGAACATGGTGCGGGGACCATCTGTTTTGGTGATGCGGAGTTGCGCTGGATACAACAGCGACGGTCTCAGTCCCATCTTGTATAAGTCTGTCATCACCGATTTGTACACCTTTCTCTGGGCAACCACTTCGGGGGTGTAGTCCTCACAAATCCGGAACGGCTGGTCCAAGTACTTCTTTTCTCCTCTCTTCCCGGCCTCCCGGATCAGCAGATCTTTATTTTGATACCGGTGAAAGCAAATTATAACAGGTCGCGGTCTCTCTCCGGCACCAGGTTTGGGTATCAGGCCACGATGTGCACGATCCAATTCTGGCGGAAAAGGGGAAAGTATCTTGCCCAAAAACAAACTGTAACAGCTGTGAAAAAAACTTTGATGGTTGAGGACCTTCAATCCCCTCTGGTTGACCCTTCAATCCCCTCCAAGTCCGCTAGCTTAGTTTTAAGCTTTTCATTACATTCCTGTAGTGTCACACAGTTAGCCTTAACTTTGGCAAGATGCTGATGGACAGTTTCGGCATCATCCACCAGCGATGTCAGGCGTTTATCATGGCTATCCGATGCCTTCTGAAGTCCATCAAGTTTCCCATTCACTTCGTCAAAAAAAGTTGCTTTCAATTCTGCAACTAGAGCTATCCTGTGTTAGGCTAACAAGGCTATGTCCACTCGGCTGATAGCTGCAGAGGCAACAGCCTCAGACTCTGTTGTTTTTTCAGTTAGTTTACTCGATTTGGGTGCCATAACGGGACAAGGTGATAGCGCGGACCTCTCAAAGTGTCTCAAGGGTGTTTCACTTCAAAATAAGCAGTTAGGTAGGTTCATTAAGTTAAAGAAAGGCGGGAGGTGGATAAATACGACTCTACCCCATGCTCGCCAAACTGGAAGTCTACCCCATGATTTCTAAGTGGGAGAACTTGCAAAATAGTAGGGTGTTCAAATACTTATTTTCCTCACTGTATAAACACACACATATACATATAAACATTTATGTCCTTATTTATGTATATATTTATTTTTTCCACATTTATTTATTATTTTATTTCTACATTTATTGGTCCGTAGGGTAATGAGGAGGGCGTGCTTTACCTAAGACATAGCAATCGAGCTTAGAGTAGGCAAGGGCAAAGCATTGAGGCCACAGTGACACCTTGTGGTGTGGCCGAAATACAACAAGTGACTGACGTTGATACTGTCTGTGATGACTGACTTGGATAGGTATATGGCTAAAATCTTATATCACAAGTTAAGTCATATCACCCTAACTATACTGTGTGACATGGATAGGCTACTCTTTTTTCCGGATATGGCCGTAGAACATCGTCTGGTCTGGATTTGTAAAATTGTCCTGGGCTAACAAACACTCTGAAATGGAAGCGCTTGATATATTCTATAACCGGTCAGAACACACGGATAGGAAGCAGTACACATATAGGCTACAATGAAGTCGACGCAAGCATATTGATCAATGCATTTGAAACAAGACCACAAATTCACTTCACATTCATATTTCCTATTTGTACATGCACAACCTGGGACAAACGCTTAAAATACAACGCATATTTCAAAGATCAATAATAGAATGAAGCGTCGGTAACAGTAGAACATTTTGTTGCGTCACTTCACTTGTGTATAAATATCTGATTGTTCTCACATGATGCATTTAGTTGTTAATTAACCTTCTACGCGCTTCAGTTTATGGTTGCTTATTGTTTATTGTTAAAAGAATCCCCATTAGCTGTCACCAAAGTAAGACGAGCTAGTCTTCCTGGGTTTAACAGTTAAAGGTTACATGGGGTGTTATTGTTCTACCCACCATTAGGGGACTCTATTATCGTTTGTCTGCTAAGGTTAAATACAGGTAGATAGCAGAAGAAGGGAGAGCTGCTTGGTAAGAGGAAAGCATGGCTTCCATCTGGTAACCTTACCTTTAATGATGTCCTGATTGGGAAACGTACTGTTTGATGCTCAATCAAAGTAAGGTCCTTTTTTTGCATGCCATATTTAAAGAGTGACTGGATAAATTGTATTTCATTGTTGTTGAACTTTATATTGATGTTGGTTAATATTTTGTTTGTAAAAGGACTCCTTTTTGCCTACTCTCATTAGTCGTTTGTTTTATTGAATTAGTGGTACCAATGGTGCATTGGAGGTTGCATGGTACATGTTACAAGGATACGAACGGGTTCGGTTTGGTTTTGGAATTGCGGTATGGAGTATTGAATCTTATCTGGACTTTTACCAAGGTTGAAGAACTACAGGTGCTTCTAAAAAAATTAGCATATTGTGATAAAAGTTCATTATTTTCCATAATGTAATGATAAAATTAAAATGTCATATATTTTTAGATTCATTGAACACCAACTGAAATATTTCAGGTCTTTTATTGTTTTAATACTGATGATTTTGGCATACAGCTCACGAAAACCCAAAATCTCAAAAAATTTGCAAAAATTTTCATGAAAAGGTTCTCTAAACGAGCTATTAACCTAATCATCTGAATCAACTAATTAACTCTAAACACCTGCAAAAGATTCCTGAGGCTTTTAAAAACTCCCAGCCTGGTTCATTACTCAAAACCGCAATCATGGGTAAGACTGCCGACCTGACTGCTGTCCAGAAGGCCATCATTGACACCCTCAAGTAGAGGGTAAGACACAAAGAAATTTCTGAATGAATAGGCTGTTCCCAGAGTGCTGTATCAAAGCACCTCAGTGGGAAGTCTGTGGGAAGGAAAAAGTGTGGCAAAAATGCTGCACAACGAGAAGAGGTGACCGGACCCTGAGGAAGATTGCGGAGAAGGACCGATTCCAGACCTTGGGGGACCTGCGGAAGCAGTGGACTGAGTCTGGAGTAGAAACATCCAGAGCCACCGTGCACAGGCGTGTGCAGGAAATGGGCTACAGGTGCCATATTCCCCAGGTCAAGCCACTTTTGAACCAGAAACAGCGGCAGAAGCGCCTAACCTGGGCTACAGAGAAGCAGCACTGGACTGTCACTAAGATTTTGCATGTCATTTGGAAATCAAAGTGCCATATTCTGGAGGAAGACTGGGGAGAAGGAAATGCCAAAATGCCTGAAGTCCAGTGTCAAGTACCCAGAGTCAGTGATGGTCTGGGGTGCCATGTCAGCTGCTGGTGTTGGTCCACTGTGTTTTTATCAAGGGCAGGGTCAATGCAGCTAGCTATCAGGAGATTTTGGAGCACTTCATGCTTCCATCTGCTTAAAAGCTTTATGGAGACGAAGATTTCGTTTTTCAGCACGACCTGGCACCTGCTTACAGTGCCAAAACCACTGTTAAATGGTTTACTGACCATGGTATTACTGTGCTCAATTGACCTGCCAACTCTCTTGACCTGAACCCCATAGAGAATCTGTGGGATATTGTGAAGAGAAAGTTGAGAGACGCAAGACCCAACAATCTGGATGAGCTTAAGGCCGCTATCGAAACATCCTGGGCCTCCATAACACCTCAGCAATGCCACGCCGCATTGAAGCAGTCATTTCTGCAAAAGGATTCCCGACCAAGTATTGAGTGCATAACTGAACATAATTACTTGAAGGTTGTTTTTTTTTGTATTAAAAACACTTTTCTTTTCTTGGTCGGATGAAATATGCAATTTTTTTTAGATAGGAATTTTGGGTTTTCATGAGCTGTATGCCAAAATCTCTCTCTCTCTCTCTCTCTCTCTCTCTCTCTCTCTCTCTCTCTCTCTCTATCTATATATATATATATATAGATACCTGAAAGAGACTGCAATTAATTTAACTTTTATTCTGTGGGCAATTATTCCAATAATTGATGGCACGATAAATAACTTCTCTTTAAAGCATTTGAGTATGGGCGTGGTAACATCATCTTTCCATCATCAGCTGACTTAGTCAAATAAGAATAAACCTGATCACACAACAATTTGGTTAAATATTTTTTTTAAAGTTGTTCATTCTCTTCAGCTTCAGCGTGCACTCTCAAACAGCAACGTAATTTGATAGGCTAATATTAAAGATGTTTACTATTATTGTAATATATTAAACTTTTTTTCTTTTTTTCAAAAACACAGAAACCTTATGTTTGATAACTAGCACTTTTATTGTTCTCTTATTATTTCCATCAACAATAAGGTTTCGATTTAAAGCATTAATTTGTCATCAATTTGGGTTGGGTTAGTAAAATAACGAAATTATAGAAAACAATTCACCTCCACACACAGCTTGGGCTCTGGAACCACACTTCTTGAGAGAGGTTGGACTCTCTACCACTCTGGAGTTGCCCATGTTGAGAGGTGGAGAGCTGGAGTGGGCGGCTGAGCTGGGGGCTATAAGCAAGCCCACTCCAGCTCTCCACCTCTCAACACGCCAAGCGGACTGCAGCCCGGGAAGTCGTGGTGGTCCCTCTTTTTTTTAAGAAGGGGGACCAGAGAGTATGTTCCAATTATAGGGGGATCACACTTCTCAGCCTCCCCGGGAAAGTCTATGCCAGGGTACTGGAGAGGAGAATTCGGCCGATAGTGGAACCTCGGATTCAGGAGGAACAGTGTGGTTTTCGTCCCGGTCGTGGAAACACTGGACCAGCTCTATACCCTTTTCAGGGTGCTGGAGGGTTCATGGGAGTTGGCCCAACCAGTCCACATGTGTTTTGTGGATTTGGTGAAGGCATTCGACTGTGTTCCTCGTGGCATTCTGTTGAGGGTGCTCTGGGAGTATGGGGTCGGTGGCCCCCAGCTTAGGGCTGTTCGTTCCCTGTATGATCGGAGCAAGAGCTTGGTTCGCATTGCCGGCAGTAAGTCAGACCTGTTCCCGGTGCATGTTGGACTCCGGCAGGGCTGCCCTTTGACACCGGTTCTGTTCATAATTTTTCTATGGACAGAATTTCTAGGCGCAGCCAAGGGCCGGAGAGTGTCCGGTTTGGGGACCATACGGTTTCGTCGCTGCTTTTTGCGGATGATGTTGTCGTGTTGACCTCCTCAGACCAGGACCTTCAGCATGCACTGGGGTGGTTTGCAGCCGAGTGTGAAGCGGCTGGGATAATAATCAGCACCTCAAAGTCCGAGGCCATGGTTCTCCGTCTGAAAAGAGTGGATTGCCCACTTCAGGTTGGTGGAGAGTTCCTGCCTCAAGTGGAGGAGTTCAGGTATCTTGGGGTCTTGTTCACGAGTGAGGGAAGGATGGAACGAGAGATTGACAGATGGATCGGTGCAGCTTCTGCAGTAATGCAGTCGATGTACCAGTCTGTCGTGGTAAAGAAGGAGATGAGCTGTAAGGCAAAGCTCTTGATTTACCGGTCGATCTACGTTCCTACTCTCACCTATGGTCATGTGCTGTGGGTCATGACCGAAAGGACAAGATCCCGGATACAGGCGGCCGAAATGAGCTTTCTCCATAGGGTGGCTGGGCACTCCCTTAGAGATAGGGTGAGAAGCTCAGTCACTCGGGAGGAGCTCAGAGTAGAGCCGTTGCTCCTCCACATCGAGAGGAGCCAGCTGAGGTGGCTCGGGCATCTATTTCGGATGCCTCTTGGACGCCTTCCCAGGGAGGTGTTCCAGCCACGTCCCACCGGGAGGAGGCCCCGGGGAAGACCTAGGACACGCTGGAGGGATTATGTCTCCCGGCTGGCCTGGGAACGCCTCGGGGTTCCCCTGGAAGAGCTGGAGGAAGTTGCTAGGGAGAGGGAAGTCTGGGCGTCTCTGCTTAGACTGTTGCCCCCGTGACCCGGCCCCGGATAAGCGGATGATGGATGGATGGATGGATGGATGGATAGAAAACAATATTTATGTAAAGAGATATAGTAAAACACCCCCATCATCCATCACAATGTTTTACTGTAAACATCGTCAACTGCCAATTAAGGGGACATCGCCCAACCCTGCATCAAAGTTAAGACATGCTCTGGTATATAGTAATTCATGTTCTTTTGTTGCATAGATTTATCCTCTGAGAGCAAGAATGAAGAACAGTTAGACTCTGAAAAGAAAGATGATTCTGTTTTGAAGGCCAAGAGGAAAAGAAAGAAGAAGCTCAAGGAGAGATTGAAAATGGGGGAAGAGGTCATCCCGCTTAGAGTCCTCTCAAAGTAAGCAACACTCTTTTACTTTTTTTTAATTTAATTTTATTAAGCTCATCAAAATTCATAAAAAAAAATGTCTAATGAGTAAAATGTTGAAGCAATGGAGTGGATTTATCTACATAACATGAGGGATATGTGCTCCTGTTCAACTGTCAGGAAAGAGTGGTTGGAACTGAAGCAGGAGTACCTGACACTGCAGAAGCGTTGCATGGCTCATCTAAAGCAGTCTGTCTCTCAGATCAACCAGAAGTCAGTGAATTGTGACATTGCACAGACTAAAGATAATAACGATGCTTGTGAGTTTCTTTTGTTGGTATATATTTTCTGTGAATAAAGCTTGCCATTTATTTAACTTTTTTTTTTTCTTCCCAAAGCTTGTAAGGATGCATCTAAGAAAGAGCCCTCTTCTGGCCCCAAGTTTGAGAGCGGAGTCATTGTCAAGATTAGCTATAACCAGCCCCTGCCAAGCAAGAGGTGCATAAAGGTATAGTGATATATGCATTTATATTATCAAACTTATCTTGCATACATCAAACATCTCTGGTTACTCATCTAAGGGAAACAGGGGAATTTAGCCAAAAGGGAATTCATTCATTTATAGGGAATTTTGAAAGAATCATTGGCCCCACTTTATATTAGGTGGCCTTAACTACTATGTACTTACATAAAAAAAATAAGTACAATGTACTTACTGTGTTCATATTGTGTTGAGAAACACCTTTGCTGATATTGAGGTGGGATACGGGTAGGGTTAGGGACAGGTGTGGTGGGATGGGTAAGTTTAAGGGTAGGGTTAGGTGTAAGGGAAGTGTCAACTGTGTAATTACAAATGTAACTACAGAAATGAATTACAGATGTAATTACATGCAGGTATTTTTTCAAATGTAAGTACAATGTAAAAACATGTATGTACACACAATAAGTGCAATGTATCAAATTATTAATTAAAATGTTGGTACATAGTAGTTAAGGACACCTAATATAAAGTGTGTCCGAATCACTTATTTTACAGCCAAACAAATTAATCATCCAGCGCATAATTGAGCGGGCCGCAACTATCAGCTCTGTAACGGATACTAATATTAGTAGCTTTGTTTGTCTTTTTCGCAAAAAGATAAATACACCGCACAATTTACCCAGTTCTTACATAATTTCCTTTGAAACTTGTCATCCCTGAGGTAATATCCCTTAGGAATCCCTCACATGCCAACACTATGGGTTAAAAACACCCATGTCCCAATGAATCCCACAGCATAAGGCACACAGTAAAAAAAATGCTCAGTGTTAATTTTAACATTACTTTGGATCATATATGGACCTAATCTATCTAGTGTAAAAAAGAACACTGTTTGTAGTGTTGAATTTGCAGTATTAAAGGGTTACTTCTGTCACATCTGTTCTGTGTCTGGCACTCTGTGGGACTTATGTTGTTGGGTATCTGTGCAGTGTCTCTGTGTTCTTTTGTGTCCTGTTTCCTGTGGAATTTTTGTAGTTCTTTTAGTTTTTCCTCTGATTAGGTTTCCCCAGGTGTCCCCTGTTAGCCACGCTCCCTTGTTATCTTGTTAACCTTGTTCCCTTTCTGTGTATATATACCCCAGTGATTCAGTTGTTCTCTGTCGGTCGTTGTTTTGTGTAATGCAGGTTTGTGTTTTGTTCCTGAGTCCTTTTTTGATTGTTAAATTTTCTCAGTGTTACTTTGTTCCTGGGTTTTTTGATTGTTTATTTTCATTAAAATCCCCTGCATTTGGATCCTACATCTCTGCCTGCCGCCCGTGATTTCCCGCATCTGTGACAACTTCAGCGATTAGCATTAAGCTTTTTATCAGTAGAAACCCAGGAGTATATTCAAATTATCGTACTTTCCCCCCTCATATGACCCTGAGACGAGAGAATTATGTATTTTATTTCTGGAAAAATTCCTCCGATGACGCAAATATCGTCATTTTGCGTCATCGGAGGAGTTTTTGGCCAGAGGCTGAAGACTACAGCCAGCAGAGGGCGCTATTTCCACATGTTTTCAACATCACACTCACAGCACTCGGCTCGCGGAGCTGCAGAGATTCATGTAACCGGAGCGGTGGAGACCAAAGTGAGTGTTTTAACTTTTAAAATGAACTTCCTATGACAGTTAAGCTTCCAAAGACATGAACTGAACACGTGCCAGACTGATCACGCGCTGTGAATGCAGCAGCAGCCGCGAATCCCGCGATTACCTCAGTTCATGTGATGAATATAATCCGATCCTGCTGCGTTTGTGCCGTGATGCTCAATTGGCTCACTCGCTTTATATCGAACAGACACGTTCAGTTTTTAATTGTAGTGTCTCTAACTGAACTGATTTTCTGAAAATGAATGTGGTAGGCAAGTGATACAGTAATCCAGTAGCCGACTAGCCATGGCTAGAGTAGGGCAGTTCTGGGAATTGTTGTCTTTCATCCCCATGAGACAAAAATACATTTTCTGTGTTTTCTCAGTCTAGAAGGCACCAAATTCAAAAATAATTTCACATTTCTACTACATTAATGACCCAGTTTAAATACAGATTCATCTTCCCAGCGCTGATGTACCCCTTTAATATAGCACCTTATAGAAAAATTACACAGCAAGTGTAGAGCGTTACACTTACTATTGTTGTGCAAGTTTTACACTATTGTATTGTGTTAATGTACAAGACCATATATAAAAATCAAGATTCTTCAGATAAATGTATAAATTCCTAAATGTTTATTTAACAAATGGGCAAAGTGGCTACTGTGTATGTGTAAAGGTCAATTAGTCAGTCACATTCATAAGGTGTTGCTTAGAAGAAGAAAAAATAGTTAACAAAACACATAAAATCATCAAATTTCCCTAGACATGAACAAATATGACAGGAAAATTTGAACAAAATTGCAGAAAGTTACTTGTCGCAGTTGTGTAGTATCAACATAAATGATGTTCCTCTTTGTCCCATCAGTGAGCAGATATGGCTGTGTGGTCTCTTCAATGCAATCTAGGTGTTGTTGTATATTAGTGCCTAAGGATCAAGACAAAAATAACACTCAGTCAGCTCTCTGATTGGCCTTATATATATATATATATATATACACACATATATACACATATACATATACATATACATATACATATATGTATATATATATATATATATATATATATATATATACACATATACATATACATATACATATATATACATACATACAGGTCCTTCTAAAAAAATTAGCATATTGTGATAAAAGTTCATTACTTTCCATAATGTAATGATAAAATTAAAATTTCATATATTTTAGATTCATTGCACACCAACTGAAATATTTCATGTCTTTTTATTGTTTTAATACTGATGATTTTGGCATACAGCTCATGAAAACCCCAAAACCCATGAAAATCTCAAAAAATTAGCATATTTCATCCGACCAATAAAACAAAAACATTTACACAAAATACAAAAAAAGTCAACCTTCAAATAATTATGTTCAGTTATGCACTCAATACTTGGTCGGGAATCCTTTTGCAGAAATGACTGCTTCAATGCGGCGTGGCATGCGGCGAGGCAATCAGCCTGTGGCACTGCTGAGGTGTTATGGAGGCCCAGGATGCTTCGATAGCGGCCTTAAGCTCATCCAGAGTGTTGGGTCTCAACTTTCTCTTCACAATATCCCACAGATTCTCTATGGGGTTCAGGTCAGGAGAGTTGGCAGGCCAATTGAGCACAGTAATACCATGGTCAGTAAACCATTTACCAGTGGTTTTGGCACTGTGAGCAGGTGCCAGGTCGTGCTGAAAAACGAAATATTCATCTCCATAAAGCTTTTCAGCAGATGGAAGCATGAAGTGCTCCAAAATCTCCTGATAGCTAGCTGCATTGACGCTGCCCTTGATAAAACAGTGGACCAACACTGTTTTGTGGGTACTTTACACTGGACTTCAGGCATTTCCTTCTCCTTCCTTCTTCAGTCTTCCTCCAGACTCTGGCACCTTGATTTCCGAATGACATGCAAAATTTGAGCAGGTCCCCCAACTTGGTCTGGAATCGGTCCTTCTCCACAATCTTCCTCAGGGTCCGGTCACCTCTTCTCGTTGTGCAGCGTTTTTTGCCACACTTTTTCCTTCCCACAGACTTCCCACTGAGGTGCCTGGATACAGCACTCTGGGAACGGCCTATTCGTTCAGAAATTTCTTTCTGTGTCTTACCCTCTCGCTTGAGGGTGTAAATGGTGGCCTTCTGGACAGCAGTCAGGTCGGCAGTCTTACCCATGATTGCGGTTTTGAGTAATGAACCAGGCTTTTTAAAGCCTCAGGAATCTTTTGCAGGTGTTTAGAGTTAATTAGTTGATTCAGATGATTAGGTTAATAGCTCGTTTAGAGAAACTTTTCATGATATGCAAATTTTTTGAGATAGGAATTGAGTTTTCATGAGCTGTATGCCAAAATCATCAGTATTAAAACAATAAAAGACCTGAAATTTGTTAGTTGGTGTGCAATTAATCTATATACATACATATATACATACATACAGGGAGTGCAGAATTATTAGGCAAGTTGTATTTTTCAGGATTAATTTTATTATTGAACAACCATGTTCTCAATGAACACAAAAAAACTCATTAATATCAAAGCTGAATATTTTTGTAGTTTATTAGGAAGTAGTTTTTAGTTTTAGCTATTTTAGGGGGATATCTGTGTGTGCAGGTGACTATTACTGTGCATAATTATTAGGCAACTTAACAAAAAACAAATTTATACCCATTTCAATTATTTATTTTTACCAGTGAAACCAATATAACATCTCAACATTCACAAATATAAATTTCTGACATTCAAAAACCAAACAAAAACAAATCAGTGACCAATGTAGCCACCTTTCTTTGCAAGGACACTCAAAAGCCTGCCATCCATGGATTTTGTCAGTGTTTTGATCTGTTCACCATCAACATTGCGTGCAGCAGCAACCACAGCCTCCCAGACACTGTTCGGAGAGGTGTGCTGTTTTCCCTCCTTGTAAATCGCACATTTGATGATGGACCACAGGTTCTCAATGGGGTTCAGATCAGGTGAACAAGGAGGCCATATCATTAGATTTTCTTCTTTTATACCCTTTCTTGCCAGCCACGCTGTGGAGTACTTGGACGCGTGTGATGGTGCATTGTCCTGGTGTAAAAAAGGGTAAAACATCCAGTATGCGGCAGTCCTGTGGGCAAAAATGCCTTGTTGATGCTAAGAGGACAGAGGAGAATGGGCCGACTGATTCAAGCTGATAGAAGAGCAACTTTGACTGAAATAACCACTCGTTACAACCGAGGTATGCAGCAAAGCATTTGTGAAGCCACAAAACACACAACCTTGAGCCGGATAGGCTACAACAGCAGAAGACCCCACCAGGTACCACTCTTCTCCACTACAAAAAGGAAAAAGAGGCTACAATTTGCACAAGCTCACCAAAACAGTTGAAGACTGGAAAAATGTTGCCTGGTCTGATGAGTCTCGATTTCTGTTGAGATATTCAGATGGTAGAGTCAGAATATGGCGTAAACAGAATGAGAACATGGATCCATCATGCCTTGTTACCACTGTGCAGGCTGGTGGTGGTGGTGTAATGGTGTGGGTGATGTTTTCTTGGCACACTTTAGGCTCCTTAGTGCCAATTGGGCATTGTTTCTGACCATGTGAATCCCTTTGTGAACATGTACCCATCCTCTGATGGCTACTTCCAGCAGGATAATGCACCATGTCACAAAGCTTGAATCATTTGTTCTTCTAAGGATTATTAGGGCCTAGGGCTGGGACGGTATGGATTTTTTCTTACCGTGGTTGAAAAGCAAGAAATTCTCAGCGGTTCAGCGGTAAACCGCTTTTAAACCCGTGATGCCACACCCCCTGTTGTGAGTCTTGTTGAGAGTGCGACACACACACTAATCCTCTTCTATAGTTAAACTAAAAAATCTTTGCTCTGTATTTAATTTATTGCTCTGTAAATTAAATTGAATGTATAACAAATGCATATATGCTATTTTAAATGCTGTAGTCTATGCCAGATATATATATAGCCTATATTTTAAAATAATAAACACTCAAACATCCATTTCATAAGCATGCACGTTTATTTTCCGTCAGTGAAACAACACACTACAGCCTGTAAAACATTTAAACGACTATCAGTAAATAATGTTAATCTTAAGAATCTTAAGAATATAAGAAAATTTTATATTTGTTTAAAAATTATTTGTTTCGTAGCTTATTTCCCCGCAAAGATGCGTCATGTGCCGCTCTGCGCTTTGAGATGAAGGTGAGACACAAGCTGGATAAACACCTTCTCGAATATCTCCGATGTTTTCTCCTGATGTTGCAAAGCAACACTTGTTGTAAAACGTCTGAAGAGCAAATTTTATCTTCCAAAGGGTCGAGACATTTAGGCTGTGTTTGATTATTCACTGCCAGAGAAAACGAAAGTAAAATCGCTGGGTGTGAAATGTGCTTTTCAAGTAAACTTGACGCGCCTCAAGTAACCAAGAACAAATAACAAGAACAAACTGTTAAATAAAATGTCGTCCTACAATGTTTTTCTACACATCTTTAGTAAAAGATGTGAATGTGTTTAATAGAAGAAACGTTTTTAATTCCCTGTGAAAATGAGTGCGACGCGAGTGAAGATTTGGGAAAAGAAACCATTTTAATGGGATAAAATGGACTAACGTTAGGCCTATTGCTAAAATTCTCGGAAATCGGAATATTGGGTGACCAGATGGCAAAACAGAATTAAAAAGCTGGCAAATCTTAAATTGGGCTCAGCCTCCCTCTCTCATTCATAGCCTGTGTTTTCATGGCTGCGATGTTACATCTGCAAATTTATTTCCCTTGTAAACAAAGCTTTGTGCTTCACTCCTGTGGTGATATTCACACAGAATTCACATACAAAACACTGGGTTAATAACGAAATTATAGTTTTAACTAGAAAATAGTATTTATGTAAGGAGATAGGCTATATTAAAATAAAAAGTGCACAACTCCTCTTAAGTGGAAGCAAGCTCCTTTTTTTCCCCTCACGTGCAACCTAGCGTGGATGAGTCCTTATTTGGGTTAGTAAAATAACGAAATTATAGTTTTTAAATAGAAAATAGTATTTATGTAAAGAAATAAAATGCAGAGTATAGTAAATTATTTTTTTATACAAATAACGATATCATCGTTCATCACGATAAAGTGAACATGCTAGTTTTTATACCAAAAAATTGTTTTTCTAAGGATTATTATTATTATTTTTGGGCCTTTTTGGGACCCTTACCGTGCTCGAAAACTCTTTAAACTTTGCACATATGTCGGAATGCGTGGCCATCATGGCCGGGCCAAAGCTGGTACAGGGCGTGGCAGGGGAGCTCGACAGCGCACCCTTAAGTGGGGTCTTGCAAATATATGTATGAAACTCGGTACACATGTAGATCTCATCGGGCCGAACAACTTTCGTGCCCAAAGTTATGCGTGAGCCCAACAGGAAGTGAGCTATTATGGGTTCTTCGGAAAACGCATGCTCTGGAATTTGATATACTCCTCCTAGGCGATTCACCCGATCAGCGCCAAACTCAGTCAGCATGAGGTCAAGGCATTGAGGATGCTAAATTTCCAGCGGCATTTTGATATCTCAAACGGTTTGGCCATGGCGAAGCAACAAATTTATGGAGAGAAAAGGGAAACAGAAAGTGTGTTATAACTTCTGTGTGTTATAAGCATACATTGACTGATTTGGATGAAACTTCAGCTGTGTGTTCGTTGTAAGAGGCCGATCACATGGATATGACTTTTATGAGTCAAAGTTATAGCGCCACCAACTGACAGCAGGAAGTGTCACTTTCAAAAATGCCTTGAATCACCATCTAATTTTCACCCGATTTACTTCAAACTTCATCATTATAATGTCAAAACATGGCGGATATAGACACATGAATGGATTCCTGATATTTGAAATACTGTTGCCATGGCAATGTATAAAAGTTAAAACTCTTAGTCTGCTTGAAATTGCATGAAACTCGACACACACATCAGAGACGTCAGTCAGAAGACATGGCCAATGCCTCAGAAACGGGCTCGGAAACTCTTGAAACTTTCCATATATGTCGGAATGCGTGGCCATCAGGGCTGGGCCAAAGCTGGTACCCGGGTGTGGCAGGGGAGCTTGACAGCGCCCCCTTAAGTGGGGCTTGAAAACTTTGTCCATGTATCAAACACACTTGACCGTACATGTATGAAACTCAGTGCACATGTAGATCTCATCAGGCCAAACAACTTTCGTGCTCTAAGTAATGCATCAGCCCAACAGGAAGTGAGCTTTTGTGGGTTGTTCGGAAAACGCATGCTCTGGAATTTGATATACTCCTCCTAGGCAATTCACCCAATCAGCGCCAAACTCAGTCAGCATGAGGTCAAGGCATTGAGAAAGCTAAATTTCCGAGAAAAGGGAAACAGGAAGTGTGTTATAACTTCTGCATACATTGACTGATTTGGATGAATCTTCAGCTGTGTGTTCGTTGTAAGAGGCCAATCACATGGATATGACTTTTGAGAGTCATAGTTATAGCGCCACCAACTGGCAGCAGGAAGTGTGTCACTTCCAAAAATGCCTTGAATCACTATCTTATTTTCACCCGATTCACTTCAAACTCTATCAGTTTAATGTGAAAACATGACCGATATATACATATGGATGGATTCCTGATACTTTAAATACTGTTGTCATGGCAACGTGTCAAAGTTTAATGTTCTTTTTGGGTGTTTTTGAGACTCTTAGCATGCTTCAAATTGCATGAAACTCGACACATGTCCAGAAGATTATGTCCTATGACATTAATTTATATTTAAATGATATCAAAGGTGTGCCTTGTGGTCATAGTTGCACCAGCTGCTGCGGTAAATGTGGCATATTTAAGGAATTTTATTAAAATGTTCTCCTGTTTAAATGCATATTGCCTGTCATGCACAGTTGCCCTGAAGCCACCAGGGTGGCGGTGCCACCGGCTTGGGCCCGTCATCGCTGCTTGCAGCTTTAATTATTTATTTATTTTTTATTTATTTTTTTATTTTTTCGACTATTCGGGCACTTTTGGGGCCCTTTCCATGCTCAAACTCTTGAAACTTTGCACACGCATCAGAATGCGCGGCCATCAGGTCCGGGCTGAAGATGGTACCCGGGCGTGGCAGGGGGGCTCGACAGCGCCCCTTTGGAAGCGATATTAAACTTGGTCCATAAATCAAAAATGCTTGCACGTACATATATGAAACTCAGTACACATATAGAGCTCATTGGGCCGGACAACTTTCGTCCTCATAATTTGTATGTCAGTCCAACAGGAAGTGAGCTATTATGGGTTGTTCGGAAAACACATTCTTTGGAATTTGATATACTCCTTTTAGGCGATTCACCCGATTAGCGTCAAACTTGCTCAGCATGAACTCAAGGCATTGAGGATGCTAAAATGCGAACGGATTTTTGATACGTTGAACTGTTTGGCCATGGCGAAGCAACAAATGTATGGCGAAAAAAGGGAAACAGGAAGTGTGTTATAATTTCTGTGTGTTATAAGCATACATTGACTGATCTGGATGAAACTTTCAAAAATGCTTTAAATCTCGGTTTTATTTTCACATGATTTACTTCAAACTTCATCAGCATAATGCCAAAACATGACAGATCTAGACAGATGAATGGATTCCTGATATTTGAAACACTGTTGCCATGGCAACATGTCAAAGTTTAACAATCTTTTTGGGTATTTTTATGACTGTTAACCTGCTTGAAATTACATGAAACTCGACACACACATCAGTGATGCCGTTCAGTAGATAAGGCCAAAGACTTAGAAACGGGCATGGTGGAGGTGCTCAGTAGCGCCATCTTTTGACAAAAGTGGCGGGGTTTGTTTTATCTACAGTCACCAAAGTCGCTATATAAATTGTACTTTTCGAGCCGGACAACTTTCTAATTTACAGTCAATAGCTCCGACCAACAGGAGGTCAGATATTTTGGTTTGAATGTCGATTTATTTTTTTTGATAAATCAGGCTCTGAGTTTTTACGTTCTCCTCGTAGGCAATTCATTCAATCTCTACCAAACTCGGACAACATGAAATAAAGATACGAAAGATGCTAAAATGCGAACAGATATTGGATATCTCAAACTGTGTTGTCATGGCAAATGATTAAAACAGGACAAAAAATTTAAACAGAAATTGTCTCATATCTTGTAAAATCAGTTTGATTTAAATTAAATTAAGATTGTATGTTCCGTAATTGAACCTGGATGAGTCTTCAGAATCTTACTTTGTCTATATCAGTGTGCAGTCCCTTCACTGAACACATGATAGCAGTGTTGTTAGTTTTGAAACATGTTTTTGTGAAATATCAGGACACAAATGTGTATGACATAGGTATTACAAAAAGAGGGTTTAGTAGTGGGAGATATGTAAAAAATATCATATCACGATTTTTTCTGGGGATATCACGATTCACGATTTTTATCCCGATTCTTTTTCAAGTTGTTTTTTTAAAGACTATTTTGCCTGTGTGGTCTTGTGGAAAATGTGTTGTTTCTAGACACGCACTGCACAACTTCCACTCATATGAATAAAGTGAATCGTCAGACTGAGTTAACCCGCACCGGATCGTGGGCGGGGAGGTTGACGTAAGTGGGCGTGTCTCTACTTTTATTCACTTTTGTTTTATACAAACTATTCAATCAACCATCACAAACTATGCATCATTTGAAAGTTAAACACTCGAGATTTATGTTCTGAACTCGTTTTTGCAATAAATACATCAGAGAGGAAAGGGTTAAATGAAATGCTGTAGCAGTAGCTATTTAAACATTAGCATAATGAACGCAGTACTCATCTTTCATCTCCTATCGTGCAGATCAGATCGGACGAATCCAAAAAACAACCGCATACATGTCCGTGTAAGAGTCCACTCTTCCAAATGCATCCCACTTTTTAATCCAAAACAACGAAAAAATAAGGAAAAACACTAAAAATACTCCTTTGTTTGCTTGGGCGTTTTGAGTTAGAGTAATCGATCGTGTCCATTTTCAATGAAATAGTGATTCTAATCCGTTTCTGACGATCTCCCCTGTGCTGTGGACTCTTCCTGTCACGTTAAACCCTCCCAGGTTTCTCTGCTTCAATCACAGGCTTTCTGACGAGTCAGTATACAGAGTTGGCGCATTACTCGCTCCGCCAAATGTCATCAAAGCGTGCATGGTTTTCGTTGGATAAAGGCAATCAGTGCCTTGCCGGCAAAGGTTTGATTGACGGACGTAGTAACCAATCACAAGGCATTATCTTACGTTGTGTTTGTAAGCATTATTGGTGAATATGCCTCTAGTCACCGTCTCCATAGCAGCCAGGCGCCTGCCAGTCATATTGCGCAACACTGCAGTGGAGCACGCAGGCTCTATGACAGACTGTTTTTATCAACTAAATGAGTTTTTTTTTTACACTTTAAAAATTCTGTAAATAGTTCATTTAGTTTTTCTGATCTCATAAATATGGGCTTTGTGGTTCATGGCCATAGCAGCACCAACTGCTGCAGGTAATGTGGTTAATTCAGATGACTTTGACATAATCCTTTTATGTTTTCCCATTTTAAATGCCTGTTGCCTGCCGTGCACAGTTAAGCTGATGCCACCGGGTGGCGGTGCCACCGGCTTGGGCCCGTCATTGCTACTCATTCTACTTGTTTTTCACATTCATGTGATATTCCCTCATGTGGTTCCAACATCATTGTTAAGGAAGGTATCTCTGAATTCCACTCTCAAATCTTTGTTCAGCAGGGTTGCTTCCCATTTTGCTTTCCTCATGTCAGTGATAGTTTTGATGTTTGTGATGATCAACGCGTCACTACACAATGTCAAGTGTGCAATATGATAGTTATCAGATAGTATCAGATTTTCCACAGCATCCACTGCCTATCTGGGGCCTATCACCATCGAGGGCTTGTATACATTGTGGTTGACCTATCATACTGACAACAATATTTCTGGAAAAGTGTCTGACTGGTTTGTACCAATCACCTGGTTTTTGACACAGTACTGCTGAGTAGGTCTCATCTCCCACGACTATTAGGAAGTCCCAAGGCTGGGGCTGACATCAGTTTATCTGTTTATTTTTGTTGTTGTTTTCACTGGGCCTTTATTATGGCTTAATTTATTGTCAGGAGTAAACATTGTGGAGAGTCACGTGACCTGTGAGCATGATGGCAGCTTAGCGTTGTGACTTCGTTAACCCTACACATTTTCATTTATATATCCAAGTTATTTCATCAATCGCTCAACATTTTGTTTTACGTTTTGACATTGTGCATCGAAAGGATGACTTCTCATCAAGGAAAATCGACTGGCAAACAAACGCAGCGCGAACAAACACATGACGCCGATAAGATGAAGTCACTCGCCACTATGATCACTTCTGCTATGGAGAAACAGCAGCAGTTTATTGAAGCACAGTTTAAAACCTTACAAGACAGACTGGATAATATTCAGTCTGAGCTCTCCAGCTGTTCTAATGGTGTGAGAGAACTGCGTGATAGATACTCCAGTCTGAGCAGCCGAGTCGGCAAAGTAGAGAAAAGTCAAGACAAATGTGCCACAAGATTGACGACCTTTGAGGAATAGATGGCTGATTTGGAAGACCGTGCTCCGGCTCCGGCTCGCAGGAACAATGTTTGTATTTTGAATCTCCTGGAAGGCGTGAAAGCCATGAATCTCACAGCATACATTTCGGCATCCATTCCAGTATGGTTCTCTTCTAAAACTGAGATCATGAGAGCTCATCGCATTGGCCCTCCCAACAACTCTGGCAGGCCGCGCACAGTCATTATGAAGATGCTACATTACATGGATCAGGATTCGATTCTCTGTGCATCCAGAAAATATTCAATCAAGGTGGATGGAAGAGACATTAGATTTGCCGCGGACTACAGTGCTTTCACTATAAGCTGACGTCGTTCCTTCATGGACGCAACTAACAAGTCGCAGAAAATTGGGTGTTCTCGGGGGTTGTGGCAACCAGGGTGGGTAGGTATCTCTCCCTTTGTAGAGTGTACATGTATGTGGTGTATTCTGTTAAGGCTTTCATTTAATACACTTTTTTTTTTCTTGGTATCTTTTTATTATTCTATAGATAATTTATGGCTACAGAAACGCTATACATAGTGACCTGGAACGTTAATGGGCTGAATGGTCCCATTATACGTACTGCCTGTCTTGAGTACTTGCATAGGCAGCAGGTTGATATGGCATTTATCCAAGAATCACATTTGAGAAAGTCAGATATCCAAAGATTTTCAAACACGTTTTATTTAGTAGCCGCCTCATCTTCATTGGATAGTAAATCAAGAGGTACTATGGTTGTGTTAAAACGGAAGCTTTCATTTAACATTCTAGAAGATATAGCTGTGAGGAAGGTAGAGTATACATTAAAACAGTTATGGCGGGTAAAAACTCATTTCAATCTCATTTTGATCCAAATTTTTTCCCTGCTCTTACTACAACCTTACTGCATATTCAAGATTTTCTTATCATTGGTGCAGATATGAATGCAGTAGTTGATGTTTCCCTTGACCTTTCCTGTGTGCTGGATTATCCAGCACAATCTTTATTATCTGCTGGCCATTTTAGTACAGTGTGCTCATTGTCATGTTCAAGAAATTAATTTTAAATGATTCAAGCTTTGTGACATGGTGCATTATCCTGCTGGAAGTAGCCATCAGAGGATGGGTACATGGTGGTCATAAAGGGATTGACATGGTCAGAAACAATGCTCAGGTAGGCCATGGCATTTAAACAATGCCCTATTGGCACTAAGGGGCCTAAAGTGTGCCAAGAAAACATCCCCCACACCATTACACCACCACCACCAGCCTGCACAGTGGTAAAAATGCATGATGGTTCCATGTTCTCATTCTGTTTACGCCAAATTCTGACTCTTCCATCTGAGTGTCTCAACAGAAATTGAGACCCGTCAGACCAGGCAACATTTTTCCAGTCTTCAACTGTCCAATTTTGGTGAACTTGTGCAAATTGTAGCCTCTTTTTCCTTTTTGTAGTGGAGATGAGTGGTACCCGTGGGGGCTTCTGCTGTTGTAGCCCATCCGCCTCAAGGTTGTGTGTATTGTGGCTTCACAAATGCTTTGCTGCATACCTCGGTTGTAACGAGTGTTTTTTTCAGTCAAAGTTGCTCTTCTATCAGCTTGAATCAGTCGGCCTATTCTCCTCTGACCTTTAGCAACAAGGAATTTTGGGCCACAGGACTGCCGCATACTGGATGTTTTTCCCTTTTCACGCCAATTGCTTAAATCAACTTTCTTTTCCATCCCATTCTGCTTCTATTTCTTTTGCATCCCATTTAAACAAGTCTAGATTAAAGGAAATAGGCACTCTCGATGCAAAATTAAATAGGCTGGAGAATTGTCAGCAAATTTGTTACTCAGAGAATGTTCAGAAAGAAAGGAATCTGATATGTACAGAACTAAACTCACTGTTACGGCATAGAGCTGAGTTTTTAATGCACAATGTCAGAAGAAATTGTTACTTCAATGGTACTAAGCCAAGTCATCTTTTAGCCCTTAGATTAAAGAATGGTAAAAAATATTCAAATATTATGGCAATTCAATCTCCTAATGGCTTGATAAGTGAGCCTAAAGGTATGAAATAAAGAATTTAAAGATTTTTATCAGCATTTATATAGGTCTGATATGGTCTTCAGTAAAAAATTGTGATAACTTTTTTCAAGATTTAACTCTTACTTGTGTTTCTCTCTGAAGTAGAGGCTACATCTTTAAATGCTCCTATTTCATTAGATGATTTAAAAGACGCTCTTATGTATGAAATGGGGAAAATCTCCAGGATGGGATGAGATCCCTCCCGAACTATATCTTTCTTTCTGGGATGAGCTGGGACAGCCTTTGTTGAATATGATTCAGTATTCTATTTGGGTGGGTTCTTTTAATAATAGTGCAAATATGGCCATTATTACTCTGTTACCTTAGCCTAATAAGGACTTAACCCAGTGTGGGAATTATAGGCCACTATCTCTTTTAAACAGTGATGTGAAATTGTTCGCTAAAGTTTTGGCATCCCGTCTAGATACATTTATGATTAAATTAGTGCATACTGATTGGAACGGTTTGATTAAATCTAGTCTCGCGGCTGATAATGTTCGCCCATTGCTGCATATTATACACATGGCTAGTGGAATGGACATTCCGTGTGCAACTTTGTCTTTAGATGCAGAGAAAGCCTTTGACCGACTTGAATGGCATTACCTGTGGTCAGTATTGGAACGTCTGGTCATGACAGGAGGGGCACCTCTCCAAAGTTTTCTATATTACGTGGGACTCGTCAGGGATGCCCTCTCTCTCCACTCTTATTTGCACTCTCTCTTGAGACTCGGAATATTTGTCAACACTCTTTGGTTAACCCTATCACTTTTAGCAACACTTCTCATATAATTTCGTTATATGCAGATGACATTTTTCTATTTTAGTAATACATCTATTCATCAAATTTTAATTTGTTTAATTCTTTTAGCCAATTCTCTGGGTATAAGATTAATTGGAACAAATCTTAATTGATGCACTTAAATAATTTATAGTCTAAGTCTGTTTTGCCATCTTTTATACCGGTAGTAACCAGCTTTAGATATTTGGGTGTTGACATATTTCCATCTCGTCAAGTCAAGTCAACTTTATTTATATAGCGCTTTTAACAATGCAGATTGTTTCTGTAATGGAAAAAAATGATTTTATCAATAGAAGAAAATATAATCATAGAGGAGAGTTTTTTTTAACAATATGTATGAATTTGTTTTAACACATATAATCATTATTGTAGTATGCTTAACATGTAGTTCGCTACATGTCCTTAGAATTGAACTGAAAGGGTTATTTCTGTGTGTGTACTGAAGTTTTACCATGGGTGAAAATTTACAGGAGCACTTGTCTGTGTTTCTGACCTTGTAAATGGTATAAAAGGGAACCTGATTGTTTAGTTTTTAGGCCACTCTCATACAGTCATGTGTGGCTGTGCGACAGTGTACTCTTTCCTTGCAAGGAAATAAATCATTCTTTATTGTATTCAAAGATTTGTCTCTTGTTCAGTGATTGACTTGAATTTTTGCCACAACATTTCAAAGCAGCTTTACAGTGTTAAACAGAAAAATAATGCAACAGAATATATTTAGATTATCATACAGTAACAATGTGGGCTTTAGATCAGTAATTAGATAAGAAATTTAGTCTATATGGTTCATTTAGTTTAATAATTAGTTTTATTTGAAAAATTTTGTCCCCAACTGAGCAAGCCAAGCCAGAGGTGACATGAGGGGCACATAGCTCTGAAAAATTTCCAGGGTATATATAATCGGGTAGAGATGGACATGATTCGCTGGTCAACACTCCCTTTATCTTTACAAGCTCGGATTTCTGTGGTTAAAATGGATATTCTACCTCGAATAAAACAATTTTTCAGCTATGGTACTTCTGTCGCCACCTTTAGATTACTAGTCTAAATTGCAAAGATACATTTCTAAATTCATTTGGAACGGCAAGTCCCCCCGTATTAAGTATTCAACACTGCAGCGTTACAAAGATGCCGGTGGTCTTGCGCTACCTGACTTTAACCTTTATCACTGGGCTTTAATTTTACGACCTCTTACGGTGTGGTTGAATTCTGGCTCTGCTGTAGCTTGGCATCCGATTGAACTTAATCTGGTTAAACCTTATAGACTACAGGATTTGATTTATCAATCAATCAATCAACTTTATTTATATAGCGCTTTTACAATGACGATTGTTTCAAAGCAGCTTCACAGTGTTAAACAGGACAACATTGCAACAAAATTTGATTTGGCTAGTTTAATTTGGATATATAATTTATATATGACCAAATTAATAAATTCTATTTGTATTTAGTTGAGTAACTT
Source organism: Gobiocypris rarus (assembly GCA_023029165.1). Lineage (NCBI taxonomy): Eukaryota > Metazoa > Chordata > Actinopteri > Cypriniformes > Gobionidae > Gobiocypris > Gobiocypris rarus. Next base: position 15,739,013 of record CM040912.1, read on the forward strand.
GGATCATAATTTGAGTGTCCCCAACTGAGCAAGCCAAGCCAAAGGCGACAGTGGCAAGGAACCAAAACTCCATCAGGGCATGATGGAGAAAAATAAACCTTGGGAGAAACCAGACTCAGTCGGGGTGCCAGTTCTCCTCTATTATTAACAGTGTATAATTATTACTCTGGCAACCTTGCAGGTCATAAATCATATTAGATAGGAATATTGAAATTTTGGGTATGGCCTTGCAGGCGGGCTCAATTAGGATGGCGCGTCGATTACACAAGAATATGAATACTTGAAAGATCGGAGTTATTGCGCCGAGACGGGTTAATTGAGGATGACGTTCGGTGAGGCAAATTCAGAGGAGACACTAATGGACACGGTCTCAGCAGACACTCCAGGATGAGCTGGTCATGTCCAGATGCAGGTCCACCATCCGATCCGGACACGGCCTGGATCCGGCCGACTGCAGTAAACCTCGGGATAAACAGAGAGACTAACATTAGTGTGGATGCCACTCTTTTATGATGTAACGAGTACATCAGGTGTTATGGGAAGTGTTCGGTTCCGGCTGACCTAGTTAATGCAGCCTAACAATCAGTCATTTGATTTGAATAAAGAAAGTTAAAAATGTTCTATGTGTATGCCATAGTAAAGAGATGTGTTTTTAGTCTAGATTTAAACTGACAGAGTGTGTCTGCTTCCCGAACAATGCTAGGAAGACTGTTCCAGAGTTTAGGTGCTAAATAGGAAAAGGATCGACGCCTGCAGTTGATTTAGATATTCTAGGTATTTTCAACTGGCCAGAGTTTAGAGACCGCAATTGACGTGATGAAGTATAATGCGTTAAGAGCTCACTCAAGTACTGGGGAGCTAAACCATTTATTGCTTTATAAGTAATAAGCAAGATTTTAAAATGTATGCGATGTTTAATAGGAGCCAGTGCAGTGTTGACAGAACTGGACTAATATGATCGTACTTCCTGGTTCTAGTAAGAACTCGAGCTGCTGCGTTTTGGACCAGCTGGAGTTTATTTATTAGGCGAGCAGGGCAACCACCCAGTAGAGCATTACAATAATCTAGCCTTGAGCTCATGAGCATGTACTAATTGTTCAGCATTTTGCATTGAAAGCATGTGACGTAATTTAGGTATATTTTTAAGATGGTAGAATGCAGTTTTACAGATGCTAGAAGCGTGGCTTTCAAGCGAAAGATTGGTATCAAAGAGCACACCCAGGTTCCTCACTGACGACGAGGACTTGACAGAGCAGCCATCAAGGGTTAGACAGTATTCTAGGGCACTACTTGTGGAGCTTTTCTGTCCAATAATTAAAAATTCAGTTTTATCTGAATTAAGTTGCAGGAAATTACTATTCATCCAATTTTTAATATCAGCTATGCATTCCGTTAATCTTGTGAATTGGTAAGTTTCGTCAGGGTGTGAAGAAATATAGAGCTGAGTATCATCAGCATAACAATGAAAACTAACGCCATGCTTCCTAATGATATCTCCCAGTGGTAGCATATACAGGGTGAAAAGCAACGGTCCTTACACTGAGCCTTGCGGTACTCCATACTGAACTTGTGATCGGTGTGACATCTCTTCATTTACTGCTACAAACTGATAACGGTCAGATAAGTAAGATTTAAACCATGCCAATGCAGTTCCACTAATGCCAACATAATTTTCGAGTCCATTCAAAAGAATATTGTGATCGATAGTATCGAATGCAGCGCTAAGATCGAGTAACACTAATAGAGAGATACAACCACGATCAGATGATAAGAGTAAATCATTTGTAACTCTAATTAGAGCAGTCTCAGTACTATGATACGGTCTAAATCCTGACTGGAAATCCTCACATATACCATTTCTTTCTAAAAAGGAACATAATTGTGAAGACACTGCCTTTTCTAATATTTTTGATAGAAACGGTAGATTCGAGATTGGTCTGTAATTGACTAATTCTTTAGGATCAAGTTGCGGTTTTTTAATAAGTGGTTTAATTACAGCCAACTTAAAAGTTTTTGGTACATATCCTAATGTCAAGGATGAATTAATAATATTAAGCAGAGGATCTATGACCTCTGGAAGCATCTCTTTTAATAGCCTAGTTGGTATAGGGTCAAGCATACATGTTGTTGATTTTGATGATTTAACAAGTTTAGCCAATTCTTCAATCAATCAATCAATCAACTTTATTTATATAGCGCTTTTACAATGACGATTGTTTCAAAGCAGCTTCACAGTGTTAAACAGGACAACATTGCAACAAAATTTGATTTGGCTAGTTTAATTTGGATAGTTTATAGAATTATATATGACCAAATTAATAAATTCTATTTGTATATTTAGTTAATTCTTCTCCTCCTATAGCAGTGAATGAGTGTAATTTTTCCTCAGTGAGACTACAATGTTCTGTCTGAAGTGATACTGTAGTAGACGGCTGCATGGTTATAATTTTATTCCTAATGTTATCAATCTTACTAGTAAAGAAGTTCATAAAGTCATTACTGCTGTGTTGTTTACAAACGTCAGAAGTTGAAGCTTGTTAATTTAACCACTGTATCGAATAAATACCTAGGGTTGTGCTTGTTTTCTTCTAAAAGAGTTGAGAAATAAGCAGATCTAGCAGTTTTTATGGCCTTTCTGTATGCAATCATGCTCTCTTTCCACAAATTGCGAAAAACCTCCAGTTTTGTTTTCTTCCAGCTGCGCTCCATTTTTCTGGCTGCTGTTTTAAGGGCCTGAGTGTGCTCGTTGTACCACGGCGTTGGATTATTTGCTTTAATCTTCTTTAAGCGCCGAGCCTAATGTTACTGGCACAAATCTACAAGCCATGGTCGTGTGCTTTGGATAATAAGATACAAGGTCCAAAGTCTTGACTCGGATTTATAAACATAGGAGAATAATCCATCATTGGAAATGTAACTGTGAGAGGTAGCAAAAATAGCTTCCAGTGGCTCAACGTGATTACGAAGCTTTCTCCTTAATTAAACCATGGTGACATTCAGAACAGAACCAACAGAACCCTCATGCCAGTAATCCACAGCCACGGTATTAATGATGAAAAGGAATTAACGATCATATGTAATTAAGTATGTAACTTTATGTGCTGATAGACACATAAATAACAGGCAAACAAAAACAACAGAATAAACTGCACAAACACAGAACAACAGTCTGCCGACAAACAGATTGGTGCCATTTTGGATGTCATAGGAGAAGCTACTACTACAGCTACTGACACAATATTGAGTTAATCAAACTGTACAGGGAACAAGTAATGTCATTTATAAGAGCCGTTCCTTTTCATTTGCAGGATTTGCTGTCTGAGGTGTCTGCTGTGGCTTATGTTGACATTCTTGATGGAGATGCAGAGGGTCATGTTCGCTTCAAGAGCCCTGAAGCTGCACAGACACTCATCACAGCCCGATCAGAATTTCAGAAAAAATACAACTGGAACCTTGAACTACTCTCAGGTTGGAAGGATTCTTTTCTTAGATTTGTTTTATTTTTTTTGTTCAAAACAATCATTTTTAAAGATGAGGTAAAAACAAATTCTGTAATTCATGGATAAAAAGGTGACCATGAGCAGAGGTACTGGCAGAAGATTTTGGTGGACCGACAAGCAAAGCTGAACAGTCCTAGAGAAAAAAAGCGTGGAACCGAAAAGGTAACGAACTACTACTACAGCATTTTACAGTAAATATAAAGGCAGTCACAGATTTAAGTGGAAATTAAGTTACTGTTTTATTTCATCAGCATCACATAATATTTGTGTTTTACATAGCTCATTTCTAAAGCTGAGAAAATCATCATTGCTCGGACCAAGGAAGCAAGCAAGCACATCCACTTTGATGACTAAGTCGGAGCATTAATTCCTTCAACAACAACAAAAAAACCTGTAAAAAGTTTTGTTTTTTTTGCTTGGTATTGATCAGATCTGTTATGTTATTATTAGAATGTTCAGTGATGAATGAGTTTCTCTTTTTTTGCACACATTTAAGTTTTTTACAGATCTGGTTTGGAGTCTTGTATGCAGTGTGTGAAGAAAGTATGTATGTAAAATGTAGTGTGCCATATTTTCTGAATAAAACAAGCAGGGCTACATGCATTCTGATGGCCAAAATCAATTGCACATATAGTTATGTTTGCATGTTGGCTTTTTTAAATAAAAATTTCTGAAAGTATTAATGTTTTGGAAGAAAACAATTCTTGCTGGAATAATACCACACTGTGCCACACTTCAAACATAAAAACCACCTGGTTTATGTGCAAAATGTTTTATGATAGTCTTTGTTGATTCTGGTAGTAAAAATCTGGTTTCCTGTGGGCCAGTAATTTGCTTTGTCTGTCATTCAGTGCTACCATGTTTTTACATCAGATTTTTGTTGTTGTTGTGGATGATATTGGTGTTTCACAACATCTGCATGGGTGGTTGGTTCAGAACAGTATTGTATCATCCGGGGCTTGTAACCTCCTTTGCCAAACTGTTTTAAAGTTATGGACCAAGACTCAGGACTCTGGACCCACAACAACCACCTGCACACCACAGTAGATCCAATTGGGCCCTCCCTTATCACAATATGCAGAAGTAATTCTCATCATCCTCCAGTCTGCTACAACTCAAGGAACTCCTCATATGTACTGACTCAACTATGCTCAAACTATCAGCTTTACATATTATTTGCTTACCTGTGCATCAAACCACTGACAAATAAAAGCAACCAAGTTAACATCGTGCAAGACAATCTAAACCAAAAACGCCAACCAGTGTTATGGAAGTATTCATATTCAGTTATTTGTGATGATTTTGCAATAAACCAGTTTGACCACACTGTCCCTCAAATGTTATTCTTGCAAGATCATTCACATGCAGACATAAGTATTTTGTTGTGAAAGACGACCTCGTCTAGTGCTGTTTTTTTATATATATAAGCGCACACACATTACCATATTAAGAAATGGAAAAGTTCTGCTTCTGTTCAGCTCCTGCAGGATGTGCAGTTTTGTTCACAGACACGTAACTTCCCAGATAGCAGACCAACACTGAATCAACGTTGAATCAATGTTAATGCATCAACTAAAATATCATTGAATCAATGTTGAAATTTAAAATTTATTTTTCATCAGGTTTGCACCCTGAAATGGTGCTATTTCAACGATGAAAAATAGATCAAGATGGGCATAAAAATAAATATTTTTTAAAACTTGAAATCACTTATTTAACATTGAATCATCATAGAAAAACTATCAAATAAATCTTGCTTTATGTACAGCAGGATTCTATGCCAGTTAATGGTCTTATTAATTTATTCCTTTCAACCAGAGACCATGTATGGCTGCAATTGACATGATTTTGTATCAAAAAGTCACTCAAAGTAAAACAACATCCTTCAGATCACATGCAAATGTATTTATTTATGCCCCCACAGTTTCAACAGGAAATCTCACTCTGACTTAAAACAATTACGTCTGAATTTATAACACAAATGCCAGGAGAAAAGCCTGGAAAAACATGACAACCTGCATCTGCAAAATGGAAATAAATACAAATGGATACTCACCAATAGAGACAGAAATGGGACCGTATTATTGAAAGAAAGACGGTAGAAGAATGAAATAAATACTCTGAATACTCTAAACTGAGGGGGTTTGAATTTCACAAAGTTCAACATGTCTACCAATCAGCCAACACGTACTAGACGCGCATGCACGGTGGTTTCATTCACATTTTGATGACGTCACATGCGCACGCGCAGTTGAGAGATTTGTGAACTGGATAAATAATCAAACCGCTCGCGCAAAAACAATTATTAATAACATGCTCACGAAATCAGGACACGTTTTGCATTTTCCCTTGAATGTGTACCGGTTGTACCTTGAGGATTAAAATTACAGACAATTAGGCTACTTGACTCATTTTTGCTTCCACTCAACAGCAAGTATGACCAGAATATGTTACAATTTTAACTGTTTTGCATGTATGTACTAGGATAACTTCAGCATCACGATGACTTATTCATCAATAATTACGTATTACATATGTCACTATGTCACTTAAGACCAGCGCATACGCATTATAACTAGACTCGCACTCGCATAACGAACCACCATCTAGGACGTATTGGATCTGGTCCAGCTTGAATCGTGCTTCAGGCTGCAGCGACGACTTCTTGTCTAAACTGGAGGATCACATAAATACCCAGTCAACTCACCAATGTTCATTGACAGGTTTTCAGCATCCTGGCAGGTCGCCATTTCTACTCACGCGGTCAACATGGCTCCACACGCTGCTTGAAACTATTCCAGAATGCAAAAACTTTCTTTACAAATTCCTAAGCTACCTAAAGCCCCTTTTCGGCCGCTTCCACCAGCTTTATTTCAGACCAATGACTTCTCAACATCACGGTTAAAGAATTTCAGTTTTTCCAAAGTTCTAAAGGTAATAATGTGGTTTGGAAAAATGGTGAGTAAACCGTTTGAGCAGCGCTCGGACAGTGTAAAGAGTGCACACTGCACAGACTTGCAGCAGGAAAGCTACAACAGTTCCTATACTAAGAAATAGAAATTGATCTAAAATAACATCGTTACCTGCACACATCAAGCTTTCTTGCCGCCGCTGTGTACCACAGACAGATACTTTTCACACATGTATGGGCCAACAGGGCCAAAACGTGTAAAACTGACATGTAAACACGTAATTACGTGTTAACGCGTAATTTACGTGTTTACACATTATTATTGGACCGTGGAGCTTTAGCACCACCTGCTGGTGTAAAACAGAGCCAACAGAAAAACATTGAACAATGCCTTTTCAGATCATTACTTTTTTTTTTTTACAACAATATAAAACAGGCAACAAAAGACAGAATAAGCGTGCATGTATAGAAAACGCTTCGGTTACTAACGTAACCTCGATTCCCTGAGAAGAGGGAACAAGTATTGCGTTTGCTAACGCTACGGGGAATTCCTTTCCTCGAGATATTGAAGCAACATTTTTTATCCTAAAAAATACCATATAACACGCAGTGCAGCTGCACAGCTCTCAGCAGGAAGCTGTTGCGTGCTGATTGGCTGTGCCGCTGCAACTGCAGCAACCTGTGGCGAGACCGCTGGGCGGGACGGACCAATCGGGTCCCTCTAAATTCCCGCCATAAGGGGCAACAGAATTTAAGGGTACATAACTCCCTGTCTCGCCAGGTTAGTCAGGTTAATCGACTGAAGCGACTCCTGAGAAAGTGAAGCACGGCAAGCAAACGCAATACTCGTTCCCTCTTCTCAGGGAACCGAGGTTACGTTAGTAACCGAAGCGTTCCCTTTCGAGAGTACTCTCGTATTGCGTTTGTTAACGCTACGGGGAACCAATGCAAAACTGAGTAGACCAGACGTAGTCAGGCCATGAATAGTGAATGACCAGATAGCTGAGTCATATAAGGAGTGCTTATGACTTATACAAATACTTTACCCAGGTCAGAATATCGAGCCTTAATGGGTCAGATGTATTTACACAGCAAGAAGCCCAGCCTGTAGGGCAGGAACCTCTAAATTATAAAACCTGATAAAAGTGGATGGTGAGACCCAGCCTACCGCCGCACAGATATCATTCAGAGAAATGCCAGTAGACCGAGCCCACGAAGAGGCCATGCCTCTAGTCGAATGGGCTTTGACGACTATAGGGCAGCTGAGATTTTTAGACTCATAAGCCAGTGAGATAGCATCCACTATCCAACGTGACAAGGTCTGCTTTGAATCCGCGCACCCGCGGGTGCGGCCGCCAAAGCACACAAAGAGATGTTCAGTGTGCCAGAAAACAGCGGAACGCTCTATGTAAACTCTCAACGCTCTGACAGGACAGAGCAAATTAGCATCCTCTTCATCTAACGATGATGAAAGTGCTGAAAGTGAAATGACCTGTGCTCTGAACGGAGTTGAAAGCACTTTAGGTACGTATCCATGCCTTGGTTTGAGGACGACTTTAGAATCGTTTGGCCCAAATTCCAGACAAGAGGCGCTCACAGAGAGCGCGTGCAGATCACCCACCCGCTTAACTGAAGCAATCGCCAGCAGAAAGGCGGTCTTTAGTGACCGGAGGTTTAAGCTCACCGAATGCAGAGGCTCGAATGTAGAACCTTTCATGGCATCCAGGACCGTAGACAAATCCCATTTAGGAACTGAAGGGGGGCGAGGTGGGTGAAGCCTTATAGCCCCTTTAAGGAAGCGCACGATGAGATCGTTCTTTCCCAGTGACAGTCCGTTCACTTGAATGTGGTGCGCTGCTATAGTGGCCACATAAACTTTGAGCGTGGAGGGGGAAAGACCCGCGTCCAACAGCTCTTGTAAAAAAATGAGCACCTCTGACACTTCGCAATTATGTGGGGTCAGGATCCGTGTTTTACACCAGTCTGAAAAGACTGCCCATTTGCCTGAATAGAGCCGCCTGGTCGCGGGGGCTCTAGCTTCAGCAATAGTGTTTAATACATTTTCAGAGAGGTTCTCATGTACCCGTTGATGGGCCAGACATGAAGCGCCCATAGATCGGGACGGGGATGCCAGATCTGCCGTTTCGCCTGCATGAGGAGGTCTCTCCTCAGAGGAATCGGAGCTGTATCTGACATCTGACTTAGCAGTGAGAACCATGGTTGATTTCTCCAAAGCGGGGCTATTAAAAGCACAGCTCAGTTGCTCTCCCTGATCCTCTCTATGACCTGAGGTAACATTGAGACTGGGGGGAAAGCATAAAGAGGAAGGTTGGGCCATTCGTGAGCCAACGCATCCTTGTGCTTGGAGAAATATGTTAGGCATTGAGCATTTTCTTGTGAGGCGAAAAGATCCACTTTTGCCTCTCCAAACTTGGCCCAAATTGTCAGAATCGTGTGTGGGTGAAGAGACCACTCTGCTGGGGACACTTTGTCCCTGGACAGCATGTCTGGACCCAAATTCAGAATGCCTGGCACATGAGTCGCCCTCAGCGAACTCAGGTTGCGCTCTGCCCATATTAGGAGTTTTTCCGCCATTGTGTGCAGATTGAAAGATCTTAGACCGCCCTAGCGATTTATATAAGCTACCACCGACCTGCTGTCCGTTTGGACTAGGACATGGTGGTGCTTTATGTACGGAAGGAAAGCTCTTAGCGATAACATGACCGCTTTCATCTCTAGACAGTTTATGTGGAGGTTCTTTTCCGAGTTCCCCGAAGCCTCAGCGGGGTTAGCGCCGCTTCCATGCACTTCGTAAACGTGCGGGGAGCTAGAGATAGACCAAAGGGTAGCACCCTGTATTGGTATACTTTCCCCTCGAAGGCGAATCTCAAGAATGGCCTGTGATGAGGGGCTATCTGTATGTGGAAATAGGCATCCTCTAGATCCACAGTGAAAAACCAATCTCCCGGGCGAACGTGCGCAAAGATTTGTTTTGTTCTCAACATTCTGAACGGGCGCTTCATAAGGGCTTTGTTCAGATGTCTGAGGTCTAGGATGGGTCTGAGACCACCGTCCTTTTTTGGTACAAGGAAGTAGCGACTGTAAAAGCCCGACTCGCTCTGTGAGGGGTGCACGGCTTCCACCGCCCCTTTTATTAACAGTTTTGATATCTCGGTTCGAAGCACGTGACTTGTGTCGCTTCTCACCGTTGTCTCTTCCACGCGCGAAAGCGTGGTCTGAGCAAACTGTAGCGAGTAACCTTGTTTTATTATGTTCAACACCCATTTTGAAATGCCGGGATGGCCTGCCAGGCCTCGGCCTTCGCCAGGGGCTGAATTAATTTTTGGGTCGAGTCGCTGAGTAACAGGGACTCGGTGTGATAATGTTGCGTTAGAGTGGCACTTATGAGGGAATTGTTTCCCGCCGCCTGAGTACAGGGGCTGGGGACATAGAATATAGGTGCTTGGTACAGGCGAGCGCGTTTGAGAACGGGCTCGTTGTCTGTGAGGATAGTGTTTCCAGCCACCTGAGTGCAGGGAGCTGGGGAACATGGGGGAGTGATTGAGTGTAGGGGTACATGCTTTACTGCTGGCACACTGCCTACAGAGAAAAAACTCTTTTCGTGACCCATGTGGGTCGCCGTAAAAACGGCGTTTGTGCACAGGCGAGCGCGTTTGCTTGCGGGCTCGTTGGCTGTGTATGTGATATTCCCAGCCACCTGATTGAAGGGAGCTAGGGAACGTTTTGGAAGAGAGCGAGGTGGTAAACCGGCCGAAGCGGGAACGTTTTGGAAGAGAGCGAGGTGGTAAACCGGCCGAAGCGGGTATTATCCAACTTCTCTTCGTGCCTCTGGCTAGGATGGCTTCGGCGGCTCGGGTTTCGACACATTGCTGGGTCGGGGACCTCGACGCTCCGGAGGTTTGCTGCGGCTCGTAGAGCGGGAACGCTGTCCGGGCGAGGCTGTTGAGCTGGCTACGCCGCCTTGGTGGGCTGGGCTGGTCTAGCTTTAGCGTGGCGGCTAGTAGAGGAGCTGGAACGCTTGGGCAGGAAATGTCGCATTGCCTGTGAAGCCTTTTGTGCCTCAGTGAAGCGTTCCGTGAATCCAACCACGGAGGTACCGAATAGTCCTGAAGGCGACATGGGCGCGTCCAGGAAAGCAGTCTTGTCCGAGTCTTTCATCTCGGTTAGGTTAAGCCACAAATGGCGCTCCAATACCGTCAAGTTGGCCATACATCTGCCGATAGCCTGGGCGTTGGCCTTGGTGGCATGCAGGGCCAAGTCAGTGGCGCCGCGCAGATCCCTCAGAGCCTCGTTATCCGGGACAGACTCATCCAAGGAACGGAGGAGTTTGGCCTGGAAGACTTGAAGCACAGCCATAGAGTGTAGCGCTGAAGCCGCCTGGCCGGCGGAGGCGTATGCTCGACCGGCGAGGTTGGAAGTAGTGCGGCAGGCTTTGGAAGGGTGCACAGCCTTAGACTGCCATCCTCTGGCGGAGGGCGGGCAAAGGTGTGCGGCGACGGCTTCCTCGAGGGGAGGAAGGGCTTGGTATCCTTTTTCTGCCATCAACCACCGAGAGCGCTGAAGAAAAGGAGGATTTGGCGCGGGAAGAAAATGGCGCCTTCCACGACTTGGTTAGTTCCTCGTGGTCTGGGAAGAAGGGAGCGGGTTTTGAGCGGTCGGTTGGCGAGTTCTCGAAAAACCACTCGTCAAGTCTGCTTCTCGTAGGCTCCTCGGGTTGAGACCAGTCAATGCCGAGGTCGTCCACGGCCTTGGTGAGCAGGCGTATAAGCTCAGCGTCCACTGAGGTTTTGCCGCCGCTGGCAGTCCGCGTCGAAGTGGCGTGCTCCGAGACGGTATCCGACCACCCGCTTTCGGATGCAGAAAGAGAAAGACTGTCATCCTCCTCCTCCTCCTCCGGTCCGCCGAAGGAAACAGCAGCCGCCAAACGAGGGGAGCTGTGCTGTTCCTCGACGAACATGACAGGTGATGGCAAGGCACACGGGGAAATGGCCGGCGTGGGCTCGCCGGAGCGCTCCGGAGGCCTCTGGTCGCGACGTTTCTTTTTCCGTGGCTCGAGAGGCTGAGAGCAAGGGACGGGATTCGGGTCGAAACTGGCGAGCCGAGCCCGAAGGGTCTGCAGCGCTAGTTCGTCGCACTCCGGGCAGCCACCCTGGTTGAGTGCAGCCTGCACGTGGTCTCGTCCGAGACATGATGCGCAGATGATGTGTTGATCCTCGTCCGCGATAAAGCCTCTGCACGAGGCGCAAGAACGAGACATAGTACAATGGTAATAAAAGGATATATGCCGGATGGCGCAGCTGGAAGGCAGGCTGAAGGCGGAGAATCCGACGTCCTCAGGCTGCAGAGTTCCTCTGGGTGCGTGTCGACGGCAGGTTTCGATCCAGAGCTCAGCGAGGTGAGTCGCTGAAGAAGAATTAATCTGACTAACCTGGCGAGACAGGGAGTTATGTATACCCTTGGCTATGCAAATTCTGTTGCCCCTTGTGGCGGGAATTTAGAGGGACCCGATTGGTCCGTCCCGCCCAGCGGTCTTGCCATAGGTTGCTGCAGTTGCAGCGGCACAGTTAATCAGCACGCAGCAGCTTCCTGCTGAGAGCTGTGCAGCTGTACTGCGTGTTATATGGTATTTTTTAGGATCAAAATTTTTGCTTCAATATCTCAAGGAAAGGAATTCCCCGTAGCGTTAGCAAACGCAATACGAGAGTACTCTCGAAAGGGAACAACTCTGTTCATGCATTCCCTCAACAGGCACACTCATACAGCCTCTCGGTCACTGTTCGTTATTTGGTCATCCAAATCAGCATCTGTCATGCTTGTGAGCGCTGAAAACTTTTTCTTTGCTTTCTTTTCTTAGCTTAGGATTAGTTTGAAACCGTTTAGTAAGACTCTTTTGATTATATTATTTTCGTTTCTTTGGCACAATCTAGTTTTCCCTTTGTTCTCCCCAGATCCTATTTTTATGTATATTTGTTTTTCTTTATATTCAGTTTATTCATGTGTGGTTAACTATTGAGTTCCGTATTAAATAATTGTTCAATCGCCGTTATATGTGTGGTCTCGTTTTTCTCATCTTACTCACAGTGGTCATTACTGGTGGTAATGAACTGGGTTTAAAATGTTCCCCTTCTTAATCCCAAAAGTGTTAACAGCCAAAGAAGGGTCGAAACAATATACAAAAAGAAAGAAAGAAAGTCATCACCAGTGGCTTGAATTAGTAATAATTGAAATCAGAAAATGTCTTCCTTAGAATTACATTTTTGTAAAGAATATACCCACAAGGAAATAAAATATATATTAAAAATAAAGAAGAGATTATGCCATATTTTCTCTATAACACTCCAGATCTATCTATTCAGTTTCCTGCGGCTCTTCCCGTGTGCATTAGCTTCGTTGGTTTATAATGGCTGATGTAAACAACAGCGCGTATTGCACAGTTAATATACCACTGAAGACTAATTTCTACTAATTTATTATGTCTAAACCACAGAAAAACGCATGGAAGCTGTGAAATCATATAGAGAAGGACCCAGTAAGCAGGAAAGAGCGCGATATTTTAAGAAACTTAAGTTAATAGGCGGTAAAGATCCATATGAGCTAGCTCTTTTGTCATGGACTGACAACCCGGCAATTCTCCCTTCGATTTCTTATCCGGACATAGTAAACTACTTCTTTTTTTCGCCAATACACAACTGAAGACCTCAAATGTTACAAAGGTTTTTTTAAGTAACGTTTTTTGTAACTTTGTGCAATTGTTTTATGCGGTGTACCGTTCTGCAGCTTCACGTTATTATTTACATCTCTGATGTACAGCTTAAGTGTATTTTTTTTACCTTAAGCACTTCAGGCACTTTTTTTTTCAATTAGGCTGAAAGTTTTATTTTAATAATTATTTTATTTATTTCCTTTTGAAAATGTAATGTGTTAATATAACAATTCACGCTATTTTTTGTTGTACAGTTTTATTTAGTAGAGTACATTTTCACATAATTTGTACATCATACAATAAAGTAAAAAGTTGTGGCATACCATACCCAGCTGTTCTATTGCTCTTTTAATAAGTTGCTGTCACTGCCAAGTTGTTCTAATGACAGTGGTATACTGTTTGTTGCTACACAATATATACTATTTACAATGAAATAACATCAGTGAATACCCTGGAAGCTCTTGCTATTGACACATTGAACAGGAAGGTTTTAGTGAAGTGTTCCGTGTGTTTCACAAACACCATATGACATCCGGCGCTGTGAATTTAAAAAAATAAAATACTTGAAAACACATCACTGCCAGTTTTTGCTCAAACTTCAAAGGCCTGTTTAAATGATTAAAACTATAATCTTATTTTAACTTTAAGGTTACTTTTATCACGTAAACTACCTTTATACAGCATTATGCATGTGTGTTTGGGACAGAGGGGAACACAGTCGCATTTGCAGCAGATATACGCTGCCCATCATTAATCAAAGCACGAGACAGACAGGGGTCGGAGGAGAACACCGGGAAAGTGACAGAATGAACGATATTTGTCTGTATTTGCAATATATACGAGCAGCGTTCAGCTGCGCGACACAAACGCAGCCAGTGTGAAAGCACAACTGACGCGCGCGGCTCCCGATCTCCATACGCACCGCTTCTGTCCTGCAAACGCACTGCTAGCGCAAATGTTGTTAAGACTCTTGCCCTTGAAATCCTGGTTCAGTTTGGCCAACCACAAACGCCTTCTTTCCTCAGACAGTTTTTTTGCACTCCTCTCCTTGATTTGTTATTATTTTTGGCAATCTATAAAACTCCAAATGTTTTCCCGGTCTGACCGATTAGTACAGCCTAAAACAAGTCAATAATTGACCATTTTCAGCAGATATAATCTGCAAAAATGTGCGCGTTCCGTTCGGTTCAGTGGCATTGTTTACGTTTAGTATCGCTAATATGGCCGACTTCCGGATTGATGACGTGTCGTGAAAACACACTAGGCTTGTTTGAGATGAGCAAAATCTGTGCAGAACCGATCACCGGTGATCAGCGCGAGATGCATGCCGGTTAGAAATGTAGGGCGGTCCGCCTTCCTCTGATGTCATGCTGACGTATGTCAAAGAACTCTCGCGAGCGAAAAGCGGATGTGTCGGATTCTATGGAAGGCCAACAGGGCCAAAACGTGTGAAACTGGCGTGTAAACACGTAATTAGTTTTGGCCCTGTTGGCCTTCCATATGTTTACGCGTAATTTACGGGTTAACACGTTATTACGCGTTAACACGTAATTACGTGTTAACACGTAATTTACACGTGTTGTCACGTGAAAGACGTGTTTACACGTTATTATTGGACCGTGGAGCTTTAGCACCACCTACTGGTGTAAAACAGAGCCAACAGAAAAACATTGAACATTGCCTTTTCAGAGCATTAGTTTTTTTTTTTTACAATAATATAAAACAGGTAACAGATGACAGAATAAGCGTGCATGTATAGAAAACAACTCTGTTCATGCATTCCCTCAACAGGCACACTCATACAGCCTCTCGGTCACTGTTCGTTATTTGGGCATCCAAATCAGCATCTGTCATGCTTGTGAGCGCTGAAAACTTTTTCTTTGCTTTCTTTTCTTAGCTTTAGGATTAGTTTGAAACCGTTTAGTAAGACTCTTTTGATTATATTATTTTCGTTTATTTGGTACAATATAGTTTTCCCTTTGTTCTCCCCAGATCCTATTTTTATGTATATTTGTTTTTCTTTATATTCATTATGAGTTTATTCATGTGTGGTTAACTATTGAGTTCCGTATTAAATAATTGTTCAATCGCCGTTATATGTGTGGTCTCGTTTTTCTCATCTCACTCACAGTGGTCATTACTGGTTGTAATGAACTGGGTTTAAAATGTTCCCCTTCTTAATCCCAAAAGTGTTAACAGCCAAATAAGGGTCGTAACAATATACAAAAAGAAAGAAAGAAAGTCATCACCAGTGGCTTGAATTAGTAATAATTGAAATCAGAAAATGTCTTCCTTAGAATTACATTTTTGTAAAAAAGAATATACCCACAAGGAAATAAAATATATATTAAAAATAAAGAAGAGATTATGCCATATTTTCTCTATTACACTCTAGATCTATCTATTCAGTTTCCTGCGGCTCTTCCCGTAGCTTCCGTCATGTCGTTGGTTTATGAAGGCTGATGAAGTAAGCTCATCGTATTGCTTGGGTCACTATTTCATGAATAATTCAAATGAAACAAATGTGTTGTGTCACTTTGACACTGCCTGTCGTAACTGTTTGTAATCATTCTCATGACTATTAATGTGGTGATGCGCACCTTCGTTTTATTGTATTTATTCATGAGATTGTGAACGAGTGCTTACCAAATGGTTATGATGATCCTACGTCATCTACCGTCAATCTGAAGACTAGGTCCGCGCGGCGCGTCTGTTATGAGCTTCATTCAATGGAATCCAAATCCTCCACATCATTTCAGCATCTTTTCCAAACGATATTATACTTCTTTTCAGGTCTTCTTTTCAAACAAAAAGCACAAAACACACTTCCGGGTTGAATATAAACACTGTTAAATATATTACGAATGGCTTACATACATTGCAGGTTTTTAATTACTTTATTGGTAGATTGTCAAGAGTTTCGTGCGGCTGAGCACATGGTTAGCATAGATGCTTTGCGATTAGCGCACCAGCAGGCCATAATAAATGGTCAAAAATAGCGATGCAAATCGAAACAATAAGATTTGCTGTTGTTTCATGAGTTATGAATTATCTTCAATTTACATATTTGGTCAGTTAACCCCCCTGTGATGTATGTTAGCTGAGTTATGTTACATTTGGCTGAGTGAAGCCCATTTAATTTAATTTTTTTCCCCAAGAGAGGACATATTTAATTTGTAAAGCTATTACATAATCAATGTAAAAAAATAAAATAATAATTAAAGTCCATGAAATGGGTCATTTCATGTTTTGTAAGAATTGTGCGTTGGTATGGTGTTAATGTATTTACAAAATGACAGACCTCCAGCAATTAGTTTATAGACTGGATGATATAGTTGTAATTATTGTTTTTTAATTTTTTATTAACAAAGTAGTAAACATTGTCTGACCGGAAATAGGAGACCATCCGGGTATCTTTGGAATACTCATTTCAACATACTACGATTTGGGACATACTAATTCTATTTTCGAATACTATTTAGTACGGATAGTATGCGAATTGGGACCCAGCACGGGTCTTGTTTAAGAAAATGGTATCGGATCGGTACATGGGTTCAAGGACTCGCCGACACCGATGCCAGAGTTTGTTGAGGTATCGGTGATATTTCCGATACTAGTATCGGAATCAGAACAACTCTAGTTCATATATACCTAGCTTTGGCAATATTGTATGATTTATATTCATGCTAATAAAGCAATTTTGTATTTGATAGAGAACTATAGACAGACAGAAAGAAGGATAGATAGAGAAATGGACGGATGGATAAATAGATAGAGAGATAGACAGATGGATAGATATATGCTTTTATTATTTTTGATTCATATTAAATTAATAAACAAACACAGGGAGCCATAATCAATCAATCAATCAACTTTATTTATATAGCGCTTTTACAATGACGATTGTTTCAAAGCAGCTTCACAGTGTTAAACAGGACAACATTGCAACAAAATTTGATTTGGCTAGTTTAATTTGGATAGTTTATATAATTTTATATGACCAAATTAATAAATTCTATTTGTATATTTAGTTGAGTAACTTGGATCATAATTTTAGTGTCCCCAACTGAGCAAGCCAAGCCAAAGGCGACAGTGGCAAGGAACCAAAACTCCATCAGGGCATGATGGAGAAAAATAAACAGGAGAAACCAGACTCAGTCGGGGTGCCAGTTCTCCTCTGGCCTATTATTAACAGTGTATAATTATTACTCTGGCATCCTTGCAGGTCATAAATCATATTAGATAGGAATATTCAAAATTTTGGGTATCACGCAAGAGACGGGTTCATTTAGGATGGCGCGTCGATTACACAAGAATATGAATACTTGAAAGATCGGAGTTATTGCGCGAGACGGGTTAATTGAGGATGGCGTGCGGTGAGGCAAATTCAGAGGAGACACTAATGGACACGGTCTCAGCAGACACTCCAGGATGAGCTGGTCATGTCCAGATGCAGGTCCACCATCCGATCCGGACACGGCCTGGATCCGGCCGACTGCAGTAAACCTCGGGATAAACAGAGAGACTAACATTAGTGTGGATGCTACTCTTTTTATGATGTAACGAGTACATCAGGTGTTATGGGAAGTGTTCCCTGTTCCGGCTGACCTAGTTAATGCAGCCTAACAATCAGTCATTTGATTTGAATAAAGAAAGTTAAAAATGTTCTATGTGTATGCCATAGTAAAGAGATGCGTTTTAGTCTAGATTTAAACTGACAGAGTGTGTCTGCTTCACGAACAATGCTAGGAAGACTGTTCCAGAGTTTAGGTGCTAAATAGGAAAAGGATCGACCGCCTGCAGTTGATTTAGATATTCTAGGTATTATCAGCAGGTCAGAGTTTAGAGACCGCAGTAGACGTGATGGAGTATAATGCGTTAAGAGCTCGCTTAAGTACTGGGGAGCTAAACCATTTAGTGCTTTATAAGTAATAAGCAAGATTCTAAAATGTATGCGATGTTTAATAGGGAGCCAGTGCAGTGTTGACAGAACTGGACTAATATGATCGTACTTCCTGGTTCTAGTAAGAACTCGGGCTGCTGCGTTTTGGACCAGCTGGAGTTTATTTATTAGGCGAGCAGGGCAACCATAGCAGGGCAGCAGGGCATTAGGCGAGCAGGGCAGCCATAACATCAGCATTCTTTCCTAACTCTACTACTCTTCTTTCCAGGCGAACTACAATGGCGCAGAGACAGTTTCTTTCTGATTGTAATAGGGCATTTCGGGAGTGCACCCGATTGGCTCAAACAGATGATCAGGATGCTATTGAAACAATAATTACAAAGTAAGTGATTTTGTTTTGTGGCACTGTGGACACCCAGTATTTCCCCTAACGTTTCCTGGCCTTAAGATGTT
Source organism: Gobiocypris rarus (assembly GCA_023029165.1). NCBI lineage: Eukaryota > Metazoa > Chordata > Actinopteri > Cypriniformes > Gobionidae > Gobiocypris > Gobiocypris rarus. The sequence goes on from CM040912.1 coordinate 15,757,504, forward strand.
TAGTATTTATAGATGACTAGTTAACATTGATTGACCTGTTTCATTGTTAAATTTTGTCTAGAATGGAAACAATGTCACGGAGCCTTGAATGGGCAAGAGGGGAGACTTGTTGAAACCCAATTAGCCAACGAACTGTTACATTTAATTGGCGAGTTTGTGGCAGACGTTCGGCAGCATCAACAACCTGGTGGTATGTTTAACCTGGTGGATAAAAGCGTCTGCTAAATGCATAAATGTAAATGTTTTTTTAATATGAGATATGCAGAAGTGGATAGGCTGGACTATTATCGAAAATCTGATGGATGCAGAAATAAATGTTTCTGTTTCGTATTAGAGGTTTTAATGTTCAGTGTAAAGGAAGGAAAAATATAAATAATGCAGTTCTAACAAAATAATCTTACTTGGATAAAGTGAACTGTCAAAGTAAAGTGAATGTCAAACCACTAACTATTGTTGTATCTAATTGTTTTCTATTGCAGCCTCCCTTGGTTATCAAGCTCCACACGTTAGGGGACATAATGGGCGTCCACAGCGTCACATCACCACTGAACAGTTGCAGTTTTTATTGTCTCTTCAGTTCACAATTCCTCAGATAGCAGACATACTTGGCACTTCACAGCGCACTGTGAAACGACGTCTTAGGTAAATATAGATCTTACTTCTGTTCACAAGTGCTCTGTCATCATTTAGTTTAATTGCACAATGATAATTGTCAGCCTGACTTCTCTCCTTACAAACTGAAACATAATTTTTTTTTTAAAAATGTAAAATAAATCAATGTTACACTTAGAATAATTAAAAGAAATGTTTGTTGGCCTTCACAGATCATTCAATCTATCTCTGCGTGGCCGCTTCACAAACATCTCTGATGAGGAGTTGGATGAAAGAGTTCAACAGGTGGTCTGCAGCAATGATTTACTGGGTCCAGAGGCTGTACGTGCAAGACTTTTTGGAGAAGGCTTACTGGTGCAACGAAGGCGCGTTCGTCAAAGTATGCTCCGGACCAACCCCCGAAGGGGCTGGACGCAGGAGCCATGTCTTCCAGGCTACGTAGGCGGACATACCGAGTTGCAGGGCCAAATTCTTTATGGCATCTGGATGGCAACCACAAGCTCATTAGGTGAGTTATGAGTTTATTTCGTTATTAATTTTACTTGGAAGCTAAAACCAAGCATGATGGGCACATTTAGTCAATACTTGGAAATTATTCATTTTTGATTTCAGTCAGATGTAGTTTTGTTTTTCAGCCCATTATGTCTTTTTTTTGGTTGTTGAAAGCCAGCTTGTTGATAGTTCAAAAACATAATGTTACTTCTGGAATTTATTTTTGAATAATTTACCTTGTATATATGCATTCCATACATTCTTATTTCAGAGTATTAATATTTCATTTTCAGGTGGAGAATTGTTATTCACGGGGCTATTGATGGCTTTAGCAGACTGGTCACATTTTTGGAAGCTTCAAACAACAACAGAAGCAGCACTGTGATGCAGAAGTTTGTTGAGGCTGTCGACCAGTATGGTGTGCCATCAAGAGTCCGCTGTGACCAAGCACCCATAACCAACGGATTGAGAGACTGTGGGGAGATGTTTGGAGAGGTGTTGTTAATGTGTATCATTCACTGTTCACCCTTTTAGAAGATGATGGAACAGTATATTGCAACAATGAGAGGCATCTTTGGGCACTCCATTACATCTACCTTCCTCGAATAAACCGGGACTTGCATCTTTTTATTAACCAGTGGAATCATCACCGCCTGAGAACTGCAAGGTACATGTCGCCATATCAGATGTTTGTGCGTGGCTGTCTTCGCCTACAGGCTCAAACTCTGACTGGGATCCAGGGAGTGTTTGGTGCTGATGAGCAGCCAGCTCAACTGGACACAGAAATGCCTCACACATCTCAGGTGCCAGCTTTTAACTGGCCAGACAGCGTTGAAGTCCCCTTGACTGAATATGCCCTGAACAACGACCGCTTGGCTGAACTTCAGCAACTTGTTGACCCCTTGGGAGGACCAAGAGACAACCTTGGAGTGGACCTCTTGAGAGAGGTTATTAGGTTCCTCGACTCCCTGTGATTTGCTTTTATTGTTGTTTGAACATTGTAAAAATGTACAGTATCTCTCTCTCCTTCCCCATTTCTATCACTCATTCATCTTACTCAGGTTTGGTTTTGCTTGATATCTAACATGTTCAGGTTTCCTGGTTTATTTGATTTCCTTGAAATGTTCATAATTTGTCTCCTATAGAATCCTGGTAACACTTTACAATAAGGTTGTATTAGTTAATATTAGTTAATGCATTAGTTAACATGAACTAACCATAAACAACCCCTCTGTTCAGCATTAGTTAATCCTTGTTAACGTTAGTTGATAAAAATCCAGCTGTTCATGGTTTGTTCATGTTAGTTCACAGTGCATTAACTAATGTTAACAAGATTTTAATAATGTATTAGGAAATGTTGAAATTAACATTAAAAAAGATAAAGAAATGCTTTATAAGTGCAGTTCGTTATTAGCAGGGGTTAAAGTGGGAAAAAATCCTGTGCCTGAACTTTTCACATTTCTGAAGTTCTTAGAACTAGTAAATAACTATTTTGTGATTTCAATTGGTTTCATCAACTAATTGCCTGTTTATTTAATAAATAAGAAGCAAACCAGGAACGCCGGGAATCAATTGACATGTGTAACGAACCCACTGGCCTTGTTTCCGCGGCCTTTGAGTAGCCTAAGGCTGAAACTATAGCGTCTTTCTCCTTTTTAATACATTTGTTGAATATATGCCTTAATTACAGTAGGCCTATTATAGATAGTTATGATATTTATTATCCAATCAGTTTAATCATCTTTTGGTTACAGCTTTTTGGTTTCATCTCAAATCCGGGTTCTTGATATCTGCAACATTTACAAGACAGTAACTTCAAAACTATAGACTGCAAAAATTATTTCGGCTTATTTATTTTGTAATTCATGGAGTATAAAACAGTGAATAAACTAAACAGTGAAACTTAAAAGGATTAGTTAACTTTAAAAAAAACTTTTGCTGATAATTTACTCACCCCCATGTCAAAGATGTCCATGTCTTTCTTTCTTCAGTCGAAAAGAAATTAAGGTTTTTGATGCAAACATTCCAGGGGTTTTCTCCATATAATGGACTTCAGTGGGCTCCTAACGGTTCAAGGTCCAAATGACAGTTTCAGTGCAGCTTCAAAGGGCTTTAAAGACGATGAATAAGGGTCTTATCTAGACAAACGATCAGTTTCTGCGAGAAACCGAGCAGTATTTATGCTATTATTTTACCTCTTATTAGACGAGCGTGATCATCTCTGAGCTCCGCCATAACTTCCGCCAAGTGAGGTCAAATACGAGCGTGGTCATAGATATATCGATCATAGATGCCTCATTCTACTGATCCGACAGCTCTGGCTGTGTTTGAAATCCCATTGCTGGAATCCTCTCCAATCCTGTGGCAAATATTAAAACATTGAAAATATTAAAAATATTTTGTTGCTGAAGTCTATTTTAAAAATGTTACATTAATTTCAATGAACTAATAAAAAGATGTGGGTTGAGTGAATGATTCAATGACTCACTCATAAAGACTTGTTTCATTACTGGATGAATCTGTTTTTGAATGACTATCTTGAATTGTTCAATGACAAATACATTTTCAAGTCACTTGTCTCCACCTGCTGGTGTAATGATGCAATCATTATTTGAAGCATCCAGTTACTTTCAAAATGTGATTTACTCTATTTTGATCGCTACTGTAGACATCAGTGTTTATATCAAAACTATGTTCTTTGTGAACGAACATACTTGTCCAAGGTGTAATAGACAGATAAATCTTTGTCAAATAGGAATGATATCATGTGGGTGTTTTAAGCAAGATAACATTTTTTTAGCGATTAATCGTGCAGCTCTAGTACTTAGTAGTTAAAAAGTAAATATTCCAAATAGTTTTTTTGTGATTCTGAGTTTGAAGACTGTCTTACCCTCGACCTCCAGAAGCCAGTCCCGCCAGAATGCAACTGCCCTAGACTCTTGTCTCCTTTTATGGGAGCCTCTTGGTGAGGTGAACTGTGGCTTAAACAGCCCCACAATGTCAGCAGCAGTAAGTTTGGCCGTACTTTTCAGGAAAAGTTCTTCAAAGCATGTATGGTGGGCCACCAGCTCATCTAGGAGCCCATGGACATTTAGACCTTCTTTGAACCTTCAGTGAAAATGGAAGCAGGGAAAATATTTTGTCTAAATTTATAAGAAAAAAAACCTTTCCATTTATTAAAATTAAACAAAATTACCGCATTAAGTGCCTCGTGTCAACTGTTCGTTTTACAGTGTGGAGTCTGGGAACGTGACGTCAGTTTATTTATTTATCTATCTGAAAGTAGATTTTATTAGACTTGTAAAATGTAATGTAAAGTACGTAAGAATACCAATGATTTATATTTAATAAACATACACTCACCTAAAGGATTATTAGGAACACCATACTAATACTGTGTTTGACCCCCTTTCGCCTTCAGAACTGCCTTAATTCTACGTGGCATTGATTCAACAAGGTGCTGAAAGCATTCTTTAGAAATGTTGGCCCATATTGATAGGATAGCATCTTGCAGTTGATGGAGATTTGTGGGATGCACATCCAGGGCACGAAGCTCCCGTTCCACCACATCCCAAAGATGCTCTATTGGGTTGAGATCTGGAGACTGTGGGGGCCATTTTAGTACAGTGAACTCATTGTCATGTTCAAGAAACCAATTGGAAATGATTCGAGCTTTGTGACATTGTGCATTATCCTGCTGGAATTAGCCATCAGAGGATGGGTACATGGTGGTCATAAAGGGATGGACATGGTCAGAAACAATGCTCAGGTAGGCTGTGGAATTTAAACAATGCCCAATTGGCACTAAGGGGCCTAAAGTGTGCCAAGAAAACATCATCCACACCATTACACCACCACCACCAGCCTGCACAGTGGTATATGTTCTCATTCTGTTTACGCCAAATTCTGACTCTACCATCTGAATGCGAGATGGTGGTCCAGTGGGTTAAACCAACTGATGCGCAAGAAGGTTGCTGGTTCGATCCCAGTGGTCACCACCAGTGTGTCCTTGAGCAAGGCACTTTACTCCATGTTGCTCCAGGGGGATTGTCCCTGTAATAAGGGCACTGTAAGTCGCTTTGGATAAAAGAGTCTGCCAAATGCATGAATGAATGTGAATGTCTCAACAGAAATCGATACTCATCAGACCAGGCAACATTTTTCCATTCTTCAACTGTCCAATTTTGGTGAGCTTGTGCAAATTGTAGCCTCTTTTTCCTATTTGTAGTGGAGATGAGTGGTGCCCGGTGGGGTCTTCTGCTGTTGTAGCCCAAGGTTGTGCGTGTTGTGAATTGTGAATTCCTCTTCATCATTCCTATTTTACATTGTTGTACTTACTGCTGGAGTGCGGCATTAATGCGGCCATCTGAGTAAAATTCCAGAATAGCTGTCATCAGTTCGTCTCTCTGGGTCAGTGAGTTTAGGTAGCATAAAGCTCCCATAACTGATAGCTCATCTGTGGCTCCACTGATTGCCTCTCTGGCCTCTTCCAATGAACCAGCACTTCCTATCTGGTATGAGAAGGAAGAAAAGGAATGTAAAGCACACATCTGAAGGTGAAATGCCAAGGGCCAGATTTAGTGCAAACAATCTTTAGGTATTAAAAATACTGTCAGGATTTACTACAGACATGCAGTGAAAAATCTGCGCTAAAAAGGAGTGAACATGTATTTGTGAAAATTTTCCTGTTAGATGCAAAATTTAGAGAGGACAGTATTTAAATGAATCATGAAGAAATTTCCACTCCCATCATTGTTTAGCAAATCTGGCCCAAAGTATAAAGTAATTAACAAACTTGCCTTGCGCAATTTGTCCTGCAACTCTGGGTCTGCCACCTCTTCTATGGAAGGTGCAAGGGGTGGAAAGGCCACAGATTTGCCTGAAAAGCCGATGGGAAAAGAAGTGGGGAGAAACACCTCCTTGAATTAGGCAAACTGCAAGCATCTGGCCCGCAAGCCTATACATCCCATTGTGCAGAGCTATGGAGGAAAAATATGTTACAGTTAAGGTCTTGATGCATTACAGTTATTTTGTGACTGCTGTAAATATAGGATACCCAAGTGCCTAATGAAATAAAGTGAATTGAAATGGTGAGATGTAAGATGATTGTGTGCAAAGCAAACATACCTATGCTATCTAGAGCCAAAGCTCGTGATTCTGAAGGCCCTTCAAAAATATGGTGCTCCTGGAGCTGGCCCATGAGAAGGCGACAAAACTCCCTTGTCGGCCCACCTTCATCAACAGCCCCTTCACCCACTCCACTCTCATCCACAAACACCACATCCAGCCTGGACTGAGGATCAAAGGTGGACCGACTGAAAGCTCTCACCGCACAATCAAATTCCTCCCCACGGAGGACATTAACTTGATTGGCAGTGATAGCCCTCTGCCTCACCCTAGACTGCAGGCAACGCATCACGTCACCAATGTCCAAAAGTCTGTATTGTAGACAAAAAATACATTAACATACACTCCATATGAAAAAAAAAAATTAAATGACATGTCTTTTCTCATGCGCATATCCCAAACCTAAACCTTTTTTAACATTTGGATGCTACTTTTCATTAGAATAAAGACTAGCGAATCTACCAAACAAGACAATTCCCCCTCATTGTTTTTTTCTTTTCCTTACAAGTTACTTGGCAGAATAAATATTGACTTGCGATATCATGGTCATGATATGTCAGTTATTCTCGGATTGAAACTACAAATGCAAGCATGTTGTGTTTTTTATTGCTTAAGAGCAGTATTGTAAATGAAGTAAGCATTCACTACTCACTCTTCGGATTTAGCAGGTGACGAGAGAGATATGGAGTGGTGTGGTAGAGAAATGGCAGAGAGTGGTGGAGAAATAGAGAGGTCTGGGGGAGAAATGGAGGGTGGGATGGGAAATAGGGGAGAATGGTGGGGAAATAGGGAGAGTGGTGGAGAAACAGAGAGCGTGGGGAGAAATGGCGGAGCGTGGTGGAGAAATGGAGGGGCGTGGGGGAGATATGGCAGAGCGTGGTGGAGAAATGGAGCCCCTCCATTTCTCCACCACGAAGAAATGGCAGAGAGTGGTGGAGAAATGGAGGCGTGGGGGAGATATGGCAGAGAGTGGTGGAGAAATGGAGGGGCGTGGGGGAGATATGGCAGAGAGTGGTGGAGAAATGGAGGGCATGGGGAGATATGGCAGAGAGTGGTGGAGAAATGGCAGAGCAATCCAATCGAAATGTCCATATTTGTCAGCATTTCCTGAAATAATAAAACATTCGTTACATGTGTGTTCCATACAAATATATACAGTATATATATATACTGTTTGTACAGCTTCTTGTTGTCCATTAATATAGTGAAACCAGCAAATAATTGTTTTTATCTTTCAATAAATAAAATTACAATAATAATAATGAGGATGATGCACAGAGAATTACTATTTATAGTTATGCACATAATAAAAACTCACATGTATTATATTTTCTTACCTGTACCTCATCCGAAGATAACCACAACACATAAAGAGTGGAAGGCCCATCAATGCCATGATCTTCTAGGGTACCTACTAGATTGCTATATAATGGAGTTAGTGAGAGTGGCAACTGCACTGAGAACACCTCACTTGCCATGTCATCAACACCAGCAAACGCAACCAGGTCCTGTCAGAAGCAGAACAAATGATCAGTAATTTAAACAAAATCAATATATTCCTTAAATAAATAAGTAGATAAGTGAAATAGCAATTAACCTGAAATGACTGAGAGACATTGAATCTCCTCTTCAGGATTCTCCCGTCTGGGTATTTGAATTGTATCATAATTCCATCGGCTGGCTCAACAATAGCCGATATGTGCCTCTGGCGATCATCTATTGCCTTTTTAAAAAGTTCAAAATTTTCAATTACATACACAAAAATAATAACCTGGACTAATTTCCTAGCTTTTTTTCATATTTGAACATACTTTTCTCCGTCGCCTTTCACACTCTTGCATCTGTCTCCTCCTTATCTCCTGTTACATTTGAAAACGTAAGAACAAAAAAAGTAAACCATCAGGTATTAAAGGGATATTTCACCCAAAAATGAAAATTCTGTCATCATTTGCTGATCTGCAAGTTGTTCTACACCTCTATGAGAGTTTTTGTTCTGTTGAACAAAGTATTTCTGTTGGAACAAGCCAAGTATACTTAGGATACTTAATTATACTTTTAAGTATATCTCAAGCAAAAGACTGTAGATTGAAAGTATATAGATTGCAGTGTACTTTATTATTTTTAAGTAAACCTTAAAAAATTTGTATTCTAATAGCACACTTGAATAAACTTATTTTTGGTAAGGGCAACCATCATGCATACATTTTGCTGCAGTATCATATTATTGTATTTGTATAATTTTCTTACCATTGCTCTGTCAATTTCTAGGGAGTTATTGTACTCCATATCTTGTTGTTGCCTTAGGGCCCTCCATGCCCTCAAATCCTGCACAGACCCATGTACATACATGTCTTGATTATTTATGAAAATATAATGTAAATATAATATTTGGGCAATGAACTGACTGAACTAGAGAATAAATTATCAAACATTTTTGGTTTAAATAATCTTTGTTCTATTGTGCCATGTGTATGTGTGTGCAATCTCTGGTCTAACTGAAGGCGGGTACAGCTGAAGTTTCTTAAGAAGCTGAAGTGATGGCCTCATGCAGGGTTAATAAAATAATGTATGCTGGAACACTATCAGCAATGGTGAGTCATGCATTTCTGATTTACTGACTTAAAAACTTACACTTTGGTTGTCATCCCTCCTCATTGTCCTCCTGTCATCTGCAAAGCCTTCTGGTAAAATCTGAAATAGTGTTGTTGCTGAAAAAGTGCCTTGTGATTGTGCTGCAAACCTAATCGATAGATCTATCTATCTAAACACTGACCCAGAAGCTGTTCTAAGAACACACAGTATTACTTGCTGAACAACTTTCATGTGTAAATCAAAGTTTGCTTTCAATGTCTTAAAATGTAAAAATTGAGAAATGTACATTGTCATCTTGCACTAAATCTTCATCATCAGCTGACTCCAAAACCTGAAAAAGTTCAAAAAGCTGTTCTTAGAAAAACACCATATTCCTTGCTGGAAAGCTGGCACATATAAACCAGGGATTTCTTTCAATATCTTAAATTTTAACAAATTGAGAAATTTACATTGCCATCTTGCACTAAATCTTCATCATCGGCTGACTCCAAAACCTGAAAAAGTTCAAAAAGCTGTTCTTAGGAAAACACCATATTTCTTGCTGGAAAGCTGCCACATGCAGGGATTGCTTTCAATATCTGAAATTTTAAAAAATAAGAAATTTACATTGTCATCTTGCACTACATCATCCCCAGCTGGCTCCAAAACCTGAAAAAGTAAAACAAAATCTGTTACTCCAAAATAAATTACATGCTTAATAATTTATGTTTCATAATTAAATAAAATGTAAATGATTAAATACAGTTTTTATCTGTTTGCTTATGCACATTTCTTAGATCAGAATGGAAATTCTCAAAACTGATTGATCAAAACAGAGGTAGAATAGAGGAAAGAGAAGCCTAGGGTGTTTACTATTTTTACATATCTAATTGTCTCTGTATGTGCTGTACAGCAATCTTGTCTTGTCTCTATCGCTATGACAGACTGTCAATTGAATTGTACCCAATCTCCGGCATACAGTAATGTTGTGTAGTATTGACATTATGTATGTCAAACAAAATAATTGAGCCCCTGCCCCTTTGTAAGTGAAAGTGCCCTTTTCGATCGCACCACAGTGCCACATGAATCACGATTTCCACAGCGTTCTGAGTGCGATTTCAACCTTTCAACCCTGGCTACCGGTCTTGTGTATGTTCACTAACATAAATATTTACTATGTTTTTCCAGGTAATCAAGGGTGTTTTGCAGTTTGTACTAATTGTTAAGAAAAATACACTTGTCGAGTATATTGTTTTGCAAACATTAGATACGATTCGAGAAATGCTCCAATGTGACTGCAAAAAACTAATATTCTACACGTTTTTGGTTCATTACCAGTAAAAACAAGTGTTACAGCTGAAAAAAAATATGTATAGAATCATACCTTGGGTTTTATGTATACAGCAGAACGGGAATTTTTGAGTTCTTGGCAGGACTTTATGGTAGCGGGGCAAACTGTGGGGAGGTTTAAAGGGATAATGCGTCTGTGGCGGTTTATTCGAAAGAGTGTGAATTCACACTGCTGAACTTCAGGAATTCCTCATATCCTTCCCACAAATTCGCTCTCAGACATGGAATGTGGGACAATTAATAGTTTATGTGTTGTTCCAGCTGTAAGGAGAAAAAAAAACTAGTTTAGGCAGAACATAAGAAAGAGAAAGAACAATTTGCTTAAACTAATTAGAGCTCCGGAACTGAACCTTGTCTAGTCAAAATTACTTGAACCAAGTCTCTTTTTTGTTAAAAGGGCTCTGTGCTCCTCTCAGACTTCTGGTTATGCAAACAGAATCATGTGGCAGAATATGTCAAGTAATTAGACTGCACAAGGCTTAGAGTAAATATATCTTAGTTTTTCCTTCAGTATAGAAATGTATGTATCCACAATTCACTTCTTTTTCCAGTGATATTCCTCTGAGCTTTTCTCTTTTGTAATGTCTACTTGAGTCATCTCTTTTTCGACAGTCTTTCTTCAAATCTCCCTCTTGCTTAATCTCTCTCCTCCCCCATCATGAGTGGACACGCCCCCCAAAAAATGATGTGAAAATTAAATAAAAATATGTTAAATTTTCCTTTAAAATATGCACTTACGCCTTGGCATATATATTGTGTCATTCCCATTCTGAATCAAACCAATTCTAATTCTTGCCAGGCGCACTCTCTGGGGTCGTTGTGTGTGCCCTGCCCCCTTTGGAACATCCTCAGTCTTAATCAACACAAAACACAGAACACAATTCAAATGTTACATCACTGCAACGTCATTACATTAATGTTTTACAGACATCTTTGCTTACAGCAATGCATTAATTTGTATTTTGTTAAACACCACACTAACATGTTGTCTTGTGCTGAAGCAACGTTGTGCACTGAATGTAGAAACTGCAGCATCCTGTTTCGCATTATTCAGTAAAACAAAGTGTACTCGTCAACAACTTATTCTCTTATGCTGAATATGCTCACTTTTCCCCAGGATTCTTTGATGAATAGAAGGTTAAAAAGAAATGCATTTCTCTGAAATAGAAAGCTTTCAAAAAATCCTAAAAACATTGTACACAACTGATTTCAACACTGATAATAAGCATAAATGTGTGTTGATCATCAGATCCTCATATGAGAAGGATCATGTGACACTGGAGACTGGGGTAATGATGATAAATTCAGCTTTGATCACAGGAATAAATCACACTTTACCATATATTCACATATAAAACAGATGTTTTACATTATAATAATATTTCACAATATTACAGTTTTTACTGTTTTTTAATCAAATAAATGCAGGCTTGCTGAGCATAAGAGACTTATTTCAAAAACAAGAAATGTTTCTTTCAAACAGCAGAGCTTTTATTTAGGTGGAAATAAAATTAGATTTTTTTGCATTCCATTCGACTGTACAGAAAGAACCTTTTTATTTTCTAAATAAAAACTTCCAAAATATAGGCTACACAACTTATAATTCCAAGGGGACGATATAACGTTAGCAGTTTGCAGGAAAACATTTATTGAGAAACTGGAAGCTATGCTGTTCTCCGTACAAAACATGCAGCACGTCAGACAAGATATTAGCACTAAACATTCTCAAATCCATCCATTCATAAGAAGGTTACCGGGCAACTGACGAGTACGTTTTAGCGCGCTTATTTTCTCGCACTTGGACTTTGAACCCTGGCTAACAAGCGAATAGTGCCCAACTAACTAAATAACTTAACGTTACACTAAATGACTGCCAATCCATTGCCCATTCTGATCAACGGCGCGGCTACATAAAACTATTAGATTTCTAATACCAGGCGAATCTACAATGTTATTCATAAGCATAACGTTACCTGTCAATTAGTCCTGCACCTGCAGACTGTCCTTCTTCTTCTGTAAGTCTGTTTTGAATCAAAGAACTGAATCTATCTGCCAGAGAGTTTAGCCTTCTGTGTCGCTCCATCAGCAATTAACGTCTTGAAGACACCTCGAATCTAAACTGTGCTGAAATCGAGTTTGAATATAGAGCGGGCGAATACCTAACCAATAAACGGCGGCGCTGTCATAGCGCGAAAACTTTGAATTCTAACCATATTTTTTCTCAACGGGGCAACAATATATACATTTACTTACTACTACTACTAATAATAATAATAATACTAATAATACTAATAATAATAATAATAATAATAATAATGCCGCAGCTGTACCCAATTCCATCCTAGGCTACAGTAGCCTACACCAAAGCTTTTATATTTTGTATTTAAAACGAATGAAAAAAATATATATATTTTTCATTTTGGCAAAATAAAAAATAAACGCATAAATGTGAAAATTTCCACACGTAAATGAAGGCCAGGTAGAGCACAAATGCAATGTTGAACGAACATGATCTATATAATTTTGAAATGATTGTGCGAACCTGCAACCTCTTATGCCCAAACGTAGCATCAACCCACTCAGGGACGTGCAGAGAGTTCTTCAGAGGCAGGGGCTCAAATGTAAAAAAGGGGCAACATCTAAAAAAATTAATAATAATAAAAAAATAAAAATAAACACACACACACATACACGTTATTAAAAAATATTAAGCAGCACAGCTGTTTCCAACATTGACGTCAAATCTATGATTAGTGACCCTGAAGACTGGCGTAATGATGATACATTCAGCTTTGATCACAGGCATACATATACTTTTAATTTTAAATTATATTAAAATAGAAAACCATTATTATAAAAAATATTTCACAATTTGGCTGTTTTTGATAAAATAAATGCAGGCTTGATGAGCATAAGAGACTTCTTTCATAATGCTGCATATTATCAAAAATGGGAATATAATAAAGTCCTTTCACACCACCATTTCACATAATTGGCCTGTAGGGCTTCATTAACTTTGATAGTTTCATCAAATAGTAAACGTGTATCAATATACATAAATACAAGTGAATTTAACTTACATTAATGCGACTTTTGGTGCTGCGTGGTTTTGTGCAGTGCTTTGTTTGGTGTCAGTTAACATCAATTTCGTTCCACAAACGTTAGTTCGTCGGTCCATGTCATTTTCAACCGATTTATGAATTAGAACAGAAAATTACCGCTCCACTTCACTGTCTAATGGAATCTGAACTTTGCCAGATCACGATTGGTTGGTGTATATACAGGACAAACGGCCCGGACATTGACGATTTATGTAAAATTTCAAAATATATAAAATATAGATTTTTAATTAAATCAACACATTAGCGTTAATTACTGATGAAAAAAAAATGTTTTGGTTTGTTTGGGGGAATGCTTTTCTCCCGTAAAGCCACAGACACTCTCTGAAAGAACCATATATGGCTCGAGAGCCTTTCCGAACAGAACAGAGGAAAATCAGCGAGTAAAAAACATGCAATGCCTCAGACCGACTGATATGAAAAAATAAACAGAAGTTTTCCGACTTTTGAGCAGTTTGTTAGTATTGGACACATTGTCCTTTTTTTATTGACCACAAATATTATCATTGATATTTGTCTGAGAGGGGGACTTTTGATTAATTTTGAAAAAGGGCAGGGGCTCGAGCACCCAAAGACCACTTTGCAAGAAAACACCTCAATTAGCAGAATTATATTCGTATAGACTGAGATGTAAAGAAACAGTGGTGGCCACTATTGGAATGATCCAGACCAACCTTACGAAAGTATGACTTACAGAAGGTATTCTTAACTAAGATAATTTCGGGAAACACATATTAACATTTAGATATATCTCAAGGTAACTTAAGAGCGACGAAGTGTTAAGAAGGTTTCGGGAAATCCAGCCCAAGTTTGTTTTCAATGGAATACGAGCATGTCATATTTAAACAATACCACCAACCATGGAAGAGGCCCGTGGAGATGTTGAGAAGTGACATTCATAATAATTTTTCACTCCATAATGCATGAGAAGAATATATTTTGTAATGTAGATTAAATTCTCAGGGCAGATGTAAAAAAAAAAAAAAATCAGTGATTCTACTGTACAACAGTAAACAAGAGTGTTGTTTTCATATCACCACGATTGCACAATGCGATATTCATTTTATTCAAAAGTTCAATAAACTACAAGTTGTCATTTTTTACAGTTTTGCTCTATTTTTCCAACAAAAATAGATTCAAACAAATTAGGTTTCGTTCACATAGTTCATCGTTTTTGAACAGTTGGTTAGAACGAATTATATTTGAATGATTCTAGAATCCATTAGGCTATGTCGCCAACTATACTGGCAGTTTTATAGTTGCATAGGCCTGAATAATTACATTTCCCTAACACTTCATATTTCTATAATTAAAATATTATATATAGAACATAAATCTAAAAATCTCTTTACATTATTTAGGCAATTGGAATTACAGTGTAGGCCTAAGTGGATTTTGATAAATGGTAAGATGGATTTGCACAACAGCAGATCCATATATATATTTTTTATTATTATTATTATTAACAAACCAAAACATTTTTTTTTCATCAGTAATTAACGCTAATGTGTTGATTTAATTAAAAATCTATATTTTATATATTTTGAAATTTTACATAAATCGTCAATGCCCGGGCCGTTTGTCCTGTATATACACCAACCAATCGTGATCTGGCAAAGTTCAGATTCCATTAGACAGTGTGAAGTGGAGCGGTAATTTTCTGTTCTAATTCATAAATCGGTTGAAAATGACATGGACCGACGAACTAACGTTTGTGGAACGATTTCCTGACGAAATTGATGTTAACTGACACCAAACAAAGCACTGCACAAAACCACGCAGCACCAAAAGTCGCATTAATGTAAGTTAAATACACTTGTATTTATGTATATTGATACACGTTTACTATTTGATGAAACTATCAAAGTTAATGAAGCCCTACAGGCCAATTATGTGAAATGGTGTGAAAGGACTTTATTATATTCCCATTTTTGATAATATGCAGCATTATGAAAGAAGTCTCTTATGCTCATCAAGCCTGCATTTATTTTATCAAAAACAGCAAAATTGTGAAATATTTTTTATAATAATGGTTTTCTATTTTAATATAATTTAAAATTAAAAGTATATGTATGCCTGTGATCAAAGCTGAATGTATCATCATTACGCCAGTCTTCAGGTTCACATGACCCTTCACTAATCATAGATTTGACGTCAATGTTGGAAACAGCTGTGCTGCTTAATATTTTTTAATAACCTGCTTTGATACTCAAGATGAAAGATTCTTTGATTAATAAAATGTTAAAAAGAACATGTAATAATATCTCACAATATTAGGCTACTGTTTTTTCTGTATTTTTGATTAAATAAATGTAGGCTTAATGAGAATAAGAGACTTCTTGCAAAAATAAAATGTAGTATCTAAACTTTTCACACACACACACACACACACACACACACACGTGTGTGTGTGTGTGTGTGTGTGTGTGTGTGTGTGTGTGTGTTGTGTGTTTATTTTTATTTTTTTATTATTATTATTTTTTTTAGATGTTGCCCCTTTTTTACATTTGAGCCCCTGCCTCTGAAGAACTCTCTGCACGTCCCTGAGTGGGTTGATGCTACGTTTGGGCATAAGAGGTTGCAGGTTCGCACAATCATTTCAAAATTATATAGATCATGTTCGTTCAACATTGCATTTGTGCTCTACCTGGCCTTCATTTACGTCTGGAAATTTTCACATTTATGCGTTTATTTTTTATTTTGCCAAAATGAAAAATATATATATTTTTTTCATTCGTTTTAAATACAAAATATAAAAGCTTTGGTGTAGGCTACTGTAGCCTAGGATGGAATTGGGTACAGCTGCGGCATTATTATTATTATTATTATTATTATTATTATTAGTAGTAGTAGTAGTAGTAGTAGTATTAGTATTATTAGTATTATTATTAGTAGTAGTAGTAGTAAGTAAATGTATATGTAGCCCCGTTGAGAAAAAATATGGTTAGAATTCAAAGTTTTCGCGCTATGACAGCGCCGCCGTTTATTGGTTAGGTATTCGCCCGCTCTATATTCAAACTCGATTTCAGCACAGTTTAGATTCGAGGTGTCTTCAAGACGTTAATTGCTGATGGAGCGACACAGAAGGCTAAACTCTCTGGCAGATAGGTTCAGTTCTTTGATTCAAAACAGATTTACAGAAGAAGAAGGACAGTCTGCAGGTGCAGGACTAATTGACAGGTAACGTTATGCTTATGAATAACATTGTAGATTCGCCTGGTATTAGAAATCTAATAGTTTGCTGTTTGAAAGAAACATTTCTTGTTTTTGAAAGAAGTCTCTTCTGCTCAGCAAGCCTGCATTTATTTGATTAAAAACAGTAAAAACTGTAATATTGTGAAATATTATTATAATGTAAAACATCTGTTTTATATGTGAATATATGGTAAAGTGTGATTTATTCCTGTGATCAAAGCTGAATTTATCATCATTACCCCAGTCTTCAGTGTCACATGATCCTTCTCATATGAGGATCTGATGATCAACACACATTTATACTTATTATCAGTGTTGAAATCAGTTGTGTACAATGTTTTTAGGATTTTTTGAAAGCTTTCTATTTCAGAGAAATGCATTTCTTTTTAACCTTCTATTCATCAAAGAATCCTGGGGAAAAGTGAGCATATTCAGCATAAGAGAATAAGTTGTTGACGAGTACACTTTGTTTTACTGAATAATGCAAAACAGGATGCTGCAGTTTCTACATTCAGTGCACAACGTTGCTTCAGCACAAGACAACATGTTAGTGTGGTGTTTAACAAAATACAAATTAATGCATTGCTGTAAGCAAAGATGTCTGTAAAACATTAATGTAATGACGTTGCAGTGATGTAACATTTGAATTGTGTTCTGTGTTTTGTGTTGATTAAGACTGAGGATGTTCCAAAGGGGGCAGGGCACACCTGCAACACAACGACCCCAGAGAGTGCGCCTGGCAAGAATTAGAATTGGTTTGATTCAGAATGGGAATGACACAATATATTTGCCAAGGCGTAAGTGCATATTTTAAAGGAAAATTTCACATATTTTTATTTAATTTTCACATCATTTTTTGGGGGGCGTGTCCACTCATGATGGGGGAGGAGAGAGATTAAGCAAGAGGGAGATTTGAAGAAAGACTGTCGAAAAAGAGATGACTGCGAGACATTACAAAAGAGAAAAGCTCAGAGGAATATCACTGGAAAAAGAAGTGAATTGTGGATACATACATTTCTATACTGAAGGAAAAACTAAGATATATTTACTCTGAGCCTTGTGCAGTCTAATTACTTGACATATTCTGCCACATGATTCTGTTTGCATAACCAGAAGTCTGAGAGGAGCACAGAGCCCTTTTAACAAAAAAGAGACTTGGTTCAAGTAATTTTGACTAGACAAGGTTCAGTTCCGGAGCTCTAATTAGTTTAAGCAAATTGTTCTTTCTCTTTCTTATGTTCTGCCTAAACTAGTTTTTTTTTCTCCTTACAGCTGGAACAACACATAAACTATTAATTGTCCCACATTCCATGTCTGAGAGCGAATTTGTGGGAAGGATAAGGGAGGAATTCCCTGAAGTTCAGCAGTGTGAATTCACACTCTTTCGAATAAACCGCCACAGACGCATTATCCCTTTAAACCTCCCCACAGTTTGCCCCGCTACCATAAAGTCCTGCCAAGAACTCAAAAATTCCCGTTCTGCTGTATACATAAAACCCAAGGTATGATTCTATACATATTTTTTTTTCAGCTGTAACACTGTAACACACAGTTTTTACTGGTAATGAACCAAAAACGTGTAGAATATTAGTTTTTTGCAGTCACATTGGAGCATTTCTCGAATCGTATCGAATGTTTGCAAAACAATATACTCGACAAGTGTATTTTTCTTAACAATTAGTACAAACTGCAAAACACCCTTGATTACCTGGAAAAACATAGTAAATATTTATGTTAGTGAACATACACAAGACCGGTAGCCAGGGTTGAAAGGTTGAAATCGCGCTCAGAACGCGGTGGAAATCGCATTCGCGGTGGCACTGTGGTGCGATCGAAAAGGGCACTTTCACTTTCAAAGGGGCAGGGGCTCGATTATTTTGTTTGACATACATAATGTCAATACTACACAACATTACTGTATGCCGGAGATTGGGTACAATTCACATTGACAGTCTGTCATAGCGATAGAGACATAAAAGACAAGATTGCTGTACAGCACATACAGAGACAATTAGATATGTAAAAATAGTAAACACCCTAGGCTTCTCTTTCCTCTATTCTACCTCTGTTTTGATCAATCAGTTTTGAGAATTTCCATTCTGATCTAAGAAATGCGCATAAGCAAACATATAAAAACTGTATTTAGTCATTTACATTTGATTTAATTATGAAACATAAATTATTAAGCATGTAATTTATTTTGGAGTAACAGATTTTGTTTTACTTTTTCAGGTTTTGGAGCCAGCTGGGGATGATGTAGTGCAAGATGACAATGTAAATTTCTTATTTTTTAAAATTTCAGATATTGAAAGCAATCCCTGCATGTGGCAGCTTTCCAGCAAGAAAAATGGTGTTTTCCTAAGAACAGCTTTTTGAACTTTTTCAGGTTTTGGAGTCAGGTGATGATGAAGATTTAGTGCAAGATGGCAATGTAAATTTCTCAATTTGTTAAAATTTAAGATATTGAAAGAAATCCCTGGTTTATATGTGGCAGCTTTAAAGCAAGGAATATGGTGTTTTTCTAAGAACAGCTTTTTGAACTTTTTCAGGTTTTGGAGTCAGCTGATGATGAAGATTTAGTGCAAGATGACAATGTACATTTCTCAATTTTTACATTTTAAGACATTGAAAGCAAACTTTGATTTACACATGAAAGTTGTTCAGCAAGTAATACTGTGTGTTCTTAGAACAGCTTCTGGGTCAGTGTTTAGATAGATAGATCTATCGATTAGGTTTGCAGCACAATCACAAGGCACTTTTTCAGCAACAACACTATTTCAGATTTTACCAGAAGGCTTTGCAGATGACAGGAGGACAATGAGGAGGGATGACAACCAAAGTGTAAGTTTTTAAGTCAGTAAATCAGAAATGCATGACTCACCATTGCTGATAGTGTTCCAGCATACATTATTTTAGTAACCCTGCATGAGGCCATCACTTCTTAAGAAACTTCAGCTGTACCCGCCTTCAGTTAGACCAGAGATTGCACACACATACACATGGCACAATAGAACAAAGATTATTTAAACCAAAAATGTTTGATAATTTATTCTCTAGTTCAGTCAGTTCATTGCCCAAATATTATATTTACATTATAGTTTCATAAATAATCAAGACATGTATGTACATGGGTCTGTGCAGGATTTGAGGGCATGGAGGGCCCTAAGGCAACAACAAGATATGGAGTACAATAACTCCCTAGAAATTGACAGAGCAATGGTAAGAAAATTATACAAATACAATAATATGATACTGCAGCAAAATTTATGCATGATGGTTGCCCTTACCAAAAATAAGTTTATTCAAGTGTGCTATTAGAATACAAATTTTTTAAGGTTTACTTAAAAATAATAAAGTATACTGCAATCTATATACTTTCAATCTACAGTCTTTTGCTTGAGATATACTTAAAAGTATAAT
Source organism: Gobiocypris rarus (assembly GCA_023029165.1). Classification (NCBI taxonomy): domain Eukaryota; kingdom Metazoa; phylum Chordata; class Actinopteri; order Cypriniformes; family Gobionidae; genus Gobiocypris; species Gobiocypris rarus. The sequence continues at coordinate 15,777,390 of CM040912.1, forward strand.
TAAGTATCCTAAGTATACTTGGCTTGTTCCAACAGAAATACTTTGTTCAACAGAACAAAAACTCTCATAGAGGTGTAGAACAACTTGCAGATCAGCAAATGATGACAGAATTTTCATTTTTGGGTGAAATATCCCTTTAATACCTGATGGTTTACTTTTTTTGTTCTTACGTTTTCAAATGTAACAGGAGATAAGGAGGAGACAGATGCAAGAGTGTGAAAGGCGACGGAGAAAAGTATGTTCAAATATGAAAAAAAGCTAGGAAATTAGTCCAGGTTATTATTTTTGTGTATGTAATTGAAAATTTTGAACTTTTTAAAAAGGCAATAGATGATCGCCAGAGGCACATATCGGCTATTGTTGAGCCAGCCGATGGAATTATGATACAATTCAAATACCCAGACGGGAGAATCCTGAAGAGGAGATTCAATGTCTCTCAGTCATTTCAGGTTAATTGCTATTTCACTTATCTACTTATTTATTTAAGGAATATATTGATTTTGTTTAAATTACTGATCATTTGTTCTGCTTCTGACAGGACCTGGTTGCGTTTGCTGGTGTTGATGACATGGCAAGTGAGGTGTTCTCAGTGCAGTTGCCACTCTCACTAACTCCATTATATAGCAATCTAGTAGGTACCCTAGAAGATCATGGCATTGATGGGCCTTCCACTCTTTATGTGTTGTGGTTATCTTCGGATGAGGTACAGGTAAGAAAATATAATACATGTGAGTTTTTATTATGTGCATAACTATAAATAGTAATTCTCTGTGCATCATCCTCATTATTATTATTGTAATTTTATTTATTGAAAGATAAAAACAATTATTTGCTGGTTTCACTATATTAATGGACAACAAGAAGCTGTACAAACAGTATATATATATACTGTATATATTTGTATGGAACACACATGTAACGAATGTTTTATTATTTCAGGAAATGCTGACAAATATGGACATTTCGATTGGATTGCCGTCTGCCATTTCTCCACCACTCTCTGCCATATCTCCCCCACGCCCCTCCATTTCTCCACCACTCTCTGCCATATCTCCCCCACGCCCCTCCATTTCTCCACCACTCTCTGCCATATCTCCCCCACGCCCCTCTATTTCTCCACCACTCTCTGCCATATCTCCCCCACGCCCCTCCATTTCTCCACCACGCTCTGCCATATCTCCCCCACGCCTCCATTTCTCCACCACTCTCTGCCATATCTCCCCCACGCCCCTCCATTTCTCCTCCACTCTCTGCCATATCTCCCCCACACCCCTCCATTTTTCCGCCACTCGCCACCATATTTCCCCCACACCCCTCCATTTCTCCACCACGCTCCGCCATTTCTCCCCCACGCTCCTCTGTTTCTCCACCACTCTCCCCTATTTCCCCACCATTCTCCCCTATTTCCCCATCCCACCCCTCCATTTCTCCCTCAGACCTCTCTATTTCTCCACCACTCTCTGCCATTTCTCTACCACACCACTCCATATCTCTCTCGTCACCTGCTAAATCCGAAGAGTGAGTAGTGAATGCTTACTTCATTTACAATACTGCTCTTAAGCAATAAAAAACACAATCAGAGAAGTTTCAATCAGAGAAAAACTGACATATCATGACCAGATATCGCAAGTCAATATTTATTCTGCCAAGTAACTGGTAAGGAAAAGAAAAAAACAATGAGGGGGAATTGTCTTGTTTGGTAGATTCGCCAGTCTTTATTCTAATGAAAAGTAGCATCCAAATGTTAAAAAAGGTTTAGGTTTGGGATATGCGCATGAGAAAAGACATGTCATTTAATTTTTTTTTTTCATATGGAGTGTATGTTAATGTATTTTTTGTCTACAAAACAGACTTTTGGACATTGGTGACATGATGCGTTGCCTGCAGTCTAGGGTGAGGCAGAGGGCTATCACTGCCAATCAAGTTAATGTCCTCCGTGGGGAGGAATTTGATTGTGCAGTGAGAGCTTTCAGTCGGTCCACCTTTGATCCTCAGTCCAGGCTGGATGTGGTGTTTGTGGATGAGAGTGGAGTGGGTGAAGGGGCTGTTGATGAAGGTGGGCCGACAAGGGAGTTTTGTCGCCTTCTCATGGGCCAGCTCCAGGAGCACCATATTTTTGAAGGGCCTTCAGAATCACAAGCTTTGGCTCTAGATAGCATAGGTATGTTTGCTTTGCACACAATCATCTTACATCTCACCATTTCAATTCACTTTATTTCATTAGGCACTTGGGTATCCTATATTTACAGCAGTCACAAAATAACTGTAATGCATCAAGACCTTAACTGTAACATATTTTTCCTCCATAGCTCTGCACAATGGGATGTATAGGCTTGCGGGCCAGATGCTTGCAGTTTGCCTAATTTAAGGAGGTGTTTCTCCCCACTTCTTTTCCCATCGGCTTTTCAGGCAAATCTGTGGCCTTCCACCCCTTGCACCTTCAATAGAAGAGGTGGCAGACCCAGAGTTGCAGGACAAATTGCGCAAGGCAAGTTTGTTAATTACTTTATACTTTGGGCCAGATTTGCTAAACAATGATGGGAGTGGAAATTTCTTCATGAGTCATTTAAATACTGTCCTCTCTAAATTTTGCATCTAACAGGAAAATTTTCACAAATACATGTTCACTCCTTTTTAGCGCAGATTTTTCACTGCATGTCTGTAGTAAATCCTGACAGTATTTTTAATACCTAAAGATTGTTTGCACTAAATCTGGCCCTTGGCATTTCACCTTCAGATGTGTGCTTTACATTCCTTTTCTTCCTTCTCATACCAGATAGGAAGTGCTGGTTCATTGGAAGAGGCCAGAGAGGCAATCAGTGGAGCCACAGATGAGCTATCAGTTATGGGAGCTTTATGCTACCTAAACTCACTGACCCAGAGAGACGAACTGATGACAGCTATTCTGGAATTTTACTCAGAGGGCCGCATTAATGCCGCACTCCAGCAGTAAGTACAACAATGTAAAATAGGAATGATGAAGAGGAATTCACAATTCACAACACGCACAACCTTGGGCTACAACAGCAGAAGACCCCACCGGGCACCACTCATCTCCACTACAAATAGGAAAAAGAGGCTACAATTTGCACAAGCTCACCAAAATTGGACAGTTGAAGAATGGAAAAATGTTGCCTGGTCTGATGAGTATCGATTTCTGTTGAGACATTCACATTCATTCATGCATTTGGCAGACTCTTTTATCCAAAGCGACTTACAGGGCCCTGTAAGTCGCGGTTACAGGTCCGAATGACAGTTTCAGTGCAGCTTCAAAGGGCTTTAAACCATACCAGACGATGAATAAGGGTCTGATCTAGCCAAACCATCAGTTTCTGAGAGAAACCGAGCAGTATTTATGCTATTATTTGACATCTTATCAGACAAACGTGATCATGTTTGTGCTCCGCTATAACTTCCGCCAAGTGAGGTCAAATACGAGCGTGCTCATAGATGTATACATAGATGCCTTATTAGTGCCTGCACGGATCAGTAGAATGAGGCATCTATGATCGATATATCTATGACCACGCTCGTATTTGACCTCACTTGGCGGAAGTTATGGCGGAGCTCAGAGATGATCACGCTCGTCTAATAAGAGGTAAAATAATAGCATAAATACTGCTCGGTTTCTCGCAGAAACTGATCGTTTGTCTAGATAAGACCCTTATTCATCGTCTTTAAAGCCCTTTGAAGCTGCACTGAAACTGTCATTTGGACCTTGAACCGTTTGGAGCCCACTGAAGTCCATAATATGGAGAAAACCCCTGGAATGTTTGCATCAAAAACCTTAATTTCTTTTCGACTGAAGAAAGAAAGACATGGACATCTTTGATGACATGGGGGTGAGTAAATTATCAGCAAAAGTTTTTTTTAAAGTTAACTAATCCTTTTAAGTTTCACTGTTTAGTTTATTCACTGTTTTATACTCCATGAATTACAAAATAAATAAGCCGAAATAATTTTTGCAGTCTATAGTTTTGAAGTTACTGTCTTGTAAATGTTGCAGATATCAAGAACCCGGATTTGAGATGAAACCAAAAAGCTGTAACCACAAGATGATTAAACTGATTGGATAATAAATATCATAACTATCTATAATAGGCCTACTGTAATTAAGGCATATATTCAACAAATGTATTAAAAAGGAGAAAGACGCTATAGTTTCAGCCTTAGGCTACTCAAAGGCCGCGGGAAACAAGGCCAGTGGGTTCGTTACACATGTCAATTGATTCCCGGCGTTCCTGGTTTGCTTCTTATTTATTAAATAAACAGGCAATTAGTTGATGAAACCAATTGAAATCACAAAATAGTTATTTACTAGTTCTAAGAACTTCAGAAATGTGAAAAGTTCAGGCACAGGATTTTTTCCCACTTTAACCCCTGCTAATAACGAACTGCACTTATAAAGCATTTCTTTATCTTTTTTTAATGTTAATTTCAACATTTCCTAATACATTATTAAAATCTTGTTAACATTAGTTAATGCACTGTGAACTAACATGAACAAACCATGAACAGCTGGATTTTTATCAACTAACGTTAACAAGGATTAACTAATGCTGAACAGAGGGGTTGTTTATGGTTAGTTCATGTTAACTAATGCATTAACTAATATTAACTAATACAACCTTATTGTAAAGTGTTACCAGGATTCTATAGGAGACAAATTATGAACATTTCAAGGAAATCAAATAAACCAGGAAACCTGAACATGTTAGATATCAAGCAAAACCAAACCTGAGTAAGATGAATGAGTGATAGAAATGGGGAAGGAGAGAGAGATACTGTACATTTATACAATGTTCAAACAACAATAAAAGCAAATCACAAGGAGTCGAGGAACCTAATAACCTCTCTCAAGAGGTCCACTCCAAGGTTGTCTCTTGGTCCTCCCAAGGGGTCAACAAGTTGCTGAAGTTCAGCCAAGCGGTCGTTGTTCAGGGGCATATTCAGTCAAGGGGACTTCAACGCTGTCTGGCCAGTTAAAAGCTGGCACCTGAGATGTGTGAGGCATTTCTGTGTCCAGTTGAGCTGGCTGCTCATCAGCACCAAACACTCCCTGGATCCCAGTCAGAGTTTGAGCCTGTAGACGAAGACAGCCACGCACAAACATCTGATATGGCGACATGTACCTTGCAGTTCTCAGGCGGTGATGATTCCACTGGTTAATAAAAAAGATGCAAGTCCCGGTTTATTCGAGGAAGGTAGATGTAATGGAGTGCCCAAAGATGCCTCTCATTGTTGCAATATACTGTTCCATCATCTTCTAAAAGGGTGAACAGTGAATGATACATATTAACAACACCTCTCTCCAAACATCTCCCCACAGTCTCTCAATCCGTTGGTTATGGGTGCTCCTTCCCCTCAAAGCACTACCCCTGGCAGAACCTCGAAAAACCTCCATGAAAAGGCAAACAGCATTGTTCTCTCCACCTTGGTCACAGCGGACTCTTGATGGCACACCATACTGGTCGACAGCCTCAACAAACTTCTGCATCACAGTGCTGCTTCTGTTGTTGTTTGAAGCTTCCAAAAAATGTGACCAGTCTGCTAAAGCCATCAATAGCCCCGTGAATAACAATTCTCCACCTGAAAATGAAATATTAATACTCTGAAATAAGAATGTATGGAATGCATATATACAAGGTAAATTATTCAAAAATAAATTCCAGAAGTAACATTATGTTTTTGAACTATCAACAAGCTGGCTTTCAACAACCAAAAAAAAGACATAATGGGCTGAAAAACAAAACTACATCTGACTGAAATCAAAAATGAATAATTTCCAAGTATTGACTAAATGTGCCCATCATGCTTGGTTTTAGCTTCCAAGTAAAATTAATAACGAAATAAACTCATAACTCACCTAATGAGCTTGTGGTTGCCATCCAGATGCCATAAAGAATTTGGCCCTGCAACTCGGTATGTCCGCCTACGTAGCCTGGAAGACATGGCTCTGCGTGCAGCCCCTTCGGGGTTGGTCCGGAGCATACTTTGACGAACGCGCCTTCGTTGCACCAGTAAGCCTTCTCCAAAAAGTCTTGCACGTACAGCCTCTGGACCCAGTAAATCATTGCTGCAGACCACCTGTTGAACTCTTTCATCCAACTCCTCATCAGAGATGTTTGTGAAGCGGCCACGCAGAGATAGATTGAATGATCTGTGAAGGCCAACAAACATTTTTTTTAATTATTCTAAGTGTAACATTGATTTATTTTACATTTAAAAAAAAAATTATGTTTCAGTTTGTAAGGAGAGAAGTCAGGCTGACAATTATCATTGTGCAATTAAACTAAATGATGACAGAGCACTTGTGAACAGAAGTAAGATCTATATTTACCTAAGACGTCGTTTCACAGTGCGCTGTGAAGTGCCAAGTATGTCTGCTATCTGAGGAATTGTGAACTGAAGAGACAATAAAAACTGCAACTGTTCAGTGGTGATGTGACGCTGTGGACGACCATTATGTCCCCTAACGTGTGGAGCTTGATAACCAAGGGAGGCTGCAATAGAAAACAATTAGATGCAACAATAGTTAGTGGTTTGACATTCACTTTACTTTGACAGTTCACTTTATCCAAGTAAGATTATTTTGTTAGAACTGCATTATTTATATTTTTCCTTCCTTTACACTGAACATTAAAACCTCTAATATGAAACATTTATTTCTGCATCCATCAGATTTTCGATAATAGTCCAGCCTATCCACTTCTGCATATCTCATATTAAAAAAACATTTACATTTATGCATTTGGCAGACGCTTTTATCCACCAGGTTAAACATACCACCAGGTTGTTGATGCTGCCGAACGTCTGCCACAAACTCGCCAATTAAATGTAACAGTTCGTTGGCTAATTGGGTTTCAACAAGTCTCCCTCTTGCCCATTCAAGGCTCCGTGACATTGTTTCCATTCTAGACAAAATTTAACAATGAAACAGGTCAATCAATGTTAACTAGTCATCTATAAATACTAAACATCTTAAGGCCAGGAAACGTTAGGGGAAATACTGGGTGTCCACAGTGCCACAAAACAAAATCACTTACTTTGTAATTATTGTTTCAATAGCATCCTGATCATCTGTTTGAGCCAATCGGGTGCACTCCTGAAATGCCCTATTACAATCAGAAAGAAACTGTCTCTGCGCCATTGTAGTTCGCCTGGAAAGAAGAGTAGTAGAGTTAGGAAAGAATGCTGATGTTATGGCTGCCCTGCTCGCCTAATGCCCTGCTGCCCTGCTATGGTTGCCCTGCTCGCCTAATAAATAAACTCCAGCTGGTCCAAAACGCAGCAGCTCGAGTTCTTACTAGAACCAGGAAGTACGATCATATTAGTCCAGTTCTGTCAACACTGCACTGGCTCCCTATTAAACATCGCATACATTTTAAAATCTTGCTTATTACTTATAAAGCACTAAATGGTTTAGCTCCCCAGCTCCCGAGCTCTTAACGCATTATACTCCATCACGTCTACTGCGGTCTCTAAACTCTGACCTGCTGATAATACCTAGAATATCTAAATCAACTGCAGGCGGTCGATCCTTTTCCTATTTAGCACCTAAACTCTGGAACAGTCTTCCTAGCATTGTTCGGGAAGCAGACACACTCTGTCAGTTTAAATCTAGACTAAAAACGCATCTCTTTACTATGGCATACACATAGAACATTTTTAACTTTCTTTATTCAAATCAAATGACTGATTGTTAGGCTGCATTAACTAGGTCAGCCGGAACAGGGAACACTTCCCATAACACCTGATGTACTCGTTACATCATAAAAAGAGTAGCATCCACACTAATGTTAGTCTCTCTGTTTATCCCGAGGTTTACTGCAGTCGGCGGATCCAGGCCGTGTCCGGATCGGATGGTGGACCTGCATCTGGACATGACCAGCTCATCCTGGAGTGTCTGCTGAGACCGTGTCCATTAGTGTCTCCTCTGAATTTGCCTCACCGGCACGCCATCCTCAATTAACCCGTCTCCGGCGCAATAACTCCGATCTTTCAAGTATTCATATTCTTGTGTAATCGACGCGCCATCCTAAATGAACCCGTCTCTTGCGTGATACCCAAAATTTCGAATATTCCTATCTAATATGATTTATGACCTGCAAGGATGCCAGAGTAATAATTATACACTGTTAATAATAGGCCAGAGGAGAACTGGCACCCCGACTGAGTCTGGTTTCTCCCAAGGTTTATTTTTCTCCATCATGCCCTGATGGAGTTTTGGTTCCTTGCCACTGTCGCCTTTGGCTTGGCTTGCTCAGTTGGGGACACTAAAATTATGATCCAAGTTACTCAACTAAATATACAAATAGAATGTATTAATTTGGTCATATAAAATTATATAAACTATCCAAATTAAACTAGCCAAATCAAATTTTGTTGCAATGTTGTCCTGTTTAACACTGTGAAGCTGCTTTGAAACAATCGTCATTGTAAAAGCGCTATATAAATAAAGTTGATTGATTGATTGATTATGGCTCCCTGTGTTTGTTTATTAATTTAATATGAATCAAAAATAATAAAAGCATATATCTATCCATCTGTCTATCTCTCTATCTATTTATCCATCTGTCCATTTCTCTATCTATCCTTCTTTCTGTCTGTCTATAGTTCTTATAGAAATGACCCATTTCATGGACTTTAATTATTTTTATTTTTTTACATTGATTATGTAATAGCTTTACAAATTAAATATGTCCTCTCTTGGGAAAAAAAATTAAATTAAATGGGCTTCACTCAGCCAAATGTAACATAACTCAGCTAACATACATCACAGGGGGGTTAACTGACCAAATATGTAAATTGAAGATAATTCATAACTCATGAAACAACAGCAAATCTTATTGTTTCGATTTGCATCGCTATTTTTGACCATTTATTATGGCCTGCTGGTGCGCTAATCGCAAAGCATCTATGCTAACCATGTGCTCAGCCGCACCGAACTCTTGACAATCTACCAATAAAGTAATTAAAAACCTGCAATGTATGTAAGCCATTCGTAATATATTTAACAGTGTTTATATTCAACCCGGAAGTGTGTTTTGTGCTTTTTGTTTGCCAATTACCTGAAAAGAAGTATAATATCGTTTGGAAAAGATGCTGAAATGATGTGTAGATGACGTAGGATCATCGTAACCATTTGGTAAGCACTCGTTCACAATCTCATGAATAAATACAATAAAACGAAGGTGCGCATCACCACATTAATAGTCATGAGAATGATTACAAACAGTTACGACAGGCAGTGTCAAGGTGACACAACACATTTGTTTCATTTGAATTTGTAGACTTGAAAATGAAGCTTTTTCCCCGATGTTGTTTAATTCACGGGACCGGACACCAGTTGTTGCCAAGAGATCTCTTTTTTATTATTTTATATGTCAGACATAGGAGAGAAAGACAATTTCATAGATGTTCTTCATTCCATCTTTCTCTGTCGTCTCCGACACTCAGTTGTATTTTATAGGCTGCTTAACCAGAAAATTAATTATATTACCAGAAAAACAGGTTGTTTACACCATACCTCGTGATTGCACACAGTACAATATACCCTTAGACATATGCATCAGTGGAAACATAGATACTTGTTGTTCGTTGTCCAAAATAAATGTCTTATAGAAAAATTGTGACTTCTATCATATGCTTTGGTAGGAAAACAACACCATGCTACACAATTATTCCTTACAAAGAACTTCAGTCACATGGCATAATTAGAAACTTATGCTACATATTCCGGTGTTCAAAATTATCTTCTCTCCATGTCTCTCCATGAAACCCTCACACTTCTGTGCTCAGGCCCACTCTGACTAAATAATGATGATAATACAAAAACAATAATAATATTACAAATGGTTATGAATATTAGTAAATAATAATAATAATACAGATACATAATATATGTTGATTATTAATTCTAATAAAATTGTATTAGACAATAAAATTTTATCTTCAGTCCCTCCTTCTGGAACTACGTCCGTCAGTTCCACACCATCACCCCAGGTGGCCAACCTATTTAAGTGAGAGTGAAAGAAGAATAGCAGACAAAAAAAAACAAACAAACAAACACAAAGACAAGAATAGAAACAGAAAGGAACAAAACAAAGAAACAACAAAATCACCAAACCCATGTTATGTCCCCGCAGATTATGTGTTATTTTACTTCTATGTGTTAGCATTTAATATGAACCCCAAATCTTCTAAGAAAGTAAAAGCTAATGAATCTTCACCAGTGCCTGGACTCGTTCGGTACCTGAACTCCTCCAGTTCCTGGCCAAAATAACAAACTAACTTAAACATTGATGTTAATGAATTCCTATCCCTTGGGTTGTATATCAGTAAGCAGGTGTTGATTGTTTGTGGGTTATGTTCTGTAAATTGTAGTGTAAAATGTTCTATTTCACTCTATATTTCCTATTCTCAGTCCTATCTGTGTGGTTAGAAATAACTAATCTGACAGGTTTGGTAATTTTCCTTCTAGTAAGACATCTTATGAGTTGTATCACTAGCAGGAACACAAAAACTCCTACCATAATCAAAACTATCCATTCTGACCATGATAAGTTTCCTGGGATTTGTACTAATTTCCTCTCAGATAGCAATTTAGCTATTCCATTTGCTACAATAACATGACCCATTGCTTTAATTCCCTCCTCTTGAGCTGCTTTAACAGTTTCCTTAACTCTTTTAACCATTTCAAAGAGTTCTGGATTATTTTCCTCAACTAAATCATTATTCCACCACTGTGGATCTAAGTGCAACAATTGTACATGTGGAACATGAATTCCACCCAAATGAAGAGGATAGAGAATCTCAATGCAAAATGGATCAGGAGGAATTGGACACAATTTCCCTCCATATATCATATTCTCACTTATTCCGTCATGTAAAATACAAAACTGTGCTTCCGACACCTGCCAAGCACCTGTAGCTTGGTCTAAAGGAACAACCTCCCAAACTGCAGATCCATTAAGGGATAGACTAAACATCGCAAATTACCCACTCGTGTTCCTCAACACAACAGTCTGTAGTAGAAATCATCGGTGTTTCACCTTCAGCCCAATATCCATTTCTCCCGAAAGATAAAAACACCGTCCAATTTCCCCAGTCTCTAGTTCAGTCTCACAATATTCATTCTCATCTTCTGAATGCCATACTCTTACATAATTTCCCTTGAATCTAGTCTTTCTCGAGGCAGTATCCCTTAGGAATCCCTCACATGGCAACACTATAGGGTAAATACACCCTAAAGTCAGTGAATCCCATATTGTAAGCATGTGAGTACGATTCAAAATGAAGTTCATTTCCACATTAGTAGAAGTTATGAGGTCTAACCCCACAATTTCACATTGTTCTCTCAAACAAATTTCTCATCTTTGAGTACTACTAGAATATCCTCCGTCTTTCACTGGCCAAATTACTCGGCTTTTGTAACATTGATGGTGATAGTTACATCCACCATAGATGCCTTCACGATATTTGATAAGATCTTTATCATTACTTGGCACCCAATCCCATAATCCCCATTTGGAGATAAAGGGTAGAGTAAAATGTTGACCAGATTTCAGAGTTGCATTCCGAGTGATTTCTTGAACTCGAGGAGTCCATAAGGCTTGGCTTCCTTGGAAAATGCCAAGTAAAATTAAAAACAAGCATACCATCATCGTTGTGTATCGAGAATAACTTGCAACCATCTCTAATCAATGTCAATGGGAATGATCCCTGAAATGGAAGCAGAAAAATAATTAAACATCACTCCTTTGTTCCCAATCTCTAAAGCTAATGGATGAACATTGCTCAATATCAGGCCATAAGCCGTCATTATCAATTTGTTCATTCACCAAACAAGGTTTAACTTGTGACCAATGATACCATCTATCTGTCCCTACACCCTTCCCTTTAAGACAAACACTTGTATCTGTGGTTAAGAGTATTTCATATGGTCCCTCCCACCTAGGCTCTAATCCTTTCCTAGGGATTCGTTTGACCATAACAAAACTTCCTAACCTCGGGAATGTGTGGAATGTCAGTAGTGGTGTGTTTTCATCCCATTGCTTCTGAGCCTCTCGCACTTTCTGATTATTGTCTCTTGTAGCTTTGTCAAGCATCGCGAGATAGCGCCGTAGCTTCTCTTGGAACAAAGTAGAATCTCCTCCTGTTCCTGTGGGGGGCAGAGCATCAGGAGGTAGAACCATTGCTCTTCCAGTAAAATGTCCATGCCAATGAGACTTCCTTGAGAATTCGCCCCACCAGAAAGATGTCCATAAGACTTCATCTTCATGTATTTGCAGAGGAACTGGTATACTTTTGAAATGTTGTGATTTCTCCTCCAACTCCTTCAACTTCTATAGTTTCGTGTGTTGTGGGTAAGTTCAAGTCAGTTATGGAGAGTCCTGCCCCCGTGTCCAAGAGCAAATCACATGGGTGGCCCCCTATTAGTGCAGAAATGAAGAGTCGATTGTCATTTTCTTACTCACACAGGGGCCGCTGATTCCTATTTCGGACGCATGATCCTCGATTAGCTGACGAACTTGCTCTTCAGTCCACATCTTTCCTTGAGAGGTCTCAGCCTTGTTTTTCACATTGGCCTGTTTAAATGATGGACCTTTCCCTTCTGCTCCTCCTCCTTTAGCCCAGCAATCTCTTCTGAGGTGTCCAGGCTTTCCACAATTGCAAACACTAAATTGAACTGATGCCACTCCTCTGCGATTTGGCTTGTTTACTTCATCCTTGTTTGCTTTCATAGTCATCTCAAGACGACCAGCCCATTGCATAATTTGGTCAAATGTTTCTCCTGGGTTAACTCCAAGTGATAAGGCTTGTTGGTATTTTGTGCTAAAGCCTTCCAGAAGTGTGTCAGTAAACTGTACATCATCTCTATCTGGATCTTTCTTTGCACAAAGAGCCCATCTTTCATAAGCATTCCATTTACGCAGGGCGTATTCATCAGGAGACTCATCATCTTTTGCTTAATCAATGTCACCGATGTGAAAGGGATTTTACCACTGCCCAAAGTCTCTTGAATTTCTTTTGGAATCCATCTAATGCTTGCCAAAACCAAGGGGTTGTCCCTGGCCATCTACCCACAAGTTTATCCATTGGGCTGTTGTTATTGATGCTGGCAAGCGTTCCCATCGGTCTCTTGGGATTTTAGCTTTCACAATGGTGTGGTCTTTTAGCGTCATTTGGTGTGCTTCAACCAAAGAATCTAATTCTCGCCAAAACTCTGTGTTTGGATCCTGTCTCTTCAGAGGAGGCAAGGCTGTGAGAATGGCTTGACGTTCTCCTGGTGTGAATGGTCTCTCTTCTGTCATCATTTCAGACTGTAATTCTTCCTTTTTAGGAGCAAGTGGAGAAAATTCTGGACCAACTTTATCAATTGTGATCATGTCGTCATCTCTTGTGTCATCGCCCCAGTCAGATCCATAATTTCGAACTGGTGTACATCGCAGCATGTCTCTGTTTGGCTGGGTTGATTTAGATCTGGTAATTATTAGAGCTGCTTGTGCAGAAGCAATATACATTTTGTCAGCTGAAACTCCATTTGAGCTTGAAGCTTGATGCTGTATCAGAGGATTAGAGTAGCTTGTACATTGTTCAGGCAAAGTTGGATAAATTGGCTTGTAAGGAGGCGGTGTTACAGTTGTTGCTACTTTTGCTGATGTTTGTGAATATTTCTTTTCAGCTTCAGCTATAATCTCTGTCCAATCTGGATCAAATGAATCATCATTGATGGTGTTTTCTTTTTCTGGACATTTGATGGACATGATTTTGCTCAACTTGTTAAAAGCTTCTACTTGAGGCTTCATTGCTTCAGCAAGTGGAACTGGACAACTGTCAATGCCGCAACAAACTCCACCTTGTTTCACAATCCAATTAGCTGCCATTATTGGAAACACTTTTAACTTGATAGAGTCATTTTGGGTTTCAAACCAGCTTAACTGCTCATCCATGGATGCATTAATATCAAGTCCTTTTTTTAGAAACTTAGTTTGCTTCTTATTCTTCTTTTCCAGATACCAAGCAGAAATTGTTCTGCTGTTACAACCACCTTCTGCCATTGTTGCAACTTATTGGTCACTTTGTATCTGTGTGCTCAGATCAGCAAGGCTTTGTGTGTTTGTGTAAAGGAGGGGCTACCCTGCTTCTCTCTCCCTCTCCTCTCTAAGTTATGTGTCTGTGTGTGTGTGTGTGTGTGTGTGTGTGTGTGTGTGTGTGTGTGTGTGTAAAGGAGGGGCTGTCCTGCTTCTCTCTCCCTCTTCTTTCTCTAAACACACTATAAACAACAAAAAGAAAATTTAGCTCTTATATTTTCCAATTGAACTCAATTTTGTCTCCTTTTTTAGTTTAATTTCTTATTCAGTTGAACTCAGATCAATTTCTCCTCCTCAAATACTGAACAGCTTCACTGTCAAAATCAGAAGGCCTGCGATTTTGGCTACTAGTGTATTTGAACGTGTTTGGATTCTTAGTACAGGACTCTAGTTAGAGTCCAGATCCGCCACTTCAAACCACTTCAGTGTGTTTAAACGTTTTAGGATTCTTAATACAGGACTCTCATTAAAGTCCAGATCCGCCAACTTTAAACCACTTCAATCGACCCACCGCTCGACACTTCCCCGTCTGTCTAACAGCACGGATCTTGGTGTGTGGAAATGTTTTAGGTTGATTCTGCCACCTATTACTGCAGACCCGCCACACCCCACCACTTCACAGTCATCGAGCTAATTGCCAAACCGCCTTACGGTTAATCTCCTGAAAATTTGACTAAATGGTCTTTTCTAAAAAGATTCACTTTACCCCAGCTTCATTCAAATATTTTTTGAAGGTCCATTGGTCTGAGACAACTTCAGAATTTCAAAATCAAATAAAATTATAATTTTTCTTTTACTATGTCTGACACACGTCCATTGACAACACAACTGGTACTAAAATAACACAGTTCTTTTCAGCAGTTCAGTCAATGTCTCTAATCATCAGACAGACTTAAACTGTTTAGAAAGACATAAAAAAAAGTCTTACCTGATTGACTGAGACAACGGCTGAAAATGCTATCCTGTTCGTGTTGATGCCAAATTGTAGACTTGAAAATGAAGCTTTTTCCCCGATTTTGTTTAATTCACGGGACCGGACACCAGTTGTTGCCAAGAGATCTCTTTTTTATTATTTTATATGTCAGACATAGGAGAGAAAGACAATTTCATAGATGTTCTTCATTCCATCTTTCTCTGTCGTCTCCGACACTCAGTTGTATTTTATAGGCTGCTTAACCAGAAAATTAATTATATTACCAGAAAAACAGGTTGTTTACACCATACCTCGTGATTGCACACAGTACAATATACCCTTAGACATATGCATCAGTGGAAACATAGATACTTGTTGTTCGTTGTCCAAAATAAATGTCTTATAGAAAAATTGTGACTTCTATCATATGCTTTGGTAGGAAAACAACACCATGCTACACAATTATTCCTTACAAAGAACTTCAGTCACATGGCATAATTAGAAACTTATGCTACATATTCCGGTGTTCAAAATTATCTTCTCTCCATGTCTCTCCATGAAACCCTCACACTTCTGTGCTCAGGCCCACTCTGACTAAATAATGATGATAATACAAAAACAATAATAATATTACAAATGGTTATGAATATTAGTAAATAATAATAATAATACAGATACATAATATATGTTGATTATTAATTCTAATAAAATTGTATTAGACAATAAAATTTTATCTTCAAATTATTCATGAAATAGTGACCCAAGCAATACGATGAGCTTACTTCATCAGCCTTCATAAACCAACGACATGACGGAAGCTACGGGAAGAGCCGCAGGAAACTGAATAGATAGATCTAGAGTGTAATAGAGAAAATATGGCATAATCTCTTCTTTATTTTTAATATATATTTTATTTCCTTGTGGGTATATTCTTTTTTTACAAAAATGTAATTCTAAGGAAGACATTTTCTGATTTCAATTATTACTAATTCAAGCCACTGGTGATGACTTTCTTTCTTTCTTTTTGTATATTGTTACGACCCTTATTTGGCTGTTAACACTTTTGGGATTAAGAAGGGGAACATTTTAAACCCAGTTCATTACAACCAGTAATGACCACTGTGAGTGAGATGAGAAAAACGAGACCACACATATAACGGCGATTGAACAATTATTTAATACGGAACTCAATAGTTAACCACACATGAATAAACTCATAATGAATATAAAGAAAAACAAATATACATAAAAATAGGATCTGGGGAGAACAAAGGGAAAACTATATTGTACCAAATAAACGAAAATAATATAATCAAAAGAGTCTTACTAAACGGTTTCAAACTAATCCTAAAGCTAAGAAAAGAAAGCAAAGAAAAAGTTTTCAGCGCTCACAAGCATGACAGATGCTGATTTGGATGCCCAAATAACGAACAGTGACCGAGAGGCTGTATGAGTGTGCCTGTTGAGGGAATGCATGAACAGAGTTGTTTTCTATACATGCACGCTTATTCTGTCATCTGTTGCCTGTTTTATATTGTTGTAAAAAAGGCAATGTTCAATGTTTTTCTGTTGGCTCTGTTTTACACCAGTAGGTGGTGCTAAAGCTCCACGGTCCAATAATAACGTGTAAACACGTCTTTCACGTGACAACACGTAATTACGTGTTAACGCGTAATTACGTGTTAACTCGTAATAACGTGTTAACCCGTAATTTACGCGTAAACACGTAATTTACACGTGTTTACACGCCAGTTTCACACGTTTTGGCCCTGTTGGCCTTCCATATAAACACGTAATTTACACGTGTTTACACGCCAGTTTCACACGTTTTGGCCCTGTTGGCCTTCCATAGGATTCTGTAGTCGAGCGCAGTTGCTCTCCACCGACTGCGCTGAGCAAAAGCATGATGGGAAACGACTTATTGACGACACAGCTTAATGCTCATTGGTTTAAACAAACGTGACGTGATTCTTTTTTAAAATGTTTGATTTTAAAACTCTGATATCATGTTTTAATGTCTATAAATTATGTGTGAATATTCCCAAACTGTGCGACAGTGCGACCTCTCAGTGGGTTATGTGATTGTTGTCATATTTATAAAAATATATAAAAACATGTATGTAATTAAAGTAAAAATGATTATAAACACGTCTTTCGAATGGAAATAAATAACAAAAACTTTGAGTGTCTTGTTCATAATATTTATTTTCATATAAAAGCAACAAAACTTAAATTACATCCAGTTTATCAGCAACGCAGTGCATGAGTGTGAATCCCACGATATCCGCCTTTGATCTACTTGAGGTGTCGGATCCACTACGAGAAGACAGAACTGTCCGTCTTGCCTGCACTTTTTTCACTCCTCCCTTCACTGCAGCCAGGGCCGTACCCACCATTGAGGTCCCCGAGGTCCGGACCTCGGTAATTCTCCGAGGTGTACATAATAGGTGTACAGAAAAATGGAGCGCAGCTGGAAGAAAACAAAACTGGAGGTTCTTCGCAATTTGTGGAAAGAGAGCATGATTGCATACAGAAAGGCCATAAAAACTGCTAGATCTGCTTATTTCTCAACTCTTTTAGAAGAAAACAAACACAACCCTAGGTATTTATTCGATACAGTGGCTAAATTAACAAAGGATAAAGCTTCAACTTCTGACCTTTGTAAACAACACAGCAGTAATGACTTTATGAACTTCTTTACTAGTAAGATTGATAACATTAGGAATAAAATTATAACCATGCAGCCGTCTACTACAGTATCACTTCAGACAGAACATTGTAGTCTCACTGAGGAAAAATTACACTCATTCACTGCTGTAGGAGGAGAAGAATTGGCTAAACTTGTTAAATCATCAAAATCAACAACATGTATGCTTGACCCTATACCGACTAGGCTATTAAAAGAGATGCTTCCAGAGGTCATAGATCCTCTGCTTAATATTATTAATTCATCCTTGACATTAGGATATGTACCAAAAACTTTTAAGTTGGCTGTAATTAAACCACTTATTAAAAAAACGCAACTTGATCCTAAAGAATTAGTCAATTACAGACCAATCTCGAATCTACCGTTTCTATCAAAAATATTAGAAAAGGCTGTGTCTTCACAATTATGTTCCTTTTTAGAAAGAAATGGTATATGTGAGGATTTCCAGTCAGGATTTAGGCCGTATCATAGTACTGAGACTGCTCTAATTAGAGTTACAAATGATTTACTCTTATCATCTGATCGTGGTTGTATCTCTCTATTAGTGTTACTCGATCTTAGCGCTGCATTCGATACTATCGATCACAATATTCTTTTGAATAGACTCGAAAATTATGTTGGCATTAGTGGAACTGCATTGGTATGGTTTAAATCTTACTTATCTGACCGTTATCAGTTTGTAGCAGTAAATGAAGAGATGTCACACCGATCACAAGTTCAGTATGGAGTACCGCAAGGCTCAGTGTTAGGACCGTTGCTTTTCACCCTGTATATGCTACCACTGGGAGATATCATTAGGAAGCATGGCGTTAGTTTTCATTGTTATGCTGATGATACTCAGCTCTATATTTCTTCACACCCTGACGAAACTTACCAATTCACAAGATTAACGGAATGCATAGCTGATATTAAAAATTGGATGAATAGTAATTTCCTGCAACTTAATTCAGATAAAACTGAATTTTTAATTATCGGACAGAAAAGCTCCACAAGTAGTGCCCTAGAATACTGTCTAACCCTCGATGACTGCTCTGTCAAGCCCTCGTCAGTGAGGAACCTGGGTGTGCTCTTTGATACCAATCTTTCGCTTGAAAGCCACGTTTCTAGCATCTGTAAAACTGCATTCTACCATCTTAAAAATATATCTAAATTACGTCACATGCTCAATGCAAAATGCTGAACAATTAGTACATGCGTTCATGAGCTCAAGGCTAGATTATTGTAATGCTCTACTGGGTGGTTGCCCTGCTCGCCTAATAAATAAACTCCAGCTGGTCCAAAAGCTCGAGTTCTTACTAGAACCAGGAAGTACGATCATATTAGTCCAGTTCTGTCAACACTGCACTGGCTCCTATTAAACATCGCATACATTTTAAAATCTTGCTTATTACTTATAAAGCAATAAATGGTTTAGCTCCCAGTACTTAAGCGAGCTCTTAACGCATTATACTCCATCACGTCTATTACGGTCTCTAAACTCTGGCCAGTTGAAAATACCTAGAATATCTAAATCAACTGCAGGCGGTCGATCCTTTTCCTATTTAGCACCTAAACTCTGGAACAGTCTTCCTAGCATTGTTCGGGAAGCAGACACACTCTGTCAGTTTAAATCTAGACTAAAAACACATCTCTTTACTATGGCATACACATAGAACATTTTTAACTTTCTTTATTCAAATCAAATGACTGATTGTTAGGCTGCATTAACTAGGTCAGCCGGAACCGGAACACTTCCCATAACACCTGATGTACTCGTTACATCATAAAAAGAGTGGCATCCACACTAATGTTAGTCTCTCTGTTTATCCCGAGGTTTACTGCAGTCGGCGGATCCAGGCCGTGTCCGGATCGGATGGTGGACCTGCATCTGGACATGACCAGCTCATCCTGGAGTGTCTGCTGAGACCGTGTCCATTAGTGTCTCCTCTGAATTCTCACCGGGCGTCATCCTCAATTAACCCGTCTCCGCACTCCGATCTTTCAAGTATTCATGTTCTTGTGTAATCGACGCGCCATCCTAAATGAACCCGTCTGCAAGGCCATACCCAAAATTTTGAATATTCCTATCTAATATGATTTATGACCTGCAAGGTTGCCAGAGTAATAATTATACACTGTTAATAATAGGCCAGAGGAGAACTGGCACCCCGACTGAGTCTGGTTTCTCCCAAGGTTTATTTTTCTCATGCCCTGATGGAGTTTTGGTTCCTTGCCACTGTCGCCTTTGGCTTGGCTTGCTCAGTTGCGGACACTCAAATTATGATCCAAGTTACTCAACTAAATATACAAATAGAATTTATTAATTTGGTCATATATAATTCTATAAACTATCCAAATTAAACTAGCCAAATCAAATTTTGTTGCAATGTTGTCCTGTTTAACACTGTGAAGCTGCTTTGAAACAATCGTCATTGTAAAAGCGCTATATAAATAAAGTTGATTGATTGATTGATTAATTGATTTTAGCAAATGGCTGCAATATAACAAAGAGTGAATTTTAATGGGGTCTGAACACTTTCTGTACCCACTGTATGTGGACGCCTCACAAACATATCCAAGCTTTCTTAAAAAGTACAACAGATAGATATTAGAGAAAGACATTTCACACCATTATTAAACAACCTGTTCCACCATGTAAAATTATTGCAATCTACATGCTGTAGTATTACAATGCAGTATTACTACAACACTTATTTCTCAGAAAATATTTTTGTGCAGTTTTTTTTTTCATAATGAAGAATATTCAACACTTATTTTGGGAAAATATATTTTGGATTTTTTTGATTTATTGTTTATTATGAAAAATATTATTTATTTATTTATTTATTTTTTAAATCAAGCTGTACAAACGGAGTTTGGTGACAGTACAGTAAAGCTAGTGAGCATTGTTCATTATGAAACAACATTTTGCTTTTCAGATTGTCTCTATCCGGTTGTTGGGTGATTCTTCAATTGGGGGCTATTTTGCCATCTTACATTTTGATGAATGAAATTAGGTTGAATTTTGTTAGAATTATCTCAAGACAATGTTTACATGCTTTGATGTAAAGATATAATAATGGCCACGACTGAGCTTAAATATAATTTGAGTATTTTATATCTATTTGCCAACTGGCACTGCAAAACTTCATTATCACAACATCAAAAAGTATCATAATGCAAAGAATGTATCAAGGAGATAATTTAAACTCATTTATCTTGCAAACATTGTCAACCTTCAACAATACGTATAAAAAACTAAATGTTTCCATTCAGCGAATTACATATATTTTTTTGTTCTTACCTTCAAAATGTTTTTTCTGTGTTCATCAAAGCACACTTTTGTTTAAGTTCTGGAAAATTCATTTTAGATGTTTTTTTAGAGTATTTCATCAGGATTTTCATTTAGCACCTCAATATTGAACATAAAACAGTTTTAAAGGTATGTTTGCTGTAAATTAAGCAATGTGGCAGTAATGACATACTGTTCTGGTAATGACATGATGTTTTGGTAATTAATGACATGAATGAAAAGTGCACTGATACATAAAACAAATGTAAAGGCTTAATTCATTCTGGCGAGTGTTGTTGAAAGAAATGGACAGATGTGAGGAGATATATCTAAATATGACAACCATCAACATGAACATGTTTATTTCATTCATGAATAAACCATACAATATTTTTTAGAGAATCAATTGTCACAATGGGATAAAACAGCATAAAAATATCCTTCATAAACATTTCATAACTATGACTATTACCATCAGGTGAAATAATATATGTTTGGGTTAAAAACTCATAAAAGTTGCATTAGGTTAAAACTAACAATGCATAATGAAATGTATTTGATTTTAAACATGTATAACATGCAGAATGTGAATTAAATTAGGCATAGTGTAGTCACTCAATAAGCAAAGTGTCCTGAAGATTAACTCCAGCCATGCCATTTGTGGGAGTATTGTGGTGACCCAATGTTTTTGCTTAGGATCTTGCTCATGGTATTAAAACAAGCTAATTTAACTTCATAAAGAATCGTCCATGTTATAAAATTAGGTTTTATTTAGAATTTAGACTTTGCACTTTTCCTGCAATTTAAATTATTGTCATCTTTTATTGTTTTGGTTAACTCTCCATTGTTTGCGTTTCTGACTTTGCTCCCGTTTTGAAAGTTGTGAGATTACTTTAAGCTTTCCTGTTTCTTTTATTCTTTTGTATCTTTCCTTTTCTCTGTCAATGTACTGCTGATATTTTACAGGTTCTTCCTTCAATTTTTTTCTATAATCTCTAGACCTTTCAATTGATTTCTTGGGAGCCATTCTGGTTAAAAAATAATAAGAAAAAAAATATATATATATAAAGTAAGGCATCTCACTTAAGTTTAATTGAAAATGAAATCACTTAATTAATAAACACATAATATGATATATATAGTGACACAGAACATGTCATTACCACCATCACTTGTCATTACCATCACAACAAGTTTTTTTATTTTTTTCAGGAAAAAATATGCTTGGTCATGGATTTGCAACATCACTCAACAGCTAGTAAAAAAATACATGTAAATACACATAAATCATGTGTGTATATATATATATCAAAATATTGCTGCTACAGCATTTATGGTAATGACGCTGAATAAGTCTACTCCATGATCAGAAGGAATTCATGATTAAATTACTTACTTTTTCAGACATCAAATATCACTGTTCTTTTATGGCTGACATGTGCTCCCCTTCATTTCCATGGTTACGGCATAAACAAGTCTTAACCTCAAAACTATCCTTGTTGTAATCATAGCCTGAAATCCCTAGTTAAATTAGTTAAATTAACCCTACTCAGAGAACATATGGTCCCTCTCTACATAGAGTTAAAATATCTCTGAATCAGTGTTAAAGTTTAAGAGACAATTAATTGATTAAATAAGTGTTGATTAGGGTTGGGTATCGTTTTTTTCGATACGATTGCCAAACCGATACTTTTAAAGCGTTAAAGCCTAAACGGTGCCTGAACCCGTACTTTTAGAAAAAGAGCCACAACATGAGGTGGATGAGATTAAAGAATGGCTTTTTATAAAATTTTTATTTAATTATTTAAATTGAACAATTTAAAGTTTAAAGTATACTTAAATATATAATTAAATACACAACACAATTTACTTAACAAATTGACAGTATAACTAAAGCCACCTAACCCAACTACAACAGGCCTAATAACTCTGAATAACAGTTACAGTAATAACAGCAGTCGTCTGTATTCCTGCTACAAACCAGCTCAAGCTTCAGCTTTATTCTGCAGAAACATGACCATATTCTCTGGCTAAATATTTCAGAACGCATGGCTTTATTGTTTCCATGCAGACGCGTCATGCTTCTCACGTGACACACCGCAGCCGCAACAGCGCTGAATGACAGCTCAGCTGTATCGGGTTTATTTAGTTTTTTTCTTTTTTATTCAAAATATTCACAAACTTGCTAACTATGTCATGAACTATCTGATATTCTGATGTTCAAATATGTGTGAGTAAATGTGTGTTAGTTAATCTATACTGCGCGATGGGCGGCGCCTCAGACAAACGGATCTCGAATTTACATCACATTAATTTATCTTCGTCTCACGAAACACATGAAAGTGACCGCTGCTGAACTGGGAGAAGAATAAACTATATAGTCACTATATAATGTGTGTCTGATGTGACTAAAACACGTAGTCAAGTTATCTTAACTGTCTGAAAGGATTGTTTTTGCCGCTTCCAGACATCAGTATGTATTTTGCTAGTACCTTTTACAGCATTTACATGTCTGAAACCTAAAATAAACATGATCTGGTTAAAAACACTGAATAGTTGTGATTTGTGTCGAGCGCTGAGTGTGTCTGTCTCTGGCTCGGCGCCAGCCAAAGCAGGAAAGCACATCTGAATTTAAGTGGCACCGAAATGAGGCACTGAATTCTGCGTTCTGATTCGGTCCGGAACATACCGGTTTACGGTTTCGGTACCCAACCCTAGTGCTGATTGAGCATTAGCGATGAACACCTGATGTTAACAAGCAGAATCACTGAAGGCAAGAGAAACACAAGAACTGACTTCAGCCACAGCCTTAGATGAAATCAACTGAGGATAAAAGAAGACATTAAATCTCTGAAGATCTCATCAGAGGAGGATTAAACAACTCCATAAACAGCATTACCAGCTTCACACATTACTAACCAGACTGACTTTATTTCTGTCAGACGTCTACAGAAGCTCTTATTGAGAATCAACAGAGGTTTAGATGTTGATGATTTATTGAAAATAATGGTTTAGTTTGTAGTCACCATTATGGTGATCAGTGTTTCCTTTAGTTGGACTCTTGATCTTTGACTTTTTAACATAATTTTTTCTCTGACTGCTGTAACCTTGTTACAGCGAAAACAGCAAGAGAAAATTGATAATGACAAATGATGTTGGCTTGTTGTTGTTGACACAGTTGTTATCATATAGTGGCCTGATAGTGGCCTGAGTCATTGATTGAGTGCTCCCTGGTATCAAACGCTGTATCTCAAACCACAAGAAAAAACAAAACGGCGCTAATATACACACACAATTTGGTGTAATACTGCAACCAAATTATAATAATAACCTTTATCTACATAGCAAAATTGCAGATGGCCACAAAGTGATTCATCTTTTATAAATGGTTAAAATATTAATGTCTGTGACGCTGTAAGCCAAGAGACTGTTTTGTAGACTGTAAGTATTTAAAATGTTTGATGTTTAATATGAATAAATAACGCTCATAAACGGGCATCGGTGGCATTCTCAAGTAAAATGAGTTGAGGCTTGGACCCAGAAATGGTATATAGGCCTATGTCAAGACTTAACAATAAGAAAGTCGCAAAATATTCATCTGACCCTATAGAACATACTACAAGTGTTTAATGTGCAATTATTTACTTTAGATGTAAAATTTATTCCATCACTGTCTTCTAAAGGGTTTTCAATACCACACCTTTCAGTTCAATAGCCAAGTGGAGCAGAGCCTCCAGCTCAAGAGAAGTGTGTTTCATATTCACAGATTCGAATTTGCCGGATCAATAATTTGTGAGCTAAACGATTTTACTACACAAACAACACCTCTTTTCAATCGTAGTAACTCAGACAAGCAGCTAGAACTTTATTTTCCTCAAAATAAGCTTTCCTCAGCAGTGGAAAAAATACACTGATGTCTATGCGCAGATGGCTGAGAAGCGGATTCGATGGGACTGTGCAAAACCCCAAAAGTGTTACTACAAAAAGAGCTTATAACACATTTACAAATGTGGTTTTGTACATTTTTATGAACAAAATGCAATAACTTCACTGTTATTCACTGTACTGTCACCAAACTCAGTTGACATGTCGCCACTGCCCAGATAGTTATTCAACAGCAGTTGTTTTTGAAAAGAATATTCAATCATATTTTTATGATTTTCAAAATGAACAATATTCAATAACTTCACTGTAATTTACTGTACTGTCACCAAACTCAGTTGACATGTCGCCACTGCCCAGATAGTTATTCAACAGCAGTTGTTTTTGAAAAAGAATATTCAATCATATTTTTTATGATTTTTTCATAGTGAACAATATTCAATAACTTCACTGTAATTCACTGGACTGTCACCAAACTCAGTTGACACGTCGCCGCTGCCCAAATAGTTATTCAACAGCAGTTGTTCTTGAAAAAGAATATGAAATCATATTTTTTATGATTTTTCATAGTGAACAATATTCAATAACTTCACTGTAATTCACTGTACTGTCACCAAATTCAGTTGACATGTCGCCACTGCCCAGATAGTTATTCAACAGCAGTTGTTTTTGAAAAAGAATATGAAATCATATTTTTAATGATTTTTCATAGTGAACAATATTCAATAACTTCACTGTAATTCACTGTAATGTCACCAAACTCAGTTGACATGTCGCCACTGCCCAGATAATTATTCAACAGCAGTTGTTTTGAAAAGAATATTCAATCATATTTTTATGATTTTCATAGTGAACAATATTCAATAACTTCAGTGTAATTCACTGTACTGTCACCAAACTCAGTTGACATGTCGCCACTGCCCAGATAGTTATTCAACAGCAGTTGTTTTTGAAAAAGAATATTCAATCATATTTTTTTATGATTTTTCATAGTTAACAATATTCAATAACTTCACTGTAATTTACTGTACTGTCACCAAACTCAGTTGACATGTCGCCACTGCCCAGATAGTTATTCAACAGCAGTTGTTTTTGGAAAAGAATATGAAATCATATTTTTTATGATTTTTCATAGTTAACAGTATTCAATAACTTCACTGTAATTTACTGTACTGTCACCAAACTCAGTTGACACGTCGCCACTGCCCAGATAGTTATTCAACAGCAGTTGTTTTTGAAAAAGAATATGAAATCATATCTTTAATGATTTTTCATAGTGAACAATATTCAATAACTTCACTGTAAGTTACTGTACTGTCACCAAACTCAGTTGACACGTCGCCGCTGCCCAGATAGTTATTCAACAGCAGTTGTTCTTGAAAAAGAATATGAAATCATATTTTTTATGATTTTTCATAGTGAACAATATTCAATAACTTCACTGTAATTCACTGTACTGTCACCAAACTCAGTTGACATGTCGCCACTGCCCAGATAGTTATTCAACAGCAGTTGTTTTTGAAAAAGAATATGAAATCATATTTTTATGATTTTTCATAGTTAACAATATTCAATAACTTCACTGTAATTTACTGTACTGTCACCAAACTCAGTTGACATGTCGCCACTGCCCAGATAGTTATTCAACAGCAGTTGTTTTTGAAAAGAATATGAAATCATATTTTTATGATTTTCATAGTTAACAATATTCAATAACTTCACTGTAATTTACTGTACTGTCACCAAACTCAGTTGACATGTCGCCACTGCCCAGATAGTTATTCAACAGCAGTTGTTTTTGAAAAAGAATATGAAATCATATCTTTAATGATTTTTCATAGTGAACAATATTCAATAACTTCACTGTAAGTTACTGTACTGTCACCAAACTCAGTTGACATGTCGCCACTGCCCAGATAGTTATTCAACAGCAGTTGTTTTTGAAAAAGAATATTCAATCAAAGTTTTTATGATTTTTCATAGTGAACATTATTAAATAACTTCACTGTAATTCACTGTACTGTCACCAAACTCAGTTGACATGTCGCCACTGCCCAGATAGTTATTCAACAGCAGTTGTTTTTGAAAAAGAATATGAAATCATATTTTTATGATTTTTCATAGTTAACAATATTCAATAACTTCACTGTAATTTACTGTACTGTCACCAAACTCAGTTGACATGTCGCCACTGCCCAGATAGTTATTCAACAGCAGTTGTTTTTGAAAAAGAATATGAAATCAGATTTTTTATGATTTTTCATAGTTAACAATATTCAATAACTTCACTGTAATTCACTGTACTGTCACCAAACTCAGTTGACATGTCGCCACTGCCCAGATAGTTATTCAACAGCAGTTGTTTTTGAAAAAGAATATGAAATCATATTTTTTATGATTTTTCATAGTTAACAATATTCAATAACTTCACTGTAATTCACTATACTGTCACCAAACTCAGTTGACATGTCGCCACTGCCCAGATACTTATTCAACAGCAATTGTTTTTGAAAAAGAATATTCAATCAAAGTTTTTATGATTTTTCATAATGAACAATAGTCAATAACTTCACTGTAATTTACTGTACTGTCACCAAACTCAGTTGACATGTCACCACTGCCCAGATAGTTATTCAACACCAGTTGTTTTTGAAAAAGAATATTCAATCAAAGTTTTTATGATTTTTCAAAGTGAACAATATTCAATAACTTCACTGTAAGTTACTGTACTGTCACCAAACTCAGTTGACATGTCGCCACTGCCCAGATAGTTATTCAACAGCAGTTGTTTTTGAAAAAGAATATTCAAGCATATTTTTTATGATTTTTCATAGTTAACAATATTCAATAACTTCACTGTAATTTACTGTACTGTCACCAAACTCAGTTGACATGTCGCCACTGCCCAGATAGTTATTCAACAGCAGTTGTTTTTGAAAAAGAATATGAAATCATATTTTTTATGATTTTTCATAGTTAACAATATTCAATAACTTCACTGTAATTCACTGTACTGTCACCAAACTCAGTTGGCATGTCGCCACTGCCCAGATAGTTATTCAACAGCAATTGTTTTTGAAAAAGAATATTCAATCAAAGTTTTTATGATTTTTCATAATGAACAATAGTCAATAACTTCACTGTAATTTACTGTACTGTCACCAAACTCAGTTGACATGTCGCCACTGCCCAGATAGTTATTCAACAGCAATTGTTTTTGAAAAAGAATATTCAATCAAAGTTTTTATGATTTTTCATAGTGAACAATATTCAATAACTTCACTGTAATTCACTGTACTGTCACCAAACTCAGTTGACATGTCGCCACTGCCCAGATAGTTATTCAACAGCAGTTGTTTTTGAAAAAGAATATTCAATCATATTTTTCATGATTTTTCATAGTGAACAATATTCAATAACTTCACTGTAATTGACTGTACTGTCACCAAACTCATTTGACACGTCGCCGCTGCCTAGATAGTTATTCAACAGCAGTTGTTTTTTGAAAAAGAATAATAAATAATCCAACGCTCTCCATTGACTTTGCATTGCCTGAAGTGCCTCCTTGTCATTTCTAACTTATTAAAAAAGACAAAAAACAAACAGGGTAATGTCTAAAAGCTGATATGTGACAAAGTGTACAGCAAACAAGCTAAAAAACACAGAACCAAAAACTCAGAAGTCCACATGTGGGCGTGGCCTAAATGTGCTCTGTCTCTATTGAACTGGATGGTGTCATTGAAGAACCACTTAAAACACACAAATTGTTTATTAACCATTTTGAAGAGGGATTTTTCACTTGTTTTTGAATTGTTCACCAAAAATACACGTTTGCTGTCATGCTTTCTGAGTAGCCTACTTGTCAACAATTTGATGGATTTAAATTTCTGCATGACTGTAAACATCAATAAATGCACATGAACTGTGATATTGGGAGAGTTTTATGTTAAACAAAGATGTGACACAACAGGAAAACATCAACGATAATTTAGTCATTTTTTAATTTATTTTTATTCAACACCAAGAGAACACGGTTATGCTGTCCTTCTTTATTGCACGTGTATATATCACTGAAAATCAGAGGTGAATAAAACAGCAACACATGGGCTGTAGTATGTTCAGTAGGGTCCAGGCAGAGAAGATGTTCCAACTTTCTTTGGTGCAGTCGGCCCAAGCTTTCAAAACCTATTGAAATAAATCATATGTCATTGTTAAAACCAACACACCAATAGAGCTCTTGCTCATTTTGAGGCAAATAAATAAATACAACCTTTGTAAAATGAAACGATTAACTATGTTTAGGAGATTACACATGGATTTCCACATGACTGGATATCAAATTACAGTTCATGTAAATGTTAATTTTTTTTTTTTTTCATTTCCTAAACATCTTTTTAAACACCTTCATTATAATGCATTTTTTATTGTTTCTAAAGTGAAATATATAGCATTATAATGTGAGTGATATTTGCTGGTAGCTACATCTAGCTGCCTAAAATGTTATCTGTTTGCACACAATGGGGAAAAAAAAGAACTTTTTACACGGTCCCTAACTGGTTTTCCACACTACATTGGACATTCGGTGGACATTCGCAAGTAAGAATAACATTAAAATAATACTTGGCCATTTTTTTCGATTGTGAAAAGTGTTGTAGCTTGACAATCATTGTTTCACAATATCATGTCGCTGTTTACAATTCTCAAACATTCATTTATTGCACATATATTGACATAGTTCTTAAACGCGGAAATCCGAATGTGCGAATATAAAACCAACTTTACCGAAGTGTAAACGATAGACGCGAACGCGCATTGGACTTGCGTAAAGCCCATTCATTCACAAATATGATGCTTTGGTTATCACAGTCGCCTTGAAAGGTACATGTTTATAAACGTTTGTGGCTTGGTTGTCAATAAATGATTGTATTCCCTGCTAGGCTTAGCGGTACTTTCGCACAAGGTGATTGTAGTGGTTTGTTTGTTTTGGGACTTTTGTAGTGTTTTGGTTTCGTGCGTCAAGCGGGTGAAGCATTGCGCTTGGGAGTGCCGCCGTAGTTCTGGTTCTAAGACGGTTAGTCTGGTTCGAGACTATCGGTATGTAGGTACATAAATACCCACCGCTAGTATGCACAGAAGACTAGGGTTGAGTTTAGCTTAGCCTTTGTGGATAATTTAGAGGGAATCAAAGACGCATTGTATCTTTGTTCACATTGAAAAATAAGCCATAAAAAGGGCGTACTGTTTATGTCATTAGCAGATATTTTGGTGATTATTTTGTAGATGAAAAATGGAGTTGAAGGATACCAGGTTAGATGTGGTAAAAGAGTCAAGTGATAAGAGACAAATAACACTTACACCCAAGGCTTTTGAACAGAAAGTGGAAAAGCTCCAAGAAAAACGTCAAACAAAAGTAAGAAGGATTAAAGGTGCAATAAAAGAAATTAAGGACCTAATGCAAAGTGCTGATAATGCTAAGAAAATTCAGTCATGTCTTGAGAATATATCGAGCTTGTTTGAAGAAGCAAGCCATCTTCATGATGTTGTGGTTCCTATGCTCCCACATGAAGAACAAGAAAGACAAAATGCTTGGTTTGACAGTGTTAAAGAACATAAAACTGCTTTTGTGGAGGAGACGAATAAATGGTTGCTGGAGGCACCAGATACATCAGCAGAGGGTGATGTTGCTCCAATTTTAGGACCTATTGTTTCTAATGACAATGAGGGAAATGCTGTAGAAGATGACATTAGGCCAAGTGATAGTGTTTCCAATGTGTCAGTGAGATCAAAGAAATGCAGTACAGTGGTGAGTAAATCTATGTCCACTATATCGTCATCCAGATTAAGGGCTGAGGCTGAGATAGCTGCGCTTTTGGCTCGTCAAAAGTTACTGAGTCGAAAATATGCCCTGGAGGAACAGCAGGAGCAGGAGAAAGAAGGAGGAACTGGAGCTGGACATGGAGCTAGCAGCATCTATGGCTAAAGTAAGTGTGTTAAAGACTTCAGAAGGATCTCTTGTGTCTCAGGTTTCTGTTCAGTCAGATGGGATGAATTCCTATTTGAATAAAGGGAAGAGAACTCAGTTAAGCTATGACGCTGCCACATTTGTGCCTAAGTTCAATACTCAACCACCAGCTGCAGGGGCTGCAGGTAAAGCTCTGCTTTCAGTTGATGCTACTGAGGTGAGGGGCCCAAGACATACAACAAAATTGTTCTGCCTGCTGCTGTGACTGGGGCTGGTCCACCCAATTTGCATACTCTGCCTGTTGCTGTGACTAGGACTGGTCTGCCCACTCCGTCAGAGGGCGCTTTTCGTCCATCAGTTACTCACTCTCAGTATGAAGCTGCACCTGTAACAGTGAGTAATTCTGATCAGCGTTTTCTCACAGTTTTGGAAAGGCAAAATCAAATTACATCTTTGTTTGTTGGACAACAATCACTTTTTCTCTTACCTAAGCGAGACCTACAAGTTTTCGACGGCGATCCACTGCAGTATCAAACGTTTATAAGGGGATTTGAACACAATATTGAAGGGAGAGCACAAAGTCATGAGGACTGTTTGTACTATCTCGAGCAGTATACGACGAAAGGTCAGCCTAGGGATTTGATTCGAAGTTGTCAACACCTGCCTCCATCCCAGGGATACATTAAGGCAAAGTCACTACTTCAGGAGCATTTTGGCGATCCATTCAAAGTGTCCTCTGCCTACATGGATAAGGTGCTTTTATGGCCGATGGTTAAAGCAGAAGATATCAAAGCTTTACAGGCCTTTAGTCTATTGTTGCAGGAATGTTGCAACTCTATGGGAGTCGCCGTAAGTGACCTAAACGTGCCTGCAAATATGCAAATTATTGTGAAAAAGCTGCCTTATAGGCTGTGGGATAGGTGGAGAAGTGTTGCCTGCGATATTCAAGAGAAGTTTTGTCGTAGAGCTACCTTTTCAGACATTGTGGAGTTTGTTGAGAGGCAAGTCAAGTTAGCAAGTGACCCACTTTTTGGTAACATACAAGATGTACCTGTGACCGGAAGAAGAGAATTAAAAATGGTAAAATCTCAAACTAGTTCAAAGGCTAGAGGCAGTATTTTTGCCACTGCTGTAGCACCTGTTGATAAGAAAGTGGAGCATGGGAACAGAAGGGAGAAGAACTCACCAGTGAAGGTTTGTTTTTGTGGAGCTGGACATTCTTTTGATGTCTGCCTTCTTTTGGATAAAAGGACACAAGAGGAGAAAATGTATTTTTTGAAAGAGAACCGTATGTGCTTTGGATGTCTGTGCATTGGGCACATGAGTAAAGATTGCAGAAAACGTTTGATGTGTAGAGTATGCAATTATAGGCACCGTTGTTGTTGCATATCCACCCCAAAGCAAAACAAAAGAGTTCAACTGTTGGCATGGAAATGGCAGAGGAAGGTGCTGTGGTGTCTTTTCAGTCTAGTGGTTTGACTGGGGCCGGTAGGCAGGACTGTACACTCTCTATTTTGCCCGTTCAGGTGAAATCCAAAAGGGGACAAGAGATCTTGGTTATGTATGCGTTTTTGGATCCGGGGAGTACTGCCTCGTTTTGTACAGAGCGACTCATGAACCGACTCCATCTTACAGGGAAGAAGCTGGGAATTCTCCTTAGAACTATGGGACAAGAGAAAGTGGTGGACAGTTACAAGGTGTCGGTCTTGGAAGTTGCTGGGCTGAATTCAAACAACTTTTGTGGCCTGCCTGAGATTTTTACGCAAAGGAGTATGCCTGTTCATCGAGGTAATATTCCACGCTTAAAAGATCTCCAAAGGTGGCTGCATTTGAGACACATAAAAATACCAGAGATCGATGCTGATGTGGACCTTCTGATCGGTACTAACGTCCCTCAAGCTCTGGAGCCGTGGGAGGTGGTTTGTGCAGTGAACGGTTGCCCTTATGCGGTTAAGACCATCCTGGGTTGGACGGTGAATGGCCCACTTCGAGGGGATTGTCAGATCAGTGATCAGTGTTTGTAGCCTGATATAACAGTCAATCGGATCTCGGTGGCTAGGCTTGATGAGCTTTGGGAGAAGCAGCTTAAGGTGGATTTCCCTGAAACTTTGCAGGATGAACAACCTGGTCTGTCAAGGGAAGATGAGCGCTTCATTGAGTCTGTCTCAGAGTCTGCCAAGCTCGTTGATGGTCATTATAGTATTGGTTTGCCGATAAGACAAAAATATCTCAAAATGCCAAACAATAAGACCGTTGCAGTACAGCGTGCATTGGGTCTTAAAAAGCGTTTGAATAAAGATCCATCTTTTCACTCCGATTACATCGCATTCATGTCCGGGATGCTGGCTAATGGCTATGCGGAGAGAGTTCCAATTGAGCAGCTGACCCGTTGTGATGGAAGGGTGTGGTATATACCCCATCATGGGGTGTATCATTCTAAAAAGAAATAACTGCGGGTAGTTTTTGATTGTGGGGTCACATTCCAGGGCATGTCTTTGAACTCACAGCTTCTACAAGGACCAGCTCTCACAAACTTGTTGGTGGGAGTCCTTACAAGATTCCGTAAAGAACCTGTGGTGCTTATGGCAGATATTGAGGCCATGTTTCATCAGGTCAGGGTGCCGGCTGAAGACTCTGACTTGTTGAGATTCTTGTGGTGGCCTGATGGAAATTGCGGTCAGGAGCTAGTGGAGTACAGAATGACAGCACATCTGTTGGGTGCTACTTCCTCTCCTAGTTGTGCCTGTTTCGCCCTGAGGAAATGTGCTGAAGATAATCAAAGGCGCTTCAGTCCAATGGCTGTTAAAACTATCTTGCACCATTTCTACGTTGATGATTGTTTGGTGTCGGTGGGCTCTGAAGAGGAAGCAGTGTCGTTGTGTCGAGAGCTTAGGGCATTGTGTGCCAAAGGCGGTTTTAAGCTCACAAAATGGACTAGTAATAGACGCACTGTCCTGGTTACAATTCCTCAGGAGGAGCGAGCCAAAGAGGTGAAAGATCTGGATTTGGATAGTGACGCTTTGCCTGTAGTGTGTGTTTTGGGGGTCCAGTGGTGTGTTCTATCTGATTCGTTCAAGTTTAAAATCACCCTCCAAAACCACCCTCTCACTAGAAGAGGAATATTGTCTGTGATTAGTTCAATTTACGACCCTCTTGGTTTCTTGGCACCTGTTGTCTTGTCCGCCAAGAAAATCCTCCAAGACCTTTGCAGGAAACGGTTGGGATGGGACGATCCTTTGCCCTCTTCTGTTGCTGTAGATTGGATGGCTGGAAGGAAGACCTTCATGACCTTGAAAATTGGGAGGTCAGTAGGTGTCTAAAACCTGTGGATTGTGGTCGTCTTATCTCTGCTCGACTTCACCACTTTGCAGACGCAAGTGAGGAAGGATTTGGAACTGTGACTTATCTGTTGATCCATGATGATAGTGTGCAAACTCACAGTGCATTTGTAATGGGAAAAGCTCGTGTAGCTCCTCTAAAACTTGTCACTATTCCCCGTATGGAGCTGACTGCTGCGGTGGTGGCTGGCAGGATGGACAGGTTGTGCAGGAAAGAGCTGCAAATGGACCTCCAAGAGTCAGTCTTTTGGACGGACAGCACTTCTGTTTTAAAATACATAAAAAACGAGACATCCAGATTTAAAGTCTTCATAGCAAACAGAGTGTCTGAAATATTGAAGATGTCTAACGTATCCCAGTGGAGGTACGTGAATACGTCAACCAATCCTGCGGATCTAGCCTCTAGAGGTGTTAAGGTTCAGTCATTGTTAAAGACCGGTGCATGGCTCTGTGGTCCTGACTTTCTTCATGAGCCTGAGAGCAGGTGGCCTGAAAACCCTGAGACCTTGGAAGACCATCTTGTTGGAGACCCGGAGGTCAAGGCTGTGATGGTGAATGCTGCTCAAGTTGAGCAGGTCAGTCCAGTGGAGAAGTTCATTGGTTACTTTTCTTCCTGGCTCCGTCTAAAAAGGGCTGTTGGTTGGTTGCTCAAGTTTAAGACGTTGCTTCGGTATCTGGTGCGACATCGAAAGCTGCTGATGGAAAACCTTTCTGAATTGGATCTAGGTGCTGAGCAGCTGGAGAAAGAGTTGCATGTCCAGATGGAGGGTATTAAGGCTCAAGTGCCAACGAGTGTTCTGTCTATGGAAGATATGGTTACAGCGGAGTCAGATATTATCAGGTTTTGTCCAAAAATTATGTTTCCGGAAGAACTGGCTAACTTGAAGAAAGGAGAGTGTAAGGAGGACGAGTCACCTCTACAAGCTTAACCCGATCCTGGATGGTGGTCTTGTTAGGGTTGGAGGACGGCTTAGTAGAGCAGCTATGCCAGTTGAAGTAAAACATCCGGTCATACTGGCTAAAGATCAACATATCTCCAATCTTATTCTCTGTCATGTACATCAAGAAACAGGACATGGTGGCCGAAACCATATGCTTTCTCACCTGCGTCAGAAGTATTGGATTCCTGGTGCCTGTGTTGCCATCAGAAAGGTTTTGGCTAAGTGTGTCATCTGCCGTAGATTGTCTGCTTCACCTGGACATCAGAAAATGGCTGACCTTCCTCACAACAGAATAACTCCTGATGAGCCTCCTTTCAGTCGAGTTGGTTTGGAATGTTTTGGACCGTTTGAGGTTAAACGTGGAAGAGCTGTGGTCAAGAGGTATGGGCTCATTTTTACTTGCTTGGCGATACGAGCTATACACCTTGAAGTTCTTTCATCTTTAGACACAGACTCCTTCATCAATGGGTTTAGAAGGTTTGTGGCGAGACGGGGTCAAGTCCTGGAAATCCGCTCTGATAATGGTACGAACTTCGTGGGAGCTGAACGCGAATTGAGGGAGGCCATTGGGAATCTGAATCACAACCTCGTAAATGATATGTTGTTACAAAAGAGTGTGAAATGGGTTTTCAATCCCCCAGCAGCGTCACACCATGGAGGTACTTGGGAGAGGTTGATTCGTCAGTCCGTAAAGTGTTAAATTCCATTTTGAAGACTCAGACCCTAGATGAAGAAGGCTTGGTGACAGTGTTTTTTTGAGGCTGAATCGATTGTTAACAGCCGTCCAATAACGAAAGCATCAACAGATCCTCAAGACTTAGAGGCATTAACCCCTAACCATTTACTTCTGCTTAAGTCGCAGCCATTGTTGCCACCAGGGTTGTTCCAGAGGGAGGATGTTTACGCTCGTCGCCGTTGGAAACAAGCGCAGTATATGTCGGATTTGTTCTGGAAGCGCTGGGTTAAGGAGTACCTTCCTGGACTTCAGGAGCGCCAGAAGTGGAATACTGCCAAAAGAAACTTTGTTCCAGGAGATATTGTGGTGTTAATGGATGATATGGCGCCAAATGCTTGGATTACAGGAAGAACTGTGGATGCCGTTCCGGATAAAAATGGATGGGTACGACGTGTACGGATTAAAACTAGAACCAGTTATCTGGACAGACCGATAACCAAAGTCTGCCTTCTGCAGGAAGCAGAGGGCAGTGAAGATCTTTTGGACATAGTGGTCATTACATTATTGACATTGTTGGACTTTAAATGTCTTTTAAAAGACTAGTAGTTCATTCTGTATTTTGATTGGTGTCTGTCTCCCACGGGATGATGATGGTTAATTATTACCATGAATAATTTGGGGCCGGAATGTAGGAGCCATACAATGGGTTTGATTTGTCTTTTATGGTATTTCCTCTTTTTCCATGTGTGTGCATGCGCTAAGTGACGTCATCGGTTGCTGTGGGTGGCACTGGGGGCGTGGTGTCTGTATTAGTGTGTGTGAGGATTACCTGTGAGGAAATGGGATTTGGGGATCATGGCGGCAGGGTGAGCATGAGGAGAAACTTTCTGTTGACCGTCACCGTCACCCTACATCTACGAATGCACTGTTTCAGGTATTTGCACGGTATATGAAGCTTCTATCCAAGTAAGTGTTCATTCCTTACGAAATGGTGCAATAAAGACTTTCCATCAAGTGCAATGGTTCAGCGTGACGCGTCTTCAGTGTTAAACCCCACATGTCTTAGCCTGCTGCGGCGTTTGAATTGATTTTGAGTTTATTCGCCGCAATATAGGCTATTAGATAATATTAATAAAAGGGTTTATTTAATCATAGCCTATTCACAATCACAGCAGTTTAGGCCTATAATCATTCTTCTTGAGCCTCGCTAGGCGCTCGCAGTTTGAAAACTCCTGTTTTGACTTTATTCTCGAAACATTTCAACTTTAATCTCGAAATATTTCAACTTTATTCTCGAAATTCTAGATTTTTTTTTTTTGAATTTAACTCCACTGAAATTAAAGACTGCAAAGAAAAGTGCAACGAGATGAGCAAATCGGTCATGAGTTTGACCTCTACACAGAGCGTACTGCAAAACAGGACATCAGATCTTGAACGATACAAGAGAAGATGGAATCTTCGGATCAACGGCATGAAAGAAAAGCCTGATGAGGATGCCCACAGAGAAGTGATGGACCTGATTGCCGAAATTGCTCCGCACTTGATACAGAAATTAGACGATGTTATTGACACAGTGCACCGGATCGGTAAGAAGGAACAGGGAAGACCAAGACAGATGATCGTACAATTCACGATGCGGAAATACAGGGACGAAATATGGAAATGCACGAAAAAGTTCATTAGTTAATACTTTTTCTAAAGCATCAGGACTCCAGCTGAACTTAACTAAATGTGAACTTCTTTCCCTACATCAGAATGATATCACTTGTCTGCATAATATCCCAGTTAAAGATAAGGTAAAATATTTAGGGATTACAATTACCAAAGACCAGAAAATAAGTACAAAAGAAAATGTTGATAATAACTTACAAAAAGCAAACCGGATATTAAATTGCTGGTTACAAAGAGACATTTCAATTTTTGGTCGAATTTTGCTAACCAAAGTTGAATACTTATCAAGATTGATTTATCCCGCTCTCTCTTTAGCTCCCCCCTCAAATTTTATTAAAACATGCTCCCAAAAAATGCATAATATTATTTGGAGGCACAAAGCCCATTATATTAAAAAAAGCAGACATTATTAAATCCTATGAACAAGGTGGTTTGAATGTAATTGATTTTGAAAACATGAATATTTTGTTAAAACTTAAATGGTTAAAAATGTTTCTATGTAATGAAAATAGTTTTTGGTTTACAGTTCCTTCAGCTTTGTTTCAAGAATTTGGTGGAATTAATTTTTTTCTTAAATGTGATTTTGATCTATCTAAACTCCCAGAGAAACTATCAACATTCCATCAACAAGTACTCTTATTTTGGAAATTGGCACATACGCACAATTTTACACCTCATAATGCTTCAATTTGGAACAACAAATATATATTGCACAGGAACAGATCTTTATGTTACAAGAATTGGCTAAGCAGAATATGGTCAGTAAGAGATCTAATGGATGAAAAGGGTAACATTTTAGACTATTACACTTTTACATTGAAACATGGCTTTGCCTGTCACCCAAAAGAGTTTTTCACTGTCATTACTGTCATTTCACTGTCATCTTCACAAATAAATCTACAACCATCAGCAGTCAGTTCCCACCCCCGCACACACAGGATTTTAGATCAGCCACACACACAGCCAAACATCTTCTCTCCTCCTTCTCTACACTCACTGAGGCAGAAGTATCTAAACTTCTCCTCTCCAGCCATCCCACCACCTGCCCTCTAGATCCTATCCCCTCACACCTTCTACAAGCCATCTCTCCCACACTTCTACCAGCACTCACACACATCATCAATCTCTCAGCACTGGCTTTTTCCTACCACATTCAAGCAGGCCCGGGTCACCCCACTGCTTAAGAAACCCACTCTAGACACATCACTTCTAGAGAACTACAGACCTATTTCTCTCCTGCCTTATATAGCAAAAACACTTGAGCGGGTTGTTCTCAACCAGGTTTCATTTTTCCCCTCACAGTCAAATCAGCTGGACGTTAACCAGTCAGGTTTCAAAAAGGCCCACTCAACAGTGACTGCATTACTGTCAGTCACTGAAGCCCTGCGGATGGCAAAAGCTGCTTCCAGATCATCAGTCCTAATC
Organism: Gobiocypris rarus; assembly: GCA_023029165.1. NCBI lineage: Eukaryota > Metazoa > Chordata > Actinopteri > Cypriniformes > Gobionidae > Gobiocypris > Gobiocypris rarus. The sequence goes on from CM040912.1 coordinate 15,816,272, forward strand.
CTCCTCGATCTATCTGCTGCATTTGACACAGTGAATCACCAGATTCTTCTGTCCACCCTCTCATCACTGGGCATCACAGGGACTCCACTCCACTGGTTTGAGTCTTACCTCACAGGTAGGTCTTTCAAGGTTGCCTGGAGAGGTGAGGTATCCAAAGCACATCAACTGACCACAAAGGTTACTCAGGGCTCAGTGCTGGGACCTCTACTCTTCTCCTTTTACACTACATCACTGGGACCCATCATACAGGCACATGGCTTCTCATACCATTGCTATGCTGATGACACTCAACTCTATCTTTCATTTAAACCAGATGACCCCACAGTAAATGGACGCATCTCAAGCTGTCTGGCAGACATCTCGGCATGGATGAAAGAACACCACCTTCAGCTCAACCTGGCAAAGACTGAGTTTCGTCTTCCCTGCCAATCCGACTCTACAACACAACTTCACCATCCAGCAAGGTTCATCTCTGATTACCCCCTCAGGGTCGGTCAGAAATCTTGGAGTAATCTTTGACAACCAGCTGTCCTTCAAAGACCACATTTCAAAGACAGCTCGATCATGCAGGTTTGCTCTGCACAACATCAGGAAGATCAGACCGTTCCTTACAGAGCATGCAACACAACTTCTCGTCCAGGCCCTTGTCATTTCTAGGCTTGACTACTGCAATGCGCTTCTGGCTGGTCTTCCATCGTGTGCAATCAAAACTCTTCAATTGATTCAGAATGCTGCAGCATCTTGTATTCAATGAGCCCAAAAGGGCCCATGTCACACCTCTCTTCATCTCTCTGCACTGGCTGCCACTTGTTGCCCGCATCAAGTTCAAGGCCTTGACACTCGCTTATGGATCCACCACAGGCTCGGCACCAGCATATTTCGACTCGCTCCTACGAGTCTACACCCCTACCAGAAGCCTTCGCTCAGGTAAGGAGCATAGGCTTATGGTACCATCACAGAGAGGCATGAAATCCCTCTCCAGAACTTTTTCATTCACCGTTCCTGGCTGGTGGAACAATCTTCCTACCTCCATCCGGATGGCAGAATCACTGTCATCATTCAAAAGACAGCTAACAGCTAAAAACTCATCTCTTCCGTGAACACTTATCATAAAAAAAAAAAAACTCTTCTCTTTTATTCCTTCCTTATTCTAGCTTAAGCTTATTCTATGTAATATCCAAAGCTTGGTATTTAAGGCACTTTTTGCGTTTTGCGCCTATTCATGACCAATCGCTTCCTGTACTCCTATGTTGTAAGTCGCTTTGGATAAAAGCGTCTGCTAAACGCCTAAATGTAAATGTAAATGTTAATGCAATACCTTCTGGTATAAAAATGCTAATGAGATGCTACCTTTCCTATACTGAAGTAAAACCATTTCTCCCAGCCTTGTACATTGGAGATACTCAATTCAAAAGTGATAATTGTACTAAGAAGTATATAAGACAGGTCATATTAAAAACCTGTTATCCCTGTCAAGTTAAAAGAAACAAATTAGACCACATGTTGGATAAAAAATATAGTAATAATATGTCTTAGAACAGCTTACTTAAGTTTTCCTATTCCCCCTAAAGCAAAAGAAATACACTTTACAATTTTAAATGAGATCTACCCTTCTAACAAATTACTAAATCAAAAATTTAATATAGAAATTGTCCCCTGTTCCTTTTGCAGTAGTCTCTCTGAAGACACTGATCATATCTTTTTCTTATGTAATTTCTCCAAATTCTTCTGGATATCAATTCAGGACTGGTTGATAAAAAAAGAGGTGGTTGTTGATGGCTTTGTTTTTTCTTTACATCATATTTTATTTGGAGTACCCAAAAACTCCTGTGTTAACTCTTTCTTGCTAAATAACATTGTAATATTAGAAAAATATTTCATCCACAAATGTAGATTCTTCAAATCCTCCCCACTACTTATTATATTTAAAAATGACTTAAAATGTTTTTCCAAAGCCCTTAATAAGATGAGAGGTCAGAGTGCTATGAAACTGCTTTATCTTTTGGCATCATTTAATTTATTGTGATTCTGCCCTTAATTTTTTTTCTTTTTTTCCTGGCTTTATTTAAATTCATGTTAATTATGTTCTCTCAATTCTATTTATTTATTTATTTATTTATTTATTTTATTTGTCCTTTCTAATTAATGTATTATTTATACTGTGTTTGAGCCTGTAATCTCTATCCACTCTTGTAAAATGTATATTTGCCTTTGTTGTTTATATAATTTTGTACTCAATAAAAAAAAAAAAAAAGTCAAAAGTCAGCGTTTCGTTTAAAGACATTTGGCCCCAATGGCGTTCCATAATATATGAGATTAGGCTTGTTTGAGATGCGCCTCGCCTCGCCTGAAATGATGGCGAGACTAGGCGGCTGCAGTGAAGGGAGGAGTGAAAAAAGTGCAGGCAAGACGGACAGTTCTGTCTTCTCGTAGTGGATCCGACACCTGCGAGATCAAAGCGGATTTGCGGGATTCACATTCATGCACTGCGTTGCTGATAAACTGGATGTAATTTAAGTTCTGTTGCTTTTATATGAAAATAAATATTATGAACAAGACACTCAACGTTTTTGTTATTTATTTCCATTCGAAAGACGTGTTTATAATAATTTTTACTTTAATTACATACATGTTTTTATATATTTTTATAAATATGACAACAATCACATAACACACAGAGAGGTCGCACTGTCGCACAGTTTGGGAATATTCACACATAATTTATAGACATTAAAACATGATATCAGAGTTTTAAAATCAAACATTTTAAAAAAGAATCACATGTCACGTTTGTTTAAACCAATGAGCATTAAGCTGTGTCGTCAGTAAGCCGTTTCCCATCATGCTTTTGCTCAGCGCAGTCGGTGGAGAGCAACTGCGGAATCCGACACATCCGCCTTTCGCTCGCGAGAGTTCTTTGACATACGTCAGCATGACATCAGAGGAAGGCGGACCGCCCTCGGACACATTTCTAACCGGCATGCATCTCGCGCTGATCACCGGTGATCGGTTCTGCGCAGATTTTGCTCATCTCAAACAAGCCTATTGTGAATGAGTGCTTACCGAATAGTTACGATGATCCTACGTCATCTACCGTCAATCTAAAGACTATAGGCTTGTTTGAGATGCGCCTAGCCTCGCCTGAAATGATGGCGAGACTAGGCGGCTGCAGTGAAGGGAGGAGTGAAAAAAGTGCAGGCAAGACGGACAGTTCTGTCTTCTCGTAGTGGATCCGACACCTGCGAGATCAAAGGCGGATATCGCGGGATTCACACTCATGCACTGCGTTGCTGATAAACTGGATGTAATTTAAGTTCTGTTGCTTTTATATGAAAATAAATATTATGAACAAGACACTCAAAGTTTTTGTTATTTATTTCCATTCGAAAGACGTGTTTATAATCATTTTTACTTTAATTACATACATGTTTTTATATATTTTTATAAATATGACAACAATCACATAACACACAGAGAGGTCGCACTGTCGCACAGTTTGGGAATATTCACACATAATTTATAGACATTAAAACATGATATCAGAGTTTTAAAATCAAACATTTTAAAAAAGAATCACATGTCACGTTTGTTTAAACCAATGAGCATTAAGCTGTGTCGTCAGTAAGCCGTTTCCCATCATGCTTTTGCTCAGCGCAGTCGGTGGAGAGCAACTGCGGAATCCGACACATCCGCCTTTCGCTCGCGAGAGTTCTTTGACATACGTCAGCATGACATCAGAGGAAGGCGGACCGCCCTCGGACACATTTCTAACCGGCATGCATCTCGCGCTGATCACCGGTGATCGGTTCTGCGCAGATTTTGCTCATCTCAAACAAGCCTATTGTGAATGAGTGCTTACCGAATAGTTACGATGATCCTACGTCATCTACCGTCAATCTAAAGACTATGTCCGCGCGTCGCGCTTGTCATCCTCAAATTTCAGCATCTTTTCCAAACGATATTACACTTCTTTTCAGGTAATTGGTAAACAAAAAGCACAAAACACATTGATTATAAACACTGGTAAATATATTACGAATGGCTTGCATACGTTGAAGCAGGTTTTTAATAACTTTATTGGTAGATTGTCAAGAGTTCGGTGCGGCTGAGCACATGGTTAGCATAGATGCTTTGCGATCAGCGCACCAGCATGCAGTAATAAATGGTCAAAATAGCAATGCAAATTGAAACAATAAGACTTTCTGTTGTTTCATGAGTATGAATTATCTTCAACTTGCATATTTGGTCAGTTAACCCCCCTGTGATTGTCTGTTAACTGAGTTATGTTAAATTTGGCTGAGTGAAAACCATTTAATATCATTTTTTTCCCCCAAGAGAGGTCATATTTAATTTGTAAAGTTATTAAATAATCAATGTAAAAAAATAAATAATTAGCATCCATGAATGGGTCATTTCATGTCTTGTCAGAATTGTGACCGTTGGTATGGTGTTAATGCATTTACAAAATGACAGACCTCCAGCAATTAGTTTATAGACTGGATGAAATAGTTGTAATTATTGTTTTTTTTTATTATTACTAACAAAGTAGTAAATATTGTCTGACTGGAAATAGTAGAGCATCCGGGTATCTTATGGAATACTCATTTCAATATACTACGATTTGGGACATACTAATTCTATTTTCGAATACTATTTAGTACGGATAGTATGCGAATTAGGACCCAGCACGGGTCTTGTTTAAGAAAATGGTATCGGATCGGTACATGAGTTCAAGTACTCGCCGACACCGATGCCAGAATTTATTGTTGTATCGGTGATATTTTCGATACTAGTATTAAATTCGGAACAACTCTAGTTCATATATACCTAGCTTTGGCAATATTGTATGATTTATATTCATGCTAATGAAGCAATTTTGAATTTGATAGAAAACTATAGACAGACAGAAAGAAGGATAGATAGAGAAATGGAGGGATGGATAAATAGAGATATAGACAGACAGATAGATGGACAGATGGAAAGATATATGCTCTTATTATTTTTGATTCATTGTAAATTTATAAACAAACACAGGAAGCCATAACATCAACATTCTTTCCTAACTGTACTACTCTTCTTTCCAGGCGAACTACAATGGCGCAGAGACAGTTTCTTTCTGATTGTAATAGGGTATTTCGGGAGTGCACCCGATTAGCTCAAACAGATGATCAGAATGCTATTGAAACAATAATTACAAGGTAAGTGATCTTGCTTTGTGGCACTGTGGCAATAATTCAAGTCAATCACTGAACAAGAGACAAATCTTTGAATATAATAAAGAATGATTTATTTCCTTTTAAGGAAAGAGTACACTGTCGCACAGCCACAGATGACTGTATGAGAGCGGCCTAAAGACTAAACAATCAGGTTCCCTTTTATACCATTTACAAGGTCAGAAACAAAGACAAGAGCTCCTGTAATCTTCCACTTCAGTATTCACATAGAAATAACCCTTTCAGTTTGGTCATGGTCCCCTTTGTCAAGGATCAATACAGTTTTAGCCACTGACCTTAGGGGTCAGATCGATTCTTTTTAAACTGACCAGTTGTCCCTCTCAGTTCAAATCTAAGGACATGTAGCAACCTTCATGTTAAGCATACTACAATAATGATTATATGTGTTAAAACAAATTCATACATATTGTTAAAATCACTCTCCTCTATGATTATATTTTCTTCTATTGATTAAATACATTTTTTCTTTTACAATTTCTCCCTTTTTATCATTCATTGATAACTTCACAATCAAAAATGTATCCTTGTAAAAAGAAAATTCAAGTCTTTACATCACATTTATACTCTTCATCTCTGATTTTCATATAAACAATCACTCTCTTGGACTCTTGAAGGAAGATAGTTAAAATTGATAAGGCTGTTTTTACGGGTATAGTCCCTTTTTCACTGCAAGCAAAACATATGGATAGATAGAACCTCTAAAGATTCTTTAAAGTAAGAAAATCATTTAACCTCTGTCACTCCCACAGATCGCATCATCATCGAACTCATCTCTCGAATTATCACAGTCATAGATAGATAGATTAATCATCTGATTTGACATACTGGTGTTCTGAAGAAAACACGGGATACACATTAATATTACAACTACAATTCCCAAAATTGTTACCACGGTAAATCCCAACCAGTATCCCCATCCCTTCAGATTCCGAAACCACCCAAACCATGAATCATCAGCTTTCTCAGGTACTTTCACAGCCATCCTCATGTGAGTGATAATGCTGGTGATATTATCACTGTAGTCTGGAAAATGAAAACAACAAGACAGTCCTAACATCTTACAGACCCCTCCCTTTTCTGCTGTTAGTATGTCTAAGACTAATCTGTTATGGATCACTGCATCTCTGATTTGCCTCATTTCCTCATTTACCATTGTAAACGCATTTTCTGTACTGTTAGCCATAGCTAGCACAGTCCATGCTAGCCCATTGATCTTGTTAATTGACACCGATGTTCCCACCCCTAGTAGAACAGACCACCCCACATTCATCAGAGCTGGGTAACAACATCCTGACCAACCCCTCTCTGGCATATAATAATAATAATAATAATAATAATAACATTTATTTTGTATAGCGCCTTTAAATGTAACATCTCAAAGCACTTTACATATACATATGAATTGAAAAATACACATAACATTGCATGCATAAAATAATCAACAAAATAGACAAATGAATTACATAAAAGCTATCCTAAAATAATATGTTTTAAGTGTTGATTTAAAAACACTAAGTGATTCTGCATTCCTAATCTCAGAGGGAAGGGAATTCCACAACTTAGGAGCCAAAGAAGAAAATGCCCGATCACCCATAGTTTTCAACCGTGTTGTTTGGACAGTTAAAAGACCAGCTTCAGAGGAGCGTAGAGCACGTGTTGGCGTATAGTGGGTTAAAAGCTCACACAAATATTGAGCAGCTGAATTCTGAACCAACTGTAATTTGCTCAGTGTTGCTTTAGAAACTCCAGCCAGCAATGCATTACAGTAATCAATGCGTGAGAAAACAAAAATGTTGATTAATTATTCTGCCACAGAGAATGTCAACATGGGACGTAATTTTGCAATGTTTTTCAGATGAAAAAATGATGCTTTGACTGTGTTACGAACCTGATGGTCAAATGTTAAGTTAGCATCAAATATCACCCCCAGATTTTTCAGTTTAGTTTGAAATTGTAAAGCAGAGCCATCCACACTTAAGGTTATGGACTCTGCTTTACATAACTGATGAGGTGAACCAATAAGCATTACTTCAGTTTTGTCACTGTTTAGACAGAGAAAATTTTCAGACATCCATTTTCTAATCTCAGCAAAACATTGAGAAAGAAAAGACACAGGCATATTGACATCAGGTTTTGAATGTATATAAATCTGAGTGTCATCAGCATAAAAGTGAAAGTTAAGACCAAGAGTTCGTAAAAGTTGGCCAAGTGGAAAGATGTAAATACTAAAAGTAAAGGGCCCAAAACTGATCCCTGGGGGACACCAGAGTGCACTACACCAACCTCAGACTTGTAATCACCCATCACAACAAATTGCTTGCGATTAGAGAGGTAGGACCTAAACCACTGTAATGCAGTTTCAGAAACTCCAAAGACAGTCTGTAAACGGGTGATTAAAATGGAATGATCTATAGTGTCAAAAGCAGCACTAAGATCAAGAAGAATCAGTAACAGACGACCAGAATCAGAAGCCATTAACAAGTCATTAGTCACCTTAACTAACGCTGTTTCAGTACTGTGGAGTTTGCGGAATCCAGACTGTAGTGGCTCAAAAGGTCATTGGAGGAAAGATGAGAAAGCAGTTGAGAAGCCACGGTTTGTTCTAAAATTTTGGCAAGGAATGGAAGATTTGAGATGGGGCGAAAATTATTCAGATTATCAGAATCTATGTTGTTTGTTTTTGGGACAGGGGTGACAGCAGCAGTTTTAAGTGCTGCTGGCACGACACCAGTGCACAGAGAGTTATTAATAATTCTCAAAACAACAGGAGAGAGGGAATCAAAACATGATTTAAAAGACAAGATGGTATAGGATCAACTCTGGAAGTTGAGGCTTTCAGTTTTGAAACCAAAGTGGACAGAGACTGGGAGTTGTGAATAGCAAAGTTAGAGAAAGAAATACCAGAAAATACAGACATTTTTAAAGAGGAGGCAGCAGAAGTATTAGTGGAAACAATGTGGTTACGTATATTATCAATTTTGGTGCTAAAAAACTCCAAAACATATTACAAAGGTGAGTTGAAGCAGGAACATTAGAGACGGTGTGATTTTTAAGCAGCTTGTTAATTGAGTGAAACAGTTGTTTAGGATTTCTCTGGTTGCTGACAATTAACTGAGAAAAATAAACAGATCTAGCTGACACAATTTCAGCCTTATATTCAAGCAAGCTGTCTTTCCAGGCCTGGTGATGAACAGTTAAACCTGATATGCGCCATCTACGCTCCATTTTGCGACACAAAGCCTTCATAGCACGCAGATCATCATTGTACCAAGGAGCAGAGCGTGCAAAAGAAATGGATCGTGATTTCAATGGAGCCAGCGTGTCAAGACCAGACAAGAGAACAGAATTCAGCACAGAAACGTTATCATCCAGATCATCAGAAAGAGAAACACAACTTAAAGAAGAGTCAATAAAGTCTGAAAAATCAGTGGGCTCAATAGATCTCCACTTGCGATAGTTAATGATACGAGAAGCAGTAGTGTTTTTGACAGGTAATTCCATGTTAAAGAAGACAGCCCGATGATCAGACAGACCCAAGTCCGAGGTTGACAACTGAGACACAAATGCACCATTGGTAATCACAAGGTCTAAAGTGTGGCCTTTATCATGTGTGGGACAGTCCACGAGCTGGTTAAGTTCAAAGCACTCCAAAATGGACATAAAGTCTTTTGTTATTGTGGAGTCTTTTATATCCATGTGGATGTTGAAATCTCCCAGGAGAAGAACTCTTTCAAACCTGAGGCAGAGAAAAGACAACATATCTGATAATTCAGATAAAAAGTCTTTATTTGTTTTAGGAGGCCTGTAGACTGTAGCCACTGCAGTAGAGAGGGACGCAGAAACACTCAAAGCAAGACATTCAAATGAGTCTGTTTTGGGGACAGACACGGGACACATGTTGAACTGTTGGCTGTGCAACACAATGATACCCCCACCTCTACCAGAGGTACGCGGGAGATCAAATAATCCATAGCCAGCAGGAGTCAGTTCGTTAAAAAGAAGACCATCAGATTCTTTGTGCCATGTTTCAGTTAAACAGACAAGGTCGAGCTTTTGTTCTAAAATAATGTCAGATAAAATGACGGCTTTGTTGTTGACAGAGCGCGCGTTAAACAGTGCCGATTTGAGCAGACGTGGGTGAGCAGATGAATCCGAAGCAACCTCCGCACGCCTGAGTGCCGATAAGTTATGAAAATTAACCCCTGTAGGTCTTAACTGCAGTCTATGGGGTTTGCGCAGAAATCGCGGGTAGGCGACAGCTTTAAATATTGAGTATAAAAAACTACGCCTTGAGGAGCGATGTATGTAACGCTTATGTCGCAGTATTCCAAGATTACCGCAGAGAGCACGTATGTCACGGAGTAAGACCCTTTCAATAGTGAGTATAAATATAATGATAAGAAGACCTTATCATATAATGATAAGCTCTGTCCCCACAAACCCACACTGCTGCGGGTGAAGTGTCGTTTGGTCTACTAAATGGACAGGTGAAGTTGGTCGTCATGTTGCTGTTGCTTGGGCTGATAAGGCACCTGTTGTTTAAACATGTGACTCAGCTGCCTTCCTTCCTGCTCCGTCTCCTGGATTGTTGCAGCCTTCAATGGCCGTCGTGAACCCATGTCGCCCTTTCTCACAGCGTGTGCAAGAAAGGTCCTGGCCCTTTCGCCTTCCAGCTCTGTAGGATCTGTAGTCCCGAATCACCACAAAATCACCTGGTTTGATGTCATGTAAAGGAGTCCCTTAACCTACACATAGAGCTTAGACAACAGAGTAGACATTTCTTTGCAGTAATTCAACATGTCATGTTCACAGCTGTTGTTTAACCCCTTCCATTCCCTTGAATGGTGATCCAAAATCAATTTCAAACGGCTCAGATTTGCTCTAGGCCTTTTCTCGTTCCTTTGCCAATTAGCAAAATCTGCTTCCCTGTAACATTAAAAAACATTAGACAAAACATTAGTGTTTGTTTCGGATAATAAAAGACATTCTGGTCCTTGATTGCGTCCATTGCACGCAACCTTGGCAGCAGCGTCGGCTCTGGAGTTTCCTGTAGAAACAAGGTCTTGTTTGTTAGTATGCGCTGCGCATTTACAGATAGCAACTTGCCTTGGCAAGGTTATTGCGTCTAGAAGTGCTGATACCAAAGAAGCATTCAATATTGGGTGCCCATCGGACTTTAGAAATTTCCTGTGCTTCCATAAGGCCCCAAAATCATGCGCCACCCCGAACGTGTATCGTGAGTCTGTGTAAATCGTTACACTTTTCGCCTCCATCAGCTTGCATGGTTCAGTTAGAGCCACGAGTTCCGCCGCCTGCGCAGAATAATTTGCTGGCAATCTGCCAGAAGTCAAAACATCAAATTCTGTAGTTACAGCGTAACCAACCTTATTTAGGCCTGTTTGTGGGTCTCTTGTAGCAGAGCCATCCACAAACAGGACATTTTCGCAGTTTTTCTTTTTTGAGTGGTGTGTCCAAAAGGTCCGGTCTCGGTGTACACACCTGTTCTAACACAGTGACACAACAATGATGTTCCTCCCCACCCTCCTCTGTTGGGAGGAGAGTGGCAGGATTCAAGACCGTACAACGCTTAACAGTGACATTTGGCATATCAAGCAAAATCGTGTGATACCTCAGCCATCTGGCCGTAGATAGGTCAGACGTTCTCTGCTCTTGCAGTATCATCGACACTGCGTGTGGGTCCATCAATTTTAAATCAGAATACCCCACATATTCCCTCGATGCGAGTACCCCCAATTCTGCAGCTGCTACTGCTCTCAGACATCGCGGTAAGCCTGCTGCTACCGGATCCATTTGCTCGAAAAATACCCCACAGGTCGCAGTCTGTCCCCATGATGCTGCAAGAGAACAGAAGTCATAAATCCATTCTTTTCATCTACCATTTGAACAAACGGTTTTACAGGTGTCGGTAACCCCAAAGTTGGGGACCCAATCAATTGTCTTTTCATGTTTTCAAAGGCCTTCTTAGCCTCTTCTGTCCAATCAAGTTTATCACATGACTTCAAACCCTTCCAGTTGTCAGGGCTACAAGCTCCAATCAGAGAGTTTCTCAAAACAAATGATAACGTGCTCTCCCTCAGGGAGAGGTACAGTATCACAGGTAATATTCATCTGGATTCTTGTGTTTCAGTGAATTAAAGACGAATCCATATTTAATATCTGGAAGTTAATATCTAAGTGATCAAAACCCTGTTTCTGCTCTCCCGACATGTTAGGTTTGTGATATCTCCCAAATCCAAACACACGTTGCTATCAAGCGTTTAGTGATTACACACACACCCAGACCATCAGTCACCACTCAGAGACTAAACACACTTTAGAAAACATTCAGCTTTCATGTCCCCAGTTTCTCACTGTACATCATATTCTAATCAACCTTCCTCCAGTCTGTTGTTTCTTCAACATTTCATATTCAATACCAAAATCACATCACTAATTTTCAGGTCATGTTATACGGTTTAAAGTACTCTTTAGGCGTAAGTTCTAAACAACCAAAACCTTAACCTCATGTGGCAGTGACACAAATCCTCACTATCCTTTCTTTGCCACTTACACTAAAATTGTCATAATTTTACCAAGACCTGCATAAATTTCTTCCATATTACATCGTAGTTCAATATATTTTAACCTAATTTGACTTCAGGTGTTAATAATTCCTGTCAGAAATTTTATTTTTACAACATTTATATTTGTGGCTATTTCTCTGGTCACATTATTCCTCTATCAAGTTCCACTGTTTCCACTATTTATCTCTATCTCTCTACAGAAATCCAAAATATTATTGTCTTCATATCTCAATGCCAGTCACACAGAAAGCCTCACAGCCTCTTGTTTTTTCTCTTACATTAGTTGTAGTTCTCTATATAAATCAATGTCCTACCTCCATTAAATGGACTAAAACGCACAATAAAATTTTCATTTGAAAGGTTATATTCCTTTGTTCACCATCTGGCCTTTCATAAATTTGATTGATTCTCTGGATCATTTAAATAGTGACTTTAACCAATTTGTCACTTTGTCTCTCTATGCACGTTTACAATTTTAACTAATCCAGAGTCTAATAAACATCAGCATCTTAAATGACAAAAGTAGTCATAATTACCAGTAACGGACAGAGCTGGATACCAATCCACTTAAAGCTTGTCCCATGTTCTGGATCATCTTTTCACCAGATTCTCAGAATTATCAGTTTGTCGTTTGACTTTACCCGTCTGTAATGATAAAACACTCATTCCAGAGGTTAAATACACCCTACATTCAATCAGGACACGTAAATATGAACTGCTCCCTCTCAAAATTTGCTTTTACATGGTCTCTTAACCAATTTCAGATCATGTCTGTTCATTATTCATTTGTTTTTATAAAAGTCAGCTGACATTGCTTTGTTTTGTCTCAGCTTTAGCAGGGCGATAACAGAGTACAGTCCCTGCAGCCTCTCTCTCTCACTCTCTCCAAACCGCCTCCTAAGACTAACTTATAAAAATGTAATATTAAATTTATTAACCTTAATCCTTTACTTTCAAATTAGAACATTTCCAATAAGTTACACTATGAAATTGTTTCAAGTTATCTTTAGTTTAAATACCTTTGTCCTTCAGACCTTCGTTAAACTTCAAAAGCCGTCCTCCTCTTAAATCAATCAATCAATCAACTTTATTTATATAGCGCTTTTACAATGACGATTGTTTCAAAGCAGCTTCACAGTGTTAAACAGGACAACATTGCAACAAAATTTGATTTGGCTAGTTTAATTTGGATAGTTTATAGAATTATATATGACCAAATTAATTAATTCTATTTGTATATTTAGTTGAGTAACTTGGATCATAATTTGAGTGTCCCCAACTGAGCAAGCCAAGCCAAAGGCGACAGTGGCAAGGAACCAAAACTCCATCAGGGCATGATGGAGAAAAATAAACCGGAGAAACCAGACTCAGTCGGGTGCCAGTTCTCCTCTGGCCTATTATTAACAGTGTATAATTATTACTCTGGCAACCTTGCAGGTCATAAATCATATTAGATAGGAATATTCGAAATTTTGGGTATGGCCTTGCGAGGCGGGTTCATTTAGGATGGCGCGTCGATTACACAAGAATATGAATACTTGAATGATTGGAGTTATTGCGCCGGAGACGGGTTAATTGAGGATGACGTTCCGGTGAGGCGAATTCAGAGGAGACACTAATGGACACGGTCTCAGCAGACACTCCAGGATGAGCTGGTCATGTCCAGATGCAGGTCCACCATCCGATCCGGACACGGCCTGGATCCGGCCGACTGCAGTAAACCTCGGGATAAACAGAGAGACTAACATTAGTGTGGATGCCACTCTTTTTATGATGTAACGAGTACATCAGGTGTTATGGGAAGTGTTCCGGTTCCGGCTGACCTAGTTAATGCAGCCTAACAATCAGTCATTTGATTTGAATAAAGAAAGTTAAAAATGTTCTATGTGTATGCATAGTAAAGAGATGTGTTTTTAGTCTAGATTTAAACTGACAGAGTGTGTCTGCTTCCCGAACAATGCTAGGAAGACTGTTCCAGAGTTTAGGTGCTAAATAGGAAAAGGATCGACCGCCTGCAGTTGATTTAGATATTCTAGGTATTTTCAACTGGCCAGAGTTTAGAGACCGCAATAGACGTGATGGAGTATAATGCGTTAAGAGCTTGCTTAAGTACTGGGGAGCTAAACCATTTATTGCTTTATAAGTAATAAGCAAGATTTTAAAATGTATGCAATGTTTAATAGGAGCCAGTGCAGTGTTGACAGAACTGGACTAATATGATCGTACTTCCTGGTTCTAGTAAGAACTCGAGCTGCTGCGTTTTGGACCAGCTGGAGTTTATTTATTAGGCGAGCAGGGCAACCACCCAGTAGAGCATTACAATAATCTAGCCTTGAGCTCATGAACGCATGTACTAATTGTTCAGCATTTTGCATTGAAAGCATGTGACGTAATTTATATATATTTTTAAGATGGTAGAATGCAGTTTTACAGATGCTAGAAACGTGGCTTTCAAGCGAAAGATTGGTATCAAAGAGCACCCAGGTTCCTCACTGACGAGGACTTGACAGAGCAGCCATCGAGGGTTAGACAGTATTCTAGGGCACTACTTGTGGAGCTTTTCTGTCCAATAATTAAAAATTCAGTTTTATCTGAATTAAGTTGCAGGAAATTACTATTCATCCGATTTTTAATATCAGCTATGCATTCCGTTAATCTTGTGAATTGGTAAGTTTCGTCAGGGTGTGTAGAAATATAGAGCTGAGTATCATCAGCATAACAATGAAAACTAACGCCATGCTTCCTAATGATATCTCCCAGTGGTAGCATATACAGGGTGAAAAGCAACGGTCCTAACACTGAGCCTTGCGGTACTCCATACTGAACTTGTGATCGGTGTGACATCTCTTCATTTACTGCTACAAACTGATAACGGTCAGATAAGTAAGATTTAAACCATGCCAATGCAGTTCCACTAATGCCAACATAATTTTCGAGTCTATTCAAAAGAATATTGTGATCGATAGTATCGAATGCAGTGCTAAGATCGAGTAACACTAATAGAGAGATACAACCACGATCAGATGATAAGAGTAAATCATTTGTAACTCTGATGAGAGCAGTCTCAGTACTATGATACGGTCTAAATCCTGACTGGAAATCCTCACAGATGCCATTTCTTTCTAAAAAGGAACATAATTGTGAAGACACGGCCTTTTCTAATATTTTTGATAGAAACGGTAGATTCGAGATTGGTCTGTAATTGAATAATTCTTTAGGATCAAGTTGCGTTTTTTTAATAAGTGGTTTAATTACAGCCAACTTAAAAGTTTTTGGTACATATCCTAATGTCAAGGATGAATTAATAATATTAAGCAGAGGATCTATGACCTCTGGAAGCATCTCTTTTAATAGCCTAGTCGGTATAGGGTCAAGCATACATGTTGTTGATTTTGATGATTTAACAAGTTTAGCCAATTCTTCTCCTCCTATAGTAGTGAATGAGTGTAATTTTTTCCTCAGTGAGACTACAATGTTCTGTCTGAAGTGATACTGTAGTAGACGGCTGCATGGTTATAATTTTATTCCTAATGTTATCAATCTTACTAGTAAAGAAGTTCATAAAGTCATTACTGCTGTGTTGTTTACAAACGTCAGAAGTTGAAGCTTTATCCTTTGTTAATTTAGCCACTGTATCGAATAAATACCTAGGGTTGTGTTTGTTTTCTTCTAAAAGAGTTGAGAAATAAGCAGATCTAGCAGTTTTTGGCCTTTCTGTATGCAATCATGCTCTCTTTCCACAAATTGCGAAAAACCTCCAGTTTTGTTTTCTTCCAGCTGCGCTCCATTTTCTGGCTGCTGTTTTAAGGGCCGAGTGTGCTCGTTGTACCACGGCGTTGGATTATTTGCTTTAATCTTCTTTAAGCGCCGAGGAGCAACTATGTCTAAAGTGCTAGTAAAGAGAGAGTCAGTAGTTTCTGTTGCAACATCAAGTTCCTCTTGGCTATCTGTAATTCTGAGGAGATGGAACTGATGAGGAAGATTATGTATAAAGCAATCTTTAGTCAGCGGTTATAGTCCTGCCATATTTGAAGTGAGGGGATGGCTTTGCAGCTTTAACTAAATTAAGTATACATGATATTAGGTAATGATTTGAGATGTCATCGCTCTGCTGCAGAATTTTAATGGTGTCAACATTTAGTCCATGTGACAGTATTAGATCTAAAGTATGATTATGGCGATGAGTGGGTCCCGATACGTGTTGTCTAACTCCAATAGAGTTTAGAATGTCTTTAAATGCCAATCCCAATGCGTCTTTTTCATTGTCAACATGGATATTAAAATCACCAACAATTAGTACTTTATCTGCAGCCAGTACTAACTCTGATAGAAAAACAGCAAATTCTTTGATAAAGTATTGTGCCCTGGTGGCCTGTATACAGTAGCCAACACAAATGTCAAACGGGATTTATCATTTACACTACACAATGTTACATAAAGCACCAAAACTTCAAAGGAATTATATTTGAAACTAGACTTCTGAGTAATACTGAAGTTATCATTATAAATTACAGCAACACCTCCCCCTTTTCCTTTCAGACGTGGCTTGTGTTTATAACAATAATCTTGGGGAGTGAACTCATTTAAAGTAATGTAGTCGTCAGGTTTTAGCCAGGTTTCTGTCAAACACAGCACATCTAGGTTATGATCTATAATCATATCATTAACAATAAGCGTTTTTGGCGAAAGGGATCGAATATTCAGCAACCCGAGATTTATAAATTGTTCATTCGTATTATATCTGTTGTTTATTTGTTGGACATCAATTAAATTTTTACTGTTGAATGGTTTTGATGGTTTTTTGTATTTACTGATTCGGGGAACAGACACAGTCTCTATGTGATAATATCTAGGTGAAAGCGTCTCTATGTGCTTGGATTTAGCTGACTCTGGTGACGTGAGACAGCTAGCAGACGGTTGGTTTAGCCAGTTTGTCTGCTTCCTCAAATAGCAGACATACTGGGCACTTCAAGTCGCACTGTGAAATGACGTCTTAGGTAAATATAGATCTTCATTTTGTACACATGTGCACTGTCATCATTTAGTTTAATTGCACAATGATAATTGTCAGCCTGACTTCTCTCCTTACAAACTAAAACATTACATTTTGTTTATGTTTTAGTTTGTATGTAAAATAATGATTAATGTAAAATAAATCAATGTTACACTTAGAATATTTTTTAAAAATGTTTGTTGGCCTTCACAGATCATTCAATCTATCTCTGCGTGGCCGCTTCACAAACATCTCTGATGAGGAGTTGGATGAAAGAGTTCAACAGGTGGTCTGCAGCAATGACTTACTGGGTCCAGAGGCTGTACGAGCAAGACTTTTTGGAGAAGGCTTACTGATGCAATGATGGCGCGTTCGTCAAAGTATGCTCCTGACCAACCCCGAAGGGGCTGCACACAGAGCCATGTCTTCCGGGCTACGTAGGCGGACATAGCGAGTTGCAGGGCCAAATTCTTTATGGCATCTGGATGGCAACCACAAGCTCATTAGGTGAGTTATGAGTTTATTTCATTATTCATTTTACTTGGAAGCTAAAACCAAGCATGATGGGCACATTTATTTAATACTTTCAGTCAGATGTAGTTTTGTTTTTCAGGCCATAATGTCTTTTTTCTGGTTGTTGAAAGCCAGCTTGTTGATTGTTCAAAAACATAATGCTACTTCTGAAATTTAGTTTTGAATAATTATCTTGTATATATTAGGGTTGTGCCGATGGACGACCAACATCACGATGGAGCGCCACCATCGTGATGCCACGCCCCCCGTTGCGAGTGCAATAATCCTCTTCTATAGTTAAACTAAAAACTTTGCAGGGATTGCTCTGTAAATTAAATTGAGAGTATAACTAAAGCATATATGCTATTTTAAATACTGTAGTCTATGCCAGATATATTGCCTACATTTTTAAATATCCATTTCATAAGCATGCGTGTTTATTTTAGCATTTCCGTCAATGAAACAACACACTACAGCCTGTAAAAACGCATTTTCAGATTATCCTTTTTAAACGATTATCAGTTAATAATGGTAACATAAAGATTAAGACAATGAAATATTAGTTTAAAAAAAATGTTTTATTTCCCCGCAAATATGTAAGCTCTGAGATGAATGTGAGACACGAGCTGGAGACTCCTTCTCGAATATCTTCGTCTTCATGTTTTCTCCTGATGTTGCAAAGCAACACCTGTTGTAAAACGTCTGAAGAGCGAATTTTATCTTCCACAGGGTCAAGACATTTAGGCTGTTTGATCATGCACTGCCAAAGAAAACGAAATTAAAATCGCTTGTGTGTGTGCCTGAATTGCGCTATTCAAATAAACGTGACGCGCCAAGTCTAATAACAAGAACAAACTGTGTTAAATAAAATTGGAAGTAAAAAGGTATTTGTCCTACATTGTTTGTTTTCTACTTCACCACAGTAAAGCATGTGAATGGGTAGGCTATAATAGACTTAATTATAAGCAAACGAAAGGAAGAAACGTTTACAATTCCCTGCGAAACTGAGTGTGACGCGAGTGAAGATTTATGAAAAGAAACGTGATGTCCAGTGGGATAAAATGGACTAACTGTTAGCCTTTTGGTTATGCCTATTGTTAAAGTTCATGGAAGGTACAAACATATTTGAAAAGCTGGCAAATCTTTAATTGGGCTCAGCCTCCCTCTCTCATTCGGCATGAATCCATATGTTTTCATGGCTGCGATGTAACTTCGAATTTATTTCCTTTGAAAACAAAGCTTTGTGCTTCTGTCCTGTGGCAATATATTCATGTACAACAGCATTCACATACAAAACACGGGGATAATAACGAAATTATAGTTTTAAATAGAAAATAGTATTTAAGGAGGTATATTAAAATAAAAAGTGCACAACTCTTTACTTTGTTTCCCCTCACATGCAGCCTAGCGCGGGTGAGTCCTTATTTGGGTTAGCAAAATAACGAAATAGAAAATAGTATTCATGTAAAGAGATTGTAAAATTCAGATATAGTAAATTATATATTTTTATTTTTAAAAAATTAAAAAACGACGATATCATCGTCCATCGCAATGTTTTATTGTAAACATCGTCAACTGCCAATTTAGGGGACATCGCCCAACCCTAGTATATATGCATTCCATACATTCTTATGTCAGAGTATTAATATTTCATTTCATTTTCAGGTGGAGAATTGTTATTCACGTGATTATTGATGGCTTTAGCAGACTGGTCACATTTTTGGAAGCTTCAAACAACAACAGAAGCAGCACTGTGATGCAGAAATTTGTTGAGGCTGTCGTATGGTGTGCCATCAAGAGTCCGCTGTGACCAAGGTGGAGAGAACAATGCTGTTTGCCATTTCATGGAGGTTTTTTGAGGTTCTGCCAGGGGAAGTGCTTTGAGGGGAAGGAGCACCCATAACCAACGGATTGAGAGACTGTGGGGAGATGTTTGGAGAGGTGTTGTTAATGTGTACCATTCGCTGTTCACCCTTTTAGAAGATGATGGAACAGTAAATTGCAACAATGAGAGGCATCTTTGGGCACTCCATTACATCTATCTTCCTCGAATAAACCGGGACTTGCATCTTTTTATTAACCAGTGGAACCATCACCGCATCTTTTTATTAACCAGTGGAACCATCACCGCCTGAGAACATGTTCAGGTTTCCTGGTTTATTTGATTTCCTTGAAATGTTCATAATTTGTCTCCTATAGAATCCTGGTAACACTTTACAATAAGGTTGTATTAGTTAACATGAACTAACCACGAACAACACCTCTGTTCAGCATTAGTTAATCCTTGTTAACTTTAGTTAATAAAAATACAGCTGTTCATGGCTTGTTCATGTTAGTTCACAGTGCATTAACTAATGTTAACAAGATTTTAATAATGTATTAGGAAATGTTGAAATTAACATTAACAAAGATAAATAAATGCTTTATAAGTGCAGTTCATTATTAGTTCATGTTAACTAATGTAGTTAACTATTGTAACCTTATTGTAAAGTGTTACCAGAATCCTAGTTATTATCCAATCAGTTTAATCATCTTGTGGTTACAGCTTAGATTTTTAGGGTTTTATCTCACATGCAGTTTACTTGATATCTGCAACAGTATATAAGACAGTAACTTCAAAACGTCTCGGTTACGTATGTAACCCTCGTTCCCTGAAGGAGGGAACAGAGACGTACGTTGGACGTCACCGACGAATCGGGATCACTTCAGGGAGCCCCTATCAGCTTCGAGATAAAGAGAACTGGCCAATGGCCATTGGCGTGCGTGTTTTGCATATCGCACCCGCCGCGCGCGGTATAAAGCGGATGCAATCGCCACGCACCATTGTTTTTCACTGAGGAGCCGAACTAGTGACTCGGCCCTGTAGTGATGGTACAGCAACTGTGGCGGCGGGGCGTGCGTCTCCGTTCCCTCCTTCAGGGAACGAGGTTACATACGTAACCGAGGCGCCCTTTCAGTCGGTCACGTTCGACGACGTCGTTGGGCGCCACCGGCCAATTGGGATCCCTTGAAAACGCCACAGTTACTACCACTTCCAGCGCCCGCGAAAGCCCCTCAGACCCGTCTGTACCAGGCGGGAACTCACGCGAGTCACACTGCTGTTCCAAGACCCATTCAGCAGACTATTGGATAACGCTGGGAAAGCGTGCCCGGAGGACCGCTGCGGAGGCCACATCACCCAGAGGGAATTCCATGTGGAGAATACACGTATGGACTGGCCGTGGGCAGTACAACATACGAAGTCCCAGGGGTGGCCCCGGCCAAGTAGGCGGGGGAACAACACCAGACTGCGACGGCAGAGCGGGCTCTGCCGAGGGAAGGACACGGGCTCGCCGTAGGGAGCACTACCGTGGAAGAATACACATATGGGACCGCCGAGGGGGTCACAACATATGGAACCCAGCCTAACACAAGTTCCACCAATGCTTACGAGTGTTAGACCTGGCGTCTGACGTTCCGCCACGTCCGAATGCCGAGGTTGCGCGCCATTCTGGGGAACTCGACTGGAGCATATAGCGCGCATATCCGTTCCAAGGGGAAGAGAGTGGCGCAGCAAGCCGACACTAGAACGGGCACGCCGGTGTTACTGGCTATGGGAAGCGAGCACACGGGAAGCTACCGGCTCTACACGTAGGCTATAGAGTCTAGCGAGCGTGTTGGGTTTCGCCAGCCCGCAGCACTACAAATATCTGTCAGCGGCGCCACGAGCCAGCGCCCAGGAAGAGGCCACACCCCTGGTGGAGTGGGCTCTAACCCAGAGCAGGGCACGTCTTGGGAATCATACGCCAAGGCGATAGCATCCACTATCCAGTGGGCCATCCTCTGCTTGGAGACAGCCTTTCCCTTCTGCTGTCCTCCATAACAGACGAAGAGCTGCTCTGAGGTCCTAAAGCTTTGCGTTCTGTCCACGTACATCCGTAGGGCACGGACGGGACAGAGAAAAGCCATGGCTGGGTCTGCCTCCTCCGAAGGCAGCGCTTGCAGGTTCACCACCTGATCCCGAAGGGAGTGGTGGGAACCTTGGGCACATATCCGGGCCGGGGTCTCAGGATTACATGAGAGTTACCGGGCCCGAATTCCAGGCACAATTCGCCGACCGAAAATGCCTGCAGGTCCCCTACCCTCTTGATGGAGGCCAATGCAGCCAGGAGAACTGTTTTCAAAGACAGGACTTTCAACTCAGCTGACTGCAAGGGCTCAAAGGGCGCTCTCTGCAGTGCTGTAAGCACCAGAGTTAAGTCCCAAGAGGGTATAGAGGGGGGGCGAGGCGGATTTAGTCTCCTTGCCCCCCTCAGGAACCTGACGATCAGATCGTGCTTTCCCAAGGACTTACCTTCTACCAAGTCATGATTTGCGGCGATAGCGGCAACATACACCTTGAGGGTGGAGGGAGACAGCCTTCGCTCCAACCCTTCTTGTAGGAAGGAAAGCACTGACCCGACCGAACACTGACCCGACTCGGTGAGAGGAGCACCAGTCGACGAACAGGTTCCACTTCAACGCATAGAGTCGTCTCGTAGACGGGGCTCTAGCGGAAGTGATGGTGTCTACCACAGTCTGTTGTAACCCACCTAGAACCTCCGCGTCCCGTCCAGGGACCAGACATGGAGTGACCAGAGGTCTGGACGCGGGTGCCAAAGGGTGCCCCGTCTCTGAGTCAGGAGGTCCTTCCTCAGAGGAATGGGCCAAGGAGGTGCTGTCGCAAGGAGCACTAGTTCCGGGAACCAAGTCCTGCTGGGCCAATACGGAGCTACCAACAGGACTGCTCCTCGTCCTCCTGACTTTGCACAGTGTCTGTGCGAGAAGGCTCACTGGGGAAACGCATACTTGCGTAGGCCCGGGGCCAGCTGTGTGCCAGGGCGTCCGAGCCGAGGTTCCCTCGGTCAGGAGTAAAACAACTGGCAATGGGCGAGTCGGGCGGCAAACAGGTCTACCTGTGCGGTCCCGGCGGCTCCATATCAGCTGGACCACCTGGGGATGGAGTCTCCACTCTCCCGGGAGCACCTGCTGGCGTGAGAGCTCGTCGGCTGCACGATTGAGCAGGCCCGGAATGTGAGTGGCGCGAAGCGACCTCAGATGCTTCTGACTCCACAGCAGGAGAAGGCGGGGGAGTTGTGACATGCGACGGGAGCGTAGACCACCCTGTTTGTTGATGCACGCAGCGGCGCAGTGCTGTCCGTCTGGACCAGAACGTGCTTGCCTCTGAGCGGCCCCTTGAGGCGGCTGAGTGCAAGATGAACTGCTAATAACTCCAGGCATTTGATATGCCATTGCAGTTGGGGTCCCGTCCAAAGACCCGAAACTGCAAGCCCGTTATGCGTGGCACCCCAGCCGGTGGATGAGGCATCCGTGGAGACAACAGCATGCCTGGACACTTGTTCTAGAGTCACTCCTGCCCGTAGAAATAAAGGGTCCGACCACGGGCTGAAGGTTTGGCGGCAACTCGGCGTCACTTGGACACGGAGGGAACCGCTGTGCCACGCCCATCTCGGGACTCGATCGTGTAGCCAGCGTTGAAGCGGTCTCATATGAAGCAATCCGGCGGCGTTACGCGGCTGCAGATGCCATATGCCCCAGGAGCCTCTGAAACTGTTTCAGTGGTACCCTGTTCTGCGTTTGAGCAATTCAAGCAGTTCAACACCGACTGGGCGCTCCTCTGTGAGGTGCGCTGTCTGGGCGACGAGTCCAGTTCCATCCGAGAAAGAGATCCTCTGCATAGGGCAGTTTGCTCTTCTCCCAGTTGACCCGAAGCCCCAACTGGCTGAGGTGTCTGAGCACCATGTCCCTGTGTTCGCACAACTGCCCTCGCGACTGCGCCAGAATCAGCCAGTCGTTGAGGTAGTTGAGGATGCGAACGCCCTGCTCCTCATGGGAGCAATGGCCGCCTCCGCTACCTTCGTGAAGACGCGGGGCGACAGGGCTAGCCCGAAGGGTAAGACTTTGTACTGATATGCTCGTCCGTCGAACGCAGCGAAGAAATGGCCTGTGTCGAGGAGAATCGAGACATGAAAATGCACGCGTCCTTCAGGTCGATCGCTGCAAACCAATCTTGGGGACGGACGCACCTGAAGATGCGCTTCTGCGTGAGCATCTTGAGCGGCAGCCTGTGAAGGGACCGGTTCAAGAGCCGCAGATCAAGATTGGCCGTAACCGCCGCCTTTCTTGGGTACAATGAAGTACGGGCTGTAGAAGCCGGTCTTCATATCGGCTAGAGGGACCGTCTCTATCGCGTCTTTCGCCAGTAGGGTTCGCCACTTTCGCCGCGATCTCCCCCTGGAGCACAGGAGCATCCTCCTTCGACACGGAGGTGAAGTGGATGCCCCTGAACTTGGGGGACGCCGGGCGAACTGAATCGCATAGCCGAGTCTGATGGTACGGATGAGCCAGCGAGACGGCCTGGGAAGCGCTAGCCAGGCTCCCAGGGACCGTGCAAGCGGGACCATCGGCACCACTGGACGTACCAGCGGGCAGCGAGGCAGCATGCAGGAATCCGACTCGAACGGCCTGGTGGCGGCTCGCAGTGGGACCTGTGTGTGCTGTGCAACACTTCCGCTGAGAGGATGTGCGAGTGCAGGAAGGCCTCTTGAGTGCGTCCCGGCAGCCAGCATCCCCTGCTGGCGAACAGAGAGGCGTCCGAGGGTGACAAGGCATGGGAGCGTCGCCCCACCGACACGCACTCTCTTGGCACCCAGAGATATTGGAAACTGCTCTTTTCTGGACAATTTGGGTACCGCTGGCGCTGGGACCAGCGGCGGAACAGAAAATACAGAACAAAAAATTATCCCCCGGCCCTCCTCCGGGGGAAGGAGTGGTGCTGCAGCCATCTCCTGAAGAGCAGTTTCCTCCATCTCTGGGCGGCCCGTCTCAGGGTCTCTTACGACGGCGCTTGCCACCTGGCTTGGCAGCGGCCTGAGCGGGCTGGACATCCTTCCCGCGGCCGGCTCCACGCCCACGGCGTGATGTAGACTGCTGCTGGGCCGGGGCGGGAGCGGAGGCGGCGGCAGGTGGACGTCCTCGGCGACGGGCAGGCGGAGGTGCTGCGGAGCGGGAGCAGCCGCTGGCCGCCGGGGCAGGATGTGCCTGATAGCCTCCGTCTGCTTCTGGGCGGCCGAGAACTGTTGGGCGAAGCTCTCGACGCGTCGCCCGAACAACCTGGCGGAGAAATGGGAGTCCAGGAACCGATACTTGTCGGTCTCCCTCATGCCGGCCAGGTTGAGCCAGAGATGCCGTTCCTGGACCACTAAGGTGGACATCGCCTGACCAATGGAACGGGCGGTGACTTTCGTCGCCCGGAGGGCAAGGTCCGTCGCCGTCCGGAGCTCCCGGAGGAGCTCTTGGTCAGGCCTACCCTTGTGCAGGTCCATGAGCGCCTGGGCCTGGTGCACCTGGAGCAAACTCATGGCGTGCAGGGCGGACGCGGCCTGTCCACAGGACCTGTAAGCCTTCGCAACCAGGTTGGAAGAGAACTTACAGGCCCTGGACGGGAGACGCGGGTCACCGGACACAGTTGCATCGCGACGGCCCGCTCAACCGGCGGGATCCCCACGTAACCCTTGGCCTGTCCGCCGTCGAGGGTAGTGAGGAGGGAGGAGCTGCTAGGTCTGTTTCTGGCGCTGAAAGGCGCCGCCCACGACCTAGTCAGCTCATCATGCACCTCCGGGAAGAATGGCACCGGGGCGGGACGCTGAGAACCAGCGCGAGCCGCCCCGAGAAACCAATCATCCAACCTTGAAGGTTTGGGGCGTGGTGGAGGTTCCACTCAAGCCCTACCTTCTCGGCGGCCCGGAAAGCATAGCCGTCAACTCGGGTCTGACTCAACCGTTGCCACTCTCCCAGAGGGAGGCAGTACAGCTGAGTCTTCATCCTCCGAGGACTGAAACTCCCCCTCCGATGCAGCGATCGACATCTGCTCATCCGCGGGTGCCCGAAAGTCACCACTGGGCGGCCAAGGGAGGGCCAGCAGTTTCTCTCGGAAGCACCACCGGCTCGGAGCTTATATATATATATATATATATATATATATATATATATATATATATATATATATATATATATATATATAATATGTGTGCATGAATGCTTTTAATACTGTAAAATATGTACAGTACAGGACTTTTTTGACATTGCCAACCTGTAAATGAATCAGAGATCATGTAATAAACACAAAAAGGATTGTTTGAGTTGCGTATTATGCCTTTTTCCTTTACCACTATTTGTTTAATAATTTTAATGGAACCGGAATCGGAACCGGAATTATTTGGCGGAATCGGAACCAGAACCGGAACCGGAAAATTTCTCACGATTCCCAATTTCTCTAGTCACACCCGTGTTGCTCTTTTTGTGAGGAAACGCTCTCTTTAATGCTGAAGCACCCAGGGAAAACCGCGGCAGCACACAGGGAATAGTGCAGCCTGTGTGCTGCACTCACTGAAAAGTGCTGTAACGCCAACACGAGCGTCTTCTCTCTCTCTCTCTCTCTCTCTCTCTCTCTCTCTCTCTCTCTCTCTCTCTCTCTCTTGCTGAATAGCTGTGTTTTGTCTTCGACCTGAACGCCGTTCGGCTCCGAAGTGAATGACAATGGTGCGTGGCGATTGCATCCGCTTTATACCCGCGCCGCGGGGCGGGGTGCGATATGCAAAACAAGCACGCCAATGGCCATTGGCCAGTTCTCTTTATCTCGAAGCTGATAGGGGCTCCCTGAAGTGATCCCAATTAAATCGGTGGCGTCCGGCGTCGTCAACGTGACCGACTGAAAGGGAACTATAGACTTCAAAAAAAAATTTGCCGTATTTATTGTGTAACTCATTGAGTATAAAACAGTGACTAAACTAAACAGTGAAACTTAAAGGAATGGGCAGTTAAGGCCAGACTTTTTGGGACTTTCACCGTATCCCCCAGAGTTAGATCAGTCCACACACACCATTCTCATCTCCGTGCGTGCCATAACTCTGTCTGATGCACCCACCTCTAGCCTAGCTTTGCACAAAGACTGGAGGTAAAAGGCTCCAGCTAGCCTACTGCTCAATAAGTGACAAAATAACGCCAACATCTTCCTATTTACATGTTGTGATGTGTGTAGTTACATCGTGTACTAAGACCAACGGAAAATGAAAAGTTGTGATTTTCTAGGCCGATATGGCAGGAACTATACTCTCATTCCTGCGTAATAATCAAGAGCTTTGAGTCGTCCCATGAGTGCAGCTGCGCAATGATATTACACAGTGCCTAAAAATAGGCTAACTTCCGTCAACATAACCAACGTGACAACCTGCTTAAACAGGGCGCTTACTGGGGCCTATTTTTAGGCGCTGTGTAATATCACTGCGCCGCTGCACTCATGGTACGTGTGGAGGAAAAATGTAATCATAGAAGAAGATTTATGTTTAAGGTTATACAGAAATCAACATCTGTCTCTGTTATTCAAAAACACCTCTTAGCATGGGGTCACGGGACACCTAGATTGGGGACTCTCCCGGGCCTTAGATGTCACTTATTAAATCATACACACACACACACACACACACACACACACACACACACACACACACACACAAACCTACATCTACCTCATAAAATGTAAATAAACCCCATCACCGCTTGAGGCCTTGACACAAACACTGATGGGGGAAGATAAGAGGGGGGAACCACTGTGTCCCTTGCTTTTCTTATTTGCTTTTGTTACAGAAGGGTGGGGGGGGGGAAAGACATTTGTATCACCTTTTCATCTGTACGGAAAAACACTGAGACACTTAGAGGTATAAAAGCTTGGGCCTTCTATTGTTCCTCAGTTCACACTTGATGCAGGCATTATCTGGTTGTATTGACTGTGGATTCTTTCTTGCAAGAATTAAATCTTTATAAAGACTCAATTGGCTAAGGTTTGTCTCTTATTCAGAAATGCAACGGAGTTAACGTTATTTTGCCGCAACAATTTGGTGTCAGGAAGTGGGATTCCTTGGATGTGCCTTCCGGAACCCTGGGAGCGGACGGTGACTGATCATCCTGGATTTTAGAGTCACAGCCTTACCCTGACTGATTAAGGGAGAAGGGCCGGCTGCTCTAGGGGTTCTGGAGGGTCCGACCACTGGAATAAGAGAAAAACGAACCCGAGATGGCAACGGGACACTCTGGTAAGAGACAAATCCTAAATTTTGTGAATTTTAATGTGAATTTGGTTAAATTAAGATTTGGGAAACTAAGGGATAAACCATAGGGGAGGTCTGATTTTGTGGCGATTGCAACGTGGTTTGATTTGTTTATGTTGAGAAACTAAAATCACGTTGGCAGTGAAAAGGGCAGAGTTGTCCTTGTGGTTTGATTTGTTTATGTTGAGAAACTAAAATCACAGAGAGTGAGAAGGGCTGAGTGGTCCTTAAGGCGTTTGAGTAAGCATCATTCCCGTCTGTCCTGGGTGAAGGTTCAGATCTGTACGGAGACGTCCGACAGATTAATAGCGTGCACGCGGACAGCCACAGAAACAGACTGCCACTATGGAAAATCCCAAAGAAGCTAGCAGAATATGATACACCGGTATTTTGTCAAATGAAAAAAAAAAATTTATATGGCCAGAGATGTATGGGGGATATAGAGAAATTAATTAAATATCATGATTTCCAAAAGAAAATAAATGCTGTGAGTCAACAGGATGAGAGGGGTGAAATAATCTGTTGAGGAGAGGAGACAAATCTAAGAGCTTTTGTGAGAAATGCAAATGAAGATTGTTATAAGAAGCAGAAAACAGGGAAAGGGAAATTTTTTGTCTGATCACAAAGAAGCCACAGCTGTTTAAAGATCATTGGTGAGTATGAACTTTGATTATGGATAACAGTTTGTGATAACAAAATTAGAGCTAACAAGGGCTGTTGTGAGAAATGTGTGTGAGAAATGCAAATGAAGATTGTTATAAGAAGCAGATAACAGGGAAAGGAAGATGTTGTCTAATCACGCAGAAGCTACAGCTGTTTAAAGATAATTGGTAAGTATGAACTTTGATTATGGATAACAGTTTGTGATGATAAAATTAGAGCTAACAATTTGAGAGACATGATCAGTAACTTGATCAGGTCGGATAAAGTTTTTGAGACGAGAGAGCTGTAAGCAGCTCTGCTCTGAAGCCAGCAATTTAAAGAAATAAGTAGAACTTACTAAGAAAATGGACAGCAATGTTTTAATTATGTTTAGAAAATTATACGGCAATTTAACTGGCTACAAATTAATTGAGAACAAGAGAAATTCAAATTTCTAGATGTTAGTGCATAATGAATAATGAATAATCATGGGTTGTAAAATGGGTGGAATGCTATTAAACCCTGAAGGAAAGATCCCAGTAACTAAGGGAATCTGATAACATTAAACCCTGAAGGAAAGATCCCAGTAACTGTGGGAATCTGATGTGATTTTTGTTTTGAAAAAGCAGATGAAAGATACCATGAATTGCTGAATGACACAGAGTGTTTTAATTGTGGTCAGCGGGGCTGTGTCCACTCACTCATAAAGTGTCGAAGGTGTGACAAATGAGGCAACCACACTAAACCCAGTAAAAAGAAATGAATACAGAGAGGAGATTTAAACTCTGTCTAAGAAAATAATGAAATAACAATAGGGTTATAATAAATATGTTCTTGCTCTTCTCACTTTTGCAAAACTCTGATAATGCTTATGACTGAATATTGGGTTGTTGAAATAACTTTAGGTAAGTTAATATGTTGGAAACCCTAGAAGTTGATGCTTTGGTTTCAAAAGATAAGCTTGTGCTGAGCTGTAATAAAATGATTTGCTTATCTGAATCTGGCACCACCACGTCATTTCTGGTGCTGTGGCCTAGCTTGAGTAACACACACTCAATCTGAGGGTGATTTGAAAGTGTGATTTCAGTCTAAGGATAGAGTTTAAAAGGAAAATGTCTGAAGTTTATTTGAAAACAATTTTAATTTCTAACCAGATCTCACTAGCTTGTGTAAAGGGTGAAAAGTTGCAGTGCAGATGAAGATGCAGTGTGCCAGCCCTGAAGGCCTCAGAGTCTGTCTCTCATCTGAGCATGTGTCATAAGTGATGAGATACTTATGGTTAAGCACAGGGCATCAGTTGAAAATCATAGAGACAATGATTTGATAAAAAGGACATTTTTGACTAATAGTTAAAGGATTGCCATGGAGGGCAATGATAGATATTTTGATGAAACAAAATGTGATGTTTTTACAAAACGAGATGTTTTTAAAATATAGAACTGAAAATGTTGTGTCTGATCTAAGCCTTCATCATGTACAGAACTGATGGATCGAGACACAAAGGTAGCAGAACATTAAACTGAAAGGACAGTTGTTTTGGCTAAATTCACTGAGTGGTGGATTTTAGTGATTTAGTTGTATTGTGATAATTAACCTGTCTCTATGTTCTACCTTTAGTAAGCAGACCAGATGGCTCTGATGACTCTTGAATGCACTCTATGCAAAGCTCCAGAAAACATCATCCTGTTGAGGGTCAAAAAAAAAAAAATTAAGCGATGACAAATGTGCGTGAGATGATTCGCCAAAGACGAGGTAAGATCCTCTCTTGGCCAGCAGGGGACAACCTAAGCCAGGGTTTCATCGACATTTGGGCACCTCCAAGAAGGGAGTGTTTTTATGTGAGGTGTGTATGAGAGTTGAGCAGATGTCTGTAAGGCCAGCAGCATCATAAAGGGAGGAGTTGTGTTTTTGTAGGGGCCGAGAGTCCAGACAGATATACAGCAGTCCGACCCAGAGATGTTCCTCTATACCGCTCACCCAAGAACCGCTTATATTGTTTGTGAATTCCAGGAAGACCCTGAGGGAAAGTTATGATGGTAAGGGGCATTCAAGAGCCAGCTGAGACCATGCTGTGAATTGTCATAAATTTTATGGAGAACAGAACAAAATTTATTAATTGGTATAAGTAAAACTGTGTGATATTGAACTAATATGTCTCTATCATAGTCTTAAATACTGCAGGTCATTAGATATGGCATAGGATCATTCGGAAACATGGTGATGGCTTTAAGATGAGGACAGCGTTTGAAGTTCAAAAGAGAAGGTCTGGATAACAAAGGTATTTAAACTAAAGATTATAGTTTGTTCTGAGTTAAAGTCTCAGAGGCTGTTGAAAAGATTATCTGTGTAAGAGAGAGAGAGCGAGAGAGAGAGAGAGAGAGAGAGGCTGCTTGTGGAGGTGGGGATGGCACAGTGTCTGTTCTTGGCCATGTTAAAGCGTAGACAAAACCAAAACAACCCAGCTGACTTTTCTAAAGACAACTTAATAGTGAACAGACATGATTTGAAAATGATTAAGAAACCAAATAGAAGCAAATTTTGAGAATGAGCAGTTCATATTTATGCCCTGATTGAGCGTAGTGTTTTATCACTTCAGATGGGTTAAGCCAAACGACAAACTTTAAAAGAAGCGTTTTATTCTGAGTGATTCTGATAAAAGATGATCCAGAACACGGACGAGCTTTAAGTGGATTGATATCCAGCTTGGTCTGTTACTGGTAATAATAATGACTACTTTTGTCATTTATGATGAGGATTTGAATTACACTCTGGATTAGTTAAAATAGTAAGCGTAAAAATTATAGACTTGAGGACAGAGAAAAAATGACAAATTGGCTTAAGTCATTATCTAAATTATCCAGAGAATCCGTCACAATTATGAAAGGCCAGAGGGCGAACGAAGGAATATAAACTTTTAAAATGAAAAGTTTTATTTTTGTGTTTCCTCCATTAAATGGAGGCAGGACATTAATTTATCTTGAGAACTACAATTAATGTAAGAGAAAAAAAACCAATACAAAACAAAACAAGAGGCTGTGAGGTTTTCTGTGTGACTAGGATTGAGATGGAGGACAGTAATATTTTGGATTTCTGCAGAGCAGTGGACAGTGGAAAGGTGTGCCGTAGGTGAGACAGAGGACTTCACGGTGAAGGTGAGACTGCATCAAGGATCGGCTCTGAGCCCCTTTTTGTTTGCAGTGGTGATGGACAGGCTGACAGAGGAGGTCAGACCGAGGGTCTGGCCTAGGGATGTGTGATGTGTCGTTAAACACTTGAAAGCAACAAGGTGTCGTGTGTTTGGATTTTGAAGGTATCACACACCCCTAAATTGACAGGAGTGCAGTAACAGAGCTTACTCATTTAGCCCTGCTTCCAGATTTGAAATACAGATTTTATATTAACTTTCACTGAAACACGAAAGAATCAGGATAAAGATTGCCTGGTTAAGACTGGAGCTTGTAGCCCTGACTGAAATATGCAAGCTGATGAAAGGTAAAAGTGTAACAATTTGAACAGATTTGCGTTTTGAGTTCGGAGTTGGGCATAATTTTGGGGCATTGTGGAAACACAGGAAAATTTTAATATCGGATGGGCGCCCAATTCTGAATGGTTCAACTGTGTCTGCTTCTCAAGACACAATTTTCTTGACTGGCCAGGTTGATATCTATGAATGCGCAGCGCACATTAATAACAAAGATTTTATTTAAACAGGCAGATGAGATTGCGAAGGCCGAGGAAGAAGCAGTCAAAGGAACCATAATGTCTTTTTGATATTTGAAATAACCACAAACGCTTTCACTTCTTTACAGAGTACGGAGACCTTCGCCACAACAGCGGAGAAACAGCTGTGAAACTGTGGCTGCACTTTTCAAAATGGTGTGGTGATGGCAAGCCTTGTTTACCCCAAACATTATTTGACCATTATGTTTAGATGGCTGCATAGATGATCAGGCAGCCAAACGGGGGAATTAGTCAAATGAAAACTGATGAAAACTGTCTGGGGTACAGTATTTTTATGAAAATTTTTGTAGAAGGAAAGGCCTAGAGCAAATCTGAGTCTGTTCGAGACTGTTTAATGGAAGGGGTAAACAATAGCTTACATCAATATAATTTGTGAATTATTTCAAAAGAAATGTCCTCTCTGTGTCTAAGATCTGTGTGCAGGTTAAGGGACTCCTTTACATAACATCAGACCGGATGTTTGATGTCGTGATACGGGACTACAGAAGGAACAGATGGAGAGTGAAAAGGTGACTAGGGCCTTTTGTCGTGCTTCTGATGACAAACACCGCCATCAAGGTAGCTGAGAAAGATCCCACCAGTGATCGGGGAGAAGGAGCCGAGAGGAGCTGGAGGCACACGTCTGTGCGGACGGAGGTCACACAAACATCACTTGCCGCTACCATCTCAGGAGCAGAGACAACAAGTTAAGAACCTGTTGCAAGCCCACAGAATCAGAGTTGCACAATCTACAGAGAGGTGGCATCCTTTCATTAACAGAGCAGAAAAGACTAATCTTCATAACTCTTTCTGGGCGTATAGCTGTGCGATTCATCTTACCATCTGAAAGACTGGAGCAAAGCGAAGCCGTGGTGCCCTTTTCGATGTTTGGACTGTGCGACTTAAGAAGAACAACATTCATATATACATTTAATATTTTTCTTGTGAATTATCAAAGAATGATAAAAGGGGGAATTGTGGAGGAAAAATTTAATCATAGAAGAAGATTTATGTTTAAGGTTATACAGAAATCAACATCTGTCTCTGTTATTCAAAAACACCTCTTAGCATGGGGTCACGGGACACCTAGATTGGGGACTCTCCCGGGCCTTGGATGTCACTTATTAAATCACACACACACACACACACACACACACACACACACACACACACACACAAACCTACATCTACCTCATAAAATGTAAATGTAAACCCCCCAT
The DNA here is from genome assembly GCA_023029165.1 of Gobiocypris rarus. Taxonomy (NCBI): domain Eukaryota; kingdom Metazoa; phylum Chordata; class Actinopteri; order Cypriniformes; family Gobionidae; genus Gobiocypris; species Gobiocypris rarus. Next base: position 15,849,323 of record CM040912.1, read on the forward strand.
CACCGCTTGAGGCCTTGACACAAACACTGATGGGGGAAGATAAGAGGGGAACCACTGTGTCCCTTGCTTTTCTTATTTGCTTTTGTTACAGAAGGGTGGGAGACATTTGTATCACCTTTTCCTCTGTACGGAAAAACACTGAGAGGTATAAAAGCTTGGGCCTTCTATTGTTCCTCAGTTCACACTCGATGCAGGCATTATCTGGTTGTATTGACTGTGGATTCATTCTTGCAAGAATTAAATCTTTATAAAGACTCAGTTGGCTAAGGTTTGTCTCTTATTCAGAAATGCAACGGAGTTAACGTTATTTTCCCGCAACATACGGCAGCGAAGTTCCTGGATTGTTATGCAGGAATGAGAGTATAGTCCCTAGCCATATCGGCCTAGAAAAAAACAACTTTTCATTTTCCGTCTGTCTTAGTACACAATGTGACTATACACATCACAGCATGTAAATAGGAAAATGTTGGCGTTATTTTGTCTCTTATTGAGCAGTAGGCTAGATGGAGCTGTTTACCTCTAGTCTTTGTGCTAAGCTAGGCTAGCGGTGGGTGCATCAGACAGAGGCTGTCTCTCATTTCATGTAATTTCGCAGGCTGCGTCCTCTAGAGGACACATCCTGTGAAGGATGCGGTATACAGTGTCCTCAATCAGAATGAAATGAGACGTCCTCTGTAGGACACACAGGGAGGAAGTATCACGTTGCTATGCCAACACTTTCAGCCTCGTTGCACTCATGCCAGTTATATGAATGAAAATTATTTATAACTTGAAAATGACTATGAAATATTTCTTGCCTTGACAGCAATGTACTGTTATAAAAGTTTAAAAATCACTATACACTTGTAATCCTGTTTACCACAACTTTCTGTTTGAGGTAATACAGCTTATAAAACTAAAATAAGCTTGAAACTACTTACATTTAAACACCACATGTACGCTTGCATGTATATCTGGCGATGGTGTCATGTTTTCAAATAATATAAAAAAAATTGGACGGTTGTTAACGGCGACGCAAAGAATTGTGGGTTATCTGCAGCAGCAAAGGCTACACCGCATGCACACTCCGAATTCCTGTAAAAGAAGGGCGCATTCGAAGGTCGCATTTGGAGTGTCCTACTCACTTTTTTGAAATGAGACAGCCTCATGACGTATGCAGCCTTCGAATGCGCCCGCCGGAGGACCCAGCCTTCCGAAATGAGACACAGCTAGAGTTATGGCACGCACAGAGATGAGAATGGTGTGTATGGATGGACTTATCTAACTCTGGGGGATCCGATGAATAAGCTAAAGTCCCAAAAAGTCAGTGTGTTCCTTTAAATGAACAGTGAAACATTTGTGTTAATTTCAGTGAAAACATTTGAATATAAAATATCAACTTGTTAGAAAGGAACTCAATAGAAAATAAAACTTAACAAAAATAAAACATTAAGGGCTACTGTAAACCAAACTGGCCCGACCTGCCCATTCCTATTTCCATGGCACTTTTAAATGCTGCATAGGTGTTTTTCACTGGAAGTCTACAAATTAATGAACATGTGTTGGCAGTTGGGAACATTGCTAGTTCATCATTATGCTCTTAAGGAAGGACAGCTCTGGCTGTGTTTGAAATCCCATTGCTGGAATCCTCTCCAATCCTGTGGCAAATATTAGAACGTGCTGCAGGGAAATTGGAGCTGCATCTCCACCTGTCCAGAAGTGATAAGAAATATTTATGTATATAAACTATTTTCTGTAAGTACTTTGCAAAGCTGCATTACTCTGTACATTGTTTTTGTTTCAAATAGAGATCATAAATCTACAATTTAACAAAAACAAGTTTGTTGCTGCAAATTTAAAAATGTTACATTAATTTCAATGAACTAATAAAAAAAAATGTGGGTTGAGTGAATGATTCAATGACTCACTCATAAAGACTTGTTTCATTACTGGATGAATCTGTTTTTGAATGACTATCTTGTTCAATGACAAATACATTTGCAAGTCACTTGTCGCCACCTGCTGGTGTAATGATGCAATCATTATTTGAAGCACCCAGTTACTTTCAAAATGTGATTTACTCTATTTTGATCTTTACTGTAGACATCAGTGTTTATATCAAAACTATGTTCTTCCCTTTAAATAGACTCCATTATGGCTTGCCAGCTGACGTGCTACCAGTGAAAAGACAGAAGACTCCAGACATGGAAATTAAAACCATTACCTTTAGACATAAGGGAATTTAAACTTAAGCAGCACCAGAGTGATTTTCAAAATTCTCAAATAAATATATAGCCCTAATATATTTATGTTCATTCCTTATATGAAAATTAACCATGGTTTTATTTTTATTTTTTGGTTAAATTATTACCATTTATAACCTCAAAAACCATAGTTAAAGTAGCAAAGCCATGGTTTATTTGTGTTTACCATGGTTTAAAACCATGGTTCATTTTCTTTTTGTTCTTTGTTCTGTTGAATGCCACACCAGCAGGTGGTGGTAAAGTTCCAATGTGCCAGCACAAAATAACGTGTTAATGCGTCTTTCACGTGACAACACGTAATAACGTGTTAACGCGTAATTTACGGGTTAACACGTAATTACGTGTTTACATGTCAGTTTCACACGTTTTGTATGGCGTTCCGATTGGGTCATTAAATATGGCGTCCCGTCGGGCTCATTAAAGTGACTTTGCTATGGCGTGCACTCTATGGCGCTCGCTTTGTGTCATTTTATGGGGTGTGATTTATATATTTACTTTGCTAACTAAGCAATCAATAGTGTTGATCGTCGCATACCTTGCCGTGACCAATGACGTGTGATAAGAAGCGTACACTTTCGTCGCCCACATACTCGCCTGAGAAGATACGTGACGTCAGCGCGTGTAGTCTGAAGTTTTGCCAGTTAACGAAAAAAAACCTTCAATGTTCTAAATTGACATAATTTCAGTAAGCTCTGTGCGTTAACAATTCGTTCAGTGAGGAGGACTGATGATGGACATGTGTTTTTGCCAGTTAATCCCTTTAAATTCCACAAAAAAAGTATATTTATTTACAACATGTAGGACTCTTATACTGGATCGTGAAAGGAGCCTATATTACTTAATTCAGTCAGTTAGAAAAAAAGGTAAATAAATGTATTAAATTGTGCATTTGAACGATTTTAGTACATCAATATGTTAAACTATACAGTTTGTAAACATTTAAATGAAATGCCCATTTATAAAGGTGTGTTTAAAATCAGCCAGAAGCTAAGCCAGTTAAACATGTCCTTAGGAGAAAATACAAAATATGCAATTATCCACATTAGATTATTTATATAGGGGAGAGCAGGGCACAACCTAATGATTTTATAAATATTTCAGTTTGTGTGAATCCACTTGGGGTTCAGAGTATTTTTTCCCCCTACATTAATTTCAAACGTCTAATACAATTATGTGGTTTTGAAAGAATGGAAGTGAAATGTGACAACATGCCCCATAGGTGGGGTAGTATGTCCACATAACAGCTTAAAATGTTATCATATAAAAAATAAAATATTTTGTTAATAAAATACAATTATTACATTTTTAAAATAAAAAGGCATTTTTTTATCATTAAAAATATACACATTTTTGAGTTTGACAACAAACACATCACTTAATACAGCACAGCATCGTTAAAAATATAACAATAAGGAATAATTTCTGAACATTGACTCCCAGTCTTTATTCACCCTTTTTTCATGGTCTTCTCAAAATAATTAAAAAATATATAGAATATAATATCATATTTCTAATAGGGCTCATTGCAATGCAGTGTTGCATTGCAATGGAAAATTGAAAAAAACTGATGGAAAATAAACGTAAGAAAGACATTTACTTTTGCTACACTCTAAAAAGAGATTTTTAACACATGTAGTGAGTGTGCTCTGGGACAACACATGTTGTGTCAAATTTGACACACTAAATGTGTCATTTAACACAGAAATTGTTTCAGGTATTTACATATAGAACGCATGTGCACACAAAATACAATGTTTCAAACTATGACTTTATCAACTCAGTTGTTCACAATTTAACACCTCACCGATAATTCTGCTTATGAGATAAGGTCATGAAGAGAGAACAGTTAACAGAGTTTGCACTTTGAATTAAATTAAAATGTAGCAACTGATAAAACAATGTATATTAATAACTTTTATTTGCATAGGCCTGTTTGTTTGAGAACATAAACACTGCATACACTGCACAATGATGGTGTGTGTCGAGCGCTTTCTGTCACAAACAGAGTCATAATGTGTTGAAAACAACACAACGAGATGTGTTTAAAATTTACACAAGTTTTGTAGATTTTAACACATGTAGTGTGTGTGCTCAGGGACAACACGTGTTGTGTAGATTTTGACACATGTAGTGTGTGTGCTCAGGGACAACACATGTTGTGTAGATTTTAACACATGTAGTGTGTGTGCTCAGGACAACACATGTTGTGTAGATTTTAACACATGTAGTGTGTGTGCTCAGGGACAACACATGTTGTGTAGATTTTAACACATGTAGTGTGTGTGCTCAGGGACAACACATGTTGTGTAGATTTTAATACATGTAGTGTGTGTGCTCAGGGACAACACGTGTTGTGTAGATTTTAACACATGTAGTGTGTTGCTCAGGGACAACACGTGTTGTGTAGATTTTAACACATGTAGTGTGTGTGCTCAGGACAACACATGTTGTATCAGTTTTAACACATGTGTGTGTGTGCTCAGGGACAACACATGTTGTGTAGATTTTAACACATGTAGTGTGTGTGCTCAGGGACAACACATGTTGTGTAGATTTTAATACATGTAGTGTGTGTGCTCAGGGACAACACGTGTTGTGTAGATTTTAACACATGTAGTGTGTGTGCTCAGGGACAACACATGTTGTGTAGATTTTAACACATGTAGTGTGTGTGCTCAGGGACAACACATGTTGTGTAGATTTTAACACATGTAGTGTGTGTGCTCAGGGACAACACATGTTGTGTAGATTTTAACACATGTAGTGTGTGTGCTCAGGGACAACACATGTTGTGTCAGTTTTAACACATGTAGTGTGTGTGCTCAGGGACAACACATGTTGTATAGATTTTAATACATGTAGTGTGTGTGCTCAGGGACAACACGTGTTGTGTAGATTTTAACACATGTAGTGTGTGTGCTCAGGGACAACACGTGTTGTGTAGATTTTAACACATGTAGTGTGTGTGCTCAGGGACAACACATGTTGTATCAGTTTTAACACATGTAGTGTGTGTGCTCAGGGACAACCCATGTTCTGTCAGTTTTAACACATGTAGTGTGTGTGTGTGCTCAGGGACAACACATGTTGTGTCAGTTTTAACACATGTAGTGTGTGTGCTCAGGGACAACATGTGTTGTTTCAGTTTAAACACATGTAGTGTGTGTGCTCAGGGACAACACATGTTGTGTCAGTTTTAACACATGTAGTGTGTGTGCTCAGGGACAACACATGTTGTGTCAGTTTTAACACATGTAGTGTGTGTGCTCAGGGACAACACATGTTGTATCAGTTTTAACACATGTAGTGTGTGCTCAGGGACAACACATGTTGTATAGATTTTAACACATGTAGTGTGTGTGCTCAGGGACAACACAAGTTGTGTAGATTTTAATACATGTAGTGTGTGTGCTCAGGGACAACACGTGTTGTGTAGATTTTAACACATGTAGTGTGTGTGCTCAGGGACAACACATGTTGTGTCAGTTTTAACACATGTAGTGTGTGTGCTCAGGGACAACACATGTTGTGTAGATTTTAATACATGTAGTGTGTGTGCTCAGGGACAACACGTGTTGTGTAGATTTTAACACATGTAGTGTGTGTGCTCAGGGACAACACGTGTTGTGTAGATTTTAACACATGTAGTGTGTGTGCTCAGGGACAACACATGTTGTATCAGTTTTAATACATGTAGTGTGTGTGCTCAGGGACAACACATGTTGTGTCAGTTTTAACACGTTGTGTCAGTTTTAACACGTGGAGATGGTGGTCCAGTGGGTTAAACCACCTAACTGACATGCAGAAGGTTGCTCGTTCAATCCCAGGTCACCACCAGTGTGTCCTTGAGCAAGGCACTTTACTCCACATTGCTTCAGGGTGATTGTCGCTGTAAGTCGCTTTGGATAAAAGCGTCTGCCAAATGCATAAATGTAAATGTAAATGTAACACATGTAGTGTGTGTGCTCAGGGACAACACATGTTGTGTCAGTTTTAACACATGTAGTGTGTGTGTGTGCTCAGGGACAACACATGTTGTGTCAGTTTTAACACACAACCTGTGTCGTGTAATGAAGGTTTGAGTGCAAGTATCTGCATATGAAATTGCCTCCATTGCTCCTCTTCCTCCTTTAAATATTACATGTCATTTCAACCTATAAACATAATTTTAAAATTAAGTTGTCTAAATGTAGGACAAAATATAACAAAATATACTGTCATTAATGATGTACTGTACCACAAACATGTGTCTTGACCCCATGTACGGCTGAACCATATATTATTCCATTTAGTAAACAGGAAAGTTGATAGGTGGGGTTTTAATGCTCAAAGTTTTTCTTCTTCTTCAATTTATGTAACCTGGAAGGACCCTTTGAGATACAGTATGTCTTCTACCGTGGACTTGTGGACATGATGGGCAGCAAAAGAAAAACAAAACACAAATTTCTAGAAAACGATGTAAAATGTTACTAGAGTGGTGATTTATTTATTATAGGTAGGCTGTCAATCAATTTATGTACAAGGTGTGGGCTTTTTAAATATTTTTGCCTGGGTCAGAGCAGACATAAAGGCAGTACGTTTTTTGTTTATTTAAAAACAGCAATGATTTGTGAACGACCATTTTGTTGGAAAGGTAAACTACCCATAATACCAATATGTTGCCACTAAATGCCTGTATATCTCTATATAAAAATAAGCGGGGCTCTTGGCTGCCTGCATTCCGGTTTGTATTTCTAAAGTTCTCTCCTATTGCACGCTGTTTAAACATTTAATCCTTAAAACATACTAGTATTTATTTTCATGCTAGTAGTACTTATTTTTTTTAGATACTAGTATCTATTCCATTATTAGTAGCGCTCATTTTTTTAGTTTTTAGCCTACTATAGGCCTACCTTTTGAAAAAAACTAGTACTTAATCATTATATACTAGAACTCATTCATTGGATACTAGTGCTTTTCTTATAATTCACTACCTAAGAAAAATTATACCTAGTGCTTATTTTTGTTACTATTAACATTCTAGATAAAATATATCTCAAGCTTAAAGCTGTGGTAACTTTGCGCTCTAGCGGTTAATAAACAGAACTGCATGCATCGTGCGGAAGAACATTGTACCCGGAGCTACTTCTCTCTGTTTATGACTACACAGAGACTGTGCACCTCCGCAGCGGTTCCTACCAGACCGACTGAAATAGTCCCAATATAAACACTTATTATAAGTGAGCCTTAATGATTCAGGGTAAGATAGAAACACGGTTTTGAACATGGATTCATGTTGTACATTCTCATTATATATATTTTTTGTAAATATTGAACACAAAGTCACAAACAGCAGGTTAAATATATACTTGTATTATCCAGACGTTTATCCACACGTACGTTATCAAGGCGTTTATCCACACGTACGTTATCCAGACGCAAAATATACTTTCTTACATATGTATGGCGTTCCGATTGGGTCATTAAAGTATGGCGTCCCGTCGGGCTCATTAAAGTGACTTTGCTACATGCACTCGTCTCAATGAACGTGGCGTCTGCGTCTGCGAGCGTGGCGTCTGCGTCTGCAGAGCGTGGCGTCTCGTCTGCGAGCGTGGCGTCTCGTCTGCGAGCGTGGCGTCTCGTCTGCCACATCACTGGTTCATATGCCTAAACTTGAGGTCTGCTTCTGCTTGAAGGTGGTTTCAATAATGTGGGTAAAAAATAAGCAGTCTGAACCCCAAGTCAATTTTCACAAACAGAGTCATTATGTTAGGTTGTGTCCCACTATAGGCTATTTACTTTTTTATGCTATTTACTTAACTGTTTGATAATTTTCTTCATTTTATTAACATGAAAAGTCTCAAACACCAGTCTATATTCACTGCAGAAAGTAAGCTGACTTCTGACACTGCATTAAAGACTATAGGCCTATATTCTCTCAGATACATCGAGAGACTAATTTAGGCTTAAACACATATAAGTAATAATAGCCTACATCTTTATAAATTATACAATTATATAAATGTATTTTCTTAATATTTACCTTGTGGCCCATATGTTGTGAAATGAGGAGAGAAGTAGGCAAGTTGTTTTTTAAATGGCGTTTGAAAAAAGCTGTTCTTAATTTTCAAACTGATTATTTCAGTGGTCAGATGCATAGGCTATTATAATGACCAATAATAATTTAGGCACTAGCTAGGCTATATAAAATTAATATAGGCTATTATTATTATTATTAGACCTAATGTTTTGGTTTTTATGGGCAAATAATATCTGTAATCTTTATGATCATCACAGCTCGGTGATGCCCTAAAGCAGAGGTAGGCCACTCAACAGGTGGCCCGCCGGTAGTAATTATTTCTTAAAGCTAAGCACATCATTAAAAAGTTTGCGCGATACGCAGCCAGTGCTCACTTTCACTTGCATAATTTAAACATCACACTTTAATGATTTATATAGGCTAGCTCCTAGTAAAACAAACAGGCCCTGTGCAAATGGCTAGTGCCAATAACAGAAATTAGTGATTTACACCAATACTGTGATGCGGGCGATTAACCCTGCTTGTGGAGTAAATGAAGGCTGTGGTAAATTAAGATAATATAAATGGCATATACATGTAGGCTAGTGGGTTGATTCTTGATACGTTTGGGCATGAGAGGTAGAGGGTTTGCACAATCATTTCAAAATTATATAACACCACGGTTTGATTTAGTTTGCCATTTGGGTTATATTTGTAAGATCTCACGAATCCTGATAAATGCAATTTCAACTATTTCTGAAGTGCTTCTATTATAAAAAAGCCCACCACTTTTTCACATAATGCAGTTAAACAGCCCCTGCATAGAGTGAATAATCGATTTTTAATCCATTGATAATGATAAACCATTTCAGCACCGCCGCCACGGACAGCACCAGCTACTGTCGCACTTAAGAAGGAATACCTTAAGCAACCTCCTAAGGTATAGTTCGGGAAACACGCCTAAAAATGGTATAACTTTAGTTAAGTTATACCTTAAGAGTCTTAAATGTCGCGCTAAGAGACAACGTTATCGGAAATGCAACCTGAGCTGGCTCATGTTATATTTACATGTTGAATTGCCCTGCGTTTATGAATTGCAATTTTTATTGTGTTAGTTCTGTTACATCCTGTTGTGAAAATGCTGGTGACCACTGCTCTTATGTGCTTTAAAAATAAAACATGATGGATTGACTGATATCGTAGATTTTACATCGTCGCTTTGCTATTGTGGCAGAAATGACATATAACAACAGCTGACCAAAACCTAACAAAAATACACTAACAAAAGAATCATTAAAAAGGGATCACTATTTGGCATCCTGTTAGGAGTGGATACTGAACAAAATGTCATTAGTGAAATGAGAATGATTATTAGCCTATTATTTGTATTATTATTATTAGGCTACTTTTATTATTTAATTAATATTAGCAACAATTCGTTTACACGTAATTATTTCATACTTTAGGGCAGGGTACTCAAGTTCAGAGGCCAAGGGGCACATTTAAACCACACAGCCACCACACTAGCCATTATTTTTAATGGAAGGAAATTAACATTAAAAGAGTAAAATGTTAGAATGTTTTAACCATTTCGTTATTTTGGCTTGGAATTTCGTTTGTTAGAAATATAAATATAATTTAGAAATGCTTTTGAAATTAAAAACTTTGCGTTTAATATACAAAATAAATTGCACCAGACAAAGGGTTAAAGAAAACATATAGGCTCATATAGGCTTATTTAGTTTCACATATTCTGATGGATATTTTCCTTAATGACAGCGGATATAACGCACACAACTCTGTCATTTTTATCCATACAGATAAGAGGACATATTTATAAACAATAAACTGTTACTTTTATTTGTGTACACTCACTATAACAAAGGCTGTGGAATACACTGAACTTTTTGTGCTGCACTCCAAATGCGGTCTTCATTTAAAAAAAAAAAAATGTGTTTATTAAACGTTTTTAATTTCTAAATTTTCTAAATTTAGTTAATATACTTAACAAACGAAATTCAAAGTCAAAATAACGAAATGGTAAAAATAAAAAATAAAACAAAATTCAAATGCAAGCAATTTCAAACATTTCGCTCTTTTAATTTGAGGGCAATTCTTAGACTACAGGCACTTTCATGTCCTTTGATCATATTTTATAAAAAACATTTAATTTTGAAAAATTCACACTTTCATAGTTAAATTTACCACGAGAGTACTTTAGAAACTTTTTAACGGTAGTCTATAATGATTTTTTCACCTTTTAAAACATCATTATACATGCAAATATTGCTGTTTTGTGCTTGTCCCACACCCAGACTTCTGATCTTTAACAAAGAAAAAGAAGTGTAAAAAAAGATTTATCAATTTTTATATATATGACTGAATAAAGAATTAGTAAAAGAATCAAAACATAATTGAGGTTTTTAAGGTCAGACAACTATTAATGTGATTTAATATGCAAAATGTAGTTGTCCCACAGTATTGCCGTCATTTCCACCACAACGCTGTAATGTCCCTTTAAAAAAAATTTTTGAAAGATTATTTGGGTAGTTTCTATGGAGATGAATAATGACATCACAGCACATGTCTGACATGGAGGAGATTTTAAATTTCTTCAGCAACTTGGAGAAGAAAACTCAAGGTAAATATAGCTTGAAATGAAAATATTTTTATTGTATGTCATTTCCAAACATGGCGTAACATCAAATAAGTTTGTAAATAATCAGATTTTTTTAACACAGATAGATGTATTTTGCATGCATGCAATGCTTGCTACCAATTCATAGCTAATCTGTAATACTAGCTTGGATTTTTTTACAAAATACTGTAGGATTGTCATTTCCACCACCGTCATTTCCACCACATTACCTTCTCGGGTGGAAATGACAAAGGTGAGGTGGAAATTACATTTATGATTACAAGGTGCAATTCATAGATTGAGTGGATACATATGAATATTTTATTTATTGAAATGTACAAAGCTAATGTATTTATACCAATATACCGTGGGTATGGAAAGTATTTTTCACTGTTTTCACTGCAGCCATTTGCTAAAATCATTTAAGTTATTAAATTTATTTTCATTAACACCTCCTGCACCTCACCATCACCTCCTGCACCCCCTCTCCTCCCCCCTCCTGCCATCCACTGCTCTTCTCCCTGTACACCAATGACTGCACTTCTAAAGACCCCTCTGTCAAGCTCCTGAAATTTGCAGACGACACCACTGTCATCGGCCTTATCCAGAACGGTGACGAGTCTGCTTACAGACTGGAGGTTGAACAGCTGGCTGTCTGGGGCAGTTATAACAACCTTGAGCTGAACGCGCTCAAAACAGTGGAGATGATAGTGGACTTCAGGAGGAGCAGCCCATCACTCCCCCCACTCACCCTCATGAATAGCACTGTGGACGCAGTGGAGTCTTTCAGGTTCCTGGGCACTACCATCTCTCAGGACCTGAAGTGGGACAATCACATCGACTCCATTGTGAAAAAGGCCCAGCAGAGACTGTACTTCCTTTGTCAGCTGCGGAAGTTCAACCTGCCACAGGAGCTGCTGATTCAGTTCTACTCGGCTGTCATTGAGTCTGTCTTATGCACCTCCATCACTGTCTGGTTTGGTTCAGCTACCAGATCAGACATCAGGAGACTGCAACGTACCATCCGGACTGCAGAGAGGATTATTGGTGCCCACCTGCCAACCCTCCAGGACCTGTACTCTTCCAGAGTGAGGAAGAGAGCAGGTAAAATCATCACAGACTCCACTCACCCCGGACACCACCTGTTTGAACTGTTACCGTCAGGACGGCGACTCCGATCACTGGCCAATAGGACATCTAGGCACAGGAACAGTTTCTTCCCACAGGCCATTTCCCTCTTGAACAGTTAACCCCCCAACCACCCACCCCAAGGCAAATGCCTGTAAGTGCAATTTCTCCCACTGCTTAGTGCAATATCTCCTAAACTCAGGTGATTATTCATATTATTTATATTTATTCTTACTCTCCAAATACTGTAAATATTCATAATCTATGTCTTTTCTGACTAAAGCGTAACCGTGACCTTAAACTGTTTATATTTTTATTCTTAGAATTTTTTATTTATTACTGTTGTATTTGTATTGTATATGTGCACTGGAAGCTTCAGCACCAAAAAAAAATTCCTTGTGAGTGAAAGCACACTTGGCAATAAAGCTCTTTCTGATTCTGATTCTGATTCTGAAATTGGTCTGTATGAAAAGTTGAAGTGGAGAACTCTTTGGTCTGAAATATGTTCAGTTTGTCAAATATGGACTACTGTATGGTTGAAGAGACATCATAGGGAGTCAAATGGTCTGTATAGAAAGTTCAGGATTGAGTACTCCTTGCCCGGAAATATGTTCAGAATGTCAAATATGGACTACTGTATGGTTGATGAGACATCATAAGGAGTCAATTGGTCTCTATGAAAAGTTTAAGATTGAGAACTCCTTGACTTGAAATCTGTTCAGTATGTAAACTATGGAGTACTGTGTGGTTTATGAGACAGTAGAAAAATTCAATGAATCTGCATACAAAGTTCAAGATTGAGAACTCTATGGCCTAAAATATGTTCAGTTTGTCAAAAATAGACTACTGTATGGTTGATATTACATCATAAGGAGTCAATTGACCAATCTTGTATAGAAAGTTCAAGATTGAGATCTCGTTGGTCTGAAATATGTTCAATATGTCAAATATGGACTACTGTATGGTTGAAGACACATCATAAGGAGTCAATTAGTCTGTATGAAAGTTGAAGTGGAGAACTCCTTGGCCTGAAATATGTTCAGTTTGTCAAATATGGACTACTGTATGGTTGTAGAGACATCATAAGGAATCAATTGGTCTTTATGAAAAGTTCAAGATTGAGAACTCCTTGGCTGGAAAAATGTTCAGTTTGTCAAATATGGACTACTGTATGGTTGAAGAGACATCATAAGGAGTCTATTGATCTGTATGAAAAGTTCAAGTTGAGATCTACTTGGCCTGAAATATGTTCAGTTTGTCAAATATGGACTACTGTATGGTTGATGAGACATCATAAGGGGTCAATTGGTCTGTATGAAAAGTTGAAGTGGAGAACTTGGCCTGAAATATGTTCAGTATGTTCAATATGGACTACTGTATGGTTGAAGAGACATCATAAGGAGTCAACTGGTCTGTATGAAAAGTTGAAGTGGAGAACTCCTTGGCCTGAAATATGTTCAGTTTGTCAACGATGGACTACTGTATGGTTGATGAGACACAATATGGAGTCAGTTGATCTGTATAGAAAGTTCAAGATTGAGAGCTCCTTGCCTTGAAAGCTGTTCAGTATGTCAAATGTGGACTAATGTATGGTTGAAGAGACACCATAAGGAGTCAATTGGTCTGTATGAAAAGTTCAAGTTGAGAACTCCTTGGCCTGAAATATGTTCAGATTGTCAAATATGGACTACTGTATGGTTGATGAGACATCATAAGGGATCAATTGGTCTGTATGAAAAGTTGAAATGGAGAACTTGGCCTGAAATATGTTCAGTTTGTTCAATATGGACTACTGTATGGTTGAAGAGACATCATAAGGAGTCAATTGGTCTGTATGAAAAGTTCAAGATTGAGAACTCCTTGGCTGCAAAAATGTTCAGTATGTCAAATATGGACTACTGTATGGTTGATAAGACATCATAAGGAGTCAATTGGTCTGTATGAAAAGTTCAAGTTGAGAACTCCTTGGCCTGAAATATGTTCAGTTTGTCGAAGATGGACTACTGTATGGTTGATGAGACACAATATGGAGTCAGTTGATCTGTATAGAAAGTTCAAGACTGAGAGCTCCTTGCCTTGAAAGCTGTTCAGTATGTCAAATGTGGACTAATGTATGGTTGAAGAGACACCATAAGGAGTCAATTGGTCTGTATAGAAAGTTCAAGATTGAGAACTCTTTGGCCTTAAATATGTTCCGTTTGTCATATGGACTACTGTTTGGTTGGAGACATCATAAAGAGTCAAATGGTCTGTATGAAAAGTTGAAGTGGAGAACTCCTTGGCCTGAAATATGTTCAGTTTGTCAAATATGGACTACTGTATGGTTGAAGAGACATCATAAGGAGTCAAATGGTCTGTATAGAAAGTTCAGGATTGAGTACTCCTTGCCCGGAAATATGTTCAGAATGTCAAATATGGACTACTGTATGGTTGATGAGACATCTTAAGGAGTCAATTGGTCTCTATGAAAAGTTTAAGATTGAGAGCTCCGTGACTTGAAATCTGTTCAGTATGTAAACTATGGACTACTGTGTGGTTTATGAGACAGTAGAAAAATTCAATGAATCTGTATACAATGTTCAAGATTGAGAACTCTATGGCCAAAAATATGTTCAGTATGTCAAAAATAGACTACTGTATGGTTGATGATACATCATAAGGAGTCAATTGACCAATCTTGTATAGAAAGTTCAAGATTGAGATCTCCTTGGTCTGAAATATGTTTAATATGTCAAATATGGACTACTGTATGGTTGAAGAGACATCACAAGGAGTCAATTAGTCTGTGTGAAAGTTGAAGTGGAGAACTCCTTGGCCTGAAATATGTTCAGTTTGTCAAATATGGACTACTGTATGGTTGAAGAGACATCATAAGGAGTCAATTGGTCTTTATGAAAAGTTCAAGATTGAGAACTCCTTGGCTGGAAAAATGTTCAGTTTGTAAAATATGGACTACTGTATGGTTGAAGAGACATCATAAGGAGTCTATTGGTCTGTATGAAATGTTCAAGTTGAGAACTCCTTGGCCTGAAATATGTTCAGATTGTCAAATATGGACTACTGTATGGTTGATGAGACATCATAAGGGGTCAATTGGTCTGTATGAAAAGTTGAAGTGGAGAACTTGGCCTGAAATATGTTCAGTTTGTTCAATATGGACTACTGTATGGTTGAAGAGACATCATAAGGAGTCAACTGGTCTTTAGGAAATGTTGAAGTGAAGAACTCCTTGGCCTGAAATATGTTCAGTTTGTCAAAGATGGACTACTGTATGGTTAATGAGACACAATATGGAGTCAGTTGAACTGTATAGAAAGTTCAAGATTGAGAGCTCCTTACCTTGAAAGCTGTTCAGTATGTCAAATGTGGACTACTGTAAGGTTGATAAGACATCATAAGGAGTCAATTGGTCTGTATGAAAAGTTCAAGTTGAGAACTCCTTGGCCTGAAATATGTTCAGTTTGTCAAAGATGGACTACTGTATGGTTGATGAGACACAATATGAAGTCAGTTGATCTGTATAGAAAGCTCAAGATTGAGAGCTCCTTGCCTTGAAAGCTGTTCAGTATGTCAAATGTGGACTACTGTCTGGTTGAAGAGACACCATAAGGAGTCAATTGGTATGTATGAAAAGTTCAAGTTGAGAACTCCTTGGCCTGAAATATGCTCAGATTGTCAAATATACATATACAATCTTAAACATATAAAATCTTGTATAGAAAGTTCAAGATTGAGATCAACTTGGTCTGAAATATGTTCAATATGTCAAATATGGACTACTATGGTTGATAAGACATCATAAGGAGTCAATTGGTCTGTATGAAAAGTTCAAGTTGAGAACTCCTTGGCCTGAAATATGTTCAGTTTGTCAAAGATGGACTACTGTATGTTTGATGAGGCACAATATGGAGTCAGTTGATCTGTATAGAAAGTTCAAGATTGAGAACTCTTTGGCCTTAAATATGTTCCGTTTGTCAAATGGACTACTGTTTGGTTGGAGACATCATAAGGAGTCAAATGGTCTGTAAAGAAAGTTCAGGATTGAGTACTCCTTGCCCGGAAATATGTTCAGTATGTCAAATATGGACTACTGTATGGTTGATGAGACATCATAAGGAGTCAATTGGTCTCTATAAAAAGTTTAAGATTGAGAACTCCTTGACTTGAAATCTGTTCAGTACGTCAACTATGGACTACTGTGTGGTTTATGAGACAGTAGAAAAATTCAATGAATCTGTATACAAGGTTCAAGATTGAGAACTCTATGGCCTAAAATATGTTCAGTATGTCAAAAATAGACTACTGTATGGTTGATGATACATCATAAGGAGTCAATTGACCAATCTTGTATAGAAAGTTCAAGATTGAGATCAACTTGGTCTGAAATATGTTCAATATGTCAAATATGGACTACTGTATGGTTGAAGAGACATCATAAGGAGTCAATTGGTCTGAATGAAAAGTTCAAGTTGAGAACTCCTTGGCCTGAAATATGTTCAGTTTGTTCAATATGGACAACTATATGGTTGAAGAGACATCATAAGGAGTCAATTGGTCTGTATGAAAAGTTCAAGTTGAGAACTCCTTGGCCTGAAATATGTTCAGTTTGTAAAATATGGACTACTGTATGGTTGATGAGACATCATAAGGGGTCAATTGGTCTGTATGAAAAGTTGAAGTGGAGAACTCGGCCTGAAATATGTTCAGTTTGTCAAATATGGACTACTGTATGGTTGAAGAGACATCATAAGTAGTCAATGGTCTGTATGAAAAAATTGAATGTGAGAACTCCTTGGCCTGAAATATGTTCAGTTTGTCAAATATGGACTACTGTATGGTTGATGAGACATCATAAGGGGTCAATTGGTCTGTATGAAAAGTTGAAGTGGAGAACTCCTTGACCTGAAATATGTTCAGTTTGTCAAATATGGACAACTATATGGTTGATGAGACATCATAAGGAGTGAATTGGTCTGTATGAAAAGTTCAAGTTGAGAACTCGTTGGCCTGAAATATGTTCAGTTTGTCAAAGATGGACTACTGTATGGTTGATGAGACACAATATGGAGTCAGTTGATCTGTATAGAAAGTTCAAGATTGAGAGCTCCTTGCCTTTAAAGCTGTTCAGTATGTCAAATGTGGACTACTGTATGGTTGAAGAGACATCATAAGGAGTCAATTGGTCTGTATGAAAAGTTCAAGTTGAGAACTCCTTGGCCTGAAATATGTTCAGTTTGTTCAATATGGACTACTGTATGGTTGATGAGACATCATAAGGGGTCAATTGGTCTGTATGAAAAGTTGAAGTGGAGAACTCTTTGGTCTGATATATGTTCAGTTTGTCAAATATGGACTACTGTATGGTTGAAGAGACATCATAAGGAGTCAAATGGTCTGTATAGAAAGTTCAGGATTGAGTACTCCTTGCCCGGAAATATTATCAGAATGTCAAATATGGACTACTGTATGGTTGATGAGACATCATAAGGAGTCAATTGGTCTCTATGAAAAGTTTAAGATTGAGAACTCCTTGACTTGAAATCTGTTCAGTATGTCAACTATGGACTACTGTGTGGTTTATGAGACAGTAGAAAAATTCAATGAATATGTCTACAAGGTTCAAGATTGAGAACTCTATGGCCTAAAATATGTTCAGTATGTCAAAAATAGACTACTGTATGGTTGATGATACATCATAAGGAGTCAATTGACCAATCTTGTATAGAAAGTTCAAGATTGAGATCTCCTTGGTCTGAAATATGTTCAATATGTGAAATATGGACTACTGTATGGTTGAAGAGACATCATAAGGAGTCAATTAGTCTGTATGAAAGTTGAAGTGGAGAACTCCTTGGCCTGAAATATGTTCAGTTTGTCAAATATGGACTACTGTATGGTTGAAGAGACATCATAAGGAGTCAATTGGTATGTATGAAAAGTTCAAGTTGAGAACTCCTTGGCCTGAAATATGTTCAGTTTGTCAAATATGGACTACTGTATGGTTGATGAGACATCATAAGGGGTCAATTGGTCTGTATGAAAAGTTGAAGTGGAGAACTTGGCCTGAAATATGTTCAGTTTGTTCAATAAGGACTACTGTATGGTTTAAGAGACATCATAAGGAGTCAACTGGTCTGTAGGAAAAGTTGAAGTGGAGAACTCCTTGGCCTGAAATATGTTCAGTTTGTCAAAGATGGACTACTGTATGGTTGATGAGACACAATATGGAGTCAGTTGATCTGTATAGAAAGTTCAAGATTGAGAGCTCCTTGCCTTGAAAGCTGTTCAGTATGTCAAATGTGGACTAATGTATGGTTGAAGAGACACCATAAGGAGTCAATTGGTCTGTTTAGAAAGTTCAAGATTGAGAACTCTTTGGCCTTAAATATGTTCCGTTTGTCAAATGGACTACTGTTTGGTTAGAGACATCATAAGGAGTCAAATGGTCTGTATGAAAAGTTGAAGAGGAGAACTTGGCCTAAAATATGTTCAGTTTGTTCAATATGGACTACTGTATGGTTGAAGAGACATCATAAGAAGTCAACTGGTCTGTAGGAAAAGTTGAAGTAGAGAACTCCTTGTCCTGAAATATGTTCAGTTTGTCAAAGATGGACTACTCTATGGTTGATGAGACACAATATGGAGTCAGTTGATCTGAATAGAAAGTTCAAGATTGAGAGCTCCTTGCCTTGAAAGCTGTTCAGTATGTCAAATGTGGACTAATGTATGGTTGAAGAGACACCATAAGGAGTCAATTGGTCTGTTTAGAAAGTTCAAGATTTAGATTTCTTTGGCCTTAAATATGTTCCGTTTGTCAAATGGACTACTGTTTGGTTGGAGACATCATAAGGAGTCAAATGGTCTGTTTGAAAAGTTGAAGTGGAGAACTCCTTGGCCTGAAATATGTTCAGTTTGTCAAATATGGACTACTGTATGGTTGAAGAGACATCATAAGGAGTCAATCGGTCTGTATGAAAAGTTCAAGTTGAGAACTCCTTGGCCTGAAATATGTTCAGTTTGTTCAATATGGACTACTGTATGGTTGATAAGACATCATAAGGAGTCAATTGGTCTGTATGAAAAGTTCAAGTTGAGAACTCCTTGGCCTGAAATATGTTCAGTTTGTCAAAGATGGACTACTGTATGGTTGATGAGACACAATATGGAGTCAGTTGATCTGTATAGAAAGTTCAAGATTGAGAGCTCCTTGCCTTGAAAGCTGTTCAGTATGTCAAATGTGGACTAATGTATGGTTGAAGAGACACCATAAGGAGTCAATTGGTCTGTATAGAAAGTTCAAGATTGAGAACTCTTTGGCCTTAAATATGTTCCGTTTGTCAAATGGACTACTGTTTGGTTGGAGACATCATAAAGAGTCAAATGGTCTGTATAGAAAGTTCAAGATTGAGAGCTCCTTGCCTTGAAAGCTGTTCAGTATGTCAAATGTGGACTAATGTATGGTTGAAGAGACACCATAAGGAGTCAATTGGTCTGTATAGAAAGTTCAAGATTGAGAACTCTTTGGCCTTAAATATGTTCCGTTTGTCAAATGGACTACTGTTTGGTTGGAGACATCATAAGGAGTCAAATGGTCTGTATAGAAAGTTCAGGATTGAGTACTCCTTGCCCGGAAATATGTTCAGTATGTCAAATATGGACTACTGTATGGTTGATGAGACATCATAAGGAGTCAATTGGTCTCTATGAAAAGTTTAAGATTGAGAACTCCTTGACTTGAAATCTGTTCAGTATGTCAACTATGGACTACTGTGTGGTTTATGAGACATTAGAAAAATTCAATGAATCTGTATACAAGGTTCAAGACTGAGAACTCTATGCCCTAAAATATGTTCAGTATGTCAAAAATAGACTACTGTATGGTTGATGATATATCATAAGGAGTCAATTGACCAATCTTGTATAGAAAGTTCAAGATTGAGATCAACTTGGTCTGAAATATGTTCAATATGTCAAATATGGACTGCTGTATGGTTGAAGAGACATCATAAGGAGTCAATTTGTCTGAATGAAAAGTTCAAGTTGAGAACTCCTTGGCCTGAAATATGTTCAGTTTGTTCAATATGGACTACTATATGGTTGAAGAGACATCATAAGGAGTCAATTGGTCTGTATGAAAAGTTCAAGTTGAGAACTCCTTGGCCTGAAATGTGTTCAGTTTGTAAAATATGGACTACTGTATGGTTGATGAGACATCATAAGGGGTCAATTGGTCTGTATGAAAAGTTGAAGTGGAGAACTCCTTGGCCTGAAATATGTTCAGTTTGTCAAATATGGACTACTGTATGGTTGAAGAGACATTATAAGGAGTCAACTGGTCTTTATGAAAAGTTCAAGTTGAGAACTCCTTGGCCTGAAATATGTTAAGTTTGTCAAATATGGAGTACTGTATGGTTGATGAGACATCATAAGGGGGCAAATTTACTAAATTTTTTTTTTTTTTTAATTTTTACTAATCATGATGGCGCCGCGGATGGCCGCCTCGGTGTGGAGCTCCTCAGTTATTGTGTTGCTTTTGTTTGTTTGTTCTGCGTTTTGTCATTATTTCCCGATCCGTTTTACCAAAGACGAACTACTGGACATTAGGAAACACACACCAGACAACATTTCTACATTTTTTGATTACTCGGACGTTTTGCTGGACATTCTCGTTGGAGGGGCAACTGTGTTTTTAAAACGCGCGGTCAGACGCAGATTTTAACAAAGCAAATCTCTCCCGTGAACTGCCAAAATACAGACAGCACGTTACATGTCCCACCAGAGACAGTAATATACTGGACCACTGTTACACCACAATAAAGAATGCATATCACTCCGTCCCACGGGCGGCTTTGGGGCTGTCTGATCACTGTGTGGTTCATCTTATACCGACCTACAGGCAGAAACTGAAATCAGCTAAACCTGTAATAAGGACAGTAAAAAGATGGACTAATGAAGCAGAGCGGGTCTTACAAGCCTGCTTCGATTGCACTGATTGGACTGTTTTTGAAGCTGCTACCACCGATCTGGATGAGCTCACAGATACTGTAACATCATACATCAGTTTCTGTGAGGATACATGCATTCCTACCAGGTCATTCTTATCATTCACTAATGATAAACCATGGTTTACTGGGAAACTCAAACAGCTTCGTCATGCCAAAGAGGAAGCTTACAGAAGTGGGGATAAAATCTTGTATAACCAGGCCAGAAACAGACTGACAAAGGAGATCAGAGTTGCTAAAAGAAGCTACTCTGAAAAGCTGAAAAGCTGTCGTTTTCAGCCAACGACCCGGCATCAGTCTGGAAAGGCCTGAGGAACATCACCAACTACAAGTCATCCTCCCCCTGATCTGTAGAGAATCCACAACTGGCTAACGATCTGAATGCATTCTATTGCAGGTTTGAAAAGCCCAGTCTCACACCACTCACCCGCTCTAATCTGCACTTCACACCCTCACCATCACCTCCTGCACCCCCTCTCCTCCCCCCTCCTGCCATCCAACCCGAGCTTAAGGTCTGTGTGTAGGACGTGAGCCGAGTCTTCAAAAAACAGAAGACTAAGAAAGCTTCAGGCCCAGACGGCATCTCATCTGCTTGTTTGAAAGCCTGCGCTGACCAACTGGCCCCAGTCTTCACGCAGATCTTCAACAGATCATTGGAGCAGTGTGAAGATCCCTGCTGCTTCAAACGCTCCACTATCATTCCCGTCCCAAAACCCAAAATCACTGGACTAAATGACTACAGACCTGTCGCTCTCACGTCTGTGGTCATGAAGTCATTTGAAAGACTGGTGTTGGCCCACCTGAAGGACATCACTGGACCCTTGCTGGATCCTCTCCAATTTGCCTATAGAGCAAACAGGTCTGTGGATGATGCAGTCAACATTGGACTGCATTATATCCTGCAACATCTCGACAGACCCGGACTTATGCAAGGATCTTATTTGTGGACTTCAGTTCGGCCTTCAATACCATCATGCCTGAGCTCCTCACAGCCAAACTGACCCAGCTCTCCATGCCATCCTCAATCTGTCAGTGGATCTCCAGCTTCCTGACAGACAGGCAGCAGGTGAGACTGGGTAAACTTACATCCAGATCTCTCACAATCAGCACTGGCGCCCCCAGAGTGCGTTCTCTCCCACTGCTCTTCTCCTGTACACCAATGACTGCACTTCTAAAGACCCTCTGTCAAGCTCCTGAAATTTGCAGACGACACCACTGTCATCGGCCTTATCCAGAACGGTGACGAGTCTGCTTACAGACTGGAGGTTGAACAGCTGGCTGTCTGGTGCAGTTATAACAACCTTGAGCTGAACGCGCTCAAAACAGTGGAGATGATAGTGGACTTCAGGAGGAGCAGCCCATCACTCCCCCCACTCACCCTCATGAATAGCACTGTGGACGCAGTGGAGTCTTTCAGGTTCCTGGGCACTACCATCTCTCAGGACCTGAAGTGGGACAATCACATCGACTCAGCAGAGACTGTACTTCCTTCGTCAGCTGCGGAAGTTCAACCTGCCACAGGAGCTGCTGATTCAGTTCTACTCGGCTGTCATTGAGTCTGTCTTATGCACCTCCATCACTGTCTGGTTTGGTTCAGCTACCAGATCAGACATCAGGAGACTGCAACGTACCATCCGGACTGCAGAGAGGATTATTGGTGCCCACCTGCCAACCCTCCAGGACCTGTACTCTTCCAGAGTGAGGAAGAGAGCAGGTAAAATCATCACAGACTCCACTCACCCCGGACACCACCTGTTTGAACTGTTACCGTCAGGACGGCGACTCCGATCACTGGCCAATAGGACATCTAGGCACAGGAACAGTTTCTTCCCACAGGCCATTTCCCTCTTGAACAGTTAACCCCCCAACCACCTACCCCCAAGGCAAATGCCTGTAAGTGCAATTTCTCCCACTGCTTAGTGCAATATCTCCTAAACTCAGGTGATTATTCATATTATTTATATTTATTCTTACTCTCCAAATACTGTAAATATTCATAATCTATGTCTTTTCTGACTAAGCGTAACCGTGACCTTAAACTGTTTATATTTTTTATTCTTAGATTTTTTTATTTATTACTGTTGTATTTGTATTGTATATGTGCACTGGAGCTTCAGCACCAAAAAAAATTCCTTGTGAGTGAAAGCACACTTGGCAATAAAGCTCTTTCTGATTCTGATTCTGATTCTGAAATTGGTCTGTATGAAAAGTTGAAGTGGAGAACTCTTTGGTCTGAAATATGTTCAGTTTGTCAAATATGGACTACTGTATGGTTGAAGAGACATCATAGGGAGTCAAATGGTCTGTATAAAAAGTTCAGGATTGAGTACTCCTTGCCCGGAAATATGTTCAGAATGTCAAATATGGACTACTGTATGGTTGATGAGACATCATAAGGAGTCAATTGGTCTCTATGAAAAGTTTAAGATTGAGAACTCCTTGACTTGAAATCTGTTCAGTATGTAAACTATGGAGTACTGTGTGGTTTATGAGACAGTAGAAAAATTCAATGAATCTGCATACAAAGTTCAAGATTGAGAACTCTATGGCCTAAAATATGTTCAGTATGTCAAAAATAGACTACTGTATGGTTGATATTACATCATAAGGAGTCAATTGACCAATCTTGTATAGAAAGTTCAAGATTGAGATCTCGTTGGTCTGAAATATGTTCAATATGTCAAATATGGACTACTGTATGGTTGAAGACACATCATAAGGAGTCAATTAGTCTGTATGAAAGTTGAAGTGGAGAACTCCTTGGCCTGAAATATGTTCAGTTTGTCAAATATGGACTACTGTATGGTTGTAGAGACATCATAAGGAGTCAATTGGTCTTTATGAAAAGTTCAAGATTGAGAACACCTTGGCTGGAAAAATGTTCAGTTTGTCAAATATGGACTACTGTATGGTTGAAGAGACATCATAAGGAGTCTATTGGTCTGTATGAAAAGTTCAAGTTGAGATCTACTTGGCCTGAAATATGTTCAGTTTGTCAAATATGGACTACTGTATGGTTGATGAGACATCATAAGGGGTCAATTGGTCTGTATGAAAAGTTGAAGTGGAGAACTTGGCCTGAAATATGTTCAGTTTGTTCAATATGGACTACTGTATGGTTGAAGAGACATCATAAGGAGTCAACTGGTCTGTATGAAAAGTTGAAGTGGAGAACTCCTTGGCCTGAAATATGTTCAGTTTGTCAACGATGGACTACTGTATGGTTGATGAGACACAATATGGAGTCAGTTGATCTGTATAGAAAGTTCAAGATTGAGAGCTCCTTGCCTTGAAAGCTGTTCAGTATGTCAAATGTGGACTAATGTATGGTTGAAGAGACACCATAAGGAGTCAATTGGTCTGTATGAAAAGTTCAAGTTGAGAACTCCTTGGCCTGAAATATGTTCAGATTGTCAAATATGGACTACTGTATGGTTGATGAGACATCATGAGGATCAATTGGTCTGTATGAAAAGTTGAAGTGGAGAACTCCTTGGCCTGAAATATATTCAGTTTGTTCAATATGGACTACTGTATGGTTGAAAGAGACATCATAAAGGATTCAATTGGTCTGTATGAAAAGTTCAAGATTGAGAACTCCTTGGCTGCAAAAATGTTCAGTATGTCAAATATGGACTACTGTATGGTTGATAAGACATCATAAGGAGTCAATTGGTCTGTATGAAAAGTTCAAGTTGAGAACTCCTTGGCCTGAAATATGTTCAGTTTGTCAAAGATGGACTACTGTATGGTTGATGAGACACAATATGGAGTCAGCTGATCTGTATAGAAAGTTCAAGACTGAGAGCTCCTTGCCTTGAAAGCTGTTCAGTATGTCAAATGTGGACTAATGTATGGTTGAAGAGACACCATAAGGAGTCAATTGGTCTGTATAGAAAGTTCAAGATTGAGAACTCTTTGGCCTTAAATATGTTCCGTTTGTCAAATGGACTACTGTTTGGTTGGAGACATCATAAAGAGTCAAATGGTCTGTATGAAAAGTTGAAGTGGAGAACTCCTTGGCCTGAAATATGTTCAGTTTGTCAAATATGGACTACTGTATGGTTGAAGAGACATCATAAGGAGTCAAATGGTCTGTATAGAAAGTTCAGGATTGAGTACTCCTTGCCCGGAAATATGTTCAGAATGTCAAATATGGACTACTGTATGGTTGATAAGACATCTTAAGGAGTCAATTGGTCTCTATGAAAAGTTTAAGATTGAGAACTCCGTGACTTGAAATCTGTTCAGTATGTAAACTATGGACTACTGTGTGGTTTATGAGACAGTAGAAAAATTCAATGAATCTGTATACAATGTTCAAGATTGAGAACTCTATGGCCAAAAATATGTTCAGTATGTCAAAAATAGACTACTGTATGGTTGATGATACATCATAAGGAGTCAATTGACCAATCTTGTTTAGAAAGTTCAAGATTGAGATCTCCTTGGTCTGAAATATGTTTAATATGTCAAATATGGACTACTGTATGGTTGAAGAGACATCATAAGGAGTCAATTAGTCTGTATGAAAGTTGAAGTGGAGAACTCCTTGGCCTGAAATATGTTCAGTTTGTCAAATATGGACTACTGTATGGTTGAAGAGACATCATAAGGAGTCAATTGGTCTTTATGAAAAGTTCAAGATTGAGAACTCCTTGGCTGGAAAAATGTTCAGTTTGTCAAATATGGACTACTGTAAGGTTGATAAGACATCATAAGGAGTCAATTGGTCTGTATGAAAAGTTCAAGTTGAGAACTCCTTGGCCTGAAATATGTTCAGTTTGTCAAAGATGGACTACTGTATGGTTGATGAGACACAATATGAAGTCAGTTGATCTGTATAGAAAGTTCAAGATTGAGAGCTCCTTGCCTTGAAAGCTGTTCAGTATGTCAAATGTGGACTACTGTATGGTTGAAGAGACACCATAAGGAGTCAATTGGTATGTATGAAAAGTTCAAGTTGAGAACTCCTTGGCCTGAAATATGTTCAGTTTGTCAAATATGGACTACTGTATGGTTGAAGAGACATCATAAGGAGTCAATTGGTCTTTATGAAAAGTTCAAGATTGAGAACTCCTTGGCTGGAAAAATGTTCAGTTTGTCAAATATGGACTACTGTATGGTTGAAGAGACATCATAAGGAGTCTATTGGTCTATGAAAAGTTCAAGTTGAGAACTACTTGGCCTGAAATATGTTCAGTTTGTCAAATATGGACTACTGTATGGTTGATGAGACATCATAAGGGGTCAATTGGTCTGTATGAAAAGTTGAAGTGGAGAACTCCTTGGCCTGAAATATGTTCAGTTTGTCAAATATGGACTACTGTATGGTTGAAGAGACATCATAAGGAGTCAATTGGTCTGTATGAAAAGTTCAAGTTGAGAACTCGTTGGCCTGAAATATGTTCAGTTTGTCAAAGATGGACTACTGTATGGTTGATGAGACACAATATGGAGTCAGTTGATCTGTATAGAAAGTTCAAGATTGAGAGCTCCTTGCCTTTAAAGCTGTTCAGTATGTCAAATGTGGACTAATGTATGGTTGAAGAGACATCATAAGGAGTCGATTGGTCTGTATGAAAAGTTCAAGTTGAGAACTCCTTGGCCTGAAATATGTTCAGTTTGTTCAATATGGACTACTGTATGGTTGATGAGACATCATAAGGGGTCAATTGGTCTGTATGAAAAGTTGAAGTGGAGAACTTGGCCTAAAATATGTTCAGTTTGTTCAATATGGACTACTGTATGGTTGAAGAGACATCATAAGGAGTCAATTGGTCTGTATGAAAAGTTCAAGATTGAGAACTCCTTGGCTGCAAAAATGTTCAGTATGTCAAATATGGACTACTATGGTTGATAAGACATCATAAGGAGTCAATTGGTCTGTATGAAAAGTTCAAGTTGAGAACTCCTTGGCCTGAAATATGTTCAGTTTGTCAAAGATGGACTACTGTATGGTTGATGAGGCACAATATGGAGTCAGTTGATCTGTATAGAAAGTTCAAGATTGAGAACTCTTTGGCCTTAAATATGTTCCGTTTGTCAAATGGACTACTGTTTGGTTGGAGACATCATAAGGAGTCAAATGGTCTGTATAGAAAGTTCAGGATTGAGTACTCCTTGCCCGGAAATATGTTCAGTATGTCAAATATGGACTACTGTATGGTTGATGAGACATCATAAGGAGTCAATTGGTCTCTATAAAAAGTTTAAGATTGAGAACTCCTTGACTTGAAATCTGTTCAGTATGTCAACTATGGACTACTGTGTGGTTTATGAGACAGTAGAAAAATTCAATGAATCTGTATACAAGGTTCAAGATTGAGAACTCTATGGCCTAAAATATGTTCAGTATGTCAAAAATAGACTACTGTATGGTTGATGATACATCATAAGGAGTCAATTGACCAATCTTGTATAGAAAGTTCAAGATTGAGATCAACTTGGTCTGATATATGTTCAATATGTCAAATATGGACTACTGTATGGTTGAAGAGACATCATAAGGAGTCAATTGGTCTGAATGAAAAGTTCAAGTTGAGAACTCCTTGGCCTGAAATATGTTCAGTTTGTTCAATATGGACAACTGTATGGTTGAAGAGACATCATAAGGAGTCAATTGGTCTGTATGAAAAGTTCAAGTTGAGAACTCCTTGGCCTGAAATATGTTCAGTTTGTAAAATATGGACTACTGTATGGTTGATGAGACATCATAAGGGGTCAATTGGTCTGTATGAAAAGTTGAAGTGGAGAACTCCTTGACCTGAAATATGTTCAGTTTGTCAAATATGGACAACTGTATGATTGATGAGACATCATAAGGAGTGAATTGGTCTGTATGAAAAGTTCAAGTTGAGAACTCGTTGGCCTGAAATATGTTCAGTTTGTCAAAGATGGACTACTGTATGGTTGATGAGACACAATATGGAGTCAGTTGATCTGTATAGAAAGTTCAAGATTGAGAGCTCCTTGCCTTTAAAGCTGTTCAGTATGTCAAATGTGGACTACTGTATGGTTGAAGAGACATCATAAGGAGTCAATTGGTCTGTATGAAAAGTTCAAGTTGAGAACTCCTTGGCCTGAAATATGTTCAGTTTGTTCAATATGGACTACTGTATGGTTGATGAGACATCATAAGGGGTCAATTGGTCTGTATGAAAAGTTGATGTGGAGAACTCTTTGGTCTGATTTATGTTCAGTTTGTCAAATATGGACTACTGTATGGTTGAAGAGACATCATAAGGAGTCAAATGGTCTGTATAGAAAGTTCAGGATTGAGTACTCCTTGCCCGGAAATATTATCAGAATGTCAAATATGGACTACTGTATGGTTGATGAGACATCATAAGGAGTCAATTGGTCTCTATGAAAAGTTTAAGATTGAGAACTCCTTGACTTGAAATCTGTTCAGTATGTCAACTATGGACTACTGTGTGGTTTATGAGACAGTAGAAAAATTCAATGAATATGTCTACAAGGTTCAAGATTGAGAACTCTATGGCCTAAAATATGTTCAGTATGTCAAAAATAGACTACTGTATGGTTGATGATACATCATAAGGAGTCAATTGACCAATCTTGTATAGAAAGTTCAAGATTGAGATCTCCTTGGTCTGAAATATGTTCAATATGTGAAATATGGACTACTGTATGGTTGAAGAGACATCATAAGGAGTCAATTAGTCTGTATGAAAGTTGAAGTGGAGAACTCCTTGGCCTGAAATATGTTCAGTTTGTCAAATATGGACTACTGTATGGTTGAAGAGACATCATAAGGAGTCAATTGGTCTTTATGAAAAGTTTAAGTTGAGAACTCCTTGGCCTGAAATATGTTCAGTTTGTCAAATATGGACTACTGTATGGTTGATGAGACATCATAAGGGGTCAATTGGTCTGTATGAAAAGTTGAAGTGGAGAACTTGGCCTGAAATATGTTCAGTTTGTTCAATAAGGACTACTGTATGGTTTAAGAGACATCATAAGGAGTCAACTGGTCTGTAGGAAAAGTTGAAGTGGAGAACTCCTTGGCCTGAAATATGTTCAGTTTGTCAAAGATGGACTACTGTATGGTTGATGAGACACAATATGGAGTCAGTTGATCTGTATAGAAAGTTCAAGATTGAGAGCTCCTTGCCTTGAAAGCTGTTCAGTATGTCAAATGTGGACTAATGTATGGTTGAAGAGACACCATAAGGAGTCAATTGGTCTGTTTAGAAAGTTCAAGATTGAGAACTCTTTGGCCTTAAATATGTTCCGTTTGTCAAATGGACTACTGTTTGGTTGGAGACATCATAAGGAGTCAAATGGTCTGTATGAAAAGTTGAAGTGGAGAACTCCTTGGCCTGAAATATGTTCAGTTTGTCAATATGGACTACTGTATGGTTGATGAGACATCATAAGGAGTCAATTGGTCTCTATGAAAAGTTTAAGATTGAGAACTCCTTGACTTGAAATCTGTTCAGTATGTCAACTATGGACTACTGTGTGGTTTATGAGACAGTAGAAAAATTCAATGAATATGTCTACAAGGTTCAAGATTGAGAACTCTATGGCCTAAAATATGTTCAGTATGTCAAAAATAGACTACTGTATGGTTGATGATACATCATAAGGAGTCAATTGACCAATCTTGTATAGAAAGTTCAAGATTGAGATCTCCTTGGTCTGAAATATGTTCAATATGTGAAATATGGACTACTGTATGGTTGAAGAGACATCATAAGGAGTCAATTAGTCTGTATGAAAGTTGAAGTGGAGAACTCCTTGGCCTGAAATATGTTCAGTTTGTCAAATATGGACTACTGTATGGTTGAAGAGACATCATAAGGAGTCAATTGGTCTTTATGAAAAGTTTAAGTTGAGAACTCCTTGGCCTGAAATATGTTCAGTTTGTCAAATATGGACTACTGTATGGTTGATGAGACATCATAAGGGGTCAATTGGTCTGTATGAAAAGTTGAAGTGGAGAACTTGGCCTGAAATATGTTCAGTTTGTTCAATAAGGACTACTGTATGGTTTAAGAGACATCATAAGGAGTCAACTGGTCTGTAGGAAAAGTTGAAGTGGAGAACTCCTTGGCCTGAAATATGTTCAGTTTGTCAAAGATGGACTACTGTATGGTTGATGAGACACAATATGGAGTCAGTTGATCTGTATAGAAAGTTCAAGATTGAGAGCTCCTTGCCTTGAAAGCTGTTCAGTATGTCAAATGTGGACTAATGTATGGTTGAAGAGACACCATAAGGAGTCAATTGGTCTGTTTAGAAAGTTCAAGATTGAGAACTCTTTGGCCTTAAATATGTTCCGTTTGTCAAATGGACTACTGTTTGGTTGGAGACATCATAAGGAGTCAAATGGTCTGTATGAAAAGTTGAAGTGGAGAACTCCTTGGCCTGAAATATGTTCAGTTTGTCAATATGGACTACTGTATGGTTGAAGAGACATCATAAGGAGTCAACTGGTCTTTATGAAAAGTTCAAGATTGAGAACTCCTTGGCTGTAAAAATGTTCAGTATGTCAAATATGGACTACTGTATGGTTGATAAGACATCATAAGGAGTCAATTGGTCTGTATGAAAAGTTCAAGTTGAGAACTCCTTGGCCTGAAATATGTTCAGTTTGTCAAATATGGACTACTGTATGGTTGATGAGACACAATATGAAGTCAGTTGATCTGTATAGAAAGTTCAAGATTGAGAGCTCCTTGCCTTGAAAGCTGTTCAGTATGTCAAATGTGGACTACTGTATGGTTGAAGAGACACCATAAGGAGTCAAATGGTCTGTATGAAAAGTTCAAGTTGAGAACTCCTTGGCCTGAAATATGTTCAGATTGTCAAATATGGACTACTGTATGGTTGATGAGACATCATAAGCGATCAAATGGTCTGTATGAAAAGTTCAAGTTGAGAACTCCTTGGCCTGAAATATGTTCAGATTGTCAAATATGGACTACTGTATGGTTGATGAGACATCATAAGGGATCAATTGGTCTGTATGAAAAGTTGAAGTGGAGAACTTGGCCTGAAATATGTTCAGTTTGTTCAATATGGACTACTGTATGGTTGAAGAGACATCATAAGGAGTCTATTGGTCTGTATGAAATGTTCAAGTTGAGAACTCCTTGGCCTGAAATATGTTCAGTTTGTCAAATATGGACTACTGTATGGTTGATGAGACATCATAAGGGGTCAATTGGTCTGTATGAAAAGTTGAAGTGGAGAACTCTTTGGTCTGATATATGTTCAGTTTGTCAAATATGGACTACTGTATGGTTGAAGAGACATCATAAGGAGTCAACTGGTCTGTAGGAAAAGTTGAAGTGGAGAACTCCTTGTCCTGAAATATGTTCAGTTTGTCAAAGATGGACTACTCTATGGTTGATGAGACACAATATGGAGTCAGTTGATCTGAATAGAAAGTTCAAGATTGAGAGCTCCTTGCCTTGAAAGCTGTTCAGTATGTCAAATGTGGACTAATGTATGGTTGAAGAGACACCATAAGGAGTCAAATGGTCTGAATGAAAAGTTCAAGATGAGAACTCCTTGGCCTGAAATATGTTCAGATTGTCAAATATGGACTACTGTATGGTTGATGAGACACAATATGGAGTCAGTTGATCTGTATAGAAAGTTCAAGATTGAGAGCTCCTTGCCTTTAAACTGTTCACTATGTCAAATGTGGACTAATGTATGGTTGAAGAGACATCATAAGGAGTCAATTGGTCTGTATGAAAAGTTGAAGTTGAGAACTCCTTGGCCTGAAATATGTTCAGTTTGTTCAATATGGACTACTGTATGGTAGAAGAGACATCATAAGGAGTCAATTGGTCTGTATGAAAAGTTCAAGTTGAGAACTCCTTGGCCTGAAATATGTGCAGTTTGTAAAATATGGACTACTGTATGGTTGATAAGACATCATAAGGAGTCAATCGGTCTGTATGAAAAGTTCAAGTTGAGAACTCCTTGGCCTGAAATATGTTCAGTTTGTTCAATATGGACTACTGTATGTTTGAAGAGACATCATAAGGAGTCAATTGGTCTTCATGAAAAGTTCAAGTTGAGAACTCCTTGGCCTGAAATATGTTCAGTTTGTCAATATGGACTACTGTATGGTTGAAGAGACATCATAAGGAGTCAACTGGTCTTTATGAAAAGTTAAAGATTGAGAACTCCTTGGCTGGAAAAATGTTCAGTATGTCAAATATGGACTACTGTATGGTTGATAAGACATCATAAGGAGTCAATTGGTCTGTATGAAAAGTTCAAGTTGAGAACTCCTTGGCCTGTAATATGTTCAGTTTGTCAAAGATGGACTACTGTATGGTTGATGAGACACAATATGAAGTCAGTTGATCTGTATAAAAAGTTCAAGATTGAGAGCTCCTTGCCTTGAAAGCTGTTCAGTATGTCAAATGTGGACTACTGTATGGTTGAAGAGACACCATAAGGAGTCAAATGGTCTGTATGAAAAGTTCAAGTTGAGAACTCCTTGGCCTGAAATATGTTCAGATTGTCAAATATGGACTACTGTATGGTTGATGAGACATCATAAGCGATCAAATGGTCTGTATGAAAAGTTCAAGTTGAGAACTCCTTGGCCTGAAATATGTTCAGATTGTCAAATATGTACTACTGTATGGTTGATGAGACATCATAAGGGATCAATTGGTCTGTATGAAAAGTTGAAGTGGAGAACTTAGCCTGAAATATGTTCAGTTTGTTCAATATGGACTACTGTATGGTTGAAGAGACATCATAAGGAGTCTATTGGTCTGTATGAAATGTTCAAGTTGAGAACTCCTTGGCCTGAAATATGTTCAGTTTGTAAAATATGGACTACTGTATGGTTGATGAGACATCATAAGGGGTCAATTGGTCTGTATGAAAAGTTGAAGTGGAGAACTTGGCCTAAAATATGTTCAGTTTGTTCAATATGGACTACTGTATGGTTGAAGAGACATCATAAGGAGTCAACTGGTCTGTAGGAAAAGTTGAAGTGGAGAACTCCTTGTCCTGAAATATGTTCAGTTTGTCAAAGATGGACTACTCTATGGTTGATGAGACACAATATGGAGTCAGTTGATCTGAATAGAAAGTTCAAGATTGAGAGCTCCTTGCCTTGAAAGCTGTTTAGTATGTCAAATGTGGACTAATGTATGGTTGAAGAGACACCATAAGGAGTCAAATGGTCTGTATGAAAAGTTTAAGATGAGAACTCCTTGGCCTGAAATATGTTCAGATTGTCAAATATGGACTACTGTATGGTTGATGAGACACAATATGGAGTCAGTTGATCTGTATAGAAAGTTTAAGATTGAGAGCTCCTTGCCTTTAAACTGTTCACTATGTCAAATGTGGACTAATGTATGGTTGAAGAGACATCATAAGGAGTCAATTGGTCTGTATGAAAAGTTGAAGTTGAGAACTCCTTGGCCTGAAATATGTTCAGTTTGTTCAATATGGACTACTGTATGGTAGAAGAGACATCATAAGGAGTCAATTGGTCTGTATGAAAAGTTCAAGTTGAGAACTCCTTGGCCTGAAATATGGCCTTTTTGTAAAATATGGACTACTGTATGGTTGATAAGACATCATAAGGAGTCAATCGGTCTGTATGAAAAGTTCAAGTTGAGAAATACTTGGCCTGAAATATGTTCAGTTTGTTCAATATGGACTACTGTATGTTTGAAGAGACATCATAAGGAGTCAATTGGTCTTCATGAAAAGTTCAAGTTGAGAACTCCTTGGCCTGAAATATGTTCAGTTTGTCAAATATGGACTACTGTATGGTTGATGAGACATCATAAGGGTCAATTGGTCTGTATGAAAAGTTGAAGTGGAGAACTTGGCCTGAAATATGTTCAGTTTGTTCAATAAGGACTACTGTATGGTTGAAGAGACATCATAAGGAGTCAACTGGTCTTTATGAAAAGTTCAAGATTGAGAACTCCTTGGCTGGAAAAATGTTCAGTATGTCAAATATGGACTACTGTATGGTTGATAAGACATCATAAGGAGTCAATTGGTCTGTATGAAAAGTTCAAGTTGAGAACTCCTTGGCCTGAAATATGTTCAGTTTGTCAAAGATGGACTACTGTATGGTTGATGAGACACAATATGAAATCAGTTGATCTGTATGAAAAGTTCAAGTTGAGAACTCCTTGGCCTGAAATATGTTCAGATTGTCAAATATGGACTACTATATGGTTGATGAGACATCATAAGGGATCAATTGGTCTGTATGAAAAGTTGAAGTGGAGAACTTGGCCTGAAATATGTTCAGTTTGTTCAATATGGACTACTGTATAGTTGAAGAGACATCATAAGGAGTCTATTGGTCTGTATGAAATGTTCAAGTTGAGAACTCCTTGGCCTGAAATATGTTCAGTTTGTCAAATATGGACTACTGTATGGTTGATGAGACATCATAAGGGGTCAATTGGTCTGTATGAAAAGTTGAAGTGGAGAACTTGGCCTAAAATATGTTCAGTTTGTTCAATATGGACTACTGTATGGTTGAAGAGACATCATAAGAAGTCAACTGGTCTGTAGGAAAAGTTGAAGTGGAGAACTCCTTGTCCTTAAATATGTTCAGTTTGTCAAAGATGGACTACTCTATGGTTGATGAGACACAATATGGAGTCAGTTGATCTGAATAGAAAGTTCAAGATTGAGAGCTCCTTGCCTTGAAAGCTGTTCAGTATGTCAAATGTGGACTAATGTATGGTTGAAGAGACACCATAAGGAGTCAATTGGTCTGTTTAGAAAGTTCAAGATTTAGAACTCTTTGGCCTTAAATATGTTCAGTTTGTCAAATATGGACTACTGTATGGTTGAAGAGACATCATAAGGAGTCAACTGGTCTTTATGAAAAGTTCAAGATTGAGAACTCCTTGGCTGGAAAAATGTTCAGTATGTCAAATATGGACTACTGTATGGTTGATAAGACATCATAAGGAGTCAATCGGTCTGTATGAAAAGTTCAAGTTGAGAACTCCTTGGCCTGAAATATGTTCAGTTTGTTCAATATGGACTACTGTATGGTTGAAGAGACATCATAAGGAGTCAATTGGTCTGTATGAAAAGTTCAAGTTGAGAACTCCTTGGCCTGAAATATGTTCAGTTTGTTCAATATGGACTACTGTATGGTTGAAGAGACATCATAAGGAGTCAATTGGTCTGTATGAAAAGTTCAAGATTGAGAACTCCTTGGCTGCAAAAATGTTCAGTATGTCAAATATGGACTACTGTATGGTTGATAAGACATCATAAGGAGTCAATTGGTCTGTATGAAAAGTTCAAGTTGAGAACTCCTTGGCCTGAAATATGTTCAGTTTGTCAAAGATGGACTACTGTATGGTTGATGAGACACAATATGGAGTCAGTTGATCTGTATAGAAAGTTCAAGATTGAGAGCTCCTTGCCTTGAAAGCTGTTTAGTATGTCAAATGTGGACTAATGTATGGTTGAAGAGACACCATAAGGAGTCAATTGGTCTGTATAGAAAGTTCAAGATTGAGAACTCTTTGGCCTTAAATATGTTCCGTTTGTCAAATGGACTACTGTTTGGTTGGAGACATCTTAAGGAGTCAAATGGTCTGTATAGAAAGTTCAGGATTGAGTACTCCTTGCCCAGAAATATGTTCAGTATGTCAAATATGGACTACTGTATGGTTGAAGAGACATCATAAGGAGTCAACTGGTCTGTAGGAAAAGTTGAAGTGGAGAACTCCTTGTCCTGAAATATGTTCAGTTTGTCAAAGATGGACTACTCTATGGTTGATGAGACACAATATGGAGTCAGTTGATCTGAATAGAAAGTTCAAGATTGAGAGCTCCTTGCCTTGAAAGCTGTTCAGTATGTCAAATGTGGACTAATGTATGGTTGAAGAGACACCATAAGGAGTCAATTGGTCTGTATAGAAAGTTCAAGATTGAGAACTCTTTGGCCTTAAATATGTTCCGTTTGTCAAATGGACTACTGTTTGGTTGGAGACATCATAAGGAGTCAAATGGTCTGTATGAAAAGTTGAAGTGGAGAACTCCTTGGCCTGAAATATGTTCAGTTTGTCAATATGGACTACTGTATGGTTGAAGAGACATCATAAGGAGTCAACTGGTCTTTATGAAAAGTTCAAGATTGAGAACTCCTTGGCTGTAAAAATGTTCAGTATGTCAAATATGGACTACTGTATGGTTGATAAGACATCATAAGGAGTCAATTGGTCTGTATGAAAAGTTCAAGTTGAGAACTCCTTGGCCTGAAATATGTTCAGTTTGTCAAATATGGACTACTG
Source organism: Gobiocypris rarus (assembly GCA_023029165.1). Lineage (NCBI taxonomy): Eukaryota > Metazoa > Chordata > Actinopteri > Cypriniformes > Gobionidae > Gobiocypris > Gobiocypris rarus. The sequence continues at coordinate 15,885,631 of CM040912.1, forward strand.
TATGGTTGATGAGACACAATATGAAGTCAGTTGATCTGTATAGAAAGTTCAAGATTGAGAGCTCCTTGCCTTGAAAGCTGTTCAGTATGTCAAATGTGGACTACTGTATGGTTGAAGAGACACCATAAGGAGTCAAATGGTCTGTATGAAAAGTTCAAGTTGAGAACTCCTTGGCCTGAAATATGTTCAGATTGTCAAATATGGACTACTGTATGGTTGATGAGACATCATAAGCGATCAAATGGTCTGTATGAAAAGTTCAAGTTGAGAACTCCTTGGCCTGAAATATGTTCAGATTGTCAAATATGGACTACTGTATGGTTGATGAGACATCATAAGGGATCAATTGGTCTGTATGAAAAGTTGAAGTGGAGAACTTGGCCTGAAATATGTTCAGTTTGTTCAATATGGACTACTGTATGGTTGAAGAGACATCATAAGGAGTCTATTGGTCTGTATGAAATGTTCAAGTTGAGAACTCCTTGGCCTGAAATATGTTCAGTTTGTCAAATATGGACTACTGTATGGTTGATGAGACATCATAAGGGGTCAATTGGTCTGTATGAAAAGTTGAAGTGGAGAACTCTTTGGTCTGATATATGTTCAGTTTGTCAAATATGGACTACTGTATGGTTGAAGAGACATCATAAGGAGTCAACTGGTCTGTAGGAAAAGTTGAAGTGGAGAACTCCTTGTCCTGAAATATGTTCAGTTTGTCAAAGATGGACTACTCTATGGTTGATGAGACACAATATGGAGTCAGTTGATCTGAATAGAAAGTTCAAGATTGAGAGCTCCTTGCCTTGAAAGCTGTTCAGTATGTCAAATGTGGACTAATGTATGGTTGAAGAGACACCATAAGGAGTCAAATGGTCTGAATGAAAAGTTCAAGATGAGAACTCCTTGGCCTGAAATATGTTCAGATTGTCAAATATGGACTACTGTATGGTTGATGAGACACAATATGGAGTCAGTTGATCTGTATAGAAAGTTCAAGATTGAGAGCTCCTTGCCTTTAAACTGTTCACTATGTCAAATGTGGACTAATGTATGGTTGAAGAGACATCATAAGGAGTCAATTGGTCTGTATGAAAAGTTGAAGTTGAGAACTCCTTGGCCTGAAATATGTTCAGTTTGTTCAATATGGACTACTGTATGGTAGAAGAGACATCATAAGGAGTCAATTGGTCTGTATGAAAAGTTCAAGTTGAGAACTCCTTGGCCTGAAATATGTGCAGTTTGTAAAATATGGACTACTGTATGGTTGATAAGACATCATAAGGAGTCAATCGGTCTGTATGAAAAGTTCAAGTTGAGAACTCCTTGGCCTGAAATATGTTCAGTTTGTTCAATATGGACTACTGTATGTTTGAAGAGACATCATAAGGAGTCAATTGGTCTTCATGAAAAGTTCAAGTTGAGAACTCCTTGGCCTGAAATATGTTCAGTTTGTCAATATGGACTACTGTATGGTTGAAGAGACATCATAAGGAGTCAACTGGTCTTTATGAAAAGTTAAAGATTGAGAACTCCTTGGCTGGAAAAATGTTCAGTATGTCAAATATGGACTACTGTATGGTTGATAAGACATCATAAGGAGTCAATTGGTCTGTATGAAAAGTTCAAGTTGAGAACTCCTTGGCCTGTAATATGTTCAGTTTGTCAAAGATGGACTACTGTATGGTTGATGAGACACAATATGAAGTCAGTTGATCTGTATAAAAAGTTCAAGATTGAGAGCTCCTTGCCTTGAAAGCTGTTCAGTATGTCAAATGTGGACTACTGTATGGTTGAAGAGACACCATAAGGAGTCAAATGGTCTGTATGAAAAGTTCAAGTTGAGAACTCCTTGGCCTGAAATATGTTCAGATTGTCAAATATGGACTACTGTATGGTTGATGAGACATCATAAGCGATCAAATGGTCTGTATGAAAAGTTCAAGTTGAGAACTCCTTGGCCTGAAATATGTTCAGATTGTCAAATATGGACTACTGTATGGTTGATGAGACATCATAAGGGATCAATTGGTCTGTATGAAAAGTTGAAGTGGAGAACTTAGCCTGAAATATGTTCAGTTTGTTCAATATGGACTACTGTATGGTTGAAGAGACATCATAAGGAGTCTATTGGTCTGTATGAAATGTTCAAGTTGAGAACTCCTTGGCCTGAAATATGTTCAGTTTGTCAAATATGGACTACTGTATGGTTGATGAGACATCATAAGGGGTCAATTGGTCTGTATGAAAAGTTGAAGTGGAGAACTTGGCCTAAAATATGTTCAGTTTGTTCAATATGGACTACTGTATGGTTGAAGAGACATCATAAGGAGTCAACTGGTCTGTAGGAAAAGTTGAAGTGGAGAACTCCTTGTCCTGAAATATGTTCAGTTTGTCAAAGATGGACTACTCTATGGTTGATGAGACACAATATGGAGTCAGTTGATCTGAATAGAAAGTTCAAGATTGAGAGCTCCTTGCCTTGAAAGCTGTTCAGTATGTCAAATGTGGACTAATGTATGGTTGAAGAGACACCATAAGGAGTCAAATGGTCTGTATGAAAAGTTTAAGATGAGAACTCCTTGGCCTGAAATATGTTCAGATTGTCAAATATGGACTACTGTATGGTTGATGAGACACAATATGGAGTCAGTTGATCTGTATAGAAAGTTTAAGATTGAGAGCTCCTTGCCTTTAAACTGTTCACTATGTCAAATGTGGACTAATGTATGGTTGAAGAGACATCATAAGGAGTCAATTGGTCTGTATGAAAAGTTGAAGTTGAGAACTCCTTGGCCTGAAATATGTTCAGTTTGTTCAATATGGACTACTGTATGGTAGAAGAGACATCATAAGGAGTCAATTGGTCTGTATGAAAAGTTCAAGTTGAGAACTCCTTGGCCTGAAATATGGCCAGTTTGTAAAATATGGACTACTGTATGGTTGATAAGACATCATAAGGAGTCAATCGGTCTGTATGAAAAGTTCAAGTTGAGAAATACTTGGCCTGAAATATGTTCAGTTTGTTCAATATGGACTACTGTATGTTTGAAGAGACATCATAAGGAGTCAATTGGTCTTCATGAAAAGTTCAAGTTGAGAACTCCTTGGCCTGAAATATGTTCAGTTTGTCAAATATGGACTACTGTATGGTTGATGAGACATCATAAGGGGTCAATTGGTCTGTATGAAAAGTTGAAGTGGAGAACTTGGCCTGAAATATGTTCAGTTTGTTCAATAAGGACTACTGTATGGTTGAAGAGACATCATAAGGAGTCAACTGGTCTTTATGAAAAGTTCAAGATTGAGAACTCCTTGGCTGGAAAAATGTTCAGTATGTCAAATATGGACTACTGTATGGTTGATAAGACATCATAAGGAGTCAATTGGTCTGTATGAAAAGTTCAAGTTGAGAACTCCTTGGCCTGAAATATGTTCAGTTTGTCAAAGATGGACTACTGTATGGTTGATGAGACACAATATGAAATCAGTTGATCTGTATGAAAAGTTCAAGTTGAGAACTCCTTGGCCTGAAATATGTTCAGATTGTCAAATATGGACTACTATATGGTTGATGAGACATCATAAGGGATCAATTGGTCTGTATGAAAAGTTGAAGTGGAGAACTTGGCCTGAAATATGTTCAGTTTGTTCAATATGGACTACTGTATAGTTGAAGAGACATCATAAGGAGTCTATTGGTCTGTATGAAATGTTCAAGTTGAGAACTCCTTGGCCTGAAATATGTTCAGTTTGTCAAATATGGACTACTGTATGGTTGATGAGACATCATAAGGGGTCAATTGGTCTGTATGAAAAGTTGAAGTGGAGAACTTGGCCTAAAATATGTTCAGTTTGTTCAATATGGACTACTGTATGGTTGAAGAGACATCATAAGGAGTCAACTGGTCTGTAGGAAAAGTTGAAGTGGAGAACTCCTTGTCCTGAAATATGTTCAGTTTGTCAAAGATGGACTACTCTATGGTTGATGAGACACAATATGGAGTCAGTTGATCTGAATAGAAAGTTCAAGATTGAGAGCTCCTTGCCTTGAAAGCTGTTCAGTATGTCAAATGTGGACTAATGTATGGTTGAAGAGACACCATAAGGAGTCAATTGGTCTGTTTAGAAAGTTCAAGATTTAGAACTCTTTGGCCTTAAATATGTTCAGTTTGTCAAATATGGACTACTGTATGGTTGAAGAGACATCATAAGGAGTCAACTGGTCTTTATGAAAAGTTCAAGATTGAGAACTCCTTGGCTGGAAAATGTTCAGTATGTCAAATATGGACTACTGTATGGTTGATAAGACATCATAAGGAGTCAATCGGTCTGTATGAAAAGTTCAAGTTGAGAACTCCTTGGCCTGAAATATGTTCAGTTTGTTCAATATGGACTACTGTATGGTTGAAGAGACATCATAAGGAGTCAATTGGTCTGTATGAAAAGTTCAAGTTGAGAACTCCTTGGCCTGAAATATGTTCAGTTTGTTCAATATGGACTACTGTATGGTTGAAGAGACATCATAAGGAGTCAATTGGTCTGTATGAAAAGTTCAAGATTGAGAACTCCTTGGCTGCAAAATGTTCAGTATGTCAAATATGGACTACTGTATGGTTGATAAGACATCATAAGGAGTCAATTGGTCTGTATGAAAAGTTCAAGTTGAGAACTCCTTGGCCTGAAATATGTTCAGTTTGTCAAAGATGGACTACTGTATGGTTGATGAGACACAATATGGAGTCAGTTGATCTGTATAGAAAGTTCAAGATTGAGAGCTCCTTGCCTTGAAAGCTGTTTAGTATGTCAAATGTGGACTAATGTATGGTTGAAGAGACACCATAAGGAGTCAATTGGTCTGTATAGAAAGTTCAAGATTGAGAACTCTTTGGCCTTAAATATGTTCCGTTTGTCAAATGGACTACTGTTTGGTTGGAGACATCTTAAGGAGTCAAATGGTCTGTATAGAAAGTTCAGGATTGAGTACTCCTTGCCCAGAAATATGTTCAGTATGTCAAATATGGACTACTGTATGGTTGAAGAGACATCATAAGGAGTCAACTGGTCTGTAGGAAAAGTTGAAGTGGAGAACTCCTTGTCCTGAAATATGTTCAGTTTGTCAAAGATGGACTACTCTATGGTTGATGAGACACAATATGGAGTCAGTTGATCTGAATAGAAAGTTCAAGATTGAGAGCTCCTTGCCTTGAAAGCTGTTCAGTATGTCAAATGTGGACTAATGTATGGTTGAAGAGACACCATAAGGAGTCAATTGGTCTGTTTAGAAAGTTCAAGATTTAGAACTCTTTGGCCTTAAATATGTTCCGTTTGTCAAATGGACTACTGTTTGGTTGGAGACATCATAAGGAGTCAAATGGTCTGTATGAAAAGTTGAAGTGGAGAACTCCTTGGCCTGAAATATGTTCAGTTTGTCAAATATGGACTACTGTATGGTTGAAGAGACATCATAAGGAGTCAACTGGTCTTTATGAAAAGTTCAAGATTGAGAACTCCTTGGCTGGAAAAATCTTCAGTATGTCAAATATGGACTACTGTATGGTTGAAGAGACATCATAAGGAGTCAATCGGTCTGTATGAAAAGTTCAAGTTGAGAACTCCTTGGCCTGAAATATGTTCAGTTTGTTCAATATGGACTACTGTATGGTTGAAGAGACATCATAAGGAGTCAATTGGTCTGTATGAAAAGTTCAAGTTGAGAACTCCTTGGCCTGAAATATGTTCAGTTTGTTCAATATGGACTACTGTATGGTTGAAGAGACATCATAAGGAGTCAATTGGTCTGTATGAAAAGTTCAAGATTGAGAACTCATTGGCTGCAAAAATGTTCAGTATGTCAAATATGGACTACTGTATGGTTGATAAGACATCATAAGGAGTCAATTGGTCTGTATGAAAAGTTCAAGTTGAGAACTCCTTGGCCTGAAATATGTTCAGTTTGTCAAAGATGGACTACTGTATGGTTGAAGAGACATCATAAGGAGTCAATTGGTCTGTATGAAAAAATTGAATTTGAGAACTCTTTGGCCTGAAATATGTTCAGTTTGTTCAATATGGACTACTGTATGGTTGATGAGACATCATAAGGGGTCAATTGGTCTGTATGAAAAGTTGAAGTGGAGAACTCGGCCTGAAATATGTTCAGTTTTTCAAATATGGACTACTGTATGGTTGAAGAGACATTATAAGGAGTCAACTAGTCTTTATGAAAAGTTCAAGTTGAGAACTCCTTGGCCTGAAATATGTTCAGTATGTCAAATATGGAGTACTGTATGGTTGATGAGACATCATAAGGGGGCAAATTTACTAAATTTTTTTATTTTTTATTTTTTACTAATCATGATGGCGCCGCGGATGGCCGCCTCGGTGTGGAGCTCCTCAGTTATTGTGTTGCTTTTGTTTGTTTGTTTTGCGTTTTGTCATTATTTCCCGATCCGTTTTACCAAAGACGAACTACTGGACATTAGGAAACACACACCAGACAACATTTCTACATTTTTTGATTACTCGGACGTTTTGCTGGACATTCTCGTTGGAGGGGCAACTGTGTTTTTAAACGCGCGGTCAGGCGCAAACGCGGGAAGCGAGCCGCGCTGGTTAAACTCCGCGCGACTGCACTCCCAGTATTCATCTTGCGAATCTCTGATCCCTTCCTAACAAAACGGACGAACTTCTTATCCTCTCCCGCATTAACAGGGACTTTTATAACTCTGCTGCACTGTGCTTCACTGAAACCTGGCTGAGTGAAGCCATTCCGGACAACGGACTACATCTGCCGGGCTTCCAGCTGTTCAGAGCGGATCGCATCTGAACTAACAGAAAACGAGAGGTGGTGGATTGTGTTTCTACATTAACGAAAGTTGGTGTTCAGATGTAACAACGCTTAAGATGTGCTCTCCTAATTTAGAGGCGCTCTTCATAAACTGTAAACCTTTCTACTCGCCACGAGAGTTTTCCTCGGTCGTTCTCGTGAATGTTTACGTCCCTCCAGACGTGTGTGTGAGCACGGCGCTGCAACAGCTGGCTGAACAAATAGCTGAAACGGAACAAAGGTAGACTCTCTTTTAATCATTCTTGGAGATTTTAACAAAGCAAATCTCTCCGTGAACTGCCAAAATACAGACAGCACGTTACATGTCCCACCAGAGACAGTAATATACTGGACCACTGTTACACCACAATAAAGAATGCATATCACTCCGTCCCACGGGCGGCTTTGGGGCTGTCTGATCACTGTGTGGTTCATCTTATACCGACCTACAGGCAGAAACTGAAATCAGCTAAACCTGTAATAAGGACAGTAAAAAGATGGACTAATGAAGCAGAGCGGGTCTTACAAGCCTGCTTCGATTGCACTGATTGGACTGTTTTTGAAGCTGCTACCACCGATCTGGATGAGCTCAGAGATACTGTAACATCATACATCAGTTTCTGTGAGGATACATGCATTCCTACCAGGTCATTCTTATCATTCACTAATGATAAACCATGGTTTACTGGGAAACTCAAACAGCTTCGTCATGCCAAAGAGGAAGCTTACAGAAGTGGGGATAAAATCTTGTATAACCAGGCCAGAAACAGACTGACAAAGGAGATCAGAGTTGCTAAAAGAAGCTACTCTGAAAAGCTGAAAAACAGCTTTCAGCCAACGACCCGGCATCAGTCTGGAAAGGCCTGAGGAACATCACCAACTACAAGTCACCCTCCCCCCGATCTGTAGAGAATCCACAACTGGCTGACGATCTGAATGCATTCTACCGCAGGTTTGAAAAGCCCAGTCTCACACCACTCACCCGCTCTAATCTGCACTTCACACCCTCACCATCACCTCCTGCACCCCCTCTCCTCCCCCCTCCTGCCATCCAACCCGAGCTTAAGGTCTGTGTGGAGGACGTGAGCCGAGTCTTCAAAAAACAGAAGACTAAGAAAGCTTCAGGCCCAGATGGCATCTCATCTGCTTGTTTGAAAGCCTGCGCTGACCAACTGGCCCCAGTCTTCACGCAGATCTTCAACAGATCATTGGAGCAGTGTGAAGTTCCCTGCTGCTTCAAACGCTCCACTATCATTCCCGTCCCCAAAAAACCCAAAATCACTGGACTAAATGACTACAGACCTGTTGCTCTCAAATCTGTGGTCATGAAGTCATTTGAAAGACTGGTGTTGGCCCACCTGAAGGACATCACTGGACCCTTGCTGGATCCTCTCCAATTTGCCTATAGAGCAAACAGGTCTGTGGATGATGCAGTCAACATTGGACTGCATTATATCCTGCAACATCTCGACAGACCCGGGACTTATGCAAGGATCTTATTTGTGGACTTCAGTTCGGCCTTCAATACCATCATGCCTGAGCTCCTCACAGCCAAACTGACCCAGCTCTCCATGCCATCCTCAATCTGTCAGTGGATCTCCAGCTTCCTGACAGACAGGCAGCAGCGGTGAGACTGCACTTACATCCAGATCTCTCACAATCAGCACTGGCGCCCCCAGGTGCGTTCTCTCCCACTGCTCTTCTCCTGTACACCAATGACTGCACTTCTAAAGACCCCTCTGTCAAGCTCCTGAAATTTGCAGACGACACCACTTTCATCGGCCTTATCCAGAACGGTGACAAGCCTGCTTACAGACTGGAGGTTGAACAGCTGGCTGTCTGGTGCAGTTATAACAACCTTGAGCTGAACGCTCAAAACAGTGGAGATGATAGTGGACTTCAGGAGGAGCAGCCCATCACTCCCCCCACTCACCCTCATGAATAGCACTGTGGACGCAGTGGAGTCTTTCAGGTTCCTGGGCACTACCATCTCTCAGGACCTGAAGTGGGACAATCACATCGACTCAGCAGAGACTGTACTTCCTTCGTCAGCTGCGGAAGTTCAACCTGCCACAGGAGCTGCTGATTCAGTTCTACTCGGCTGTCATTGAGTCTGTCTTATGCACCTCCATCACTGTCTGGTTTGGTTCAGCTACCAGATCAGACATCAGGAGACTGCAACGTACCATCCGGACTGCAGAGAGGATTATTGGTGCCCACCTGCCAACCCTCCAGGACCTGTACTCTTCCAGAGTGAGGAAGAGAGCAGGTAAAATCATCAAAGACTCCACTCACCCCGGACACCACCTGTTTGAACTGTTACCGTCAGGACGGCGACTCCGATCACTGGCCAATAGGACATCTAGGCACAGGAACAGTTTCTTCCCACAGGCCATTTCCCTCTTGAATAGTTAACCCCCCAACCACCCACCCCCAAGGCAAATGCCTGTAAGTGCAATTTCTCCCACTGCTTAGTGCAATATCTCCTAAACTCAGGTGATTATTCATATTATTTATATTTATTCTTACTCTCCAAATACTGTAAATATTCATAATCTATGTCTTTTCTGACTAAACGTAACCGTGACCTTATACTGTTTATATTTTTTATTCTTAGAATTTTGTATTTATTACTGTTGTATTTGTATTGTATATGTGCACTGGAAGCTTCAGCACCAAAAAAAATTCCTTGTGTGTGAAAGCACACTTGGCAATAAAGCTCTTTCTGATTCTGATTCTGAATCTGAAATTGGTCTGTATGAAAAGTTGAAGTGGAGAACTCTTTGGTCTGAAATATGTTCAGTTTGTCAAATATGGACTACTGTATGGTTGAAGAGACATCATAAGGAGTCAAATGGTCTGTATAGAAAGTTCAGGATTGAGTACTCCTTGCCCGGAAATATGTTCAGAATGTCAAATATGGACTACTGTATGGTTGATGAGACATCATAAGGAGTCAATTGGTCTCTATGAAAAGTTTAAGATTGAGAACTCCTTGACTTGAAATCTGTACAGTATGTAAACTATGGAGTACTGTGTGGTTTATGAGACAGTAGAAAAATTCAATGAATCTGTATACAAAGTTCAAGATTGAGAACTCTATGGCCTAAAATATGTTCAGTATGTCAAAAATAGACTACTGTATGGTTGATGATACATCATAAGCAGTCAATTGACCAATCTTGTATAGAAAGTTCAAGATTGAGATCTCCTTGGTCTGAAATATGTTCAATATGTCAAATATGGACTACTGTATGGTTGAAGACACATCATAAGGAGTCAATTAGTCTGTATGAAAGTTGAAGTGGAGAACTCCTTGGCCTGAAATATGTTCAGTTTGTCAAATATGGACTACTGTATGGTTGAAGAGACATCATAAGGAGTCAATTGGTATTTATGAAAAGTTCAAGATTGAGAACTCCTTGGCTGGAAAAATGTTCAGTTTGTCAAATATGGACTACTGTATGGTTGAAGAGACATCATAAGGAGTCTATTGGTCTGTATGAAAAGTTCAAGTTGAGAACTCCTTGGCCTGAAATATGTTCAGTTTGTCAAATATGGACTACTGTATGGTTGATGAGACATCATAAGGGGTCAATTGGTCTGTATGAAAAGTTGAAGTGGAGAACTTGGCCTGAAATATGTTCAGTTTGTTCAATATGGACTACTGTATGGTTGAAGAGACATCATAAGGAGTCAACTGGTATGTAGGAAATGTTGAAGTGGAGAACTCCTTGGCCTGAAATATGTTCAGTTTGTCAAAGATGGACTACTGTATGGTTAATGAGACACAATATGGAGTCAGTTGATCTGTATAGAAAGTTCAAGATTGAGAGCTCCTTGCCTTGAAAGCTGTTCAGTATGTCAAATGTGGACTAATGTATGGTTGAAGAGACACCATAAGGAGTCAATTGGTCTGTTTAGAAAGTTCAAGATTGAGAACTCTTTGGCCTTAAATATGTTCCGTTTGTCAAATGGACTACTGTTTGGTTGGAGACATCATAAGGATTCAAATTGTCTGTATGAAAATTTGAAGTGGAGAACTCCTTGGCCTGAAATATGTTCAGTTTGTCAAATATCGACTACTGTATGGTTGAAGAGACATCATAAGGAGTCAACTGGTCTTTATGAAAAGTTCAAGATTGAGAACTCCTTGGCTGGAAAAATGTTCATTATGTCAAATATGGACTACTGTATGGTTGATAAGACATCATAAGGAGTCAATTGGTCTGTATGAAAAGTTCAAGTTGAGAACTCCTTGGCCTGAAATATGTTCAGCTTGTCAAAGATGGATACTGTATGGTTGATGAGACACCAGTTGATCTGTATAGAAAGTTCAAGATTGAGAGCTCCTTGCCTTGAAAGCTGTTCAGTATGTCAAATGTGGACTACTGTATGGTTGAAGAGACACCATAAGGAGTCAATTGGTATGTATGAAAAGTTCAAGTTGAGAACTCCTTGGCCTGAAATATGTTCAGATTGTCAAATATGGACTACTGTATGGTAGATGAGACATCATAAGGGATAAATTGGTCTGTATGAAAAGTTGAAGTGGAGAACTTGGCCTGAAATATGTTCAGTTTGTTCAATATGGACTACTGTATGGTTGAAGAAACATCATAAGGAGTCAATTGGTCTTTATGAAAAGTTCAAGATTGAGAACTCCTTGGCCTGAAATATGTTCAGTTTGTCAAATATGGACTACTGTATGGTTGATGAGACATCATAAGGGGTCAATTGGTCTGTATGAAAAGTTGAAGTGGAGAACTTGGCCTGAAATATGTTCAGTTTGTTCAATATGGACTACTGTATGGTTGAAGAGACATCATAAGGAGTCAACTTGTGTGTAGGAAAAGTTAAAGTGGAGAACTCCTTGTCCTGAAATATGTTCAGTTTGTCAAAGATGGACTACTCTATGGTTGATGAGACACAATATGGAGTCAGTTGATCTGTATAGAAAGTTCAAGATTGAGAGCTCCTTGCCTTGAAAGCTGTTCAGTATGTCAAATGTGGACTAATGTATGGTTGAAGTGACACCATAAGGAGTCAATTGGTCTGTTTAGAAAGTTCAAGATTGAGAACTCTTTGGCCTTAAATATGTTCCGTTTGTCAAATGGACTACTGTTTGGTTGGAGACATCATAAGGAGTCAAATGGTCTATATATGAAAAGTTGAAGTGGAGAACTCCTTGGCCTGAAATAAGTTCAGTTTGTCAAATATGGACTACTGTATGGTTGATAAGACATCATAAGGAGTCAATTGGTCTGTATGAAAAGTTCAAGTTGAGAACTCCTTGGCCTGAAATATGTTCATTTTGTCAAAGATGGATTACTGTATGGTTGATGAGGCACAATATGGAGTCAGTTGATCTGTATAGAAAGTTCAAGATTGAGAACTCTTTGGCCTTAAATATGTTCCGTTTGTCAAATGGACTACTGTTTGGTTGGAGACATCATAAGGAGTCAAATGGTCTGTATAGAAAGTTCAGGATTGAGCACTCCTTGCCCGCAAATATGTTCAGTATGTCAAATATGGACTACTCTATGGTTGATGAGACATCATAAGGAGTCAATTGGTCTCTATAAAAAGTTGACTCCTTGACTTGAAATCTGTTCAGTATGTCAACTATGGACTATTGTGTGGTTTATGAGACAGTTGAAAAATTCAATGAATCTGTATACAAGGTTCAAGATTGAGAACTCTATGGCCTAAAATATGTTCAGTATGTCAAAAATAGACTACTGTATGGTTGATGATACATTGAAGATAAAATTTTATTGTCTAATACAATTTTATTAGAATTAATAATCAACATATATTATGTATCTGTATTATTATTATTTACTAATATTCATAACCATTTGTAATATTATTATTGTTTTTGTATTATCATCATTATTTAGTCAGAGTGGGCCTGAGCACAGAAGTGTGAGGGTTTCATGGAGAGACATGGAGAGAAGATAATTTTGAACACCGGAATATGTAGCATAAGTTTCTAATTATGCCATGTGACTGAAGTTCTTTGTAAGGAAGAATTGTGTAGCATGGTGTTGTTTTCCTACCAAAGCATATGATAGAAGTCACAAGTTTTCTATAAGACATTTATTTTGGACAACGAACAACAAGTATCTATGTTTCCACTGATGCATATGTCTAAGGGTATATTGTACTGTGTGCAATCACGAGGTATGGTGTGAACAACCTGTTTTTCTGGTAATATAATTAATTTTCTGGTTAAGCAGCCTATAAAATACAACTGAGTGTCGGAGACGACAGAGAAAGATGGAATGAAGAACATCTATGAAATTGTCTTTCTCTCCTATGTCTGACATATAAAATAATAAAAAAGAGATCTCTTGGCAACAACTGGTGTCCGGTCCCGTGAATTAAACAACATTGGGGAAAAAGCTTCATTTTCAAGTCTACAATTTGGCGTCAACACGAACAGGATAGCATTTTCAGCCGTTGTCTCAGTCAATCAGGTAAGACTTTTTTTTATGTCTTTCTAAACAGTTTAAGTCTGCCTGATGATTAGAGACATTGACTGAACTGCTGAAAAGAACTGTGTTATTTAAGTACCAGTTGTGTTGTCAATGGACGTGTGTCAGACATAGTAAAAGAAAAATAATAATTTTATTTGATTTTGAAATTCTGAAGTTGTCTCAGACCAATGGACCTTCAAAAAAATATTTGAATGAAGCTGGGGTAAAGTGGATCTTTTTAGAAAAGACCATTTAGTCAAATTTTCAGGAGATTAACCGTAAGGCGGTTTGGCAATTAGCTCGATGACTGTGAAGTGGTGGGGTGTGGCGGGTCTGCAGTAATAGGTGGCAGAATCAACCCTAAAACATTTCCACACACCGAAGATCCGTGCTGTTAGACAGACGGGGAAGTGTCGATGGGTCGATTGAAGTGGTTTAAAGTTGGCGGATCTGGACTTTAATGAGAGTCCTGTATTAAGAATCCTAAAAACGTTTAAACACACTGAAGTGGTTTGAAGTGGCGGATCTGGACTCTAACTAGAGTCCTGTACTAAGAATCCAAACACGTTCAAATACACTAGTAGCCAAAATCGCAGGCCTTCTGATTTTGACAGTGAAGCTGTTCAGTATTTGAGGTGGAGAAATTGATCTGAGTTCAACTGAATAAGAAATTAAACTAAAAAAGGAGACAAAATTGAATTCAATTGGAAAATATAAGAGCTAAATTTTCTTGTAATTTTTATTTTTGTTGTTTATAGTGTGTTTAGAGAAAGAAGAGGGAGAGAGAAGCAGGACAGCCCCTCCTTTACACACACACACACACACACACACACACACACACACACACACACACACACACACACACACACACACACACACACAGACACATAACTTAGAGAGGAGAGGGAGAGAGAAGCAGGGTAGCCCCTCCTTTACACACACACACAAAGCCTTGCTGATCTGAGCACACAGATACAAAGTGACCAATAAGTTGCAACAATGGCAGAAGGTGGTTGTAACAGCAGAACAATTTCTGCTTGGTATCTGGAAAAGAAGAATAAGAAGCAAACTAAGTTTCTAAAAAAAGGACTTGATATTAATGCATCCATGGATGAGCAGTTAAGCTGGTTTGAAACCCAAAAAGACTTGTTGCGGCAATTTAAAAACTTACTTCAATCGCTTCATAGAATAAGAGACAAATATTATCAATGGTCTTTATAAAGATTTAATTCTTGCAAGAATGAATTCACAGTCAATACAACCAGTTGATGCCTGCATCGAGTGTGAACTGAGGAAACAAAAGAAGGTCCAAACCTTTATACTCCTCAGTGTCACAGTGTTTTCCGTACAGAAGAAAAGAAAAACAAATGCCTTTCCCCACCCTTCTGTAACTAATGAAAAGAAAGCAAGGGACACAATGATCCCCCCTCCGTCTTCTCTTATCAGTGTTTGTGTCAAGGCCTCAAGTGGTTTTTCTGACCCTGCATGAGAATAGCAGGTGTGGTTGGCATACATTTTATGAGGTCAATGTAGGTTTGATGTGTATGTATGTGAAGATCTAAACAATGTAACACTGGCTGTGTGTGATTTAGTCAGTGGCACCTAAGGCCCGAGAGAGTCTCTAAACTGGTGTCCCGTGACCCCATGCTAAGAGGTGTTTTTGAATAACAGAGACAGATGTTGACTTCTGTATAACCTTAACCATAAATCATTAAATTTTTCTTTAACAATTCCTCCTTTTATCAATCTTTGATAACGCATAAGAAAATTTAAAATGTGTATGTATAGTAGTGATAATAAAATAAAATAAAGATGCAGATAAATAAAAATAAAAATAATACTAATAATAATCCAAACAAATTTAAGTCATTCATCACACTTACACTCTTCATCTCTGATTTTTGTATAAATGATCACTCTCTTAAATTATTTGTTAAAAATAAAAAAATAAATAAAAAAATAAAAATAAAATAAAATAAAAATTAAAATCCCTAATTTGTTTTAGGTGTCTCTCGCTAAACATCTCATCAAATTCGTTCATCCACTCATTGTAATCGTCATAAACAGTTATTTTACCCATTTGCTGAGACATGCTGGCCTTCACCATTCTCTGCACTATGCTTGAAATGCACTGAAAAATACATGGTAAACACAGCAATGCTAGGGCCACTATTGCAAAAATTGGCAACACAGTGTAACTTAGCCAGTATTCCCAACCTTTCAGATTTGTTGTCCACCCAAACCATGAATCATCAGCTTTCTCAGGTTCCCTTACAGCTGCTCTCATATGGTTTATAATATTTGTGATGTTGTCGCTGTAATCTGGAATGTGAAAACAACATGACAGTCCCAACATTTTGCAAACTCCCCCCCCTTTTCTGCTGTCAGCATGTCTAAAATTAGTCTGTTCTGAATAACTGCATCTCTGATTTGTCTCATTTCCTCATTCACCATTGTCATTGCATGTTCAGTGCTGTTGGCTAAAGCCAACACACTCCATGCTAATCCATTAATTTTGTTTATTGTTACTGCTGTTCCCACCCCCAGAAAAATAGACCAACCCACATTTGCCCCTGGTGTTGTCCATGGATCTGATAAGACATAACCATTGTAACGGTCTGGCAACGTCCCTATTTTAGAAAAAATATCTCTTTTCTGTCTAGCCTTTTCTCCCTGTTCATTACCCGGAAAGAACACAGATGTCCCCACATTCATTAAAGCTGGGTAGCAGCAACCTGTCCAGTCTTTCTGTGGCATGAAATGATATGCTCTGTCACCACAAACCCAAACTGCCGCAGGTGAAGTGTCACTTGGTTTTTTTAAACGGACAGATAAAGTCTGTTGTGATACCGTCTATCACCGCTGTGCAGTTCCCTGTTGTTGAATTTTTGATGTCAATTCTGACTCTGCAGTCAGACCACCCTGCGTTCACGATCGGCTTCAGTCTCTGTGAGCACACGCACACATCTCCTTGAACATGCATCACTCTCAAAGGTGGAATCAACATGTCTGTGTGGTTGTACCGTTGCGTTCTCTTGCAGGCAGATGTTGGATGTTCTGTTGGAATCTTTCCTTGCTCGATGTCCGCTGCAGCTCTAAGCACCTCAGTCATCTGCTGTGGGATCAGACAGTCAGTTTCATTTATTGTTGCAACAGTCAATGGTATTGTCTTCCAGGCGTGAGACATTTGCAGACAAAGCCAGCAGCTGGTGTTTATCTTCAGTTCCTGTTTCTGCAGCAGTGCCAGAGTGCAAGCTTTGTTCCCTTGGCATTTGATCATCGCCTTGTCCACTTCCGGTTTTGCTCCTCCTTTTCTACTTCTTCATTTCCTGTCCACGCTGTTTCATCCCAGCCGGGAATGTCAGGTGTGAAGGCTGGTGTAACAGGTGGTTTCTCTGGTTGTGATGCTGGTTTACTCATCACCAAGCTGAATACAGTCAGTAGGTATGTGGTTACATTCATGATTCTTTATGGTTGACTAAATGGATCGCACAGTTGTACTGTCAGAACGTGTGAGAAAGATTAGTCTTTGTTGTGTTTTCCTTTGAGAATTGGTTGGCTCAGTACCACGTTGTGCCAGTGTCTCTGCTCCTGAGATGATAACAGCAGATGATGGTTATATTTGATCTCTGCCTGCACAGACGTGTGCCTCCTCCTCCTCTCCTCTCGGCTCCTCCTCCTCGATCACTGCCGGGACCTTTCTGCAATGGCTCGCATGCACCCAAGTTGCTCTCTCAGCAACCTTCACCGCGGTGTGTCGTCAGCAGCACGACAAAGGTCCGAGCCACCTTTTCGCCTTCCAGCTTTTCCTTCTCAGGTCTCGTATCACCACGAAATCGCCTGGTTTGATGTTGTGCAGAGCAGTTTCTGCTGGCCTTCCTTGAGTCGCCTTTACCTGCACACAAATATTAGATAACAGAGACGACATTTCCTTGCAGTAATTCAACATGTCATGCTCACACAAATCTGTGGGAAGCTGTTGTTTACCCTTCCATGCCCATAAAGGCGGTCTTCCAAAGACTATTTCAAACGGGCTTAAATTTGCTTTGGGTCTTTTCTCATCCTCATGTACATTAGGACAATTGGTAGGGCTTTTACCCATGTGAGTCCAGTTTCCTCACAACATTTTGCCAATTTGTTTTTTATTGTTGCATTCTCACGTTCCACTGCCCGCCTGATGCGGCGTGGTAACTGCAATGTGTTCTCATGTCTATTCCTAAAAATTGACCCACTTGTTTGATTGCCTCGTTCACAAAGTGTGTTCCGTTGTCTGAGCTGATTTTTCTTGGAATTCCCCATCTGGGAATTATTTCAGTCAGCAAGGCTTTAGCCACTGCTGCTGCGTCTTGTTTGGAGGTTGGAAAAACTTCTACCCATTTCGACCACATGTCAACCATCACCAGGCAGTGTTTCTTTCCCTCGCACGGACTCAACTCAATGAAATCCATCATAAGGTACTCAAAAGGCTGTCCTGATGGTGGGTGAGATGCTAGGGCATCTTAACTCCCTTGCCACGTTGTGTGTGTTACAAATTATGCATCTTTTGCAAAAGTTTTCCGCAAACACTGTGAAGCCCTTTGTGAACCATTTTCTTTCAACTCTGCTATCATTCCCCCTTTGGACACATGGTCTCGCCCGTGTGTCCACTTAGCATAATGTCCGAAAAAATGTTGGGGTAAACAAGGCTTTCCATCTTCACTCATCCACACTTCATCTTTCACCCCACAGCCACACCGACTCCACAGACGTTTTTCCGCTGTTGTTGCGAAAGTTTGCATACTCTGTAAGGAAGACAAAGCATTAGTGTTTGTTTCAGATAACAAAATACATTCTGGTTCATTTGTCTGCTTTGCTGCTTGGCTGCCACGTCAGCTCTCGCGTTTCCTGTTGAAATGAAATCTTTGTTGTTAGTATGCGCTCATTTGCATATAGCAAGTTGTTTTAGAGTAGACACAAGTGAAGCATTCAGAATTGGACGTCCATCAGATTTTAAAAATTTTCTATGTTTCCACAATGCTCCAAAATCATGTGCAACTCCGAACGCGTATCGTGAATCTGTGTAAATCGTTACACTTTTACCCTCCATAAGCTTGCATGCTTCTGCCAGGGCTACGAGCTCCGCCGCTTGAGCTGAATAATTTTGTGGCAATGTGCCAGAAGCCAAAGTGTCAAATTCAGTGGTCACCGCGTAACCTACTTTGTTCAAACCTGTTTGTGCATCTCTATAGGCAGAGCCATCCACAAAGAGGACATTGTCACAGTTCTCAAGAGGTGTGTCTAAAAGGTCAGGACGCTGGGGTACACACCTGCTCAAGTGCAGTCAAGCAACAGTGGTGTTCCTCGCCATCCTCCTCCGTCGGAAGGAGTGTGGCGGGGTTCAGTACTGTGCAACGTTTTACTGTGATATTTGGCATATCTAACAAAATTGTGTTATACCTCAGCCATCGTGCTGTTGACAAATGAGATGTCTTCTGTTCTTGCAGAATTATTGATACAGAATGCGGGACCATTAATGTCACATCTGAATACCCCACGAATTCCCTAGAGGCCATCACCGCCAGCTCAGCAGCCGCTACTGCCCTCAAACAACGCGGTAGCCCTGCTGCCACTGGATCTAATTTACTGGAAAAATATCCGACCGGACGTAGTCTATCGCCGTGTTTCTGCAAAAGAACAGAAGACATAAACCCATTCTTTTCATCTACCATCTGAACAAACGGTTTTGTTGGTGCAGGCAGGCCCAAAGTGGGGGCGGCAGCTAGCTGAGCTTTCATGTTTAGGAAAGCCTGCTGCCCCTCCTCCGTCCAATCAATCTTGTCACACGATCTCAAACCCTTCCCTAATGTAAGGGCTCTTAGGGGTTGCTCAAGAAGTGCATAATTAGGAATAAATGTTCTGCAATAAGAGCACATTCCTAAAAATGACAACATTTGTTTTTTTGTTATTGGTTTTGGTACCTCAATTATGGCCTGCACACGTTTTCAGATAGTGATTTAGTGTTAGCAGATATCACATGACCCAAAAATGTGATTTGTTCTTTCACAAACTGTAGCTTGCTTTTACTGACCTTATGACCTTCCTGCGCCAAGTGCTGCAGCAAGGCCACAGTGTCTTTCACACATGTTGTTTCGTCTTTTGCACAAATCAAAATATCATCAACATATTGAATCAAGGCTGATCCAGGTGTCAGAGTTAAATTTTCAAGGCTTCGCCTGAGCGCTTCATTGTAAATTGTTGGTGATTCACAATATCCCTGACACAATCTCGTAAAAGTGTACCCTTTTCCCTTAAAATTGAATGCAAACCAATATGCACTGTCTTTGTCCACTGGGACGCTAAAGAAGGCGTTTGCCAAATCCACAACGGAGAAATATGTGGCACTCTGTGGAATTTGAGACAAGATTGTGTAGGGATTTGGAACTGTAGCTGCTCTTGCTCTGACAGCTGAATTCACAGCCTGTAAATCTTGGACGAAACGCCATTCAGTGGGCTGACCCTTGTCTCTTATCTTTTTTACAGGGAAGATAGGAGTACGCACCGGTGAGGTGTCACATGGCACAATTACGCCTTCTTTTAACAATGATTCAAAAACTGGTTCAATACCCAAAATTGCCTCCGTTTTCAACGGATATTGTGGTTGGCAAGGTCTATAATCTGATTTTGGAACAATTATCACCGGTTCGCATCCCTTAATCAGTCCCACATCGTACTTGTGCTTTGCCCATAACGCATCGGGCACTTCCGCCAACACAGGGTGTATGTCCAAAGCACAAATATTAGTAAATTTGTCATTTTTATGTGTGTGTTTGTCAATTGCTGTTACAATCCGCTCCACCTCAATTTCATGCTTATAATCAGTTTTAAAAGCCCTCAGTTTCTCACTGTGCATTAAAGCCTCCCTGACCTCCCTCCAGTCATCTGCCTCAACACAGTGCTTCACAAACACCCCACCTCTTCCCAGGCCTGTGTGTTTTCTTTTGAAATTGATATGTGCGGTACACACTCTCCTGCTATCAAATAGAGAGAAAGCTGTTTTTCTGATAAGGTCACTGAAATTGCACACATCTTCTCAGTCCAAAACATTTGATCAAGTTTCAAAGTGTCTTTCTCTGTTTCAAACCATTCTTTCTCATAAAATTGATCTCTTTCTGTTGCGACATGTGACAATGTAAGTTGTCAGGCATCATAAAATCTGTCCCTAATGACAGTGTTCTATTTTTCCCCAATTCATAAATCGCTTTTGCCCCCATAGGTTCGGTTATGTGCCACTTGTAAGCCCAATTTGGTTCTGATTTCAAATACATTTGTTCACCCTCTCTCACCTCCACACCAGAGGGTTTGCTACCATTATCAAATTTAATTTGCACATTAAATCTCGGCCCAGAAGGGGCACTGGACACGTGGCTGAAGTCAAAAATGCATGTTTCAGCTCACGGCCCCCCTCCGTCTCACACTTCAAGGGCACAGTGAACCGTTCAGTTATTAGATGCCCTGAGACTGACAGAGACCCATGTGTCTTATTTGTCAGTGCTGGTTCACATGGCAAGTCACATTTTCGCAAAACAGATCTTGTAGCACCGAGTCTACTAAAAATGAAATCATTGTCCCTTCAACTAGCATGGGATATTCAGGCATGTTTAAAAATCCCTTACTGCTATACATAATCAAACATTTATCAAAATCATCTTTGTATGTTTCAGAATCACACAAAGAGGTCCAATCTTTTCTTTTTTTGCAGAGAGCATTATCAGTGCATGTGTATATGTGTGGGTGCGTGTGTGTGTGTGATATTAGTAAATGTTGTTGCGGCAAAATAACGTTAACTCCGTTGCATTTCTGAATAAGAGACAAACCTTCGCCAATTGAGTCTTTATAAAGATTTAATTCTTGCAAGAATGAATCCACAGTCAATACAACCAGATAATGCCTGCATCGAGTGTGAACTGAGGAACAATAGAAGGCCCAAGCTTTTATACCTCTCAGTGTCTCAGTGTTTTTCCGTACCGAGGAAAAGGTGATACAAATGTCTCCCACCCTTCTGTAACAAAAGCAAATAAACAAGGGACACAGTGGTTCCCCCCTCTTATCTTCCCTCATCAGTGTTTGTGTCAAGGCCTCAAGCGGTGATGGGGGGGTTTACATTTACATTTTATGAGGTGTGTGTGTGTGTGTGTGTATGTGTGTGTGTGTGTGTGTGTGTTTTAATAAGTGACATCTAAGGCCCGGGAGAGTCCCCAATTTAGGTGTCCGTGACCCCGTGCTAAGAGGTGTTTTTGAATAACAGAGACAGATGTTGATTTCTGTATAACCTTAAACATAAATCTTCTTCTATGATTAAATTTTTCCTCCACAATTCCCCCTTTTATCATTCTTTGATAATTCACAAGAAAAATTTTAAATATATATATGAATGTTGTTCTTCTCAAGTCGCACAGTCCAAGCATCGAAAAGGGCACCACGGCTTTGCTTTGCACCAGTCTTTCAGATGGCAAGATGAATCACACAGCTAGTTAATGAAAGGACGCCACCTCTCTGTAGATTGTGCAACTCTGATTCTGTGGGCTTGCAACAGGTTCTAAACTTGTTGTCTCAGCTCCATGTTGTGCCAGCATCTCTGGTCCTGAGATGATAGCAGCACGTGATGTTTGTGTGACCTCCGTCCGCACAGACGTGTGCCTCCAGCTCCTCTCGGCTCCTTCTCCCCGACCACTGGTGGGATCTTTCTCAGCTACCTTGATGGCGGTGTTTGTCATCAGAAGCACGACAAAAGGCCCTAGTCACCTTTTCACTCTCCATCTGTTCCTTCTGTAGTCCCGTATCACGACATCAAACATCCGGTCTGATGTTATGTAAAGGAGTCCCGTAACCTGCACACAGATCTTAGATACAGAGAGGACATTTCTTTTGAAATAATTCACAAATGATATTGATGTAAGCTATTGTTTACCCCTTCCATTAAACAGTCTCGAACAGACTCAGATTTGCTCTAGGCCTTTCCTTCTACAAAAATTTTCATGAAAATACTGTACCCCAGTTTTCATCAGTTTTCATTTGACTAATTCCCCCTTTGGCTGCCTGATCATCTATGCAGCCATCTAAACATAATGGTCAAAGAATGTTTGGGGTAAACAAGGCTTGCCATCACCACACTACTTTGAAAAGTACAGCCACAGTTTCCACAGCTGTTTCTCCGCTGTTGTGGCGAAGGTCTCCGTACTCTGTAAAGAAGTGAAAGCGTCTGTGGTTATTTCAAATATCAAAAAGACATTATGGTTCCTTTGACTGCTTCTGCCTCGGCCTTATCGCAATCTCATCTGCCTGTTTAAATAAAATCTTTGTTATTAATGTGCGCTGCGCATTCATAGATATCAACTTGGCCAGTTAAGAAATTTGTGTCTTGAGAAGCAGACACAGTTGAACCATTCAGAATTGGGCGCCCATCCGATATTACAATTTTCCTGTGTTTCCACAATGCTCCAAAATTATGCCCAACTCCGAACTCAAAACGCAAATCTGTTCAAATTGTTACACTTTTACCTTTCATCAGCTTGCATATTTCAGTCAGGGCTACAAGCTCCAGTCTTAACCAGGCAATCTTTATCCTGATTCTTTCGTGTTTCAGTGAAAGTTAATATAAAATCTGTATTTCAAATCTGGAAGCCGGGCTAAATGAGTAAGCTCTGTTACTGCACTCCTGTCAATTTAGGGGTGTGTGATACCTTCAAAATCCAAACACACGACACCTTGTTGCTTTCAAGTGTTTAACGACACATCACACATCCCTAGGTCAGACCCTCAGTCACTCCTCAGAGACCAAATACATGATTAGTGTAAAGGAAGAAAAACAATCATTGATTCTCTTGATAATTCCAAATCATCACAGACCCCAATGTTGTCCAATTCAAACTAAACGACAAAAAAAATAAGTGAGATAGATAAAAATCCATCTAAGCGCTTTAAATCTCCATATAAACATCCTTCAGTTTGTGCTTTGCCCACAGTTCAGAGGACTCCTCTGCCCAGGCAGGCCGTATGTTTGACATGCACTGATTATCTTTTGTGCATCTGTCATGGTTGTCATTATCCTCTCTAATTCAACTTCATGTTTATATTCAGATCTAAATGCTCCCAGTTTCTCACTGAACATCATATTCTTGTTAATTCTTGTCATTCTTGTCTCAACACAATTATTTTACAAACCACCATGTTTTTGTTCAAAATTACTGTTTCCATCAACTGCAATTTCACTCATCATATCTAACCATTTATAAAATAAACCTAAATTTGTTAATGTTGAAAACTTTTCATCAAAACAACATAATTATCTATTCGTATTACATTCAATCAGCTCGTTCACTCATCTTTCTCTTGTGACATTATGCTTAATCATATTCAATACCCAATTCTTTATCAAAATCTGTCCAATTAATTAGGATTTTAAAGTACATTTTCCTTTCAATGTCTTGAATCTTCTTTTCATTCTTTCCCTACCTTCATGTTCCTCCTTTAATACATCCATAAACCTCCTCTTTGGTCTTCCTTAAACCTCCTGTCTTTTCCTCAGTGTGACTGTCTCCAAACCGCACATCATCACTGTTCTCACTACTGTTCTGCACACCTCTCCTTTCATTCTTACTGTAACCCTCACACAACAGACCTGACACTTTTCTCCACCCATTCCAACCTGTCTGCACACACACACTTCTTCACCTCTTTTCCCTGTAACCTCACTGTTCCACTTGGTTCCCTCTCATTCACACACATGTATTCTGTCTTCCTGCGACTAACGTTCATTCCTCTTCTCTCCTGAGCAAACCTTCACCTCTCTAGACTTTCGTCCACCTGCTCTCACTACAGATCACAAAGTTATCCTCAAACATCACAGTCCATGTAGATTCCTGTCTGACCTCCTCTGTCAGCCTGTCCATCACCACTGCAAACAAAAAGGGGCTCAGAGCCGATCCTTGATGCAGTCTCACCTTCACCGTGAAGTCCTCTGTCTCACCTACGGCACACCTTTCCACTGTCCACTGCTCTGCAGAAATCCAAAATATTACTGTCCTCCATCTCAATCCTAGTCACACAGAAAGCCTCACAGCCTCTTGTTTTTTTTTTCTCTTACATTAATTGTAGTTCTCTAGATAAATTAATGTCCTCCTCCATTTAATGGAGGAAACACAAAAATAAAACTTTTCATTTTAAAGTTTATATTCCTTTGTTCGCCCTCTGGCCTTTCATAATTGTGACGGATTCTCTGGATAATTTAGATAATGACTTAAGCCAATTTGTCATTTTGTCTCTGTCCTCAAGTCTATAATTTTACGCTTACTATTTTAACTAATCCAGAGAGTAATTCAAATCCTCATCATAAATGACAAAAGTAGTCATTATTATTACCAGTAACAGACCAAGCTGGATATCAATCCACTTAAAGCTCGTCCCATGTTCTGGATCATCTTTTATCAGAATCACTCAGAATAATACGCTTCTTTTAAAGTTTGTCGTTTGGCTTAACCCATTTGTAGTGATAAAGCACTACGCTCAATCTGGGCATAAATATGAACTGCTCATTCTCAAAATTTGCTTCTACTTGGTTTCTTAATCATTTTCAAATCATGTCTGTTCACTATTAAGTTGTCTTTAGAAAAGTCAGCTGGGTTGTTTTGGTTTTGTCTCACCTTTAACATGGCCGATTACAGACACTGTGCCATCCCCGCCTCCACAAGCAGCCTCTCTCTCTCTCTCTGTCTCTCTTACACAGATAATCTTTTCAACAGCCTCTGAGACTTTAACTCAGAACAAACTATAATCTTTAGTTTAAATACCTTTGTTATCCAGACCTTCTCTTTGAACTTCAAAAGCTGTCCTCATCTTAAAGCCATCACCATGTTTCCGAATGATCCTATGTCATATCTAATGACCTGCAGGATTTAAGACTATGATAGAGACATATTAGTTCAATATCACACAGTTTTACTTATTCCAATTAATACATTTTGTTCTGTTCTACATAAAATTAATGACAATTCACAGCATGATCTCAGCTGGCTCTTGAATGCCCCCACGATCATAACTTTCTCAGGGTGCTCCCTGGCATTCCCTGGCATTCAAACACAATATATGCGGGTTTTTTTGGTGAGCGGTATTGAGGAACCTTTCTTTGGGCGGACTGCTATGTCTGTCTGGACTCTCGGCCCCTACAAAACACAGCTGTTTCCCCACACAATGATGCTGCTGGCCTCACAGACATCTGCTCGACTCATACACACCTCACATAGACTCCACCCTCCTTTTGGGGCGGAGTCTCAGTGTCTACGTGATTTCCCTGTCTTAGGTCGCCCCCGCTGGCCAAAGGATCTTACCCGTCTTTGGGAAAATCACTCGTGCCCACTGCCCGCCTTGAGATCTTTGACCCTCAACAGGATCAGCTGTGTTTTGGAACTTTGTGGAAAGTGCATTCAAGAGTCATCAGAGCCATCTGGTCTGCTTACTATAGGTAGAACATGGAGACAGGTTAATAATCACAATACAACTAAATCACTAAAATCCACCACTCAGTGAATTTAGCCAGAACAACTGTCCTTTCAGTTTAATGTTCTGCTACCTTTGTGTCTCGATCCATCGGTCCTGTACATGGTGAAGGCTTAGATCAGACACAACATTTTCAGTTCTATATTTTAAAAACATCTCGTTTTGTGAAAACATCTCATTTTGTTTCATCAAAATATCTATCATTGCCCTCCATGGCAATCCTTTAACTATTAGTCAAAATGTCCTTTTTATCAAATCATTGTCTCTATGATTTTCAACTGATGCCCTGTGCTTAACCATAAGTATCTCATCACTTATGACACATGCTCAGATAACAGCTTTGTGCTGGGTTTGAATGAGAGAGAGAGAGACTCTGAGGCCTTCAGGGCTGGCACACTGCATCTTCATCTGCACTGCAACTTTTCACTCTTTACACAAGCTAGTGAGATCTGGTTAGAAATTAATATTGTTTTCAAATAAACTTCAGACATTTTCCTTTTAAACTCTATCCTTAGACTGAAATCACACTTTCAAATCACCCTCAGATTGAGTGTGTGTTACTCAAGCTAGGCCACAGCACCAGAAATGACGTGGTGGTGCCAGATTCAGATAAGCAGATCAGCATTTATTACAGCTCAGCACAAGCTTATCTTTTGAAACCAAAGCATCAACTTCTAGGGTTTCCAACATATTAACTTACCTAAAGTTATTTCAACAACCCAATATTCAGTCCAATAAGCATTATCAGAGTTTTGCAAAAGTGAGAAGAACAAGAACATATTTATTATAACCCTATTGTTATTTCATTATTTTCTTAGACAGAGTTTAAATCTCATCTCTGTATTCATTTCTTTTTACTGGGTTTAGTGTGGTTGCCTCATTTGTCACACCTTCGACACCTTATGGGTGAGTGGACACAGCCCCGCTGACCACAATTAAAACACTCTGTGTCATTCAGCAATTCATGGTATCTTTCATCTGCTTTTTCAAAACAAAAATCACATCAGATTCCCACAGTTACTGGGATCTTTCCTTCAGGGTTTA
The DNA here is from genome assembly GCA_023029165.1 of Gobiocypris rarus. Classification (NCBI taxonomy): domain Eukaryota; kingdom Metazoa; phylum Chordata; class Actinopteri; order Cypriniformes; family Gobionidae; genus Gobiocypris; species Gobiocypris rarus. The sequence goes on from CM040912.1 coordinate 15,912,514, forward strand.
ATGTTATCAGATTCCCACAGTTACTGGGATCTTTCCTTCAGGGTTTAATGTTATCAGATTCCCACAGTTACTGGGGTCTTTCCTTCAGGGTTTAATGTTATTCCACCCATTTTACAACCCATGATTATTCATTATTCATTATGCACTAACATCTAGAAATTTGAATTTCTCTTGTTCTCAATTAATTTATAGCCAGTTAAATTGCCGTATTATTTTCTAAACATAATTAAAACATTGCTGCCCATTTTCTTAATAAGTTCTACTTATTTATTTAAATTGCTGGCTTCAGAGTAGAGCTGCTTACAGCTCTCTCGTCCCAAAATCTTTATCCGGTCTGATCAAGTTACTGATCATGTCTCTCAAATTGTTAGCTCTAATTTAGTTATCACAAACTGTTATCCATAGCTTAATCAAAGTTAATACTCACCAGTGATCTTTAAACAGCTGTAGTTTCTGTGTGATCAGACAACATCTTCCTTTCCCTGTTATCTGCTTCTTATAACAATCTTCATTTGCATTCTCACACACACACATCCCCCACAAAAGCCCTTAGATTTGTATTTTCTCCTCAACAGATTCTTTCACCACTCTCATCCTGTTGACTCAAAGTTTCTTTTCTTTTGGAAATCATGATATTTAATTAATTTCTCTATATCCCCAATCATCTCTGGCCATATAATTTTTTCATTTGACAAAATACCGGTGTATCATATTCTGCTAGCTTCTTTGGGATTTTCCATAGTGGCAGTCTGTTTCTGTGGCTGTTCGCGCGCGCGCTATTAATCTGTCGGACGTCTCCGTACAGATCTGAACCTTCACCCAGGACAGACGGGAAGGACGCTTACTCAAACGCCTTAAGGACCACTCAGCCCTTCTCACTCTCTGTGATTTTAGTTTCTCAACATAAACAAATCAAACCACAAGGACAACTCTGCCCTTTTCACTGCCAACGTGATTTTAGTTTCTCAACATAAACAAATCAAACCACGTTGCAATCGCCACAGAATCAGACCTCCCCTTTGGTTTATCCCTTAGTTTCCCAAATCTTAATTTAACCAAATTCACATTAAAATTCCCAGAATTTTTTAAGTTTGTCTCTTACCAGAGTTGTCCCGTTGCCACCTCGGGTTCTTTTTCTCTTATTCCAGTGGTGGGCCCTCCAGAACCCCTAGAGCAGCCGGCCCTTCTCCCTTAATCAGACGGGTAAGGCTGTGACTCTAAAATCCAGGATGATCAGTCACCGTCGGCTCTCAGGGTTCGGAAGGCACATCCAAGGAATCCAACTTCCTGACACCAAATTGTTGCGGCAAAATAACGTTAACTCCGTTGCATTTCTGAATAAGAGACAAACCTTCGCCAATTGAGTCTTTATAAAGATTTAATTCTTGCAAGAATGAATCCACAGTCAATACAACCAGATAATGCCTGCATCGAGTGTGAACTGAGGAACAATAGAAGGCCCAAGCTTTTATACCTCTCAGTGTCTCAGTGTTTTTCCGCCGAGGAAAAGGTGATACAAATGTCTTCCCCCCCCACCCTTCTGTAACAAAAGCAAATAAACAAGGGACACAGTGGTTCCCCCCTCTTATCTTCCCTCATCAGTGTTTGTGTCAAGGCCTCAAGCGGTGATGGGGGGGTTTACATTTACATTTTATGAGGTGTGTGTGTGTGTGTGTATGTGTGTGTGTGTGTGTTTTAATAAGTGACATCTAAGGCCCGGGAGAGTCCCCAATTTAGGTGTCCCGTGACCCCGTGCTAAGAGGTGTTTTTGAATAACAGAGACAGATGTTGATTTCTGTATAACCTTAAACATAAATCTTCTTCTATGATTAAATTTTTCCTCCACAATGTGCACTTCCCTTTGCGGCGATCGTTGCATCCTCGGCCGTGGTCCACCCGATCTCCTCCTGCTCTCCGCTTCCCTTATGTCAGTCAGCTTTTCGATTATCAGGGCAATTTACTGCCCAATGTCCATCTTTTCTGCAGGTTTGGCATTTCGTGCACTCACGCATGGTATGATTCTCATCTCCACACAAGAAGCAGCCTTTGTTTGGTCGTTGTCCCCCTTTGTTCCAGCCGGATCGCCCCTTTGAGCGCGCACCCCGCGCTGAGTTAAATCTTTGCGGTGTCTGCACAGCAACAAGCTGCAATTCCTTTTGTCTTGTTCTTTCTTTCTTTGTCCTCAACTCGTCTTCCGCGTGCAGGGCATGTTTTATGATGGTGCTCACTCGCTCTTCAGTCCATTCAACATAGCTGTGTTTCACTGCTTGGGAAATCTCAGGTCTCAGTCCATTCAAAAGGCTATTCACCAAATAACTTTCCCACGTGGTTGGTCTGTTACCACGATCTGCTGGCTCAGCTAGCCCGCTATGCTTGCAAAACACTACATAGAGTCGCTCATAATAATTTTGAACACTCTCACCTGGTTCTTGACGGCAGTGGCTCACTCTGGACATGTCAATGCGCGCTGGGAATGCTTTTCTCACAGCCTCAGTCAGTCCCGTTACAGCTGCTCGATATCCGTCGTTTGAAGCATGTTGCCAGGTGACGTGACTTCGTCTGTGATCTTCTGCTGGTAATTCTGCGCTGATCTTGTGCCAGTTCATTCCTCCCAGCTTGGCCATCATGAGTCTTTTCAGTTCATTTAGCGTCGGGCTGAACTCTTGGCAGAATGTCATTAGTTCGGTGGCGAAGCGATCCCCTGCATCGTCCGGGATTCGCAGGTGAGCCATCGCCTCTTTCATGTCGGATAGATGCCAAGGACGATATAATAATTCAATTGAATTTATTCCTCTTACTTCAATCATAGGTGCTGTGATGCTCACCCGATCCCAGTTCTTTCTTTTCTCCGGACGGGATCTCGAATTCTTCCTCTTCCTCGCTCGCCGCTTTCTGAGAGGCTATCAGGATTCAGGTCGGAGTCCCCCTCTGACTCCCGCGCTCTGGCTCGTGCATGTGTGTTAGAACGTAAAGCATATGATCTCGCACCTTTCTTTCTGTGCTTCTTCCGGATTGCTAGTCTTTTTCCTTCCGGTCGGCAGTGTTTCTCTGCCCGGAAGCTTTCAGCTGCGTCCCTTCTGCTGTTGGCTCAGCTGCGCATGCTCCTCCTTCTGTTGACATTTCAGCTGTGCGCGCCTCTTCTCTCAGCTCGGCGCGTGCTCCCCGACTCTCTGCTGGGGAGCTGGAGTTGGTCTGACTGGTTGAACTGGCTGGTTCGGTGGGAACGGAGAGCAGTCGAGATCGGAGTCCACTTTCAGGCCTTGGAGCTCCGCATTGGGATAGATTGTGTAACTCGGCGGTGTTTCATGTGGAAAAGCACAAGCATAAGATTTGTTAGTAATAGTAATCTCATTCTGTGGTGGCGCAGTTGCCTTTTCTTCACTTTTCTTTTCTTTTTTTAACATTCTTCTTTCCCTATTATCTGCCTCTTCTACCCAGCAATTAATTGTTTTCTCACATTTCCCACATACATGTTTTTTTTGCACAACCCTTTGTTATGTCACTCCCTTCTTCAATTGACAATTTTACCGTTTTCAACCTTGTACTACTAAGTGTTCCCTCTTTTGGGAAATCATGATATTTAATTAATTTCTCTATATCCCCATGCATCTCTGGCCATATAATTTTTCATTTGACAAAATACCGGTGTATCATATTCTGCTAGCTTGCTTTGGGATTTCCCCATAGTGGCAGTCTGTTTCCGTGGCTTTTCGTGCACGCTATTAATCTGTCGGACGTCTCCGTACAGATCTGAACCTTCACCCAGGACAGACGGGAAGGACGCTTACTCAAACGCCTTAAGGACCACTCAGCCCTTCTCACTCTCTGTGATTTTAGTTTCTCAACATAAACAAATCAAACCACAAGGACAACTCTGCCCTTTTCACTGCCAACGTGATTTTAGTTTCTCAACATAAACAAATCAAACCACGTTGCAATCGCCACAGAATCAGACCTCCCTATGGTTTATCCCTTAGTTTCCCAAATCTTAATTTAACCAAATTCACATTAAAATTCCTGAATTTTGAATTTGTCTCTTACCAGAAGCGTGTCGTTTGCCTTTGGATTCTTTTCTCTGATTCCAGTGGTCGGGTTCCTGGGCCTACAGCGCCGGTCCCTCTCCTGAATTCTAAACGGGTAGGGCTGACTCGAGTCAGGATTGCAGGTCACCGGCGCCTCCAGGTCCAGGAAGCTCCGTCCAAGGAATCCCACTTAAAACTGACACCAATTGTTGCGGCAATTTAAAAACTTACTTCAATCGCTTCATAGAATAAGAGACAAATATTATCAATGGTCTTTATAAAGATTTAATTCTTGCAAGAATGAATTCACAGTCAATACAACCAGTTGATGCCTGCATCGAGTGTGAACTGAGGAAACAAAAGAAGGTCCAAACCTTTATACTCCTCAGTGTCACAGTGTTTTTCCGTACAGAAGAAAAGAAAAAACAAATGCCTTTCCCCCACCCTTCTGTGACTAATGAAAAGAAAGCAAGGGACACAATGATCCCCCCTCCGTCTTCTCTTATCAGTGTTTGTGTCAAGGCCTCAAGTGGTTTTACGACCCTGCATGAGAATAGCAGGTGTGGTTGGCATACATTTTATGAGGTCAATGTAGGTTTGATGTGTATGTATGTGAAGATCTAAACAATGTAACACTGGCTGTGTGTGATTTAGTCAGTGGCACCTAAGGCCCGAGAGAGTCTCTAAACTGGTGTCCCGTGACCCCATGCTAAGAGGTGTTTTTGAATAACAGAGACAGATGTTGACTTCTGTATAACCTTAACCATAAATCATTAAATTTTTCTTTAACAATTAGCTTGCACTCGATGCAGGCATCAACTGGTTGTATTGACTGTGAATTCATTCTTGCAAGAATTAAATCTTTATAAAGACCATTGATAATATTTGTCTCTTATTCTATGAAGCGATTGAAGTAAGTTTTTAAATTGCCGCAACAGACTGTATCAAGTTAAAAGTGTTTCCAATAATGGCAGCTAATTGGATTGTGAAACAAGGTGGAGTTTGTTGCGGCATTGACGGTTGTCCAGTTCCACTTGCTGAAGCAATGAAGCCTCAAGTAGAAGCATTTAACAAGTTGAGCAAAATCATGTCCATCAAATGTCCAGAAAAAGAAAACACCATCAATGATGATTCATTTGATCCAGATTGGACAGAGATTATAGCTGAAGCTGAAAAGAAATATTCACAAACATCAGCAAAAGTAGCAACAACTGTAACACCCTCCTTACAAGCCAATTTATCCAACTTTGCCTGAACAATGTACAAGCTATTCTAATCCTCTGATACAGCATCAAGCTTCAAGCTCAAGTGGAGTTTCAGCTGACAAAATGTATATTGCTTCTGCACAAGCAGCTCCAATAATTACCAGATCTAAATCAACCCAGCCAAACAGAGACATGCTGCGATGTACACCAGTTCGAAATTATGGATCTGACTGGGCGATGACACAAGAGATGACGACATGATCACAATTGATAAAGTTGGTCCAGAATTTTCTCCACTTGCTCCTAAAAAGGAAGAATTACAGTCTGAAATGATGACAGAAGAGAGACCATTCACACCAGGAGAACGTCAAGCCATTCTCACAGCCTTGCCTCCTCTGAAGAGACAGGATCCAAACACAGAGTTTTGAGAATTAGATTCTTTGGTTGAAGCACACCAAATGACACTAAAAGACACACCATTGTGAAAGCTAAAATCCCAAGAGACCGATGGGAACGCTTGCCAGAATCAATAACAACAGCCCAATGGATAAACTTGTGGGTAGATGGCCAGGGACAACCCCTTGGTTTTTGGCAAGCATTAGATGGATTCCGAAAAGAAATTCAAGAGACTTTGGGCAGTGGTAAAATCCCTTTCACATCGGTGACATTGATTAAGCAAAAAGATGATGAGTCTCCTGATGAATACGCCCTGCGTAAATGGAATGCTTATGAAAGATGGGCTCTTTGTGCAAAGAAAGATCCAGATAGAGATGATGTACAGTTTACTGACACACTTCTGGAAGGCTTTAGCACAAAATACCAACAAGCCTTATCACTTGGAGTTAACCCAGGAGAAACATTTGACCAAATTATGCAATGGGCTGGTCGTCTTGAGATGACTATGAAAGCAAACAAGGATGAAGTAAACAAGCCAAATCGCAGAGGAGTGGCATCAGCTCAATTTAGTGTTTGCCGCAATTGTGGAAAGCCTGGACACCTCAGAAGAGATTGCTGGGCTAAAGGAGGAGGAGCAGAAGGGAAAGGTCCATCATTTAAACAGGCCAATGTGAAAAACAAGGCTGAGACCTCTCAAGGAAAGATGTGGACTGAAGAGCAAGTTCGTCAGCTAATCGAGGGGATCATGCGTCCGAAATAGGAATCAGCGGCCCCCTGTGTGAGTAAGAAAAATGACAACCGACTCTTCATTTCTGAACTAATAGGGGCCACCCATGTGATTTGCTCTTGGACACAGGGGCAGGACTCTCCATAACTGACTTGAACTTACCCACAACACACGAAACTATAGAAGTTGAAGGAGTTGGAGGAGAAATCACAACATTTCGCAAAAGTATACCAGTTCCTCTGCAAATACATGAAGATGAAGTCTTATGGACATCTTTCTGGGTGGGGCCGAATTCTCAAGGAAGTCTCATTGGCATGGACATTTTACTGGAAAAGCAATGGTTCTACCTCCTGATGCTCCGTCCCCCACGGGAACAGGAGGAGATTCTACTTTGTTCCAAGAGAAGCTACGGCGCTATCTCGCGATGCTTGACAAAGCTACAAGAGACAATAATCAGAAAGTGCGAGAGGCTCAGAAGCAATGGGATGAAAAACATACCACTACTGACATTCCACACATTCCCGAGTTAGGAAGTTTTGTTATGGTCAAACGAATCCCTAGGAAAGGATTAGAGCCTAGGTGGGAGGGACCATATGAAATACTCTTAACCACAGATACAAGTGTTTGTCTTAAAGGGAAGGGTGTAGGGACAGATAGATGGTATCATTGGTCACAAGTTAAACCTTGTTTGGTGAACGAACAAATTGATAATGACGGCTTATGGCCTGATATTGAGCAATGTTCATCCATTAGCTTTAGAGATTGGGAACAAAGGAGTGATGTTTAATTATTTTTCTGCTTCCATTTCAGGGATCATTCCCATTGACATTGATTAGAGATGGTTGCAAGTTATTCTCGATACACAACGATGATGGTATGCTTGTTTTTAATTTTACTTGGCATTTTCCAAGGAAGCCAAGCTTTATGGACTCCTCGAGTTCAAGAAATAACTCGAATGCAACTCTGAAATCTGGTCAACATTTTACTCTACCCTTTATCTCCAAATGGGGATTATGGGATTGGGTGCCAAGTAATGATAAAGATCTTATCAAATATCGTGAAGGCATCTATGGTGGATGTAACTATCACCATCAATGTTACAAAAGCCGGGTAATTTGGCCAGTGAAAGACGGGGGATATTCTAGTAGTACTCAAAGAAGAGAAATTTGTTCGAGAGAACAATGTGAAATTGTTAGACCTCATAACTTCTACTAATGTGGAAATGAACTTCATTTTGAATCGTACTCACATGCTTACAATATGGGATTCACTGACTTTAGGGTGTATTTACCCTATAGTGTTGCCATGTGAGGGATTCCTAAGGGATACTGCCTCGAGAAAGACTAGATTCAAGGAAATTATGTAAGAGTATGGCATTCAGAAGATGAGAATGAATATTGTGAGACTGAACTAGAGACTGGGGAAATTGGACGGTGTTTTTATCTTTCGGGAGAAAAGACAAATAAAGCTAAAACATGCCCAACTACAACTACTGCACCAGTTCATGGTATCTTGTTAGCAAAAGAAACCAAAACTTTGATAAGTGAAGCCCATATGGTGCGACAACGTGTCAATTATAATTTGATATCCCTTCTTACCGTTTTTAATCAATCATATTGTGGAAACTTCACACAAATAAGGAGATGGTTGGAAAAAGAAGTAAATATTATACTTCTAAAAATACACAGAATAATCGAAGTCGTAAACCGCGAAGCATATGGGGAGACATAGCGGGTGTATTTGGTTCTGTCAATTCAATAAGTAATACCGCTCAAATGAATAAAATAAGTGAATACACGCAGTGGGTGGGAAAAATGTCAGGAAAAGGACTCACTGAGGCACTTAAAGGTTCTTTACATATTATAGCGGCAGGTCAGCATCTAAATGATGCAGCGAGGGAATTGGCAGATGCGTTAGTACAATCATCTACTTTTGAGACGCACCGAGCAGCGTGTTTATTTTTAGCTCAGAATTTAAAAGATCAAATGGTAGAGGATATTCAAGTTATTCGAATGGGTCAAATTCCTGAACGAATCTTGGAATCTTTGTTAGTTGTTTTTGGTAATCAACTTAATTTGACTTCTGCTAAACATATTCCATTAGTCAAAATTGGTATTGATGAACATTCTTTATCAGGTTCTGGAACATTACCTTTATTTATAATATGGCCTCAATATGGACAGCGCAATATAATGACTGTTCGACAATTCCAATCAATGGGTGTGAGACAAGGAAATTCGGTAATTAGATTAGGGAGAAATGGATATTGGGCTGAAGGTGAAACACCGATGATTTCTACTACAGACTGTTGTGTTGAGGAACATGAGTGGGTAATTTGCTCATGTTCAACGATGTTTAGTCTATCCCTTAATGGATCTGCAGTTTGGGAGGTTGTTCCTTTAGACCAAGCTACAGGTGCTTGGCAGGTGTCGGAAGCACAGTTTTGTATTGTACATGACGCAATAAGTGAGAATATGATATATGGAGGGAATTGTGTCCAATTCCTCCTGATCCATTTTGCGTTGAGATTCTCTATCCTCTTCATTTGGGTGGAATTCATGTTCCACATGTACAATTGTTGCACTTAGATCCACAGTGGTGGAATAATGATTTAGTTGAGGAAAATAATCCAGAACTCTTTGAAATGGTTAAAAGAGTTAAGGAAACTGTTAAAGCAGCTCAAGAGGAGGGAATTAAAGCAATGGGTCATGTTATCATAGCAAATGGAATAGCTAAATTGCTATCTGAGAGGAAATTAGTACAAATCCCAGGAAACTTATCATGGTCAGAATGGATAGTTTTGATTATGGTAGGAGTTTTTGTGTTCCTGCTAGTGATACAACTCATAAGATGTCTTACTAGAAGGAAAAGTACCAAACCTGTCAGATTGGTTATTTCTAACCACACAGATAGGACTGAGAATAGGAAATATAGAGTGAAATAGAACATTTTACACTACAATTTACAGAACATAACCCACAAACAATCAACACCTGCTTACTGATATACAACCCCAAGGGATAGGAATTCATTAACATCAATGTTTATGTTAGTTTGTTATTTTGGCCAGGAACTGGAGGAGTTCAGGTACCGAACGAGTCCAGGCACTGGTGAAGATTCATTAGTTTTACTTTCTTAGAAGATTTGGGGTTCATCTTAAATGCTAACACATAGAAGTAAAATAACACATAATCTGGGACATAACATGGGTTTGGGGATTTTGTTGTTTCTTTGTTTTGTTCCTTTCTGTTTCTATTCTTTTCTTTGTGTTTGTTTGTTTGTTTGTTTGTTTGTTTTTTTGTCTGCTATTCTTCTTTCACTGTCACTTCAATAGGTTGGCCACCTGGGGTGATGGCGTGGAACTGACGGACGTAGTTCCAGAAGGAGGGACTGAAGATAAAATTTTATTGTCTAATACAATTTTATTAGAATTAATAATCAACATATATTATGTATCTGTATTATTATTATTTACTAATATTCATAACCATTTGTAATATTATTATTGTTTTTGTATTATCATCATTATTTAGTCAGAGTGGGCCTGAGCACAGAAGTGTGAGGGTTTCATGGAGAGACATGGAGAGAAGATAATTTTGAACACCGGAATATGTAGCATAAGTTTCTAATTATGCCATGTGACTGAAGTTCTTTGTAAGGAAGAATTGTGTAGCATGGTGTTGTTTTCCTACCAAAGCATATGATAGAAGTCACAAGTTTTCTATAAGACATTTATTTTGGACAACGAACAACAAGTATCTATGTTTCCACTGATGCATATGTCTAAGGGTATATTGTACTGTGTGCAATCACGAGGTATGGTGTGAACAACCTGTTTTTCTGGTAATATAATTAATTTTCTGGTTAAGCAGCCTATAAAATACAACTGAGTGTCGGAGACGACAGAGAAAGATGGAATGAAGAACATCTATGAAATTGTCTTTCTCTCCTATGTCTGACATATAAAATAATAAAAAAGAGATCTCTTGGCAACAACTGGTGTCCGGTCCCGTGAATTAAACAACATTGGGGAAAAAGCTTCATTTTCAAGTCTACAACATCATAAGGAGTCAATTGACCAATCTTGTATAGAAAGTTCAAGATTGAGATCAACTTGGTCTGAAATATGTTCAATATGTCAAATATGGACTACTGTATGGTTGAAGAGACATCATAAGGAGTCAATTGGTCTGAATGAAAAGTTCAAGTTGAGAACTCCTTGGCCTGAAATATGTTCAGTTTGTTCAATATGGACAACTATATGGTTGAAGAGACATCATAAGGAGTCAATTGGTCTGTATGAAAAGTTCAAGTTGAGAACTCCTTGGCCTGAAATATGTTCAGTTTGTAAAATATGGACTACTGTATGGTTGATGAGACATCATAAGGAGTCAATTGGTCTGTATGAAAAGTTAAAGTGGAGAACTCGGCCTGAAATATGTTCAGTTTGTCAAATATGGACTACTCTATGGTTGAAGAGACATCATAAGGGGTCAATTGGTCTGTATGAAAAGTTGAAGTGGAGAACTCCTTGGCCTGAAATATGTTCAGTTTGTCAAATATGGACTACTGTATTGTTGATGAGACATCATAAGGAGTGAATTGGTCTGTATGAAAAGTTCAAGTTGAGAACTCGTTGGCCTGAAATATGTTCAGTATGTCAAATATGGACTACTGTATGGTTGATAAGACATCATAAGGAGTCAATTGGTCTGTATGAAAAGTTCAAGTTGAGAACTCCTTGGCCTGAAATATGTTCAGTTTGTCAAAGATGGACTACTGTATGGTTGATGAGGCACAATATGGAGTCAGTTGATCTGTATAGAAAGTTCAAGATTGAGAACTCTTTGGCCTTAAATATGTTCCGTTTGTCAAATGGACTACTAATTGGTTGGAGACATCATAAGGAGTCAAATGGTCTGTATAGAAAGTTCAGGATTGAGTACTCCTTGCCCGGAAATATGTTCAGTATGTCAAATATGGACTAATGTATGGTTGATGAGACATCATAAGGAGTCAATTGGTCTCTATAAAAAGTTTAAGATTGAGAACTCCTTGACTTGAAATCTGTTCAGTATGTCAACTATGGACTACTGTGTGGTTTATGAGACAGTAGAAAAATTCAATGAATCTGTATACAAGGTTCAAGATTGAGAACTCTATGGCCTAAAATATGTTCAGTATGTCAAAAATAGACTACTGTATGGTTGATGATACATCATAAGGAGTCAATTGACCAATCTTGTATAGAAAGTTCAAGATTGAGATCAACTTGGTCTGAAATATGTTCAATATGTCAAATATGGACTACTGTATGGTTGAAGAGACATCATAAGGAGTCAATTGGTCTGAATGAAAAGTTTAAGTTGTGAACTCCTTGGCCTGAAATATGTTCAGTTTGTTCAATATGGACAACTATATGGTTGAAGAGACATCATAAGGAGTCAATTGGTCTGTATGAAAAGTTCAAGTTGAGAACTCCTTGGCCTGAAATATGTTCAGTTTGTAAAATATGGACTACTGTATGGTTGATGAGACATCATAAGGGGTCAATTGGTCTGTATGAAAAGTTGAAGTGGAGAACTCGGCCTGAAATATGTTCAGTTTGTCAAATATGGACTACTGTATGGTTGAAGAGACATCATAAGGAGTCAATTGGTCTGTATGAAAAAATTGATTTGAGAACTCCTTGGCCTGAAATATGTTCAGTTTGTCAAATATTGACTACTGTATGGTTGAAGAGACATCATAAGGAGTCAATTGGTCTTCATGAAAAGTTCAAGATGGAGAACTCTTTGGCTGGAAAAATGTTCAGTATGTCAAATATGGACTACTGTATGGTTGATGAGACATCATAAGGAGTCAATTGGTCTGTATGAAAAGTTCAAGTTGATAACTCCTTGGCCTGAAATATGTTCAGCTTGTCAAAGATGGACTACTGTATGGTTGATGAGACACAATATGAAGTCAGTTGATCTGTATAGAAAGTTCAAGATTGAGAGCTCCTTGCCTTGAATGCTGTTCAGTATGTCAAATGTGGACTACTGTATGGTTGAAGAGACACCATAAGGAGTCAATTGGTATGTATGAAAAGTTCAAGTTGAGAACTCCTTGGCCTGAAATATGTTCAGCTTGTCAAAGATGGACTACTGTATGGTTGATGAGACACATTATGAAGTCAGTTGATCTGTATAGAAATTTCAAGATTGAGAACTCCTTGGCCTGAAATATGTTCAGTTTGTCAAATATGGACTACTGTATGGTTGATGAGACATCATAAGGGGTCAATTGGTCTGTATGAAAAGTTGAAGTGGAGAACTCCTTGTCCTGAAATATGTTCAGTTTGTCAAAGATGGACTACTCTATGGTTGATGAGACACAATATGGAGTCAGTTGATCTGTATAGAAAGTTCAAGATTGAGAGCTCCTTGCCTTGAAAGCTGTTCAGTATGTCAAATGTGGACTAATGTATGGTTGAAGAGACACCATAAGGAGTCAATTGGTCTGTTTAGAAAGTTCAAGATTGAGAACTCTTTGGCCTTAAATATGTTCCGTTTGTCAAATGGACTACTGTTTGGTTGGAGACATCATAAGGAGTCAAATGGTCTGTATGAAAAGTTGAAGTGGAGAACTCCTTGGCCTGAAATAAGTTCAGTTTGTCAAATATGGACTACTGTATGGTTGAAGAGACATCATAAGGAGTCAACTGGTCTTTATGAAAAGTTCAAGATTGAGAACTCCTTGGCTGGAAAAATGTTCAGTATGTCAAATATGGACTACGGTATGGTTGATAAGACATCATAAGGAGTCAATTGGTCTGTATGAAAAGTTCAAGTTGAGAACTCCTTGGCCTGAAATATGTTCAGTTTGTCAAAGATGGACTACTGTATGGTTGATGAGACACAATATGAAGTCAGTTGATCTGTATAGAAAGTTCAAGATTGAGAGCTCCTTGCCTTGAAAGCTGTCCAGTATGTCAAATATGGACTACTCTATGGTTGAAGAGACATCATAAGGAGTCAACTGGTCTGTAGGAAAAGTTAAAGTGGAGAACTCCTTGTCCTGAAATATGTTCAGTTTGTCAAAGATGGACTACTCTATGGTTGATGAGACACAATATGGAGTCAGTTGATCTGTATAGAAAGTTCAAGATTGAGAGCTCCTTGCCTTGAAAGCTGTTCAGTATGTCAAATGTGGACTAATGTATGGTTGAAGAGACACCATAAGGAGTCAATTGGTCTGTTTAGAAAGTTCAAGATTGAGAACTCTTTGGCCTTAAATATGTTCCGTTTGTCAAATGGACTACTGTTTGGTTGGAGACATCATAAGGAGTCAAATGGTCTGTATGAAAAGTTGAAGTGGAGAACTCCTTGGCCTGAAATAAGTTCAGTTTGTCAAATATGGACTACTGTATGGTTGAAGAGACATCATAAGGAGTCAACTGGTCTTTATGAAAAGTTCAAGATTGAGAACTCCTTGGCTGGAAAAATGTTCAGTATGTCAAATATGGACTACGGTATGGTTGATAAGACATCATAAGGAGTCAATTGGTCTGTATGAAAAGTTCAAGTTGAGAACTCCTTGGCCTGAAATATGTTCAGTTTGTCAAAGATGGACTACTGTATGGTTGATGAGACACAATATGAAGTCAGTTGATCTGTATAGAAAGTTCAAGATTGAGAGCTCCTTGCCTTGAAAGCTGTCCAGTATGTCAAATGTGGACTACTGTATGGTTGAAGAGACACCATAAGGAGTCAATTGGTCTGTATGAAAAGTTCAAGTTGAGAACTCCTTGGCCTGAAATATGTTCAGATTGTCAAATATGGACTACTGTATGGTTGATGAGACATCATAAGGGATAAATTGGTCTGTATGAAAAGTTGAAGTGGAGAACTTGGCCTGAAATATGTTCAGTTTGTTCAATATGGACTACTGTATGGTTGAAGAGACATCATAAGGAGTCAATTGGTCTTTATGAAAAGTTCAAGATTGAGAACTCCTTGGCCTGAAATATGTTCAGTTTGTCAAATATGGACTACGGTATGGTTGATAAGACATCATAAGGAGTCAATTGGTCTGTATGAAAAGTTCAAGTTGAGAACTCCTTGGCCTGAAATATGTTCAGTTTGTCAAAGATGGACTACTGTATGGTTGATGAGACACAATATGAAGTCAGTTGATCTGTATAGAAAGTTCAAGATTGAGAGCTCCTTGCCTTGAAAGCTGTCCAGTATGTCAAATATGGACTACTCTATGGTTGAAGAGACATCATAAGGAGTCAACTGGTCTGTAGGAAAAGTTAAAGTGGAGAACTCCTTGTCCTGAAATATGTTCAGTTTGTCAAAGATGGACTACTCTATGGTTGATGAGACACAATATGGAGTCAGTTGATCTGTATAGAAAGTTCAAGATTGAGAGCTCCTTGCCTTGAAAGCTGTTCAGTATGTCAAATGTGGACTAATGTATGGTTGAAGAGACACCATAAGGAGTCAATTGGTCTGTTTAGAAAGTTCAAGATTGAGAATTCTTTGGCCTTAAATATGTTCCGTTTGTCAAATGGACTACTGTTTGGTTGGAGACATCATAAGGAGTCAAATGGTCTGTATGAAAAGTTGAAGTGGAGAACTCCTTGGCCTGAAATAAGTTCAGTTTGTCAAATATGGACTACTGTATGGTTGAAGAGACATCATAAGGAGTCAACTGGTCTTTATGAAAAGTTCAAGATTGAGAACTCCTTGGCTGGAAAAATGTTCAGTATGTCAAATATGGACTACGGTATGGTTGATAAGACATCATAAGGAGTCAATTGGTCTGTATGAAAAGTTCAAGTTGAGAACTCCTTGGCCTGAAATATGTTCAGTTTGTCAAAGATGGACTACTGTATGGTTGATGAGACACAATATGAAGTCAGTTGATCTGTATAGAAAGTTCAAGATTGAGAGCTCCTTGCCTTGAAAGCTGTTCAGTATGTCAAATGTGGACTACTGTATGGTTGAAGAGACACCATAAGGAGTCAATTGGTCTGTATGAAAAGTTCAAGTTGAGAACTCCTTGGCCTGAAATATGTTCAGATTGTCAAATATGGACTACTGTATGGTTGATGAGACATCATAAGGGATAAATTGGTCTGTATTAAAAGTTGAAGTGGAGAACTTGGCCTGAAATATGTTCAGTTTGTTCAATATGGACTACTGTATGGTTGAAGAGACATCATAAGGAGTCAATTGGTCTTTATGAAAAGTTCAAGATTGAGAACTCCTTGGCCTGAAATATGTTCAGTTTGTCAAATATGGACTACTGTATGGTTGATGAGACATCATAAGGGGTCAATTGGTCTGTATGAAAAGTTGAAGTGGAGAAATTGGCCTGAAATATGTTCAGTTTGTTCAATATGGACTACTGTATGGTTGATGAGACACAATATGAAGTCAGTTGATCTGTATAGAAAGTTCAAGATTGAGAGCTCCTTGCCTTGAAAGCTGTCCAGTATGTCAAATGTGGACTACTGTATGGTTGAAGAGACACCATAAGGAGTCAATTGGTCTGTATGAAAAGTTCAAGATTGAGAACTCCTTGGCCTGAAATATGTTCAGATTGTCAAATATGGACTACTGTATGGTTGATGAGACATCATAAGGGATAAATTGGTCTGTATGAAAAGTTGAAGTGGAGAACTTGGCCTGAAATATGTTCAGTTTGTTCAATATGGACTACTGTATGGTTGAAGAGACATCATAAGGAGTCAATTGGTCTTTATGAAAAGTTCAAGATTGAGAACTCCTTGGCCTGAAATATGTTCAGTTTGTCAAATATGGACTACTGTATGGTTGATGAGACATCATAAGGGGTCAATTGGTCTGTATGAAAAGTTGAAGTGGAGAACTTGGCCTGAAATATGTTCAGTTTGTTCAATATGGACTACTGTATGGTTGATGAGACATCATAAGGAGTCAACTGGTCTGTAGGAAAAGTTAAAGTGGAGAACTCCTTGTCCTGAAATATGTTCAGTTTGTCAAAGATGGACTACTCTATGGTTGATGAGACACAATATGGAGTCAGTTGATCTGTATAGAAAGTTCAAGATTGAGAGCTCCTTGCCTTGAAAGCTGTTCAGTATGTCAAATGTGGACTAATGTATGGTTGAAGAGACACCATAAGGAGTCAATTGGTCTGTTTAGAAAGTTCAAGATTGAGAACTCTTTGGCCTTAAATATGTTCCGTTTGTCAAATGGACTACTGTTTGGTTGGAGACATCATAAGGAGTCAAATGGTCTGTATGAAAAGTTGAAGTTGAGAACTCCTTGGCCTTAAATATGTTCAGTTTGTCAAAGATGGATTACTGTATGGTTGATGAGGCACAATATGGAGTCAGTTGATCTGTATAGAAAGTTCAAGATTGAGAACTCTTTGGCCTTAAATATGTTCCGTTTGTCAAATGGACTACTGTTTGGTTGAAGACATCATAAGGAGTCAAATGGTCTGTATAGAAAGTTCAGGATTGAGCACTCCTTGCCCGCAAATATGTTCAGTATGTCAAATATGGACTAATCTATGGTTGATGAGACATCATAAGGAGTCAATTGGTCTCTATAAAAAGTTTAAGATTGAGAACTCCTTGACTTGAAATCTGTTCAGTATGTCAACTATGGACTACTGTGTGGTTTATGAGACAGTAGAAAAATTCAATGAATCTGTATACAAGGTTCAAGATTGAGAACTCTATGGCCTAAAATATGTTCAGTATGTCAAAAATAGACTACTGTATGGTTGATGATACATCATAAGAAGTCAATTGACCAATCTTGTATAGAAAGTTCAAGATTGAGATCAACTTGGTCTGAAATATGTTCAATATGTCAAATATGGACTACTGTATGGTTGAAGAGATATCATAAGGAGTCAATTGGTCTGAATGAAAAGTTCAAGTTGAGAACTCCTTGGCCTGAAATATGTTCAGTTTGTTCAATATGGACAACTATATGGTTGAAGAGACATCATAAGGAGTCAATTGGTCTGTATGAAAAGTTCAAGTTGAGAACTCCTTGGCCTGAAATATGTTCAGTTTGTAAAATATGGACTACTGTATGGTTGATGAGACATCATAAGGGGTCAATTGGTCTGTATGAAAAGTTAAAGTGGAGAACTCGGCCTGAAATATGTTCAGTTTGTCAAATATGGACTACTCTATGGTTGAAGAGACATCATAAGGGGTCAATTGGTCTGTATGAAAAGTTGAAGTGGAGAACTCCTTGGCCTGAAATATGTTCAGTTTGTCAAATTTGGACTACTGTATTGTTGATGAGACATCATAAGGAGTGAATTGGTCTGTATGAAAATTTCAAGTTGAGAACTCGTTGGCCTGAAATATGTTCAGTATGTCAATTATGGACTAATGTATGGTTGATAAGACATCATAAGGAGTCAATTGGTCTGTATGAAAAGTTCAAGTTGAGAACTCCTTGGCCTGAAATATGTTCAGCTTGTCAAAGATGGACTACTGTATGGTTGATGAGACACAATATGAAGTCAGTTGATCTGTATAGAAAGTTCAAGATTGAGAGCTCCTTGCCTTGAAAGCTGTTCAGTATGTCAAATGTGGACTACTGTATGGTTGAAGAGACACCATAAGGAGTCAATTGGTATGTATGAAAAGTTCAAGTTGAGAACTCCTTGGCCTGAAATATGTTCAGCTTGTCAAAGATGGACTACTGTATGGTTGATGAGACACAATATGAAATCAGTTGATCTGTATAGAAAGTTCAAGATTGAGAACTCCTTGGCCTGAAATATGTTCAGTTTGTCAAATATGGACTACTGTATGGTTGATGAGACATCATAAGGGGTCAATTGGTCTGTATGAAAAGTTGAAGTGGAGAACTTGGCCTGAAATATGTTCAGTTTGTTCAATATGGACTACTGTATGGTTGAAGAGACATCATAAGGAGTCAACTGGTCTGTAGGAAAAGTTAAAGTGGAGAACTCCTTGTCCTGAAATATGTTCAGTTTGTCAAAGATGGACTACTCTATGGTTGATGAGACACAATATGGAGTCAGTTGATCTGTATAGAAAGTTCAAGATTGAGAGCTCCTTGCCTTGAAAGCTGTCCAGTATGTCAAATGTGGACTACTGTATGGTTGAAGAGACACCATATGAGTCAATTGGTCTGTATAGAAAGTTCAAGATTGAGAACTCTTTGGCCTGAAATATGTTCAGTATGTCAAATATGGACTACTGTATGGTTGAAGAGACATCATAAGGAGTCAATTGGTCTTTATGAAAAGTTCAAGATTGAGAACTCCTTGGCCTGAAATATGTTCAGTTTGTCAAATATGGACTACTGTATGGTTGATGAGACATCATAAGGGGTCAATTGGTCTGTATGAAAAGTTGAAGTGGAGAACTTGGCCTGAAATATGTTCAGTTTGTTCAATATGGACTACTGTATGGTTGAAGAGACATCATAAGGAGTCAACTTGTCTGTAGGAAAAGTTAAAGTGGAGAACTCCTTGTCCTGAAATATGTTCAGTTTGTCAAAGATGGACTACTCTATGGTTGATGAGACACAATATGGAGTCAGTTGATCTGTATAGAAAGTTCAAGATTGAGAGCTCCTTGCCTTGAAAGCTGTTCAGTATGTCAAATGTGGACTAATGTATGGTTGAAGTGACACCATAAGGAGTCAATTGGTCTGTTTAGAAAGTTCAAGATTGAGAACTCTTTGGCCTTAAATATGTTCCGTTTGTCAAATGGACTACTGTTTGGTTGGAGACATCATAAGGAGTCAAATGGTCTATATATGAAAAGTTGAAGTGGAGAACTCCTTGGCTGGAAAAATGTTCAGTATGTCAAATATGGACTACGGTATGGTTGATAAGACATCATAAGGAGTCAATTGGTCTGTATGAAAAGTTCAAGTTGAGAACTCCTTGGCCTGAAATATGTTCAGTTTGTCAAAGATGGACTACTGTATGGTTGATGAGACACAATATGAAGTCAGTTGATCTGTATAGAAAGTTCAAGATTGAGAGCTCCTTGCCTTGAAAGCTGTCCAGTATGTCAAATGTGGACTACTGTATGGTTGAAGAGACACCATAAGGAGTCAATTGGTCTGTATGAAAAGTTCAAGTTGAGAACTCCTTGGCCTGAAATATGTTCAGATTGTCAAATATGGACTACTGTATGGTTGATGAGACATCATAAGGGATAAATTGGTCTGTATGAAAAGTTGAAGTGGAGAACTTGGCCTGACATATGTTCAGTTTGTTCAATAAGGACTACTGTATGGTTGAAGAGACATCATAAGGAGTCAATTGGTCTTTATGAAAAGTTCAAGATTGAGAACTCCTTGGCCTGAAATATGTTCAGTTTGTCAAATATGGACTACTGTATGGTTGATGAGACATCATAAGGGGTCAATTGGTCTGTATGAAAAGTTGAAGTGGAGAACTTGGCCTGAAATATGTTCAGTTTGTTCAATATGGACTACTGTATGGTTGAAGAGACATCATAAGGAGTCAACTGGTCTGTAGGAAAAGTTAAAGTGGAGAACTCCTTGTCCTGAAATATGTTCAGTTTGTCAAAGATGGACTACTCTATGGTTGATGAGACACAATATGGAGTCAGTTGATCTGTATAGAAAGTTCAAGATTGAGAGCTCCTTGCCTTGAAAGCTGTTCAGTATGTCAAATGTGGACTAATGTATGGTTGAAGAGACACCATAAGGAGTCAATTGGTCTGTTTAGAAAGTTCAAGATTGAGAACTCTTTGGCCTTAAATATGTTCCGTTTGTCAAATGGACTACTGTTTGGTTGGAGACATCATAAGGAGTCAAATGGTCTGTATGAAAAGTTGAAGTGGAGAACTCCTTGGCCTGAAATAAGTTCAGTTTGTCAAATATGGACTACTGTATGGTTGAAGAGACATCATAAGGAGTCAACTGGTCTTTATGAAAAGTTCAAGATTGAGAACTCCTTGGCTGGAAAAATGTTCAGTATGTCAAATATGGACTACGGTATGGTTGATAAGACATCATAAGGAGTCAATTGGTCTGTATGAAAAGTTCAAGTTGAGAACTCCTTGGCCTGAAATATGTTCAGTTTGTTCAATATGGACTACTGTATGGTTGATGAGACATCATAAGGGGTCAATTGGTCTGTATGAAAAGTTGAAGTGGAGAACTCGGCCTGAAATATGTTCAGTTTGTCAAATATGGACTACTGTATGGTTAAAGAGACATCATAAGGGGTCAATTGGTCTGTATGAAAAGTTGAAGTGGAGAACTTGGCCTGAAATATGTTCAGTTTGTTCAATATGGACTACTGTATGGTTGAAGAGACATCATAAGGAGTCAACTGGTCTGTAGGAAAAGTTGAAGTGGAGAACTCCTTGTCCTGAAATATGTTCAGTTTGTCAAAGATGGACTACTGTATGGTTGATGAGACACAATATGGAGTCAGTTGATCTGTATAGAAAGTTCAAGATTGAGAGCTCCTTGCCTTTAAAGCTGTTCAGTATGTCAAATGTGGACTAATGTATGGTTGAAGAGACATCATAAGGAGTCAATTGGTCTGTATGAAAAGTTCAAGTTGAGAACTCCTTGGGCTGAAATATGTTCAGTTTGTTCAATATGGACTACTGTATGGTAGAAGAGACATCATAAGGAGTCAATTGGTCTGTATGAAAAGTTCAACTTGAGAACTCCTTGGCCTGAAATATGTTCAGTTTGTAAAATATGGACTACTGTATGGTTGATGAGACATCATAAAGGGTCAATTGGTCTGTATGAAAAGTTGAAGTGGAGAACTCGGCCTGAAATATGTTCAGTTTGTCAAATATGGACTACTGTATGTTTGAAGAGACATCATAAGGAGTCAAATGGTCTGTATAGAAAGTTAAGGATTGAGTACTCCTTGCCCGGAAATATGTTCAGAATGTCAAAGATGGACTACTGTATGGTTGATGAGACACAATATGGAGTCAGTTGATCTGTATAGAAAGATAAAGATTGAGAGCTCCTTGCCTTGAAAGCTGTTCAGTATGTCAAATATGGACTACGGTATGGTTGATGAGACATCATAAGGAGTCAATTGGTCTGTATGAAAAGTTCATGTTGAGAACTCCTTGGCCTGAAATATGTTCAGTTTGTCAAAGATGGACTACTGTATGGTTGATGAGACACAATATGAAGTCAGTTGATCTGTATAGAAAGTTCAAGATTGAGAGCTCCTTGCCTTGAAAGCTGTTCAGTATGTCAAATGTGGACTACTGTATGGTTGATGAGACACCATAAGGAGTCAATTGGTCTGTATGAAAAGTTCAAGTTGAGAACTCCTTGGCCTGAAATATGTTCAGATTGTCAAATATGGACTACTGTATGGTTGATGAGACATCATAAGGGATACATTGGTCTGTATGAAAAGTTGAAGTGGAGAACTTGGCCTGAAATATGTTCAGTTTGTTCAATATGGACTACTGTATGGTTGAAGAGACATCATAAGGAGTCAATTGGTCTTTATGAAAAGTTCAAGATTGAGAACTCCTTGGCCTGAAATATGTTCAGTTTGTCAAATATGGACTACTGTATGGTTGATGAGACATCATAAGGGGTCAATTGGTCTGTATGAAAAGTTGAAGTGGAGAACTTGGCCTGAAATATGTTCAGTTTGTTCAATATGGACTACTGTATGGTTGAAGAGACATCATAAGGAGTCAACTGGTCTGTAGGAAAAGTTAAAGTGGAGAACTCCTTGTCCTGAAATATGTTCAGTTTGTCAAAGATGGACTACTCTATGGTTGATGAGACACAATATGGAGTCAGTTGATCTGTATAGAAAGTTCAAGATTGAGAGCTCCTTGCCTTGAAAGCTGTTCAGTATGTCAAATGTGGACTAATGTATGGTTGAAGAGACACCATAAGGAGTCAATTGGTCTGTTTAGAAAGTTCAAGATTGAGAACTCTTTGGCCTTAAATATGTTCCGTTTGTCAAATGGACTACTGTTTGGTTGGAGACATCATAAGGAGTCAAATGGTCTGTATGAAAAGTTGAAGTGGAGAACTCCTTGGCCTGAAATATGTTCAGTTTGTCAAATATGGACTACTGTATGGTTGAAGAGACATCATAAGGAGTCAACTGGTCTTTATGAAAAGTTCAAGATTGAGAACTCCTTGGCTGGAAAAATGTTCAGTATGTCAAATATGGACTACTGTATGGTTGAAGAGACATCATAAGGAGTCAACTGGTCTGTAGGAAAAGTTAAAGTGGAGAACTCCTTGTCCTGAAATATGTTCAGTTTGTCAAAGATGGACTACTCTATGGTTGATGAGACACAATATGGAGTCAGTTGATCTGTATAGAAAGTTCAAGATTGAGAGCTCCTTGCCTTGAAAGCTGTTCAGTATGTCAAATGTGGACTAATGTATGGTTGAAGAGACACCATAAGGAGTCAATTGGTCTGTTTAGAAAGTTCAAGATTGAGAACTCTTTGGCCTTAAATATGTTCCGTTTGTCAAATGGACTACTGTTTGGTTGGAGACATCATAAGGAGTCAAATGGTCTGTATGAAAAGTTGAAGTGGAGAACTCCTTGGCCTGAAATAAGTTCAGTTTGTCAAATATGGACTACTGTATGGTTGAAGAGACATCATAAGGAGTCAACTGGTCTTTATGAAAAGTTCAAGATTGAGAACTCCTTGGCTGGAAAAATGTTCAGTATGTCAAATATGGACTACGGTATGGTTGAAGAGACACCATAAGGAGTAAATTGGTCTGTTTAGAAAGTTCAAGATTGAGAACTCTTTGGCCTTAAATATGTTCCGTTTGTCAAATGGACTACTGTTTGGTTGGAGACATCATAAGGAGTCAAATGGTCTGTATGAAAAGTTGAAGTGGAGAACTCCTTGGCCTGAAATAAGTTCAGTTTGTCAAATATGGACTACTGTATGGTTGAAGAGACATCATAAGGAGTCAACTGGTCTTTATGAAAAGTTCAAGATTGAGAACTCCTTGGCTGGAAAAATGTTCAGTATGTCAAATATGGACTACGGTATGGTTGATAAGACATCATAAGGAGTCAATTGGTCTGTATGAAAAGTTCAAGTTGAGAACTCCTTGGGCTGAAATATGTTCAGTTTGTTCAATATGGACTACTCTATGGTAGAAGAGACATCATAAGGAGTCAATTGGTCTGTATGAAAAGTTCAACTTGAGAACTCCTTGGCCTGAAATATGTTCAGTTTGTAAAATATGGACTACTGTATGGTTGATGAGACATCATAAAGGGTCAATTGGTCTGTATGAAAAGTTGAAGTGGAGAACTCGGCCTGAAATATGTTCAGTTTGTCAAATATGGACTACTGTATGTTTGAAGAGACATCATAAGGAGTCAAATGGTCTGTATAGAAAGTT
Organism: Gobiocypris rarus; assembly: GCA_023029165.1. Taxonomy (NCBI): domain Eukaryota; kingdom Metazoa; phylum Chordata; class Actinopteri; order Cypriniformes; family Gobionidae; genus Gobiocypris; species Gobiocypris rarus. The sequence goes on from CM040912.1 coordinate 15,936,269, forward strand.
AAGGATTGAGTACTCCTTGCCCGGAAATATGTTCAGAATGTCAAAGATGGACTACTGTATGGTTGATGAGACACAATATGGAGTCAGTTGATCTGTATAGAAAGATAAAGATTGAGAGCTCCTTGCCTTGAAAGCTGTTCAGTATGTCAAATGTGGACTAATGTATGGTTGAAGAGACACCATAAGGAGTCAATTGGTCTGTTTAGAAAGTTCAAGATTGAGAACTCTTTGGCCTTAAATATGTTCCGTTTGTCAAATGGACTACTGTTTGGTTGGAAACATCATAAGGAGTCAAATGGTCTGTATGAAAAGTTGAAGTGAACTCCTTGGCCTGAAATATGTTCAGTTTGTCAAATATGGACTACTGTATGGTTGAAGAGACATCATAAGGAGTCAACTGGTCTTTATGAAAAGTTCAAGATTGAGAACTCCTTGGCTGGAAAAATGTTCAGTATGTCAAATATGGACTACTGTATGGTTGAAGAGACATCATAAGGAGTCAACTGGTCTGTAGGAAAAGTTAAAGTGGAGAACTCCTTGTCCTGAAATATGTTCAGTTTGTCAAAGATGGACTACTCTATGGTTGATGAGACACAATATGGAGTCAGTTGATCTGTATAGAAAGTTCAAGATTGAGAGCTCCTTGCCTTGAAAGCTGTTCAGTATGTCAAATGTGGACTAATGTATGGTTGAAGAGACACCATAAGGAGTCAATTGGTCTGTTTAGAAAGTTCAAGATTGAGAACTCTTTGGCCTTAAATATGTTCCGTTTGTCAAATGGACTACTGTTTGGTTGGAAACATCATAAGGAGTCAAATGGTCTGTATGAAAAGTTGAAGTGAACTCCTTGGCCTGAAATATGTTCAGTTTGTCAAATATGGACTACTGTATGGTTGAAGAGACATCATAAGGAGTCAACTGGTCTTTATGAAAAGTTCAAGATTGAGAACTCCTTGGCTGGAAAAATGTTCAGTATGTCAAATATGGACTACTGTATGGTTGAAGAGACATCATAAGGAGTCAACTGGTCTGTAGGAAAAGTTAAAGTGGAGAACTCCTTGTCCTGAAATATGTTCAGTTTGTCAAAGATGGACTACTCTATGGTTGATGAGACACAATATGGAGTCAGTTGATCTGTATAGAAAGTTCAAGATTAAGAGCTCCTTGCCTTGAAAGCTGTTCAGTATGTCAAATGTGGACTAATGTATGGTTGAAGAGACACCATAAGGAGTCAATTGGTCTGTTTAGAAAGTTCAAGATTGAGAACTCTTTGGCCTTAAATATGTTCCGTTTGTCAAATGGACTACTGTTTGGTTGGAGACATCATAAGGAGTCAAATGGTCTGTATGAAAAGTTGAAGTGGAGAACTCCTTGGCCTGAAATAAGTTCAGTTTGTCAAATATGGACTACTGTATGGTTGAAGAGACATCATAAGGAGTCAACTGGTCTTTATGAAAAGTTCAAGATTGAGAACTCCTTGGCTGGAAAAATGTTCAGTATGTCAAATATGGACTACGGTATGGTTGATAAGACATCATAAGGAGTCAATTGGTCTGTATGAAAAGTTCATGTTGAGAACTCCTTGGCCTGAAATATGTTCAGTTTGTCAAAGATGGACTACTGTATGGTTGATGAGACACAATATGAAGTCAGTTGATCTGTATAGAAAGTTCAAGATTGAGAGCTCCTTGCCTTGAAAGCTGTTCAGTATGTCAAATGTGGACTACTGTATGGTTGAAGAGACACCATAAGGAGTCAATTGGTCTGTATGAAAAGTTCAAGTTGAGAACTCCTTGGCCTGAAATATGTTCAGATTGTCAAATATGGACTACTGTATGGTTGATGAGACATCATAAGGGATAAATTGGTCTGTATGAAAAGTTGAAGTGGAGAACTTGGCCTGACATATGTTCAGTTTGTTCAATAAGGACTACTGTATGGTTGAAGAGACATCATAAGGAGTCAATTGGTCTTTATGAAAAGTTCAAGATTGAGAACTCCTTGGCCTGAAATATGTTCAGTTTGTCAAATATGGACTACTGTATGGTTGATGAGACATCATAAGGGGTCAATTGGTCTGTATGAAAAGTTGAAGTGGAGAACTTGGCCTGAAATATGTTCAGTTTGTTCAATATGGACTACTGTATGGTTGAAGAGACATCATAAGGAGTCAACTGGTCTGTAGGAAAAGTTAAAGTGGAGAACTCCTTGTCCTGAAATATGTTCAGTTTGTCAAAGATGGACTACTCTATGGTTGATGAGACACAATATGGAGTCAGTTGATCTGTATAGAAAGTTCAAGATTGAGAGCTCCTTGCCTTGAAAGCTGTTCAGTATGTCAAATGTGGACTAATGTATGGTTGAAGAGACACCATAAGGAGTCAATTGGTCTGTTTAGAAAGTTCAAGATTGAGAACTCTTTGGCCTTAAATATGTTCCGTTTGTCAAATGGACTACTGTTTGGTTGGAGACATCATAAGGAGTCAAATGGTCTGTATGAAAAGTTGAAGTGGAGAACTCCTTGGCCTGAAATAAGTTCAGTTTGTCAAATATGGACTACTGTATGGTTGAAGAGACATCATAAGGAGTCAACTGGTCTTTATGAAAAGTTCAAGATTGAGAACTCCTTGGCTGGAAAAATGTTCAGTATGTCAAATATGGACTACGGTATGGTTGATAAGACATCATAAGGAGTCAATTGGTCTGTATGAAAAGTTCATGTTGAGAACTCCTTGGCCTGAAATATGTTCAGTTTGTCAAAGATGGACTACTGTATGGTTGATGAGACACAATATGAAGTCAGTTGATCTGTATAGAAAGTTCAAGATTGAGAGCTCCTTGCCTTGAAAGCTGTTCAGTATGTCAAATGTGGACTACTGTATGGTTGAAGAGACACCATAAGGAGTCAATTGGTCTGTATGAAAAGTTCAAGTTGAGAACTCCTTGGCCTGAAATATGTTCAGATTGTCAAATATGGACTACTGTATGGTTGATGAGACATCATAAGGGATAAATTGGTCTGTATGAAAAGTTGAAGTGGAGAACTTGGCCTGAAATATGTTCAGTTTGTTCAATATGGACTACTGTATGGTTGAAGAGACATCATAAGGAGTCAATTGGTCTTTATGAAAAGTTCAAGATTGAGAACTCCTTGGCCTGAAATATGTTCAGTTTGTCAAATATGGACTACTGTATGGTTGATGAGACATCATAAGGGGTCAATTGGTCTGTATGAAAAGTTGAAGTGGAGAACTTGGCCTGAAATATGTTCAGTTTGTTCAATATGGACTACTGTATGGTTGAAGAGACATCATAAGGAGTCAACTGGTCTGTAGGAAAAGTTAAAGTGGAGAACTCCTTGTCCTGAAATATGTTCAGTTTGTCAAAGATGGACTACTCTATGGTTGATGAGACACAATATGGAGTCAGTTGATCTGTATAGAAAGTTCAAGATTGAGAGCTCCTTGCCTTGAAAGCTGTTCAGTATGTCAAATGTGGACTAATGTATGGTTGAAGAGACACCATAAGGAGTCAATTGGTCTGTTTAGAAAGTTCAAGATTGAGAACTCTTTGGCCTTAAATATGTTCCGTTTGTCAAATGGACTACTGTTTGGTTGGAGACATCATAAGGAGTCAAATGGTCTGTATGAAAAGTTGAAGTGGAGAACTCCTTGGCCTGAAATAAGTTCAGTTTGTCAAATATGGACTACTGTATGGTTGATGAGACATCATAAGGGGTCAATTGGTCTGTATGAAAAGTTGAAGTGGAGAACTCGGCCTGAAATATGTTCAGTTTGTCAAATATGGACTACTGTATGGTTGAAGAGACATCATAAGGAGTCAATTGGTCTGTATGAAAAGTTCAAGTTGAGAACTCCTTGGCCTGAAATATGTTCAGTTTGTCAAAGATGGACTACTGTATGGTTGATGAGACACAATATGGAGTCAGTTGATCTGTATGAAGAGTTCAAGATTGAGAACTCCTTGGCTGCAAAAATGTTCAGTATGTCAAATATGGACTACTGTATGGTTGATAAGACATCATAAGGAGTCAATTGGTCTGTATGAAAAGTTCAAGTTGAGAACTCCTTGGCCTGAAATATGTTCAGTTTGTCAAAGATGGACTACTGTATGGTTGATGAGACACAATATGGAGTCAGTTGATCTGTATAGAAAGTTCAAGATTGAGAGCTCCTTGCCTTGAAAGCTGTTCAGTATGTCAAATGTGGACTAATGTATGGTTGAAGAGACATCATAAGGAGTCAATTGGTCTGTATGAAAAGTTCAAGTTGAGAACTCCTTGGCCTGAAATATGTTCAGTTTGTTCAATATGGACTACTGTATGGTTGATGAGACATCATAAGGGGTCAATTGGTCTGTATGAAAAGTTGAAGTGGAGAACTCGGCCTGAAATATGTTCAGTTTGTCAAATATGGACTACTGTATGGTTGAAGAGACATCATAAGGAGTCAATTGGTCTGTATGAAAAGTTCAAGTTGAGAACTCCTTGGCCTGAAATATGTTCAGTTTGTCAAAGATGGACTATTGTATGGTTGATGAGACACAATATGGAGTCAGTTGATCTGTATGAAGAGTTCAAGATTGAGAACTCCTTGGCTGCAAAAATGTTCAGTATGTCAAATATGGACTACGGTATGGTTGATAAGACATCATAAGGAGTCAATTGGTCTGTATGAAAAGTTCATGTTGAGAACTCCTTGGCCTGAAATATGTTCAGTTTGTCAAAGATGGACTACTGTATGGTTGATGAGACACAATATGAAGTCAGTTGATCTGTATAGAAAGTTCAAGATTGAGAGCTCCTTGCCTTGAAAGCTGTTCAGTATGTCAAATGTGGACTACTGTATGGTTGAAGAGACACCATAAGGAGTCAATTGGTCTGTATGAAAAGTTCAAGTTGAGAACTCCTTGGCCTGAAATATGTTCAGATTGTCAAATATGGACTACTGTATGGTTGATGAGACATCATAAGGGATAAATTGGTCTGTATGAAAAGTTGAAGTGGAGAACTTGGCCTGACATATGTTCAGTTTGTTCAATATGGACTACTGTATGGTTGAAGAGACATCATAAGGAGTCAATTGGTCTTTATGAAAAGTTCAAGATTGAGAACTCCTTGGCCTGAAATATGTTCAGTTTGTCAAATATGGACTACTGTATGGTTGATGAGACATCATAAGGGGTCAATTGGTCTGTATGAAAAGTTGAAGTGGAGAACTTGGCCTGAAATATGTTCAGTTTGTTCAATATGGACTACTGTATGGTTGAAGAGACATCATAAGGAGTCAACTGGTCTGTAGGAAAAGTTAAAGTGGAGAACTCCTTGTCCTGAAATATGTTCAGTTTGTCAAAGATGGACTACTCTATGGTTGATGAGACACAATATGGAGTCAGTTGATCTGTATAGAAAGTTCAAGATTGAGAGCTCCTTGCCTTGAAAGCTGTTCAGTATGTCAAATGTGGACTAATGTATGGTTGAAGAGACACCATAAGGAGTCAATTGGTCTGTTTAGAAAGTTCAAGATTGAGAACTCTTTGGCCTTAAATATGTTCCGTTTGTCAAATGGACTACTGTTTGGTTGGAGACATCATAAGGAGTCAAATGGTCGGTATGAAAAGTTGAAGTGGAGAACTCCTTGGCCTGAAATAAGTTCAGTTTGTCAAATATGGACTACTGTATGGTTGAAGAGACATCATAAGGAGTCAACTGGTCTTTATGAAAAGTTCAAGATTGAGAACTCCTTGGCTGGAAAAATTTTCAGTATGTCAAATATGGACTACGGTATGGTTGATAAGACATCATAAGGAGTCAATTGGTCTGTATGAAAAGTTCATGTTGAGAACTCCTTGGCTGGAAAAATTTTCAGTATGTCAAATATGGACTACGGTATGGTTGATAAGACATCATAAGGAGTCAATTGGTCTGTATGAAAAGTTCATGTTGAGAACTCCTTGGCCTGAAATATGTTCAGTTTGTCAAAGATGGACTACTGTATGGTTGATGAGACACAATATGAAGTCAGTTGATCTGTATAGAAAGTTCAAGATTGAGAGCTCCTTGCCTTGAAAGCTGTTCAGTATGTCAAATGTGGACTACTGTATGGTTGAAGAGACACCATAAGGAGTCAATTGGTCTGTATGAAAAGTTCAAGTTGAGAACTCCTTGGCCTGAAATATGTTCAGATTGTCAAATATGGACTACTGTATGGTTGATGAGACATCATAAGGGATAAATTGGTCTGTATGAAAAGTTGAAGTGGAGAACTTGGCCTGAAATATGTTCAGTTTGTTCAATATGGACTACTGTATGGTTGAAGAGACATCATAAGGAGTCAATTGGTCTTTATGAAAAGTTCAAGATTGAGAACTCCTTGGCCTGAAATATGTTCAGTTTGTCAAATATGGACTACTGTATGGTTGATGAGACATCATAAGGGGTCAATTGGTCTGTATGAAAAGTTGAAGTGGAGAACTTGGCCTGAAATATGTTCAGTTTGTTCAATATGGACTACTGTATGGTTGAAGAGACATCATAAGGAGTCAACTGGTCTGTAGGAAAAGTTAAAGTGGAGAACTCCTTGTCCTGAAATATGTTCAGTTTGTCAAAGATGGACTACTCTATGGTTGATGAGACACAATATGGAGTCAGTTGATCTGTATAGAAAGTTCAAGATTGAGAGCTCCTTGCCTTGAAAGCTGTTCAGTATGTCAAATGTGGACTAATGTATGGTTGAAGAGACACCATAAGGAGTCAATTGGTCTGTTTAGAAAGTTCAAGATTGAGAACTCTTTGGCCTTAAATATGTTCCGTTTGTCAAATGGACTACTGTTTGGTTGGAGACATCATAAGGAGTCAAATGGTCTGTATGAAAAGTTGAAGTGGAGAACTCCTTGGCCTGAAATAAGTTCAGTTTGTCAAATATGGACTACTGTATGGTTGATGAGACATCATAAGGGTCAATTGGTCTGTATGAAAAGTTGAAGTGGAGAACTCGGCCTGAAATATGTTCAGTTTGTCAAATATGGACTACTGTATGGTTGAAGAGACATCAAAGGAGTCAATTGGTCTGTATGAAAAGTTCAAGTTGAGAACTCCTTGGCCTGAAATATGTTCAGTTTGTCAAAGATGGACTACTGTATGGTTGATGAGACACAATATGGAGTCAGTTGATCTGTATGAAGAGTTCAAGATTGAGAACTCCTTGGCTGCAAAAATGTTCAGTATGTCAAATATGGACTACTGTATGGTTGATAAGACATCATAAGGAGTCAATTGGTCTGTATGAAAAGTTCAAGTTGAGAACTCCTTGGCCTGAAATATGTTCAGTTTGTCAAAGATGGACTACTGTATGGTTGATGAGACACAATATGGAGTCAGTTGATCTGTATAGAAAGTTCAAGATTGAGAGCTCCTTGCCTTGAAAGCTGTTCAGTATGTCAAATGTGGACTAATGTATGGTTGAAGAGACATCATAAGGAGTCAATTGGTCTGTATGAAAAGTTCAAGTTGAGAACTCCTTGGCCTGAAATATGTTCAGTTTGTTCAATATGGACTACTGTATGGTTGATGAGACATCATAAGGGGTCAATTGGTCTGTATGAAAAGTTGAAGTGGAGAACTCGGCCTGAAATATGTTCAGTTTGTCAAATATGGACTACTGTATGGTTGAAGAGACATCATAAGGAGTCAATTGGTCTGTATGAAAAGTTCAAGTTGAGAACTCCTTGGCCTGAAATATGTTCAGTTTGTCAAAGATGGACTATTGTATGGTTGATGAGACACAATATGGAGTCAGTTGATCTGTATGAAGAGTTCAAGATTGAGAACTCCTTGGCTGCAAAAATGTTCAGTATGTCAAATATGGACTACTGTATGGTTGATAAGACATCATAAGGAGTCAATTGGTCTGTATGAAAAGTTCAAGTTGAGAACTCCTTGGCCTGAAATATGTTCAGTTTGTCAAATATGGACTACTGTATGGTTGAAGAGACATCATAAGGAGTCAAATGGTCTTTATTAAAAGTTTAAGATTGAGAACTCCTTGGCTGGAAAAATGTTCAGTATGTCAAATATGGACTACGGTATGGTTGATAAGACATCATAAGGAGTCAATTGGTCTGTATGAAAAGTTCAAGTTGAGAACTCCTTGGCCTGAAATATGTTCAGTTTGTTCAATATGGACTACTGTATGGTTGATGAGACATCATAAGGGGTCAATTGGTCTGTATGAAAAATTGAAGTGGAGAACTCGGCCTGAAATATGTTCAGTTTGTCAAATATGGACTACTGTATGGTTAAAGAGACATCATAAGGGGTCAATTGGTCTGTATGAAAAGTTGAAGTGGAGAACTTGGCCTGAAATATGTTCAGTTTGTTCAATATGGACTACTGTATGGTTGAAGAGACATCATAAGGAGTCAACTGGTCTGTAGGAAAAGTTGAAGTGGAGAACTCCTTGTCCTGAAATATGTTCAGTTTGTCAAAGATGGACTACTGTATGGTTGATGAGACACAATATGGAGTCAGTTGATCTGTATAGAAAGTTCAAGATTGAGAGCTCCTTGCCTTTAAAGCTGTTCAGTATGTCAAATGTGGACTAATGTATGGTTGAAGAGACATCATGAGGAGTCAATTGGTCTGTATGAAAATTTCAAGTTGAGAACTCCTTGGCCTGAAATATGTTCAGTTTGTTCAATATGGACTACTGTATGGTTGATGAGACATCATAAGGGGTCAATTGGTCTGTATGAAAAGTTGAAGTGGAGAACTCGGCCTGAAATATGTTCAGTTTGTCAAATATGGACTACTGTATGGTTGAAGAGACATCATAAGGAGTCAATTGGTCTGTATGAAAAGTTCAAGTTGAGAACTCCTTGGCCTGAAATATGTTCAGTTTGTCAAAGATGGACTACTGTATGGTTGATGAGACACAATATGGAGTCAGTTAATCTGTATGAAGAGTTCAAGATTGAGAACTCCTTGGCTGCAAAAATGTTCAGTATGTCAAATATGGACTACTGTATGGTTGATAAGACATCATAAGGAGTCAATTGGTCTGTATGAAAAGTTCAAGTTGAGAACTCCTTGGCCTGAAATATGTTCAGTTTGTCAAAGATGGACTACTGTATGGTTGATGAGACACAATATGGAGTCAGTTGATCTGTATAGAAAGTTCAAGATTTAGAGCTCCTTGCCTTGAAAGCTGTTCAGTATGTCAAATGTGGACTAATGTATGGTTGAAGAGACACCATAAGGAGTCAATTGGTCTGTATAGAAAGTTCAAGATTGAGTACTCCTTGCCCGGAAATATGTTCAGTATGTCAAATATGGACTACTGTATGGTTGATGAGACATCATAAGGAGTCAATTGGTCTCTATGAAAAGTTTAAGATTGAGAACTCCTTGACTTGAAATCTGTTCAGTATGTCAACTATGGACTACTGTGTGGTTTATGAGACAGTAGAAAAATTCAATGAATCTGTATACAAGGTTCAAGATTGAGAACTCTATGGCCTAAAATATGTTCAGTATGTCAAAAATAGACTACTGTATGGTTGATGATACATCGTAATGAGTCAATTGACCAATCTTGTATAGAAAGTTCAAGATTGAGATCAACTTGGTCTGAAATATGTTCAATATGTCAAATATGGACTACTGTATGGTTGAAGAGACATCATAAGGAGTCAATTGGTCTGAATGAAAAGTTCAAGTTGAGAACTCCTTGGCCTGAAATATGTTCAGTTTGTTCAATATGGACTACTATATGGTTGAAGAGACATCATAAGGAGTCAATTGGTCTGTATGAAAAGTTCAAGTTGAGAACTCCTTGGCCTGAAATATGTTCAGCTTATAAAATATGGACTACTGTATGGTTGATGAGACATCATAAGGGGTCAATTGGTCTGTATGAAAAGTTGAAGTGGAGAACTCGGCCTGAAATATGTTCAGTTTGTCAAATATTGACTACTGTATGGTTGAAGATACATCATAAGGAGTCAATTGTTCTGTATGAAAAAATTGAATTTGAGAACTCCTTGGCCTGAAATATGTTCAGTTTGTCAAATATGGACTACTGTATGGTTGATGAGACATCATAAGGGGTCAATTGGTCTGTATGAAAAGTTGAAGTGGAGAACTTCTTGGCCTGAAATATGTTCAGTTTGTCAAATATGGACTACTGTATGGTTGATGAGACATCATAAGGAGTGAATTGGTCTGTATGAAAAGTTCAAGTTGAGAACTCGTTGGCCTGAAATATGTTCAGTTTGTCAAAGATGGACTACTGTATGGTTGATGACACAGAATATGGAGTCTGTTGATCTGTATAGAAAGTTCAAGATTGAGAGCTCCTTGCCTTTAAAGCTGTTCAGTATGTCAAATGTGGACTAATGTATGGTTGAAGAGACATCATAAGGAGTCAATTGGTCTGTATGAAAAGTTCAAGTTGAGAACTCCTTGGCCTGAAATATGTTCAGTTTGTTCAATATGGACTACTGTATGGTTGATGAGACATCATAAGGGGTCAATTGGTCTGTATGAAAAGTTGAAGTGGAGAACTCGGCCTGAAATATGTTCAGTTTGTCAAATATGGACTACTGTATGGTTGAAGAGACATTATAAGGAGTCAACTGGTCTTTATGAAAAGTTCAAGTTGAGAACTCTTTGGCCTGAAACATGTTAAGTTTGTCAAATATGGACTACTGTATAGTTGATGAGACATCATAAGTGGTCAATTGGTCTGTATGAAAAGTTGAAGTGGAGAACTCTTTGGTCTGAAATATGTTCAGTTTGTCAAATATGGACTACTCTATGGTTGATGAGACATCATAAGGGGTCAATTGGTCTGTATGAAAAGTTGAAGTGGAGAACTCGGCCTGAAATATGTTAAGTTTGTCAAATATGGACTACTGTATGGTTGATGAGACATCATAAGGGGTCAATTGGTCTGTATGAAAAGTTCAAGTTGAGAACTCCTTGGCCTGAAATATGTTCAGTTTGTTCAATATGGACTACTGTATGGTTGATGAGACATCATAAGGGGTCAATTGGTCTGTATGAAAAGTTGAAGTGGAGAACTCGGCCTGAAATATGTTCAGTTTGTCAAATATGGACTACTGTATGGTTGAAGAGACATTATAAGGAGTCAACTGGTCTTTATGAAAAGTTCAAGTTGAGAACTCTTTGGCCTGAAACATGTTAAGTTTGTCAAATATGGTAACAGAGTGTGTGTGTGTGTGTGTGTGTGTGTGTGTGTGTGTGTGTGTGTGTGTGTGTGTGTGTGTGTGTGTGTGTGTGTGTGTGTGTGTGTGTGTGGACTGGTAATCCCTACGGTATGGGGACAAAATGTCCCCACAAAGATGGCAATATCCAAATTTTTGTCCTTGTGGGGACATTTTTGGTCCCCATGAGGAAAACATCTTATAAATCACACTAAGTGATGTTTTTGAAAAAGTAAAAATGCAGCATATCTCCTGTGATGGGTAGGTTTAGGGGCAGGGGCAGTGTAGGGGGATAGAAAATACGGTTTGTACAGTATAAAATGCATTACGCCTATGGAATGTCCCCATAAAACATGGAAACACAACATGTGTGTGTGTGTGCGTGTGAGTGTGTGTGTGTGTGTGTGTGTGTGTGTGTGTGTGTGTGTGTATGCATGTGTGTGTGTGTGTGTGTGTGTGTGTGTGTGTGTGTGTGTGTGTGTGTGTGTGTGTGTGTGTGTGTGTGTGTGTGTGTGTGTGTGTGTGTGTGTGTGTGTGTGTGAAGCTATCTGGATCTGTTAGTGTGAAAAATGGGCAATAGATCTTTAGTGAAGTAACACTTTTAGACTCTATGCCATCTTTATCGTATGATGTGTAATGTTCAGCCTGAATAGATTTTGTCTATTCCAGGTGATGTTGTCGTGAGTGTAGGGTGTGTTCTATGTTCATGTTTGGGAAATGGGTGGAATCTAATCAATATCAATCTGTGTTGCATAATTTAGTACCAGTGCTACACTGGGAGGTCGTGTAGTTATATTGTGAGATGTGAATGACCCCATCATATTTATCTTCGCACCCATCTCTCACATCTCAAGTTCTGACAATTTTCCGTTGCCCTGGCTCTGATGCAGGGGGAGGGGGACTTTTGGTCGTCTGTCCTCCAAGGAATTGCAATTGTCAACCTGAGATAGAAACAAATTTAGAGAGAAAACAATTTAGAGAGAAACACAGTTAATTTCTGCTGTTGTTTCAGTTTTTTAACACTTAAAGCTGCTCTTGCAGTCGAGCCTTCACAATCTGCTGTGTTTGAGAATTATGAATTAAGAATTTTTCTTTGTTTTAGCATTATAAACTCCACTTCTGCTGGAGAATTTTTCAGGATTGATCAGAAACTTCTAGTCGCTCTCATTACAGTTAGTTTGAGTGAAGGATGAATTGGTTTTCTATTATCTGTGCCACACTTCTAGTTTTTCTAGTTCTGTAGGCATAAGATAATATCACAACTCCCCTCCATTTTGGCACTGGGAATTGAACCAATGAAAAGTATTAGAACTTGCTCAAATTAGAAATTGCAAAGGTCAGAGTTATTGAGTCCTGTTGTGATGGAAACATTTTCATGGTTAGTGCAATTGTAATTCACACTGTAGCCAGACGGCAATTCTATGCTCCTGTACATGGTTTTACTGCAGCTATATGGGAAATAGCAGAGTGTTCCACTCAGAAGACAAACAAATTCAACATAGACAGACACACATGCAACTTGAAATTGCTATACAATTCCAGTATTGCGATTATTCCAATTTACACAAGATACGTGGCCTAGAATGCATAGCAACCTTTACCTAAGTGTTTAATGCAACACTTACAGTAAAGCAATCATGTGTTTTAAAGAATAAACTTAACTAGCCTATGTGCATCTATTAACACAAACAACTATAATGTGTGTTCTATGCGCACGTGTTTAGTACAATTACAAATTTGAAAATACAGACAGGATCATTGCAATTTGGATGTTTTAATTATTAAACTCACTGCTATTGACCACTATAAAGAGATCAATAGCTGAAGATCTTGCATGAACACTGCAGTTGAGGATATTCATGTCAAATATTTTACATTGTGTTATACTCAGCAATCAAGATTCCGATAACATTGAGCCTCGCACCGGCCGGGTTTACGATCTCTTGCCACAACTCGTCAGTCTTGGTCATTAAGGCAGAGGCGACACACTGATATTTTGGACGTCCGTAACCACTGTGATCATTCCAGAATATTTTTATTCAGTTCTCTTGGATCTGACTTCGCTTAATTAATGCAAAATTGTTTCCAATCAGAGGCCATGACCATTATCAATGAATTAAGCGACCAACTTGTTATAACTCTACTGATAACTTTCTATAATCATGCCGTGGTTTTCCACGTTTACGTAATTAGAACAACGTAACAATAATTAGGAATTGAGGTTGCCCTATTTAGATTGGTCTAACAATTTATTATTGTTCTAAACGGAATAGACTCGTTTGGCCTATCAACCCCTTACAGTCCAAGTATACGTACCTTACGTACCTTATGTGCTGGTCGGAGCTCTAAAACATCAGTCTGGTGTGTTTCACCAAAATCCGCATCTTAGTCCGTGTAACTAACCTGAGCGTAGTTTTGTGGTGTCATGGACACAACATGATCTACTGAGTTATTAACACAACATACATCATAGTAAGTTCAAATGTATAAAACAAATCATTCGGAAATCAAGGATTTTGAATTATTTTTCTGGTAGCAGAACATTACAAACAGCAAAAGTGTGGAGTTCTGTTTACAGATTTCCAGTTTTGTGTCACCTTTCTCCACATAATGTCCTGCTTGGCAATTGTAATACAATGTATATTATATTTTTATTTATAATATAATTATATTACAAAGAATATCAAATATTAATGTTATTTCTGGTCCATGTTACCTTGTTATTTGAGCTGGCTCAATTAATGAAAAGGTTTTTATTGATTTCTAATACTTTACAAATATGAATAAACGTTTGATTATTCTACTTAACTCTTTACATTTATTGAAATCGTTCATTAGGTTCTCAGAGTCGCACAGGTCCTCGCACTTTCCATTATGCGGCCCACGATCACATAACTTGTCAGTCTTGGTAATTAATGCCAAATGTTAGGCGGAGCTCTGCAATCTCAGTCGGCGTGCTTCAAAGCTCCACCCAAAACCGGACTGCAGTCCGTTACTAACCTGACACAGATATGCGGAAACAATGGGTACACATAATGCACTAAAATCAATACTTTCGGAGTAAATCAGAACGAAGTCAAACGCAACAACATATTTGTCAAAGTGTATTAAAGACCGTGATTTTGGTTTGGCCCTGCAATCACAGCCGACTGGCATGTTCATTGCATGTACAACAACTGTCAGGATTAAGGCCAAGGAGAGGACTCTGTTGTCGTTAACATCCAGTGAACTAGCAGCACATGCTGTGCAGTCCAATCCCTGCTCAAACCCTGTTTTTGAGAGTGAAGTTTCGTATTGTATTTTCGTGTCAATACATTTGAATATGAAAAGGCTGTGGTTCAGGGATGATGTGGCACATTCATTGTATCTCTTTTTAGATTTCAAATGCCTATTTGCTTGATTTAGTCTATTTAAAGACTAACCTGCACGATGGCACAGTGGCAATTTTAACTGATTTACAAAATGTGATAGGTTTAGCTTGAGTTACTTCTTTGCCTGAACGCTCCCATGGAACAGGGAGATAAAGTCTGTGTTCTCCGAGTGGGCGTGGTATGCCCCGTGGGCTCAGCTGAGCCACTCAGAAACATTCAATCATGCGTTTTCTTGACAAAAATAGTAACAATCATCACTATCATTCTGTTTATCAGTTTTAGATTTTAATCTTACCGCCTCTTGATTATTTTTTGTCGAGTATTTTCGATTTTGTAGCAGTAACAGCTATTGGTCAAACAAAAAGTTTTCTTAGCTTTAACATATTGCATTGCATCACCCTTGTTTCTCCCAATTTTGCTTTTCATAAACAAATGCAGTATCAAATGGCATGTTTTCTAATTGTTTCTGAACTTAGATTTTTCATTCTATTGTCTGATCGCTCTAATCGCATGTTGCACATAGTTAATGAGACAATGGAGACTCATTTAGCTGATTTTTATCACATTAGGCTCTAATTTATAGTTCTTCGTCGAGTCTCAGAAAATAGATCGTTCTAGTTTAGTTTCAATCTCTTGTTGCGCGAATGCCGACAAGGAGATCTTTAACAATTAATAGCAAGAGTTTTCATTTCTTATCTGCGCTGTTGTTAACCATGTCTGATGTGGTTATGTCTATTCAATCAATTCACAAATTCCGGATTTACGGCATGGTCAAACATTCGGGTTTTCCCAAAACATTTCTAAACAAGACAGAATGAATTTGACTTACCACAACAGCTGAAGAAAGAGAAGCTCAAACCTCTTGATGATTTTAGAATCCAATACTTCGCTGAAAAACATGCTGCTCGTTGTATTCGAGCACTGCAGCAATCACGTCGCCGGGTCACCAAGCTGTAAGACCGCTGAAATCGCTCCAATGGCGGCAGCGAAGAGCGGGCGAAGGTATCTGCGTGCACTGTGTTCTCAGCTGGGCAAAATGGATCTAATTCCAATTCCTCTTTATCTGACTCCATTTTATTATAATTTAGAATTTAGATTAGAATGCCAATTTGATTATTTGGTCATTCATGTTTAATAGTTAGACACACATTTAATTATTCCGTTTAACCCTTTGTGGAAAGTATCCATTCATGATCTCATAGAGATCGTTAATAATTCCAGAGTAAGTCAGAATAAATCAAAATGTAACAATTTATTAAACAGTCAGGTATAATTCCAATTACATAATCAATTCAAAGATCCTCAAAACATCGAATACTCTTAAGTAAAGAGATGCGTTCCTGACTTTCCATAGGTTACGTAACGTTGACTGGACACAACGTTACGGGCGAATCTGATTACAAAATTGCGCGCTGACTCTTCTGCTACACTGCCTTAAGTATTCAGACCTGACAATAACTTCTTTCAAATGGTAACATATGTTAACAAAGGGAATTTACATTTAATCACTCAGGTCTCAGACCTGTATTGACAAAAAACCAAATGGTTGAAAGCCACACCTACCATACTATGCAACATCTCTTTAAACTCTTAAAACCATTGTTATCTTCTTGAATATTTCTGTGGGGATGAGATATTTGTACCAGTCGCACTAAGACATTTCCAATGATATCAAACACATATATATTGTTTAGTATTTGATCATTTTCAGATCATATAGATGTTGGGTATATTTTCAATGGTCACAGCCTGAGGGGAAGTAGGATGGGAGGAGAAATAAATACATGTAAATTAGAGCCATTCTAAGTTGATTCACTCAGTGTGATGTCGTCTGCAAAAAGTATCCATTGTCCTCAACCAGACAAACCGGCATTACTTTTTAAAGTCTTTCAATGGACTACTGTATGGTTGAAGAGACATCATAAGGCGTCAAATGGTCTGTATAGAAAGTTCAGGATTGAGTACTCCTTGCCCGGAAATATGTTCAGAATGTCAAATATGGACTACTGTATGGTTGATGAGACATCATAAGGAGTCAATTGGTCTCTATGAAAAGTTTAAGATTGAGAACTCCTTGACTTGAAATCTGTTCAGTATGTAAACTATAGACTACTGTGTGGTTTATGAGACAGTTGAAAAATGCAATGAATCTGTATACAAGGTTCAAGATTGAGAACTCTATGGCCTAAAATATGTTCAGTATGTCAAAAATAGACTACTGTATGGTTGATGATACATCATAAGGAGTCAATTGACCAATCTTGTATAGAAAGTTCAAGATTGAGATCACCTTGGTCTGAAATATGTTCAATATGTGAAATATGGACTACTGTATGGTTGAAGAGACATCATAAGGAGTCAATTGGTCTGTATGAAAGTTGAAGTGGAGAACTCCTTGGCCTGAAATATGTTCAGTTTGTCAAATATGGACTACTGTATGGTTGAAGAGACATCATAAGGAGTCAATTGGTCTTTATGGAAAGTTCAAGATTGAGAACTCCTTGGCAGGAAAAATGTTCAGTTTGTCAAATATGGACTACTGTATGGTTGAAGAGACATCATAAGGAGTCTATTGGTCTGTATGAAAAGTTGAAGTGGAGAACTTGGCCTGAAATATGTTCAGTTTGTTCAAAATGGACTACTGTATGGTTGAAGAGACATCATAAGGAGTCAACTGGTCTGTATGAAAAGTTGAAGTGGAGAACTCCTTGGCCTGAAATATGTTCAGTTTGTCAAAGATGGACTACTGTATGGTTGATGAGACACAATATGGAGTCAGTTGATCTGTATAGAAAGTTCAAGATTGAGAGCTCCTTGTCTTGAAAGCTGTTCAGTATGTCAAATGTGGACTAATGTATGGTTGAAGAGACACCATAAGGAGTCAATTGGTTTGTATGAAAAGTTCAAGTTGAGAACTCCTTGGCCTGAAATATGTTCAGATTGTCAAATATGGACTACTGTATGGTTGATGAGACATCATAAGGGATCAATTGGTCTGTATGAAAAGTTGAAGTGGAGAACTTGGCCTGAAATATGTTCAGTTTGTTCAATTTGGACTACTGTATGGTTGAAGAGACATCATAAGGAGTCAATTGGTCTGTATGAAAGTTGAAGTGGAGAACTCCTTGGCCTGAAATATGTTCAGTTTGTCAAATATGGACTACTGTATGGTTGAAGAGACATCATAAGGAGTCAATTGGTCTTTATGGAAAGTTCAAGATTGAGAACTCCTTGGCAGGAAAAATGTTCAGTTTGTCAAATATGGACTACTGTATGGTTGAAGAGACATCATAAGGAGTCTATTGGTCTGTATGAAAAGTTCAAGTTGAGAACTCCTTGGCCTGAAATATGTTCAGTTTGTCAAATATGGACTACTGTATGGTTGATGAGACATCATAAGGGGTCAATTGGTCTGTATGAAAAGTTGAAGTGGAGAACTTGGCCTGAAATATGTTCAGTTTGTTCAAAATGGACTACTGTATGGTTGAAGAGACATCATAAGGAGTCAACTGGTCTGTATGAAAAGTTGAAGTGGAGAACTCCTTGGCCTGAAATATGTTCAGTTTGTCAAAGATGGACTACTGTATGGTTGATGAGACACAATATGGAGTCAGTTGATCTGTATAGAAAGTTCAAGATTGAGAGCTCCTTGTCTTGAAAGCTGTTCAGTATGTCAAATGTGGACTAATGTATGGTTGAAGAGACACCATAAGGAGTCAATTGGTTTGTATGAAAAGTTCAAGTTGAGAACTCCTTGGCCTGAAATATGTTCAGATTGTCAAATATGGACTACTGTATGGTTGATGAGACATCATAAGGGATCAATTGGTCTGTATGAAAAGTTGAAGTGGAGAACTTGGCCTGAAATATGTTCAGTTTGTTCAATTTGGACTACTGTATGGTTGAAGAGACATCATAAGGAGTCAATTGGTCTGTATGAAAAGTTCAAGATTGAGAACTCCTTGGCTGCAAAAATGTTCATTATGTCAAATATGGACTACTGTATGGTTGATAAGAAATCATAAGGAGTCAATTGGTCTGTATGAAAAGTTCAAGTTGAGAACTCCTTGGCCTGAAATATGTTCAGTTTGTCAAAGATGGACTACTGTATGGTTGATGAGACACAATATGGAGTCAGTTGATCTGTATAGAAAGTTCAAGATTGAGAGCTCCTTGCCTTGAAAGCTGTTCAGTATGTCAAATGTGGACTAATGTATGGTTGAAGAGACACCATAAGGAGTCAATTGGTCTGTATAGAAAGTTCAAGATTGAGAACTCTTTGGCCTTAAATATGTTCCGTTTGTCAAATGGACTACTGTTTGGTTGGAGACATCATAAGGAGTCAAATGGTCTGTATAGAAAGTTCAGGATTGAGTACTCCTTGCCCGGAAATATGTTCAGTATGTCAAATATGGACTACTGTATGGTTGATGAGACATCATAAGGAGTCAATTGGTCTCTATGAAAAGTTTAAGATTGAGAACTCCTTGACTTGAAATCTGTTCAGTATGTCAACTATGGACAACTGTGTGGTTTATGAGACAGTAGAAAAATTCAATGAATCTGTATACAAGGTTCAAGATTGAGAACTCTATGGCCTAAAATATGTTCAGTATGTCAAAAATAGACTACTGTATGGTTGATGATACATCATAAGGAGTCAATTGACCAATCTTGTATAGAAAGTTCAAGATTGAGATCAACTTGGTCTGAAATATGTTCAATATGTCAAATATGGACTACTGTATGGTTGAAGAGACATCATAAGGAGTTAATTGGTCTGAATGAAAAGTTCAAGTTGAGAACTCCTTGGCCTGAAATATGTTCAGTTTGTTCAATATGGACTACTATATGGTTGAAGAGACATCCTAAGGAGTCAATTGGTCTGTATGAAAAGTTCAAGTTGAGAACTCCTTGGCCTGAAATATGTTCAGTTTGTAAAATATGGACTACTGTATGGTTGATGAGACATCATAAGGGGTCAATTGGTCTGTATGAAAAGTCAGTGGAGAACTCGGTCTGAAATATGTTCAGTTTGTCAAATATGGACTACTGTATGGTTGAAGAGACATCATAAGGAGTCAATTGGTCTGTATGAAAAAATTGAATTTGAGAACTTCTTGGCCTGAAACATGTTCAGTTTGTCAAATATGGACTACTGTATGGTTGATGAGACATCATAAGGAGTCAATTGGTCTTTATGAAAAGTTCAAGATTGAGAACTCCTTGGCTGGAAAAATGTTCAGCATGTCAAATATGGACTACTGTATGGTTGATGAGACATCAAAAGGAGTCAATTGGTCTCTATGAAAAGTTTAAGATTGAGAACTCCTTGACTTGAAATCTGTTCAGTATGTCAACTATGGACTACTGTGTGGTTTATGAGACAGTAGAAAAATTCAATGAATCTGTATACAAGGTTCAAGATTGAGAACTCTATGGCCTAAAATATGTTCAGTATGTCAAAAATAGACTACTGTATGGTTGATGATACATCATAAGGAGTCAATTGACCAATCTTGTATAGAAAGTTCAAGATTGAGATCAACTTGGTCTGAAATATGTTCAATATGTCAAATATGGACTACTGTATGGTTGAAGAGACATCATAAGGAGTCAATTGGTCTGAATGAAAAGTTCAAGTTGAGAACTCCTTGGCCTGAAATATGTTCAGTTTGTTCAATATGGACTACTATATGGTTGAAGAGACATCATAAGGAGTCAATTGGTCTGTATGAAAAGTTCAAGTTGAGAACTCCTTGGCCTGAAATATGTTCAGTTTGTAAAATATGGACTACTGTATGGTTGATGAGACATCATAAGGGGTCAATTGGTCTGTATGAAAAGTTCAAGTTGAGAACTCGTTGGTCTGAAATATGTTCAGTTTGTCAAATATGGACTACTGTATGGTTGAAGAGACATCATAAGGAGTCAATTGGTCTGTATGAAAAAAATGAATTTGAGAACTCCTTGGCCTGAAATGTGTTCAGTTTGTCAAATATGGACTACTGTATGGTTGAACAGACATCATAAGGAGTCAACTGGTCTTTATGAAAAGTTCAAGATTGAGAACTCCTTGGCTGCAAAAATGTTCAGTATGTCAAATATGGACTACTGTATGGTTGATAAGACATCATAAGGAGTCAATTGGTCCGTATGAAAAGTTCAAGTTGAGAACTCCTTGGCCTGAAATATGTTCAGTTTGTCAAAGATGGACTACTGTATGGTTGATGACACACAATATGGAGTCAGTTGATCTGAATAGAAAGTTCAAGATTGAGAGCTCCTTGCCTTGAAAGCTGTTTAGTATGTCAAATGTGGACTAATGTATGGTTGAAGAGACACCATAAGGAGTCAATTGGTCTGTATAGAAAGTTCAAGATTGAGAACTCTTTGGCCTTAAATATGTTCCGTTTGTCAAATGGACTACTGTTTGGTTGGAGACATCATAAGGTGTCAAATGGTCTGTATAGAAAGTTCAGGATTGAGTACTCCTTGCCCGGAAATATGTTCAGTATGTCAAAAATGGACTACTGTATGGTTGATGAGACATCATAAGGAGTCAATTGGTCTCTATGAAAAGTTTAAGATTGAGAACTCCTTGACTTGAAATCTGTTCAGTATGTCAACTATGGACTACTGTGTGGTTTATGAGACAGTAGAAAAATTCAATGAATCTGTATACAAGGTTCAAGATTGAGAACTCTATGGCCTAAAATATGTTCAGTATATCAAAAATAGACTACTGTATGGTTGATGATACATCATAAGGAGTCAATTGACCAATCTTGTATAGAAAGTTCAAGATTGAGATCAACTTGGTCTGAAATATGTTCAATATGTCAAATATGGACTACTGTATGGTTGAAGAGACATCATAAGGAGTCAATTGGTCTGAATGAAAAGTTCAAGTTGAGAACTCCTTGGCCTGAAATATGTTCAGTTTGTTCAATGTGGACTACTATATGGTTGAAGAGACATCATAAGGAGTCAATTGGTCTGTATGAAAAGTTCAAGTTGAGAACTCCTTGGCCTGAAATATGTTCAGTTTGTAAAATATGGACTACTGTATGGTTGATGAGACATCATAAGGGGTCAATTGGTCTGTATGAAAAGTTCAAGTTGAGAACTCGTTGGCCTGAAATATGTTCAGTTTGTCAAATATGGACTACTGTATGGTTGAAGAGACATCATAAGGAGTCAATTGGTCTGTATGAAAAAAATGAATTTGAGAATTCCTTGGCTGGAAATATGTTCAGTATGTCAAATATGGACTACTGTATGGTTGATGATACAACATAACGAGTCAATTGGTCTGAATGAAAAGTTCAAGTTGAGAACTCCTTTACCTGAAATATGTTTAGTTTTTCAAAGATGGACTACTGTATGGTTGATGAGACATCATAAGGAGTCAATTGGTCTGTATGAAAAGTTGAAGTGGAGAACTCCTTGGCCTGAAATATGTCCAGTTTGTCAAATATGGACTACTGTATGGTTGATGAGACATCATAAGGATTCAATTGGTCTGTATGAAAAGTTCAAGATTGAGAACTCCTTGGCTGGAAATTTGTTCAGTATGTCAAATATTGACTACTGTATGGTTGAAGAGACATCATAAGGAGTCAATTGGTCTTCATGAAAAGTTCAAGATTGAGAACTCTTTGGCTGGAAAAATGTTCAGTATGTCAAATATGGACTACTGTATGGTTGATGAGACATCATATGGAGTCTATTGGTCTGTATGAAAAGTTCAAGTTGAGAACTCTTTGGCCTGAAATATGTTTAGTTTTTCAAAGATGGACTACTGTATGGTTGATGAGACATTATAAGGAGTCAATTGGTCTGTATAGAAAGTTTAAGATTGAGAACTCTTTGGCCTTAAATATGTTCCGTTTGTCAAATGGACCACTGTTTGGTTGGAGAGACATCATAAGGAGTCAAATGGTCTGTATAGATAGTTCAGTATTGAGTACTCCTTGGCCTGTAATATGTTCAGTTTGTCAAATATGGACTACTGTATGGTTGAAGAGACATCAAAAGGAGTGAATTGGTCTGTATGAAAAGATCAAGTTGAGAACTCGTTGGCCTGAAATATGTTCAATTTGTCAAAGATGGACTACTGTATGGTTGATGAGACACAATATGGAGTCAGTTGATCTGTATAGAAAGTTCAAGATTGAGAGCTCCTTGCCTTTAAAGCTGTTCAGTATGTCAAATGTGGACTACTGTATGGTTGATGAGACATCATAAGGGGTCAATTGGTCTGTATGAAAAGTTGAAGTGGAGAACTCGGCCTGAAATATGTTCAGTTTGTCAAATATGGACTACTGTATGGTTGAAGAGACATCATAAGGAGTCAACTGGTCTTTATGAAAAGTTCAAGATTGAAAACTCCTTGGCTGGAAAAATGTTCAGCATGTCAAATATGGACTACTGTATGGTTGATGAGACAGTAGAAAAAATCAATGAATCTCTATACAAGGTTCAAGATTGAGAACTCTATGGCCTAAAATATGTTCAGTATGTCAAAAATAGACTTCTGTATGGTTGATGATACATCATAAGGAGTCTATTGACCAATCTTGTATAGAAAGTTCAAGATTGAGATCAACTTGGTCTGAAATATGTTCAATATGTCAAATATGGACTACTGTATGGTTGATGAGACATCATAAGGAGTCAATTGGTCTCTATGAAATGTTTAAGATTGAGAACTCATTGATTTGAAATCTGTTCAGTATGTCAACTATGGACTACTGTGTGGTTTATGAGACAGTAGAAAAATTCAATGAATCTGTATACAAGGTTCATAATTGAGAACTCTATGGCCTAAAATATGTTCAGTATGTCAAAAATAGACTACTGTATGGTTGATGATACATCATAAGGAGTCAATTGACCAATCTTGTATAGAAAGTTCAAGATTGAGATCAACTTGGTCTGAAATATGTTCAATATGCCAAATATGGACTACTGTATGGTTGAAGAGACATCATAAGGAGTCAATTGGTCTGAATGAAAAGTTCAAGTTGAGAACTCCTTGGCCTGAAATATGTTCAGTTTGTTCAATATGGACTACTATATGGTTGAAGAGACATCATAAGGAGTCAATTGGTCTGTATGAAAAGTTCAAGTTGAGAACTCCTTGGCCTGAAATATGTTCAGTTTGTAAAATATGGACTACTGTATGGTTGATGAGACATCATAAGGGGTCAATTGGTCAGTATGAAAAGTTGAAGTGGAGAACTCGGTCTGAAATATGTTCAGTTTGTCAAATATGGACTACTGTATGGTTGAAGAGACATCATAAGGAGTCAATTGGTCTGTATGAAAAAAATGAATTTGAGAACTCCTTGGCCTGAAATATGTTCAGTTTGTCAAATATGGACTACTGTATGGTTGATGAGACATCATAAGGGGTCAATTGGTCTGTATGAAAAGTTGAAGTGGAGAACTCCTTGGCCTGAAATATGTACAGTTTGTCAAATATGGACTACTGTATGGTTGATGAGACATCATAAGGAGTGAATTGGTCTATATGAAAAGTTCAAGTTGAGAACTCGTTGGCCTGAAATATGTTCAGTTTGTCAAAGATGGACTACTGTATGGTTGATGAGACACAATATGGAGTCAGTTGATCTGTGTAGAAAGTTCAAGATTGAGAGCTCCTTGCCTTTAAAGCTGTTCAGTATGTCAAATGTGGACTACTGTATGGTTGATGAGACATCATAAGGGGTCAATTGGTCTGTATGAAAAGTTGAAGTGGAGAACTCGGCCTGAAATATGTTCAGTTTGTCAAATATGGACTACTATATGGTTGAAGAGACATCATAAGGAGTCAACTGGTCTTTATGAAAAGTTCAAGATTGAGAACTCCTTGGCTGGAAAAATGTTCAGCATGTCAAATATGGACTACTGTATGGTTGATGAGACAGTTGAAAAATTCAATGAATCTGTATACAAGGTTCAAGATTGAGAACTCTATGGCCTAAAATATGTTCAGTATGTCAAAAATAGACTACTGTATGGTTGATGATACATCATAAGGAGTCAATTGACCAATCTTGTATAGAAAGTTCAAGATTGAGATCTCCTTGGTCTGAATTATGTTCAATATGTCAAATATGGACTACTGTATGGTTGAATAAACATCATAAGGAGTCAATTAGTCTGTATGAAAGTTGAAGTGGAGAACTCCTTGGCCTGAAATATGTTCAGTTTGTCAAATATGGACTACTGTATGGTTGAAGAGACATCATAAGGAGTCAACTGGTCTTTATGAAAAGTTCAAGATTGAGAACTCCTTGGCTGGAAAAATGTTCAGTATGTCAAATATGGATTACTGTATGGTTGAAGAGACATCATAGGGAGTCAATTGGTCTGTATGAAAAGTTCAAGTTGAGAACTCCTTGGCCTGAAATATGTTCAGTTTGTCAAAGATGGACTACTGTATGGTTGATGAGACACAATATGGAGTCAGTTGATCTGTATAGAAAGTTCAAGATTGAGAGCTCCTTGCCTTGAAATCTATTCAGTATGTCAAATGTGGACTACTGTATGGTTGAAGAGACAACCATAAGGAGTCAATTGGTCTGTATAGTGTAGAAGATTTTATTATTTAGAAATTAGCAGTTTAAGGCTAATTCAAAGACACTATTATGTTCAACTGTGTGCTGACCTTCCAAAAGTGTGTATTGACTTTGAGAATACCCTTTAGAATGACAACCAGAAGATTTGTGTCCTACAGAAAAAGAACTTGGAATGGGGTGATATATGAGCCAGGTGTTTGAAGTCTGTTACCATAATAGGAGGACAACTATGGTATATATGTGACAGAAAGTCCAAGGAGAGAAGGAGCCGATTGCAATCTGCCCTCAGGCTTTGTTGTGTGATGGTGTGAATAAAGCCTTTTCTGAAATCAATTATCCTTTGCGAAGTAATTTTCATAGAAAGAGAATTCTTCTACATTTTGGCACCCCAGATGGGACAAGACCAGGAGCTGAAAAAACCACGACAGGGCTTTCCTGGACGAATCAACACAAACAGTGGCCACAAGGTAAGCAGTTTTTGCTTAAAGTTTGTGTTATTCGCCAGAAATGTACCTGTTATGGTGAGATCGCTTCTTCAAATTTAAAGAACTGAAAAGGATTTTTGATTTCTGAATAAATGCATGCTGTATAATTTCTAACAAAAAGGCCTTGGGGATAATAAGAAAAGAAGTAGAAGTGTAGATTAGGTTTTGTGTATTCTTGTCAAGAGGGCCTAGATGGATGGCAAGTAAAGCATATACACAGAAGTGTGAAAAAGGTTTTAATTGTGATCTATTGTGTTGGGGGAAGTGTATCAATAGATTTGACAAAAAGGTTTTAAGTGTCATCTATCATGTTGGGGAAGTGTATCGATAGATTTGACAAAAAGGTTTTAAGTGTCATCTATCGTGTTGGGGAAGTGTATCGATAGATTTGGCAAAAAGGTTTTAAGTGTCATCTATCGTGTTGGGGAAGTGTATCGATAGATTTGGCAAAAAGGTTTAAATTGTGTTCTATCGTGTTGGGGAAGTGTATCGATAGATGTGGCAAAAAGGTTTTAATTGTAAGTCATTGTGTTGAGGAAGTGTATCAATAGACTTGACAATACGAATCAATGCATCGATTTGATTAATTTAAAAATAAATAAAAGTAAATATAAATCGTGTTGAGGAAGTGTATCGATTTGATTGATTTAAATAAACAAAGAAAAAATAAGAATAAAACAATCATTATTTATTCGACAGTATAGAATAGAGTGTGTTTGCTGGACTGCCTGTGCCTAAGAATAGTGTGTGTGTGTGTGTGTATAAGTGTAAGTTTGGGTGGGCTCTGAATGTCTGTGGTTTAAAATAAGCTCTTTCTCTTGTGAGGGTGTCCCCCTGCACTCTGGGTTGGGGGTGCACATTTCATCTGAGAAAGAGATAAAAGAATGTCTGTATGAGCCCAGGGACAAAAATATATGAGCCCAAGGGACAAGTATGAGAACAATATTGTCCCCATTCAATAATAAAGGGACTTATAAGTGCTTTGAATATTGTGAATGTGAGAGACATGCAGTTAGGAAAAGTGGTGTTGCAGAATTAGAACAAAATTAATAAGATATATGACAAGTGGTGAATAATTTGATTCTATTTATGCTAAGTAAAGTTAAGTAGTAAAAATTAGAAAATTAGAAAGTATCTGGTGATTAAAAAATATAGTATATGATAAAAGTAAAAAGTCAAAGTTAAATAAAATAAATAAAGTGATTAATTTGAAAATTAGATTTGAAAACATTAAGTAAAAGAGTGAATCAAGTCTAGGAAGTGGTTATTAAAAGAGTTATTGATTAAAAGACAATTATGGCCACTCCGGTGGAAATGCTAGGGTCAAAATACCCATTGTGTAAAGAATTGATAGATAAGATGACAAACAAATGGCAAAAAAGAACTCAGGATATGATAACCAAATGGCCAAAGGAAGGGACATTTGATGTAACATTATGCGAAGAAATGGAAACCTTGATAAAAAATTACAAAATCAAGAATAGTTTAAAGAAAAAGAAGAGAGAAATTAAAAGAGAAAAAGAAAAAGCAGTGCTGGCATTGTTTAGAAAAGAAGGAGAAGAATTATTTAAAAATATAAAACAGGCAAGGAAAATTTTAAAAGAAGTAGACAAGGAAACAAAGAAAAAACAAAACATGTATTCTAACACTCTATCAAATGTAACTCCAGAAGGGCAGTTTCCAGTTCTAAAAGGACTGGTGGAGGTCATAGGTGAAATGCAAATGGAAGGACATGTGGAGTTAGAAAACGAAAAACAAACAAGACAAGATGTAAGACAAAAGGAGAAAAGTAAAACATTTGAGAAAAATGTACCGTTAGATTGTTATGAACAAGCACGAGCAGCATTAGAGCAACTAAAAACTAAGTATGCTGATAAACAGGAAAAAAGAAAAGAAGAACAAACAGCAACACAAATAGAAGACTTAGATAAAAGCATCAAAGAAACAGAAGAATTGATAAACGCATTACAGAGAATAGGCGAGTGATAGAAAGAGACTATTAGAAAGTTTAAATATAGGAGATGAAGAGGAGGAAACATTTGATGAAGAAATGTGGTCACAAGGAAGAGAGACAGGGAAGCTAAGAACCCTGGCAAAACAATTACCTATTTTAATTCAAGGAGCTCAAGGTCAATATATTCCGTGGAAATCACAGGACCTATTGGGCCTTGTCACTTGCCTACCTGACATTCATGAGGGGGCTGGAAAGTGGATTAGAGTGTTTGAAGAAGAAACAATGGGCAAATTGTTATCTGTGGGGGACATTAAAGCACTTCTGGCGAAAATCGTAGGTGGATCAAAAATGGAAGAAATTCTTCAAACTGCTGAACTAGGCAGAGCTGTGAACTCTTGCTATATGGATGGGACTGTGTTTGATGCATATCGTCCAACAATATGGCAGGCGCTGCGAAATGAGTATCCAACCAGGGTAGACCCTAAAGCTCTAAAAGGGGAACAGCTGGGGGAAACAGAAAGTCCAATCATATATGTACAAAGACAATTAAAAAAATGGAAGCAAGAGACTGAGGGGAATCCAGAAGGAGACCCATTGATGGCTACATTGTTTAGAAATCCTGTGGTCGATGCTATGCCCCAAGCAGTAAAAAGTAAACTGGAAGATGTGGTCGGATTAAACTCTAAAACACATAAAGAATTTTGTGATCATGTGACTCATGCTGTGGAACAATACAGAAAAAATGAACAAAAAATGCAAACTCAAGAAAAAGAGCTTCAAAGAAAGCTGACTCAGTTGCAGATTGAACATTTAATAAACAGCCATAAGAAAAAGACTCAAGCTACACTAAAAAGAGAAGAGTCAGAACAAATGGCAGTGATGACTCCGACAAATGCTTCTGTGAATACCTCTGTAAATAACCCACCACTGACGATGCAGTTCCCCCCACCTACAGCCATTCCTCCAAATCTACAACAGGTTCCTGCACCCACAGTCAATGTCTATGCTCAGCAACAAGGGCCAGCAGGATGGAAAAGAAATCCAATGGAAGGAGGACAAAGAGGAAAAGACAAGCCTAATAATCTTCCTCGGTGCTGGGGGTGTGAACAGCCTGGACATATCAAAACCAGGTGCCCAAACAATCCATGGCAACAGTCACTCAGGGGTGGAAGGTGGGGGAGGTGGCAACAGCCCTATCAAGGTCACGGCCCAGTAAACCCATGGGGAGGTCCCAATCAGGGATATTAGGGGTGCCCATAGAATCCTATAGGGGAAAATCAGCTTCCAATTTTAACAACTAATGCTGATCAAGAGCCAATGTTAAAAGTAAATATTGAGGGTAGAGACACACCCATGTTGGTTGACACGGGGGCTGTCCTTAGCTGTCTAAACTCTAAATATGCCTCACACCTCCCCTTGTCTGGAAAATTTGCAAAGACAATAGGATTCTCGGGACAAAAACAGTTAATTCCTATGACAGCTCCAGTATGCTTACAGACTAAAAATAAAAGTGTGACCTTACCAGTTCTTGTATCAAATCAAACTCCTGTAAATTTCTTAGGAAGAGATGCATTATGTGAATTAGGACTTCAAATTTGGTGTTCTCCAGAAGGAGTGTATATAGACTTACAAGGAATAGAAACTCAAATGATGATTTCTGAGCCAAAAGCAAATGTATACTGGATAGGACAAATAGAAAATGATGTAAGACAAATTATTAATAAATGGGGAAAGTTTATTGAAGCGCAGATTTCTGAAGCTCAGTTACCAAGGTCAGGATTTCACTGTACTATGATATATGACAATGAGAGAGATGAAAAAATAGAAAAGAAATGGCAAAAAGAAACAGCCAGTCAAAAAAATTGAGATTACCTCAAAATGCATCATAGTAGGCAAACAGGGAGCAGCAATGAAAATAACTGAAAATTAATTTATAAAAAGTTGGTTTAATGTACCAAATTCTGTTCCGCATTTATCTTTATATATAGGAAAGAAATGGGAAGCCAAAGACTTAGGGCCAATGATGAAAAAAGCAGAACAATGCCAGTGGAATTCAACAATAAATCCATTAATTTTTAATTCTGTTGACAAAAATTTCATAAAAATCTTGTGTGAAACAAAATTAATGGGGAGTCCTCAAGAAATAGTTATAAATCAAAAAGTAAAAAAACAAATGATAGCAGAATCCCAATCAACAGAGACTGTTGAAAGTGAGCTATTTAAGGAAGTGGAGCGACAAGTGCCGACTGATTTATGGTCTCAACATGATACAGATGTAGGATTGGTCAAATCAGCCAGCCCAATAAGAATACAGCTTAAGCCAGGTGCAAGACTGCCAAGAAAATCACAGTACCCTTTAAAGCCTGAAGCAGAAGCAGGCATAAAAAACACAATTGAAGGATTAGAAAAAACAGGAGTATTACTAGAAACAAACAGTTACTGTAACACTCCAATTTTGCCTGTAGTAAAAGCAAATAAAACAAAATGGCGCCTTGTGCATGATTTACGAGCAATTAATGAAATAGCAGAAGATTGGCCAGCTGATGTCCCAAACCCGCACACATTGTTGACAAATATCCCCCCAGATGCTAAATATTTTACGGTAATAGATTTATGTAATGCCTATTTCAGCATTCCTGTAGAAGAAGAAAGTAGGTACTTATTTGCATTCACATATGCAAATAAACAATATACTCTCGAATGCCACAGGGATTTAAACATTCACCGCATATATTCAATCAAATTCTCAAAGCTGATTTAGAAGACCTAATGATTGACAGTACTTTGATACAATATGTAGATGATTTGATGATTTGTTCAACAACTCGAGAACAGTGTCACAAAGATTCTATAAAAGTCCTAACAAAATTAGCCCAGGGAGGTCATAAGGCATCTAAAAGTAAACTGCAGTATTGTCAACCACAGGTTGAATACTTAGGAAGGATAATTTCCTATGGTACAAGGGCTATTTCTCCAGAACAATTAGAGGGCATAAGTAAAGTACCATTGCCAAAAACAGTAAAACAAATGATGACTTTTCTAGGAATGACTGGTTTCAATGCTGATTGGATAGAAGACTATGCAATAAAAACAGCTCCATTAAGAGAAATCATGAAAGAAGCAGGGTTACAAAACTTAGGAAATTCATTAAAATGGAATACAGATGCTTTGGTAGCTTTTGAATCTATTAAAAAGGAATTGCAGAAAAAACCTGTGATTGGAAATCCTGACTACACCAAAACATTTGATTTATATGTGGCAAATAGAACTGATGGCTATGCATCAGCTGTGCTGATGCAAGAGACTTGCAGTGGCAGGAAAAAACAGCCTATAGCTTATTATAGGCTAGACAGTGTAGCACAGTGCTACCCACCATGCTATCAGCAGGGCCTTGCAGCAGTATACTATGCATATGAGAAAGCCTCTACAATAACTATGGGGTACCCAGTAACTATATATGCACATCATAAAATTGTTGAACTAATAGAGCAAGGAAAATTTGTTTTAACGCAAGCTCGCATTTTAGCATATTCATCATTGCTTACGTACCCAGATGTTACTATTAAGCGATGCAATACAGTGAATCCAGCTGAATTGATTTCTTTGGATATCGAAGGAGAGCCACATGAATGTGTGGCCAATTCACTGGCATTTACAAGATTACGACCAGATCTTGAATCAACACCGATCTCTGAAGCAGAAGTCATTTACTTTGTAGATGGATCTAGTTTTAAAGATCACTTGGGAAATCATACTGGATATTCAGTAGTAAGAAAAGACATAGAAGAGTTTGTGCCTGTAGTATCCCAACATTGTGCACAACCTTGCTCTGCTCAATTAGCAGAATTAAAAGCACTTACAGCTGCATGTCAACTTGCAAAAGGACAAGTTGCAAACATTTTTACAGATTCAGCATATGCTCATGGTGTGTGTCATTTATTTGGAGCAGTATGGAAACAGAGAGGCTTCAAAAAGTCTGATGGATCTCCAATTCAGCATTCTGAGCAAATATGTCAATTAATAACTGCTATGATCCTACCAAAAAGGTTAGCAGTCATCAAATGTCAAGCTCACAAAAAAGGAAATGATTTTGTAATTAAAGGTAACAATGCAGCAGATTTGGAGGCTAAAAAAGCCTCAGGATGTTTAGTGGCGATACTTACTCCAGTAGTTCTGATAGAACCACAACCACAACTGGAAGATATTGTTCGAATACAGCAGCAAGCAGGCCCTTATGAACACTCTATGTGGCATCAGAGGGGGGCCAAAAAAGATGAAAAAGATATTTGGCGTTCACATGAAGGACAGATTGTTGCACCAACAGCACTTTTAAACATTCTCATTTCAGATGCGCATGGATTTGATCACTGCGCGAGGGGGGAAGTAATAAGGAAAATTAAACAACAAGGATATTGGTCTCCATATTTATATGCAATGGTAGACAATTTTCTGTCCTCATGTGAAATGTGTGCCAAATACAATGTCAGAAAGGGAACAACGACACCAATTGGCCACATACCAGTGCCCGAAGGACCTTTCTGACATCTGGTAATGGATTATGTGGACATGATAAAACGAATACAAGGTAAACGATATATGCTTGTGATAGCTGATCGATTTAGCAGATGGGTTGAAGCAGTACCATCTGCAGATTAGGGATCAGGAACAGTAATCACATTTCTAACAAGAGAGGTCATTCCTAGATTTGGAATACCAACAGAAATAAGTTCAGATAATGGGTCAGCGTTTATTCAAAAGACTGTAAAACAAGTATTGCAGCAGCTTAGAATAAAACAAAGACTTGGCTGTATTTATAGGCCAGAAAGTCAGGGTATTGTCGAACGGACTAACGGAGTTCTCAAGGCCAAAATTAGCAAAATATGTGAAAGTACTAAATTAAACTGGGTAGATGCACTACCACTTGCACTGATGAGTTGTCGCATGCAAACTAACAGAATCACGCATTTAACACCGCATGAAATGCTTACGGGTCGACCCATGCCTGTACCATATTGCAGGGGTCCATACAAGGGACCCCCATTAGAACAATTGCAAATGGAATTAAGATCTTATATGAGGAAACAAACTGCAATACATAAAGCTATATATTTGCAGGAAAAAAGAAAGCAGCCAGTGAGGAGACAGAAACATCTTGTCCAGTTGTCCCAGGTGACCAGGTGTATCTGAGGGTATTCAGGAGAAAGTGGAATCAACCCAGAAGAACGGGACCTCATAAGGTGGTGACAGCTACTCCAACTGCACTCCATGTGGAAGGAAGTACTACCTGGTATCATTTGAACCACTGCACAAGAATTCCCAGAGAAAGGCATCAAAAAGAAAGCGAGGAAGAAAGTCCAGAAACGGATGAAAGGGTGCAAAATGTTGAAATCAGAGAAAATCAACAGACTGAGTCCAATGATGTGTCTGATGATGATCACATATCTGCTGCATCTGACACCACAAGCTCAAGCCATAAGCATCAGCACCCAATCCTCCATCCAGGATCAAACTGTGGTCAAGAGCACCCAGACTTCCTTACAATTGACTTTAAAAGCCTCGGTTAGTCCTGATAGTCCTAATAATAGCCCAACAATGACACCAGATGATAAAAAATTGATTGAAGTACAAAAAGTAATACAACGTAGAGATACGAAGGATGAGGAAATTGAGAAAAATAGCGAAGAAGATGAACTATGGGAAACAGCCCAAAATAATGATTGGTATAAATGGGCATCATTTACAGCAAAAGAAACAGGTTTAAACAATTGCTTAATGTGCTCTAAATCTCCCTTAAATAAGGTAATAGTTGTTCCAAATACGCATGATTACGTAAAATGTGCTGAATTTAAAAGTCACTTTTGCCACACAAATGACTTTTTTAGACCTTACTGTTCAGCAGAATGTTTAGGTTTTATGGGAAATTCTAAACTTCAAGATAAATTTAATAGACTACATTGGGGAGATTGGTGTAGATATTGGGACGTGAATGTAAATTTTAAACTGGAAAAAGAGAAAATAGAAGTCCCTAAATGGTACAGTATAGATTATAATCAAGAGTATGAGTGTTTTAGTAAACCTAACGGAGTAAACCTAACGGAGTACTCATAATTTTGGGAAAATTTAAAGGAAAATTTACTACTATGTGGGAATTAGATAGAGCAAAGGGTTGGGACACAAAAACACCTGTAAGAGCCCCAGAACCACAAGCACTAGGAATGAGAAATGGGAAACAAATTAATCCAGATGAAGAAGACTGTAAAACGCAAACTATAGCACTACCACAATAGAAGTATATGAAGATCAGACAATGGTAGTAGCAGATTTCTTTTGGGCTTGTGGGAGGAAAAAACTTCTAGCTTCTTTGCCATTAAATTGGACAGGAGTGTGTGCTAGAGTAAGATTAATTCAAGAAATTACTTTAATAGAGTGGGATCCAGAACAAAATACAATACAAAACACAAGTAGAATCAAAAGAGCTTATACACCAGACCCTAATATAGAAATGGATTCAATTAGTCAACCTAGAGGGATACCTCAGGATTACAAAGCAAGAGATGAAGTAAAATCAGGGTTTGAATCCATTTTTATATGGATTACACAAAACAAAAACACAGAATGGATTAATTATATTTACTATAATCAGCAAAGATTTATTAATTACACTGATGATGCATTAGCCGCACTAGGAGAACAACTAAAAGAAACAAGTAGAATGACATGGCAAAATAGGCAAGCCTTGGATTGGTTGTTGGCAGATAAAGGAGGAGTATGTATTATGTTTGGAGATCAGTGTTGTACTTTTATACCAAATAATACTGCGCCAGGAGGAAAATTTAGTGAAGCTATGTTGAAAATAAAACATTTAAGAATAGAAGTTAAGGCAAATGCTGGAAGTGAAGACCGAATGTTTGACTGGTTGGATTTCAAGTTTGGGGCAATGGGAGCATGGTTCACTAAAATAGGAATATTTGTAGGAATAGCATTATTAATAGGAGGAATTTTATTCTGTTGTATAATTCCTATAGCAAGATCATTAGTTGTCCAAACCACAGTTAAACAAATGGAAGTGCTAAAACATCAAGACAATGACAATTTAATGGATAATAAGGAATGGCCTGACAAATCAAACTGGATATTGCAAGCATTGGAAGTTGATTCAAGTACCTCCAATGAGGATGAAGAAGATGAATGATGAGCCAGACCCTGGGTGTATGTGCTAGCCTAACCCCTCCCCAAAGGGTGACCCTCTACGATGCGCAAAGTATCTGGGTTGAAGAAGATGACTATGATAGAAAAAGAACTTTTAATAGTATACTGCATGGTTTGATGTTTGTATATTCTACATAACTGTGAAAACTACAGGCAAGGCTGAACGAATTACATGCTCACGCTTATAACAATGTATTCATTATAAGACATAGGAATTAGGGAAATTAGAATCTTTTACTCCATTCCAGAAAAAGAAAACAAAGCAAAATTGGGAAGGAGATGTTTGGTTCTAATATTCCTCCAGAGTGTGGTTGCATAATCAAGTCATTGGTAGTGAAACTGAGTGACTTATTTTAAGTCATTAGGTAGCATAACTGGAAAAGACTGGATTCTGAAATTACACATCTGGGAAAAGGTAAGTGAAGGTGGGACTTAGACAAGCCCCAGAGGGGGGAATGTAGAAGATTTTATTATTTAGAAATTAGCAGTTTAAGGCTAATTCAAAGACACTATTATGTTCAACTGTGTGCTGACCTTCCAAAAGTGTGTATTGACTTTGAGAATACCCTTTAGAATGACAACCAGAAGATTTGTGTCCTACAGAAAAAGAACTTGGAATGGGGTGATATATGAGCCAGGTGTTTGAAGTCTGTTACCATGATAGGAGGACAACTATGGTATATATGTGACAGAAAGTCCAAGGAGAGAAGGAGCCGATTGCAATCTGCCCTCAGGCTTTGTTGTGTGATGGTGTGAATAAAGCCTTTTCTGAAATCAATTATCCTTTGCGAAGTAATTTTCATAGAAAGAGAATTCTTCTACAATAGAAAGTTCAAGATTGAGAACTCTTTGGCCTTAAATATGTTCCGTTTGTCAAATGGACTACTGTTTGGTTGGAGACATCATAAGGAGTCAAATGGTCTGTATAGAAAGTTCAGGATTGAGTACTCCTTGCCCGGAAATATGTTCAGTATATCTAATATGGACTACTGTATGGTTGATGAGACATCATAAGGGGTCAAATGGTCTCTATGAAAAGTTTAAGATTGAGAACTCCTTGACTTGAAATCTGTTCAGTATGTCAACTATGGACTACTGTGTGGTTTATGAGACAGTAGAAAAATTCAATGAATCTGTATACTAGGTTCAAGATTGAGAACTCTATGGCCTAAAATATGTTCAGTATGTAAAAAATAGACTACTGTATGGTTGATGATACATCATAAGGAGTCAATTGACCAATCTTGTATAGAAAGTTCAAGATTGAGATCAACTTGGTCTGAAATATGTTCAATATGTCAAATATGGACTACTGTATGGCTGAAGAGACATCATAAGGAGTCAATTGGTCTGTATGAAAAGTTCAAGTTGAGAACTCCTTGTCCTGAAATATGTTCAGTTTGTTCAATATGGACTCATGTATGGTTGAAGAGACATCATATGGAGTCAATTGGTCTGTATGAAAAGTTCAAGTTGAGAACTCCTTGGCCTGAAATATGTTCAGTTTGTAAAATATGGACTACTGTATGGTTGATGAGACATCATAAGGGGTCAATTGGTCTGTATGAAAAGTTGAAGTGGAGAACTCGGCCTGAAATATGTTCAGTTTGTCAAATATGGACTACTGTATGGTTGAAGAGACATTATAAGGAGTCAATTGGTCTTTATGAAAAGTTCAAGATTGAGAACTCCTTGGCTGGAAAAATGTTCAGCATGTCAAATATGGACTACTGTATGGTTGATGAGACATCATAAGGGGTCAATTGGTCTGTATGAAAAGTTGAAGTTGAGAACTCCTTGGCCTGAAATATATGTTCAGTTTGTCAAATATGGACAACTGTGTGGTTTATGAGACAGTAGAAAAATTCTATGAATCTGTATACAAGGTTCAAGATTGAGAACTCTATGGCCTAAAATATGTTCAGTATGTCAAAAATAGACTACTGTATGGTTGATGATACATCATAAGGAGTCAATTGACCAATCTTGTATAGAAAGTTCAGGATTGAGTAGTCCTTGCCCGGAAATATGTTCAGTATGTCAAATATGGACTACTGTATGGTTGATGAGGCATCATAAGGAGTCAATTGGTCTCTATGAAAAGTTTAAGATTGAGAACTCCTTGACTTGAAATCTGTTCAGTATGTCAACTATGGACTACTGTGTGGTTTATGAGACAGTAGAAAAATTCAATGAATCTGTATACAAGGTTCAAGATTGAGAACTATATGGCCTAAAATATGTTCAGTATGTCAAAAATAGACTACTGTATGGTTGATGATACATCATAATGGTTTGGCATGGTTTAAATCTTACTTATCTGACCGTTATCAGTTTGTAGCAGTAAATGAAGAGATGTCACACCGATCACAAGTTCAGTATGGAGTACCGCAAGGCTCAGTGTTAGGACCGTTGCTTTTCACCCTGTATATGCTACCACTGGGAGATATCATTAGGAAGCATGGCGTTAGTTTTCATTGTTATGCTGATGATACTCAGCTCTATATTTCTTCACACCCTGACGAAACTTACCAATTCACAAGATTAACGGAATGCATAGCTGATATTAAAAATTGGATGAATAGTAATTTCCTGCAACTTAATTCAGATAAAACTGAATTTTTAATTATTGGACAGAAAAGCTCCACAAGTAGTGCCCTAGAATACTGTCTAACCCTCGATGACTGCTCTGTCAAGCCCTCGTCGTCAGTGAGGAACCTGGGTGTGCTCTTTGATACCAATCTTTCGTTTGAAAGCCACGTTTCTAGCATCTGTAAAACTGCATTCTACCATCTTAAAAATATATCTAAATTACGTCACATGCTTTCAATGCAAAATGCTGAACAATTAGTACATGCGTTCATGAGCTCAAGGCTAGATTATTGTAATGCTCTACTGGGTGGTTGCCCTGCTCGCCTAATAAATAAACTCCAGCTGGTCCAAAACGCAGCAGCTCAAGTTCTTACTAGAACCAGGAAGTACGATCATATTAGTCCAGTTCTGTCAACACTGCACTGGCTCCTATTAAACATCGTGATACATTTTAAAATCTTGCTTATTACTTATAAAGCAATAAATGGTTTAGCTCCCAGTACTTAAGCGAGCTCTTAACGCATTATACTCCATCACGCCAATTGCGGTCTCTAAACTCTGGCCAGTTGAAAATACCTAGAATATCTAAATCAACTGCAGGCGGTCGATCCTTTTCCTATTTAGCACCTAAACTCTGGAACAGTCTTCCTAGCATTGTTCGGGAAGCAGACACACTCTGTCAGTTTAAATCTAGACTAAAAACACATCTCTTTACTATGGCATACACATAGAACATTTTTAACTTTCTTTATTCAAATCAAATGACTGATTGTTAGGCTGCATTAACTAGGTCAGCCGGAACCGGGAACACTTCCCATAACACCTGATGTACTCGTTACATCATAAAAGAGTGGCATCCACACTAATGTTAGTCTCTCTGTTTATCCTGAGGTTTACTGCAGTCGGCCGGATCCAGGCCGTGTCCGATCGGATGGTGGACCTGCATCTGGACATGACCAGCTCATCCTGGAGTGTCTGCTGAGACCGTGTCCATTAGTGTCTCCTCTGAATTCGCCTCACCGAACGCCATCCTCAATTAACCCGCCTCCGCGCAATAACTCCGATCTTTCAAGTATTCATATTCTGTGTAATCGACGCGCCATCCTAAATGAACCTGCCTCTGCGCGTCATACCCAAAAATTCGAATATTCCTATCTAATATGATTTATGACCTGCAAGGTTGCCTGAGTAATAATTATACACTGTTAATAATAGGCCAGAGGAGAACTGGCACCGACTGAGTCTGGTTTCTCCTGTTGTTTATTTTTCTCCATCATGCCCTGATGGAGTTTTGGTTCCTTGCCACTGTCGCCTTTGGCTTGGCTTGCTCAGTTGGGGACACTCAAATTATGATCCAAGTTACTCAACTAAATATACAAATAGAATTTATTAATTTGGTCATATATAATTCTATAAACTATCCAAATTAAACTAGCCAAATCAAATTTTGTTGCAATGTTGTCCTGTTTAACACTGTGAAGCTGCTTTGAAACAATCGTCATTGTAAAAGCGCTATATAAATAAAGTTGATTGATTGATTGATTGATTGATTGATGTATAAAATCCCCTATTTCACTCTTTATTTCCCATTCTTGGTTTTATTATATTATACTGAGAACATCTAAATCTCTTATAAAAGCATGTCTTAAAACATGTCTGTTCATTATTCATTTGTTTAGAAAAGTCAACTCAGTTGTTTTGTATTAGAATGATTCCAACAATATAACATACTGTAAGTTATGTTAAGATCTTGCTAACGTTTTCTTCAGTTTAAATGTTGAATTCACTTAACCTTTGTTATCCAGAACTTCTCTTAAATCAGCAAAAACAGTCTTCATCTTTAACCAACTTAAAGAATTTAAGGCCAAAGAGTTCTCAATCTTGAACTTTCTATACAGACCAATTGACTCCTTATGGTGTCTCTTCAACCATACATTAGTCCACATTTGACATAAAGAATAGATTTCATGGCAAGGAGCTCTCAATCTTGAACTTTCTATACAGACCAATTGACTCCTTATGATGTCTCTTCAACCATACAGTAGTCCATATTTGACATATTGAACATATTTCAGACCAAGGAGATCTCAATCTTGAACTTTCTAGACAAGATTGGTCAATTGACTCCTTATGATGTATCATCAACCATACAGTAGTCTATTTTTGACATACTGAACATATTTTAGGCCATAGAGTTCTCAATCTTGAACCTTGTATACAGATTCATTGAATTTTTCTACTGTCTCATAAACCACAAAGTACTCCATAGTTGACATACTGAACAGATTTCAAGTCAAGGAGTTCTCAATCTTAAACTTTTCATAGAGACCAATTGACTCCTTATGATGTCTCATCAACCATACAGTAGTCCATATTTGACATACTGAACATATTTCCGGGCAAGGAGTACTCAATCCTGAACTTTCTATACAGACCATTTGACTCTTTATGATGTCTCCTACCAAACAGTAGTCCATTTGAAAAACTGAACATATTTAAGGCCAAAGAGTTCTCAATCTTGAACTTTCTATACAGACCAATTGACTCCTTATGGTGTCTCTACAACCATACATTAGTCCACATTTGACATACTGAATAGATTTCAAGGCAAGGAGCTCTCAATCTTGAACTTTCTATACAGATCAACTGACTCCATATTGTGTCTCATCAACCATACAGTAGTCCATCTTTGAGGCCAAGGAGTTCTCAACTTGAACTTTTAATACAGACCAATTGACTCCTTATGATGTCTCATCAACCATACAGTAGTCCATATTTGACATGCTGAACATTTTTCCAGCCAAGAAGTTCTCAATCTTGAACTTTTCATAAAGACCAGTTGACTCCTTATGATGTCTCTTCAACCATACAGTAGTCCATATTTGACAAACTGAACATATTTCAGGCCAAGGAGTTCTCCACTTCAACTTTCTATACAGATCAACTGACTCCATATTGTTTCTCATCAACCATACAGTAGTCCATATTTCAGGCCAAGGAGTTGTCAACTTGAACTTTTCATACAGACCAGTTGACTCCTTATGATGTCTCTTCAACCATACAGTAGTCCATATTTGACATGCTGAACATTTTTCCAGCCAAGGAGTTCTCCACTCGAACTTTTCATACAGACCAATTGACCCCTTATGATGTCTCATCAACCATACAGTAGTCCATATTTGACAACTGAAAATATTTCAGGCCAAGGAGTTCTCAACTTGAACTTTTCATACAGACCAATTGACTCCTTATGATGTCTCTTCAACCATACAGTAGTCCATATTTGACAAACGGAACATATTTAAGGCCAAAGAGTTCTCAATCTTGAACTTTCTATACAGACCAATTGACTCCTTATGGTGTCTCTTCAACCCTACATTAGTCCACATTTTAAATACTGAATAGATTTCAAGGCAAGGAGCTCTCAATCTTGAACTTTCTATACATATCAACTGAGTCCATATTGTGTCTCATCAATCATACAGTAGTCCATATTTCAGGCCAAGGAGTTCTCAACTTGAACTTTTCATACAGACCAATTGACTCCTTATGATGTCTCATCAACCATACAGTAGTCCATATTTGACATGCTGAACATTTTTCCAGCCAAGAAGTTCTCAATCTTAAACTTTTCATAGAGACCAATTGACTCCTTATGATGTCTCTTCAACCATACAGTAGTCCATATTTGACAAACTGAACATATTTCAGGCCAACGACTTCTCCACTCCAACTTTCTATACAGATCAACTGACTCCATATTGTGTCTCATCAACCATACAGTAGTCCATATTTCAGGCCAAGGAGTTCTCAACTTGAACTTTTCATACAGACCAATTGACTCCTTATGATGTCTCATCAACCATACAGT